>CM053586.1:304008291-304026050 GCA_028646515.1 Pseudochirops corinnae | reverse complement strand
GAGTCCCCGGGGTTGTGAAGAGCCTAAGTAATGGGCGCGGTTGCCCCCTGGAAATCCCAGCTTCTCCAGAACGCGTTGCTTCCTGTCTCTGGCATTCCCGGGCGTCCCTTCCCCTCCCCCTTGTCCCCAGAGCCCGAGCCGTGGGAGCAGCACGAGCTCAGAGCCCACAAACCGGCGGGCAGATCGTGATGGACGTGTCTTCGGCTCCTGCCTGCTCCCTGGGAGGTGGGGGTCCGGGCCACTGGCTGAAGGTGGCTTTCCTTTGAGCCCCAACTCCTACCTCGTGATCATTTCTCGGAGCCGGCGGGCGGGGGCCTCTTTCGATGCCAAGTTCCCCCTTCTAGGCTGGCTGAGGGAGGGAACCTTTCCTGAGTTGGAGGGCGTGCATGCGTGGCTCCCAGAGAGAGGGATTCCGGCGGCGTGGAGCCAAAGACCCGGGGAGCCAGGGCGGGAAACTTGCGACGCGCCCCGCTGCTCCCCATTAGGAAGGACCGGCCTCGGCGCCCGGGTGAAAGGTGACAGCGGTGTGGTCGCCAAGTCCCCTCCCTGTGCTCCCAGCGCCCGTGGAGCCGCCCCCTTCTCTTTCCCGGGACTCGGGGTAAAGAGGGGGCATCAGCGGGGAGATCTCAGCCCCTGGGGATACGCGGGGCAGGGCAGGGCGGGAAGGAAGGGATTGTCTGTGTTTGGGGGCCGCCTCCCTGCTCGCCACGGACACGGTTACCAGGGTTACCCGGAGTGGGGGTGGGGGATGAAACAACCGAGGGAGAGGAGCAGGAGGAGGAGGAGCGGCATCAACAGCAGCAGCACCAGCCGCTGCAGAGACAGCGGCGGCAGCGGCAGCAGCAGCAGCAGCATCAGCTATCTGGTCTCCATGGCAACGGCGCCGCTCTTCCCAACAGCGGAGCTGGGCCAGCGGCGCGGTGCCAGGGTGCTAATCTAGTGCCGGAGATCGCGGGCGCAAACAATGCATCCCTGCTGGCCACAGGGGGTCCCCCGAGCTGATCCGATAAACTTGGCATTCGAGCTGGGGGGGATGGAGAGGGACGAGGCTCTTCTCCCTCTCACCTACCCGCCAGACTTCTCTTCTTATGGGTGCTTTTCTCCATCTCCGTCCTTCCATACTCTCCAGGGCCCCGCGTGAGCTTTTGACGAAACTCCGCCAGACTCTTGTATCGTCTCCTCCCATAGCGGTGGTGATCTGACACGTTTATTTTTGTAAATATCTGAAGTGCCCCTTCGCATATGTTATCTTCTTCAGCTCCCCCCTCCCCTTATGTTTTTCCTCTTTCCTCACGATTCTAGCAGAATAGTTACTATTTTCATTTTTTCAGAACTCTTTCGCATCCTCACCTTCAAGAAGCACTCAGCCTCCCTATTCCTTTGAAGCAAGTTTGGCCTTCCTTCCTTAACTCTCTTTCCTTGTCCCTCCTCTCCCTCCCCTTTGCCTCTTTCTTTTCAAAGGCCTATAATAGCAGTGACAGACGCAGAGTGAATAGCAAGTGAGCAACTGATTGATCACCTTTATTTCACCTGACTGACCTTCCTCCCCCTCCCCCCATCTCCTCTCAGGAATCAGTTTTGGAAAGAGAGAGAAGAGAATGGGATGATGATGGTGGGTGTTAGCAGGTCGGCCCTCCCCCACCCCCACCCCCCAACAAAAAGTCTTGGCGCTGTTGCTCTCTAACACTAGAGACCACCTTGCTCTGATGCTTTAATTTAAGAAACCATTCCCAGGTCTGCTCTTTCTCAGTCATGTTGCTACTACACTAAATATCTCTCTGACATTCTGTTTCGTTCTCATCTCCCTTCTGCCATCCTATCTGATTCACTGTAACCTCTCTTCTCAAACTTTTTCCATTCCTCCACTCCCTTTTTCCTCCCCCACCTACCTCCCCAAAGAAAACAACAATCCCTCAACTTCAATTACATTGTTCATAAAGGGAATATTTGACCCTGGGGGAATCTTGGCGCCCACCCCAGAGGATAAGGAAGGGCTGGACCCTGAGTTTGCCGGAAAGCCAGGCATAATGGTTCCTACAGGAAAGGAAGAAAAAAGGAGGGAAGGAAGGAAGTCACCAGCAAAAAGAGGTGGACTTTGGGGTGGAGGTGGGATTGTTTTAATTTGAATTTAATTTAAATTTAATTTAATTTAAATGTTTCATTTTTTCAGGATTGAAAAGTCAAAGCCAAGGTCCACCTAGAGTAGTTTTAGCTGCTACTCTCTGACCCACTGCTGGAGTAATTTTTGCCTGTCCTCTGTGCTTGGAGAAGTATAATGTTCCTGCCTTTATCTAGCTCTTACTCTTTCAGTGACAGCTGAAGCAGTACACTTTGAGGTCTTCTTACAAGGCAAAATCAACCTTTTCACCCTGTTTCTCTCCTCCCCACTTGAGGATTATTTTTTTTTCTTAAAGGTCTCAGTGTTAGATTGTGCTTTAGGTAATTAAAATTTTATCTTTAATTTTTCCACCCAGGGTTCCTCTCTCCTTACCCTTTGCATCCAGAGAATCTAGCACATGGTAAAGTTCACATTCCCTCACCTTGGCCCAGATCACAGACCCCAGAAATAGAAAAGTCCTATGAATCTAAAACCTATTTTGTCCAAGGTGTTTGACTTAGTAAGAAAAAAATTTCTCCTGTACATATTATTTCAGATGTTAAAATATCTGTACTTTAATTTTTTATTATCACAATGAGCAGACATGCCTCAAAACCAAATGCCTTCTACAATTAGCATCACCTTCTTTCATAGGAGATAAAACAAGCTAAACTTTTACATGGGGAATCCCTATCTCAAAGGCCACCTGAAATTAAATGGCTGGGTGTCTCTCTCCTGGATAATGTTTAGTGGTGTTCTGGTGAGCCTGGTACACAGGATGTTTTATACCTTATCTGAGGTTTACTGCTCTCAGAGTCAGGACGGTCCAACTTCGCTCTCCATGTAGATTTCCCCACTAGCAGCTGCATGTCATTCTCTGGGGGACTGCCTACTTTGTTATCCTCAGGGCTAACATGGGTATCACAAAGCCCTCTCAACTCTGGTCTTTATTTTTCCTCCTTAAGAAGTGCATCTGGTAAGTAGAGGTAGCCAAAAGAGGCCAGAGAACTGGCAAGGATGGGAGAGTAGTCAGAAGCAGAACATTTTTGTCATTATCATGATCAATTTAATATATGCTTTAAAAAAACCCCAAGTTGTATGTAATATAAACTCACAGTAATCTTCTTTCTTTGTACTTTTTTGTATATTAAAATGTTCATGTATTTTGATGATTAAGTTCATAAGAAAGAAAATTTTAAAGGAAGACAGGCAACTGGTATTTTTGCCTTTGCTTCCCACTCTTCAAGTAGCAGGGGCATAGAGGGAATGTAATACTTTTAATTGACAAATTAATCAAGTTTATCCAACAATTACCATGTGCTTGTGCACTGTGGGGGCACAACACAAAGAATCCACTTCCCCAAATTGTTGGTTTATATCAGGGGCGAGGAAACTGTGGCCTGGAGGTCACATGTTGCCCTGTAGGTTCCCCACCCCTGGTTTATATAATACTTTAAGATTTACAAAGTGCTTTAGACAGATCGTCACATTTGATTCTCACAACAACCAGAATAGTTTGAATTTTACAGTATTGAAAGGTGATACTCAAAAAAAATTAAGTGGTTGGAAAAGGGATTCAGTCAACCAACAAGCCTTTATTTATTTATTTATCTTTTTTTGGAGGGGGGAAGGGCAGGGCAATTGGGGTAAAGTGACTTGCCCAAGGTCACGCCGATGCTCTATTCACTGTGCCACCTAGCTGCCCCCAATGAGCATTTATTAAGTGCTTACTGTATACCTTATTATACATATAATATATGTGTATATTATATGTATAATGTATACCATTATGCTAGACATTGGGGATATAGAGATAAAGCCAGTTCTCAGGACTTTAAATCCATTGCCCTTTTTTGCTATTCCGCATTGTCTCATCCTTCGGGGATTTTAGTTGTGACTGTGAGACATATTTACGTATAAAATCTGACATGCCTTTGGGATCACAGCACCATGGTTGGTAATACTTGATAAGTCATATAGAAGAGGTGCCTGTAGACTGGAGATGGGCAAATATTGCTCATAGTTTCCAAAATGGAAGAAGATGGATTCAGGAAACTACAGACTGGGAAACTAGAACATCAGTTCCTGGCAAAATTCCAAACAAGATTACTAAACACATAACTTAGGAGTATCAATCAATCCACAAACATTAAGAGAACACGTCAACCCTCTAAGACAACAAGAATTTAGTAAGAGCAAATTAAGCCAAACTAATCTTGTTATCTGTGCTAGTATCATTATTATTACTCTGACTATAAATCCACAGCTTTCCCTGATATATTGGACTGTCTTACTGTGTTAAACATAAATCTTATTTTGGCTTCCAATGACAGGTGGAATTATTCAAGTATTTTGATAAGGACACAAGGAAAAACAGCTACACCATCTAAAATCAATGAACAGATAAACAAGAGATTGTAAATGATTGCACACTGCCCCCAGTAACTTCTGTTTATTTGCCGATCATTAGCCTCCACTCCCCAAAGACTGCTATATTGACTTTAACATCCTCCTGCCTCTAAAGATTTGAAGGGCCATTATATAGGAGCAGAAGCAGACAGACTCTTTGCTGTAGCCAAAGGGGAGAATTAGAACTGATGGGTAGCAGTTTCAGGGACACAGATTTTGCCTCGGTGGAAGGACAGCCACAGCTGCACAACAAGTAAGTGCCTTGTGAGGTAGTGAACCTGCCATTCCTAGGTTATTCAGACAGAACCTGAATGATTGTTCTTCTGGGAGTGATTCTGCAGAAGAGAATTAGGTGGCTTCTCAAATTCCTTTTAACTTTAAGGGTTCTGATGACAAGAGTAACAAGACCTCATGATATATGAAGGCCAGAGGAGGGTTATGGAGTGAAGGGTCCTGACCATTGACTGTGTGTCTGCCGTTTGAGAACCAGTCTTGCTGTGTATGGAGAGAATTGGGACCAGATTGGCTTAGGGTGATGAAGATCATCTACTAAATTATAGAAGGGTTGCAATCTGCTTTAGTGGAGAAAGGGCCAGCACTGAGGGAGGTAAGTGCATGGAACAATGGAGAGATCACTGGGCTTCCAGTCAGGAAGATCTGATTTCAAATCTGGCCTCAGACACTTATTCAGTTAGGTGACCCTGGGCAAGTCACTTAACCTCTGTCTGCCTCATCTCCCTCATCTATAAAATGGAGACAATAATTGGACCTACCTTGAAGTGTTGTTGTGAAGGTCAAATGAAGTAAGATTTGCAAAGTGCTTTGTAAACCTGAAAGTGCTATATAAATGCTAACTACTATTATTAAATGACAGACCCTCGGAATATTGGTGTAAATAGTTCAGTTCAATATGTCCATTGAAAACCTACTATATGCTCAGTACTTTGCTAAAATAATGTGTGTATGTTTGTGGAATTAAAAATAAACACATAAGACTTTGCCCTTGAAGAGTATATGATCTCTGGGGAGAGGGGATCTACATGTATAAAAAAGTTAGATAACAATACAAGACAATGTGCATCATTGAATGGCCAAATAAGTCTATTTTTCTCTTATTTTTTCCTAAACAAAGCCTAAGGAGTCATATTCTTCAGACTGCTAACCTAACCTGGGATTTGTTTTCCCCTTCTCAGATGCTGTGATGTGTTGCCCCAGATTTCAAGACCCCCCAATGACTGTCTGGCTTTTATCTGTAGGAGAGTGACAGAAGACAGATTAGAGCTGGATTAATGGGAAAAGAATGGGGGTGGGGGTGGTGGATATTGTATCTCCAGGGGCGGAGGTTGAATCAGGATGGAATATGCTCGTAGGGGAGAGCCAAGGGGAGGAGGAGGTGAAAATAAATGGCCCGATCTAGGAGTAGGTAATGAGGTGAGACAAGGAAAAAAAATGTCAGTGAGTGGGAGTCAAGAAGAGACAATGAGGTTTAATCTCTTCTGCTCCTTTGAAAGAATGAGGCAGGCGGGTTAAAGTGCTTAGGTTTATGAAGATAGATGCATTCTTGCTGGATCCTACTGGGGGCCTGGACCGAGGATGGAGCAGGTGGGATTTTTAAATGGTGCTGTTTTTTAAGAAGCTGATGAGACTCATCTTAGGATGCCAGTGAGCCCTGGACTCTCCACCTCTCCCTGCTAGAAGTGGGAATGCTGACTAGAGCCAAGTCCGGTGGGGGAATCCACCCATGACTACCAAAGCAGGCTTTATGTTTCCATGGCTTTGTAAACTTTCACAAAGCGCTTTCCTCCAAAACAATTCTGAGAGGTGGTTGATTGACAGCACCTCCATTTTAAAGACAAGGAGATTGAGGCTCCAAGGTTAAATTATTGGTCCTGGCTCACATCACCATGTTAAAACCAGATCCAAGGGTGACTTAAGAAGGCCTAGGATTCCTCTTCAGTGAGCAGCGCCAATCAGACCCAAGACAGGTTATCAGCAACTATAGTCAGGATTCTCTCAAAGCTGGTCTAACTTAGACCAGGGTCTTGGTCCCTGAGCATGTGGTCCATATCAATGATTCATCCCTAGGGAGTTCTGCTCTTCCTGTTTGTTTGGGGAAGCTCCTAAGGATCCCTTGGAATTGGAAGCATTCCTTTGAGTAGGGGTACAAGGCTAGAACTACTAGCTAGAATGAAACCTAGTCCTCTAAATCTTCAAGAGCTTCTTGGGTGGGCCCAGACAATGTTATTTAATGTAGCCCAACAGCCCCCAAACATCTTTCCCACAAGCCTCCAGCTCCTATGATTAGAGTCACTTCATTGGGTGAGTCTAATTTCCCCGAAGTACATTTCCCAGAAGTCCTAGGAGGAATAACATTAACATCCATTTAGACACATCAGTAAGTATTACATAATCAGATAAACTAGTAATCACCCACTAAGAGCAGAGCTGGGGGGATGGGAGCAGAGTGGGAAGGGGACCCAGGACCAGTAAATGTTAATAGGGAATTGAGGATAAAAGATCTGTAGCATGAAGCATTGTGTTCAGTAGACTTGTGGCTATGATTTACAGTAAGATGACTGTACTGTAGAAAATCCCAGAACTCATTTAGGATTGAAAAGGAAGGAGACTGGATTAAGATTCTGCTCCACTGAAAAGATTGTTTCATACTCCGTGGGAATGCCTGAGAAAGAATTGTGTCTTTTGTTACTCTCAGGAGGTCTCATCCCTTTGCAAATGTCCTCATGCCATTTCTGGATGCTTTCTCCTAAAAGCTGGCACTTGGTTAAAATTTGACCACTCACAGGGGAGTCAGAGAATAAGATAAGTGAACACCCCGTTTTCTTCTCTGATGATACAAACACTTAGGGATTATTTAATGAAGCCACTCAGATGATATCACTTTGTTTTTTTCTCTGACTACTTTGGGTGACAGCGTCTGCCCATGATATCTTTGTAGATTCCCTTAGTCTGGATTATAAAAGGATCAAGGGAGAGTGAGAAGCCAGAGAAGCCGCTGATAATGTATTCTCTACTTTAAGCAATGCTTCATCTTTAACTGACTTTGAAAGATGTAGTCTCTGCCCTTATATTAAGAAAAAATTTGGACAGTATTTCTGGGTCCCTTTGGAAGGGACTCTGGCTACAGGCTGTAACCAGATGGAAGTGGGGAAAGGCAGGGAGGGCTAGGGCTAAGTGGGAGCAGATATCTGAAAGCCAGATGGTACAGATGTTGGTGGCTTCAAATGCCCTGTGGCGTAAACTTTGAAGCTCACGCCATAGGTGTACTTGCCAGGAATGGGCAATTGGCTTCCATCTGTGCACCTGGTCCACATTTACTGAAGAGAGATATAAGAGCGCAAAACGGATCCCAGGGGAGTATGGGGATCTGTAGGCATTTGAATTTGTGTCCAGTCACTGTTAGACTCCTTGGGTGCACCATGCATTTACAATGAACTTCCCTGAATACTCACATTTCTCCCCCTCCCCCATGCTCTCTGGCTTTACATGCTGACTACAGCTGATTAGGGTGGGGGATGCACAGTGTCTTGACTGAGAAATCGAAATACATAGAAGGGACTTGATGGCTAGGTCCTGCCTTGGCTAGAGACTTGTGAATGGGAGCTTTGGGTAAAATATGTGTCTTTCTGTCCCTTCTCCCTTATCCCCATCCTCTTGAAAGGAATTGACCTAAGGAAACCTGCTTAGGGCTGAAGATATGCCTTCAGTTCAACCTCAGAATCCAATCTATTGTTGGCTCTGAGATGTTGAACTGGAATCACAGATGCCAGTCTGGCCCAGAGCTCAGAAGACAGGAGGAGCAAAGTGGGAGGACCAGATGACTCAGTGATTGAGTAATAGGATAATGCTTCTCCTTGGTGCTTTATAAACATTGGCCAATGGACTCTTGCGACATTTTTGACAGGTGGGTGGCAGGAAGAGTCATGGGTGGGGAGGAGGTCAGGGGAGGCAGGAAGGTGGTTAAATATATTGAGCATGGTAGGGGAGGCTGTAATTGCCACAATTAGCACACATACACTTACAAGCCTTTGTTTAAGACGCTTGTTTTAAATGGCTTCTTATGGAGGGTGGGGGTTGGGAAGAGGAATTTGATATAAAATATAAGGTCCAATCAGAGTCTTTTTTCTCCTCTTCTTTGCTTCTATGGCCACCTCTCCTTCTACTTCAGATTGCTTACACGAGTATCCTGTTTCTTTGAGCTAGTAGTCAGTCAGCTATCAAGCTTTCATTCTGCCCACCCTGGCCTTCCACCTACCCTAAAGCAACAAACTTTAAAGTATTATCCCTTTGGGAGGGCTCAAGGTATAATTACATCTAAATAGAGGATTCTTGTCAGACTAAATAAGCATTCAAGAACTAGTGGAATGAATATCTAATTGTGAAATACTGGGCACTGGAAGAGGTCTTTTTGGGAGAATGCATCTCTTCCTAGCAACTCTTACACCGTAACGCATGGGTGGCTACTTTGCTTCATGGTTAAGGCTGGTTGTGAGAGCGATAAACTTATTGGCTATTGGGAAAGAACCTTGGGGAAATGATTCTGTAGTGCTGATTCTAGTACCCATGATCTCTTGCACACACCACCTCCAGCCTAAGGAGACCAGGGACCTGGACAAGAATACTGACTCCGTTATTGATCTGTGTGACTACCGGACAAATTGCAACCTCTCTGGCCTCAGGTTCCTCATCTGTAAAGTAATGGGGTTGAACTACAAGAACTTTCTAGTTGTAAAACCTATGAAATCTTTCCATATTTCCACCCCTACTGGCAATCATGGCAATAGGAATACCGACTGAAAACTTTCACTGACATAGGAAGTGACCTCTCCACCCTCCCCAAGCACACTTTTCTGGCATGCAGAGCTGAGGTCTGGGGTCAAAAAAGAGGTGTGAGTGGAAAGGGTGTTCGTGGCTGTTGATGACACCATTTCTGAGGAATAAACTACAAAGGTTTCCAACAGAGACAATCTGGGTTCTTGCCTCAGCAGTGATGAGTCCTGTTCCACCCTTCCCCCTTTTCTGCACTCTGAATCTCATTGAAATCTGGCAGACATCTGGCTAAGCCCTTGGGTTCCTCTCTAGTAAGGATCCAGCAGTGGGGAGAGAGAAGGAACTTGGAGGGGAGGAGGAAGGGAGAGGGAAAAATTACAAACAAGCCACGGTGGTTCTGGCTGCTGCTTCTCCTGCTTTTGTGTCTGCTTCTCCTGGCTTCCTCCACCCCCTTTCTGAAACTGTGAAGGATTTCTGTTCCCACCTGGTTCAGTGAGTCATGGCTCTCTGAGCTCATTAATGCGCCTAGCTTGAGGTCTCCAATTGTGTCTTTCTGTCAGACACGTTTAGAGACCCTGTTATCTCATGCTGCTGCCCCCTGCAGACCTCCCTCCCCTCAGCCTTCCTCAACTACCCCCTACAGATCTCCCCCTTCCCCCCATTCCTAAACAGATGCTGCTCGTCAGGCTGCTAGCCAGCAGCAGAACAGAAGTGAGCCAGAGCAGAAAGAATCAGCTCAGGAAGTTGATAAATAGGGAAGAAGGCTGTGATGGATCAGGAGAGGGAAAATACCTTAGGATTGAAGAGGGCAGAAAGAGGATGAGAGAGCAAGTGAATTATGTGACCTGGGCCATTCCTCCTAAGGACTCAAGAGCCCTAAATTCTGATTTGGAACACGCATGTATTCACCTGCATATATATGCACATATATGTATACATGTATATATGTGTGTGTATACACACATGCATTATGTATATCACATTTAGAATTATGGAGATTTAAGCCTTTGAAATCATCTAGTTCAATGCCTTCCATTTATAGATGAGGAAACTGAAACCCAGAGATTTGAAGTGACTTTTCCTAGGTCACAGAACTACTAAGTGGCAGAGGATTCAAACCCAAGTTCTCCAATGATAAGCCCAGAACCCTTTTCCTTTGCATCCCTGCAATGAGTACTTGTACTAAAGGTATCTTGCAATGCATTCATAGTAGGGAACTAAGGAGGATGGGATCCAGCTAACCATATTGTTTGATCTAAAGTAAAGATCAGTCTGAGGTCTGCGAGCCTACGAAGAAGCTGTTGATGTGGGATTCCCAGAAAGAGCAAAGATATATACACTGAACATATCTAACTCCTAATATGTATTTTTAAAATTTTGAATTTCAAATTCTTTCCCTCTCTCTCCTCTCTCTTCTCTTTGAGACAGTAAGCAATTTGATATAGGTTATACATGTGCAGTCATGCAAAACATATTTCCATATTAGTCATGTTGTGAAAGAAAACACAGACCAAAAAAGCCCTGAAAAAAATAAAGAAAGTGAGAAATAATTTGCTTTCAATCTGTATTCAGACTCCATCAATTCTTGCTCTGGAGGTAGACAGCATTTTTCATCACGATTTATCCAATTCTTAACAGGAGTTAGGCAGTATTTAGAATGAGCTCTTGAGAAGAATATGGTGAGAAGCAATCATGTCTTTTCATTAGACTTAGACACATATTCTATAGTCTTTCCTTTGATCTATTTTATAATCAAATTGTACACATGTAATGTTTATCTCTTTAGATGTTAATGCTGTACTCTTAATAGTGTCAAGTTTTTGATTATTTATCCCTATAAAAAGTGATATGTGACCAAAACTCTCTGTAAGTCTGATCACTTAAATATTGGATGAAAGAGTACAAGACCCTCAAGCGTCAGAAGAGAGACCTATGCCGTTTTACTAACTGTGTGACTTAGTCTCACTGTAATGATTTTAATAGCTGATAATAGCATTCTGATGTTTATATAGCACCGTAAGTGTCAGAAAGCCCTTTATATCATTATCACATTTGATACTCTGAAGCAACTCTGTTAAGGCAGTGCTATAGACATCATTATCATTCCCATTTTTCAGATGAGGAAACAGGTTAAGAGAGATTAAGTGACTTGACGATGTGCATACAGCTAGTAGATATCTACAGTGGTTTTTGAATCCAGATCTCTCTTAAGTTAAAGTCCAGGGCTCTGTTCATTGTACCATTCTCTTGAGGAGCACAATGGGGAACCAAAGAAACAGCTTGGGGAGGTGGAAAGTACCATGTCCTGGCTTTGCTATTTATTACTTGGGTGACCTTAGGCAAACCCCTCTCTCTGTTTCCTCCTTTGTAAGACAAAGGGGCTGGGCTAGACAATTTTTAAGGTCCCTTTCAGTCTATAATTCTTTGGGTTTTTACTTTCTTCCTTCTATATTCCTTGTTAAATCCAGTTTCCTTTTTCCTTGCTGTGCTGACCCTTTCTTCCACTTTGCATGGCCACAACTACATGCACCACATGGTATCCATACATATGGGAGGTGAGGCAGTTTTACTCATCTATTGCTCATCATCTCTTTCCTCTGAGGCTGAACCATTTTCTTTCTTTGTGCATTGCATCACTCCACAAGAGTTCATCAAAAGATGAGAAAAAAGAAACCCTTGTCCAGAAGAAATGCCTGGGGAAGTTTTGAGCAAGCAGTTGGTAATTGTCATAATTGGATGTGAGCCAGTACTCTGGGGGTGAACACCCTCAATCTTGTGAAAGGTGCTTGAGGCTCAGTCATGTTAGTAACAAAGCCATGGAATGCTGGGAGAGCACGTCTCACTTTCAGTAATGTGAGCATGATTGGGTGTACGACTTTTCTTTTAAGAAGATAAATAGTTCTCATAGGGTTTTATTGGTGGGGGGTTCTTTTTGTTGAGAATGTTGGTTTTATAATTTTAAAAATTGTTTTTGAAAGAAAAAGCTGAATGTGTTATAGCATATAGAAAAGAATATATATATTATTTTTCTTTTAATAGAATTGAGAATGAAGAGTAAAGGTGAAATTACTTATTGCAAAATTAATTCAGCTGATTGGAGTTGCCTTTTAGCAGTGTGGTGCCATGGAAAGAGGACTGAATCTGGAGTTAGTGGCCCCAGGTTTAAATCCCAGTTCTGTTATTAACTACTTGTGTGGTCTTGGGAAAGCACCTCCCACTTTAGTGGGACTTAATGCCCTCACATGTAAAATGAAGGTTTATTACTTGGGTGACCTAAGGTTGACATCTAAGGTTCTCCTGGCTCTTTTCATCCTAAACAAGATACCTTGGAATTTCGATCCAGTGATGAGTCCTCCTGCGTTATCTGAGCCCCTTTCTTTTTATATGTGTATCTAGATAAATCATAGAAACACAGAATCTCAGAGTAAAAAGAATCATAGAAGTCATTCAATCCAACCTCTACTGGAAACTCAGGTGCCATTTTTATTTCCAGTTGTGTGAGTCTGTGTAGAAGTAGGAAGCAGAATTGGTGAAGTGGAAGGCATATTGACAAGAAGTAGGAAGACCTGCAGGGGTATGGTGGTTTGACAACTAGGTCTCTGTAAATATTCTATACACTTTTAAATTTAACCTGCATTATTAACATTTTCTTTATCATTTTCTTAAGTCTAGACAATCAAACAAAACAATAAACCAAACCCTGGTTTGTAGTGTTTGCCAATTTCCAGGTGTAGATGCACACATTGAAAATTTAACAACTGGCTCCAATGAGCCGTCTGGAGCTCGCTTCCTGAATTGGGGTTCTAATGTCACTTTGGCCACTTATTTGCTTCAAGATTTCACTTTAGCCCTCAGTCCACAGTTTCCTCAAAATGAGGATGATAAAGTTTTCTCTAATTACTTCGTTGAAATTCTATGGAGGTGGAGCAAGATATTGTGAAGAATCTGTAAACAAGTTAATCGTGAACATTGTGTTGATATTAAAAAAAAAACCCTTTCTATATGCAGATGTAAAATTTCAAAGAGATTTGAAAGGTCTATGAATTGAATACTTTGTTATTACTAGTTTGTTAATATGGTTTTATTGGTAGAGGACTCTTTTTGTTGAGAATGTTATAGGTTTTATAATTTTAAAAATTGTTTTTGAAAGAAAAAGTTAAATGTGTTATATCAGGCAAAGGATAGAAGGATAGGCAGTGCTATGAGAGATATCCTTCTAGGCTGACATTGATCTATTAACCATTAGCTCTAAAATCCTTTGGCTGATGGAACAAGGCAACTTCTTTTCCCCAGTAGACCTGACAATACCTTGAACCCTGAGTCATAGAGGAGGGAGGCAATAAGGTGGAGAGAAGGCAAATCAAGGTGCCAGTTACTGCAGCCAGTAATCTGTAGCCACGAGTGGCCTTGGATTTTGATCTGGCATTTTGTCTGGCGTGGAAGAGTAGGAGACAACCTGGAAGGGTTACATGTTCAAGGAGACATTTGTCCCATGTTGAAATCCTGTCCCATGTGTTTTCCTTACATGTCCAATTGAGGTCAATGACTAGTAAATAAGGGTATTTCTAGGAAATAGGGAATCAAATGGGCTGTTTCTTTATTGACTTCTCTTCTCTTTTCTCAATAGTTTCAGGGCATACTCCCCTTGCCATAAAATTATTTCCCCCTAATTCTATTTTTTCCTTGTCATGTTTAAACTAATTCTGAACTCCTGATTTTGGAGCTTCCCATCAGGTCAGTGGTGAGCTTTCAAGTTATGCCACCTCTCCTGTTCCCTCTTTTCAGGGCCCCTGAGGACCCAGGGACAGATTATAACTGGCAGAACTGGTCCTAGACCCCTTGGGGCTTTTAGCAGCTAAAGCTGCTGTTCCTTGGGAACTTCCCAAGGCTGTAGCTGCCTGCTTAGTCAGCAGAGGGTGGGAAGGCTGAGGAATCAGAAAAGGTCAGTGGTGGAGGGAACTGCTTATAACTATTGCTTTTAAATAAATAACAAGTCCCATTGCTTGTTATCATCATTGCTAATTATCTTTATATTCTCCCACGGCGTTTCTGCCCCGTCAGGTAGGCAGGGCCGTACCAAAACATCACTACTAAATGAAGTGCCTGTGATGAAACCTTTGAATATCCAGAACTATTCAATATAGTTTCCAGACAATTGGGGGATTTTGCCAATCCAGAGGACTTCTGGCTTTGGAAAACATCCTCAAATCTCCCAAGTGTCTGATAGGTAAAAAGATAGGGAGTCTAAATCACTGTTTGTTATCATATGGAGATAGGACCTGGTCTGGGAGAGTTTGCAGGGTAGTCTAAAATGGAAGGAAGGGCTTAAGGAGGTGCTTTACTTTGGGTGACTTTTAAGATTCTCCATTTGTGATTTAGGCCTTTGGTCATGCTTCTGCTGCCACCATCACAGTCAAGTAGGATGAGAAGTGGCCCAGCTGGATTTTACAGTCTATTGTCTCTGTCTGAAAGTAGTGTAGGCACTAGCCTGAGAGGCAGAGGGAGGGGGCAAGAAGTGGCCCAGCAGGTATAAGCCAGGGAGAGAAATGTGGCATGTTGTTGTTGTAGTAGTAGTAAGCAAAAATAGGGGAAGTCCTCATGTCTTCTGCCACACCAAAGTGATTCATAGACAAAATTTTATTTTTTTAAGCACCAGTAGCTTAAACCAGAGAAATAGCATAGAAGGGCAGGAGGAAGTGTTGGTGGGAAGTACCTAACTTTTTTTTTTTCCTGGAAATGATCTCACTTGTTCAAGACCTTCATTTATTTTAGGATCAGATCAATTGAAATGAGCTTGACCTTTACTCTTCATTCTCAGTTTTATTGTAGGGATCCCTCCCTCTCCTCCTCTTAAAGGAGCTTGTCTTTATTCCTACTGAAGCAGGGGTGTATACTCCATTAGGAACTGACTACCCCAGGAGGAGAATTGACATTTTCCTTGGGAATCACAGGAAAAGTTTGTATTTTCTTTCCTTTCCAAGAGGCTGGGGAGAAGAGGGATGAGAGAGTATCAGGTGCCTTTTACCTTTGGACCCTCTTGCTCAGTGGCCTGGAGTAATTGGAATTTGCCTGTAGTATCAGTTAGCACAAGTTCCTGGGACACTATACTAGAGACTTCCTTCTAGGCTGCTTTGTGAAGGCTGTTCAGTCATGTGTGTTTCTCTGGAGGTCCTGGTCTGAGAAGCATTAGGAGAAAAAGAGGAAAGGTCTTGGTCTCTGTAGAATGGTCATTCTGTAGTGAGCTTTATTTTTCCACATCAGTTGGGTATGCTTTGAGGCTGAGGTAGAAGAAAAAAGAAATCATATAGGTTTATTTCCACAGAGTGGGGCATGTCTTAGGGAGGTTACTTGTCAAAAGCAGATATATCTGATTACCTGAGTCAGGTAATAAGAGAGGTAGCATGGTGCTTTGTAAAGAACTCTGGAGGTGGAGTCAAGAAATAGCTCAGATCCTGAGTTTGCCATTTACTGTGTGATTTAGGCAAATCTCTTTAGGCCTGAGTTTCTTCATTTGTAATATAGGGGGTTGGACTAGATGAATTCTAAGGTCTCTTCCAACTTTAGATCTGTATTCTTAGTGCAATGTTAGGTTTTGAAGTCTGAAGGAAGGGTGAGCATGGGACTGGGTGGTATAGAGAGACTTTCCCCTTTGGGGTGGTGGTGGGAGCTGGACACACTGACTCCTAGCTCTGACCTCTGAATAATTTTTTAAAAAATATTTATTTATTTTTAGTTTTCAACATTCACTTCCATAAGATTTTGAGTTCCAAATTTTCTTCCCATCTCTCCCCTCCCCCACCCCAAGATGGCATGTAATTTGACATAGGTTCTATATATACATTCATATTAAACCTATTTTCACATTAGTCATGTTGTAAAGAAGAATTAGAACTAATGGACAAAACCATAAGAAATAAGAAACAAAAAAAGAGAGAACAAATAACAGGCTTCGATCTGCATTCAGACTACAGTTTTCTGAATATGGACAGTATTTTCCATTATGGATCTTTTGGAGTTGTCTTAGATCCTTGCATTGCTAAGAAGAGATAAGTCTATCAAAGTTAGTTGTCACATGATGTGGCTGTTACTATGTACAATGTCCTCTAAATAAATCTTATCCCTCTTCTATCAACCCATTGTAAAAGGCCATTATGGATTTGAGGACTCCCCCGTAGACTATATTTGTACGAACACTCACACACAAAGTCTTTCCAGGTTGGAAGAACCTTCCCAGTACTCCTCATGAGAAGACTGCCCAAGGGAAGTTATATGATTATTTGTGCTCCATGTCCTGAGATGGTTCCCTCTCTTCCTTCTCACTTTTGGACATGGGTGGTGGTGACAGAAAGATGGTCTAGAAGTTATGACTGTTGGTGGGTATTGGCTAGGAGAAACAGGGACAGAAAATATGGAAGAGAACGGGGTATTAGGATAAATCCTTGGGGATACTCCACTAGAGATCTCCTTCTATATTGACATTGATCCATTAGCATCTTTTGGGCTCAACCATTCCAGGTCTACCTAACTGCTCTGCTATCTAACCCATATCTTACCATTTTGTACATAGGAATATTATGAAAGACTGTCAACCACTTTGCTGAAAACCAAGTATATTGTGGCATTCCCCCAATTTATCAGTCTATTAACCATGTCAAAAAAAGATATAAGGTCAATCTGGAATGATGTTATAATAATCATGGATTTCTTTTTAAGTGCTCAAATCTTATGTACTTTAAGAATCTTTCATTTTATCCATGTGGGAGCTCCCATGTTGGACAGATTATAACCCCTTTTCACTTTAGCAGATGGTCTCTATAAGTCACCCTGGCTGAAATATTCATCATTGTGCAGCCAACATTCTCATGAGGAGTCTCTGCTTACATAGTTAGCCTGGTCTTTGGATAACAGATATACAGTCTGTTGCTGAGCTCATACACAAAGCTTTTCCAGCTTAATAGGGCCCATTATTACTTACAGTATGCTGGTACAACAATGTTCTAAATCTTAAGCTCATCTCCATACCAAAATGAGGCACTGGACTAGGGCTTTAGTGGAGTTGTTCATAAAACATTCTCTTAATTATGTATTCTAAAATTTTACCAGGAGTGGAAGTCAAGTGCAATGGTCTATAGCAGTGGTTCTCAACCTTCCTAATGCCATGACCCTTTAATAGTTGTATGGAGGCGTATCTGCATGTGGACAGACTCGCCTGGAGATGGATAGAGGAGAGGTGTCTCCGTTCCTCAGACCCTCGGAAATATGTGTTTTCCTATGGTTTTAGGTGACCCCTGTGACCCCTGTGAAAGAATTGTTCGACCCCCCAAAGAGGTTGTGACCCACAGGTTGAGAACCACTGATCTATAGTTTGATTGGTCTATAGTCTTCTTCTTTACCCCTCATTCTGATCTCCCCAACTTTTAGGACAGTTAAAGCCAGTCACAGTGAGTTCCCTTCGTTCCCCTGC
>CM053586.1:303992562-304007791 GCA_028646515.1 Pseudochirops corinnae | reverse complement strand
AAATATGAAGTCCATCTCCTCCCCATTTCTTATAGCACAATAGTATTCCATTACATTCATATCCCACAACTTCTGTAGCCATTCCCCAATTGATGGACTCCTTTTAAAGCAGAGTTAGGATAACTATTTGTTGGGTAAATTTGGGTTAAAGCTGGAGAGCATTTTTAAATGTTCAGTGTTGGGTATTTATTTATGTCTCAGAAATCACCAAGTCTACAAATCAAGGCTTTATTGATAGCTTTGTTGATATAGACTTAAGAAAGTGATGGAGGAAATGTTAATATTAAAAGTGTGTCTTATGAATATTTTTTTTTTCCCGGGGAATTGGTTGGTTTATTGTTAGGGACGGGTTTAACTCTAGCATGAAGTTAGTTCAGATTTGTCAGCTGCCAGGTGGCATTATAGTTTGTAGAGCACTGGACCTGGAGTCAGGAAGTCTCCTCTTCACAAGCTCAAATCTGGCCTCAGACACATACTAGCTGTGTGACCCTGGGCAAGTCATTTACCCCTGTTTGCCTCAGTTTCCTCATCTATCAAATGAGCTGGAGAAGGAAATGGCAAACCATTCCTGTATCTTTAGCAAGAAAACCCCAAATGGAGTCACAAAGAGTCAGATGTGACTGAAAACAACTCAACAAACAAGTTCAGATTTGATATTGGGATGAAATTAGGCACTTGCAAGTCATTAACAGCTAACAGAAAGAGGTTTACTTTGCTCAAACTGAGCATATACACCCTCATCTCCATACAGAAACAAGTCATCTGGTCAGTAGGACAGGATATGATGACTCATGGTCTTCAGAAATCCACCAAGTTGAAAGGACCCTGACTCCATGTAGATGGGACTTTTAAATGTCCTTAGGTGAACTGAAAACTGTATCAAGGGAGGCAGGTCCCAGTTAAGTCCAGGGACAATTTTTTTGCCTTTTAGGGAAAAATGAATCATTTTTTTGGCAGGGAAATGGGAACTCTGTCCTATCACAGTTGTAGTGAGAATTCTTTTTTTTTCTTTTTAAATTGTTGATGTGTTGGATTTGATGTGTAGTGAGGTCTCTTTCCCAACTCTGAAATTCTTTGAATATGCAGTAAACCAATGCCATAGGTTTTCAGAAAAGAAGAGTTCAGCATGAACTGTAGTGGCTGAAGGAACTTTGGGGAGGGAGGAGACCTCAGTGATGAGCTTGTGTAGAATGGTGATGACTGGTGGTCCATGACTCATACCCTGGTCCATGTCTCTGAGACTCAGCCACTCATTTAATGAGACCAGTTTGCAGGAGTGAAGGCCTTGCAACCTATGGCTGTTAGTAAGAGATTTATCCATATGCCTTTGATATCAGACCTTCAGTTGGCATTCAGATTCACTTGGTTTCTTACTACTCCCATTTTGTGGTTAGGAGGAGGGGGTCAGCTTTTCAGACAGATTTTTTTTTTTTGCTGGAGGATACATGTGACCCCAAACCTTGAGTAAACACTAGGGAACTTTCAGTTTGGCCCACAAAGTTGAAACTTGCTCCACATGTTTTCTTAGTTCCTCAAATTTTCCTAACACTGGTATGAAGAACCACCAGAAACTCCCTCAAATGACCTTGTAAACAAAAAACAACGGAATCATCCCTATTATGGTCTCCCCTTCCCAATTCTCAAATTGTGAATTTTTCTTTCCAGCTGTTTAGTATTCTTACTCTTGCCTAGGCCTCATGTGGTCTATTAATTATCGTTCAGTTCATCTGATAATAACAGCAACGGTAACTCACATTTCTATAGCAATTGAAGGGTTTTCCTCACCACAATAACTCTGTATGGTAAGCTCATTTATTATGTATTAGGGCACTCATTGTAGGGGTGAGTAAATGAACACTCGGAGATAATAGAAGCTAACTTTATGTATATTGTTTGATTTGGTCCTAAAACTATCCTGAGAAATAGGTACCATTGTTATCATCATTTTAGGTTAGCTGGCTTGTCTGAAGTTACATTACTAGGGAGATAATTTTTATTTCTTTATTTATTTTTGGAAGGGGTAAGGCAAGGCAATTGGGGTTAAATGACTTGCCCAAGGTCACACAGCTAGTAAGTGTCAACTCTCTGAGGCCAGATTTGAAATTAGGTCCTCCTGACTCCAGGATCAGTGCTCTATCCACTGTGCCACCTAGCTGCCCCAGTGAGGAAGATTCTGAGGCAAGATGTAAACCCGGGTCTTTTTTGACCCTAAACCCGAGGTTAGCCAGTAGGCCATGGTTGTGATTACATATATAGCATTAGCTGATGGCTCCAACTCCTGATTGATTGAACTCTTACTAGATCTGGACTTCCCCATCCGTTCCTTTTCTTTTGTTTCTCTTGCCTGCATAAGTCTGGGATTTCTCTTTTTTACTGGAGCCCAGCTGTCTCTCAGGCCCCAAGATAAGAGCCATCCTCTCAAAGGTGGATTACTGTTGCATGAGGGCTGACCACAAAACAAGCTCAAAGATTTCCCATGAGTCCAGTCACCAAGCAGGGCTTCCTGGAGCTGACAGGCCCCTGTTGCTCCTTCCCCTCTTTTAAAAATATAGATCCCGCTCAGCCTCAAGTCACTGCCAAAAAGTCAAATTGTCCTATAATTCGATCTGACCTAAAGTCTCACACAATTTCAGCAAAACAAGAGAAACTTGAGATGGCAGAGGGTGGGGTGTAGGGCATTGGGAGGAAGGATTGGATTACTCCAGGGGAGCAGCTGGGCATTTTTCTCAGTAGCTTTAGGAATGCAAATAGTGACCACAGAGCTGTAGAAATTTGGAGAGTCACAGAGAACACCTGAGCTTTGGTGTAGGTAGAGCAGAGGTGTTAAACAGACTGATTGGCTGCTGCAACACTTCAGATTGGGGCAGAAACCAGATTAAAATGTAATTAGGAAATATTTAACAAAATAAATAAGAATACAATAGAACATAGATAATGTTAATATATGGTTTTCTAAGTCTCTATACAGTTTGCAGGGATCCTTAGGTATTTGTGTACTGTCCAGTGGCCCTTGTTTTTACTTGAATTTGACGTGATTGGTGTACAGTCTTATGTTGGGGGTAGTGAGGCTAGTTTCTGTATCTGCTGTCCCTCTTGGTGGTGAGGTCTGTACAACTAGGTAATAAAAGGCATGCCTGGCTTCTCATGTACCTGATTTGAAATAATACAAGCCTCCTTCTGAGAAGAGAGGGCTGGAAGCAGGAGCTGGAGTGAGGGGGCAATCACACACACACACACACACACACACACACTCCCCAAGGATAATCAGAGCAGAGGGGGAGAGGGAAGAGAACCAGTGAAAAGAGTTGACCTTACCCCAAAGCCTCTCCTGAGAGTCAAGAGAGGGGGAGGATGGATGGAATATTCCAGCCAAATTGCCTTCTATAAATCCCACGTTGGGCCACTGTTTCTTCTCAGTTCTTGCTGTCTATGGATGACGTCTGCTGCTGTCGTCTGCCCTTCATTTTTGAAGAGGACCAATGACATCATGATGTTGGGGTAAAATAATAGGTGATGGTTGATGTCTTGACTTGTGCATGGCTCAGATTTAAGTGAGGCAGAGTTGTACAAAGTCATCAGCCTCACTCTCTTTTCCAGAATCATCAAAGTCCAGTGGCAAGACAAAAGTCAGGAAGATGGGCGGTAGCTCAGGATGCCGTGGATAACCTTGACATCTTGATATCTGATGGAGCTCTATGGGCTCCACCTGCACCTGCTTCAGCCACCTCCACGGAATACATTGTTCTCCCTAACTCACCAACGGATCTGAGGCCCCTCAGCTACCTCAACCTGGTTTAGCCCATCTGCCAAGATGGTTTCCCAGGGTGTAGCTGCTGCTCATGATTCCCCCCACCTTGGAGCCACAGGTGAGACACCAAAGGTGGATGAGTAGCCTTCACACTAGAGCAGCAGTTCTCAACCTGGGGGTCAGTCGAACAACCCTTTCACAGGGGTCGCCTAAGACCATTGGAAAACACATATTTCTGATGGTCTTAAGAACCGAGACACTGCTCCTCTGTCTCCAGGTGGTCTGCCCACATGCAGACATGCCCACATACAAGTATTAAAGGATGGTGGCATTAGGAAGGTTGAGAACCACTGCACTAGAGGTCGTAGTGCTCCCTGATCACTCCACTCTGCTATTGCTTTCACAGAGTAAGTAAACTGAGTTGTACATAGGAACGTGTCAATCCAGGCTTGAAGGAACACAGCTGGGGGTCAAGTGATGGATATAAAACTCTGGAAGTTTTTTTTTACCTGCATCTGGCTTACAGCATGGGGAGTGTTTGGTCATCTATAATGCTGTGGAGCTAGGCTGGTATATCTTTTTCTTGCATCCCTCCTTATTTAATATGTATTTTCTTTTTTTCCCCAATTACATGCTATATAACAATTTTTTAAAACACTTGTTCAGTGTATCTTTTAAATGGCCAAAGCTGGTGGCCCATGGAGTGCAGGATATTGAAGAAAAATGGAGCAAAAATCAGGATAACCTTTCAGGAGTGATACTGAGGCTTCTCTTGGGTTAGGGCTCCAAGGTTTTCTCTGTTTCTGTCTTGTTGTGTGTGTAACAGGCTGCCAGTTCCCCTGGAAGAGGCTACTGGAAGTACTGGTGGTATGTATATGTATGCTCCTGGGGTGTCTGTATGTGCCCATAGTGCCACTCCTGAAGCAAAACACAGAACGTATTAGAAAGGGTAGCGGAAGGAGGATTTAACATTGATGAACTGCTGGTGGGTAGTTGTTAGCAGGAGCTTAAAGAATGTCCAGGGCTGAATAGGAGACAATAGTGATGTTGGGGTGAAGGTAGATGTAAGGAGATAATCAAAGCTAGGAGTGGAATGCTGCTGGTGGGCACAGCAGGGTAGCTGGTTGGGCCACAGCCCTGGTGAAGAGGATTAGTCTCCCTGGCCAGTGAAGGTGGTTCTATAAGGGGGTGGCTTTATTACAAGAGTGAAGATAAATTTTGGTGGGAGGGGAGGATTACTGAAATACTTCTCAGGATTGGCTTCAACACTTTATGTGGGTAGAAGAGGCTATTTCAGGGTCCTGCCTGAGCAAGTGCCAACTCCAGAACCTTTATCTCTTGGCACCATTGGCCTAGAATCTTGTGAAATTTGCTGAGCCTTTTCTAAGGAAGCAATAGCCTGAAAATGGTTCAGGGTCACCAGAAAGGGTTCAAGGACCACAGGTAATACCCACAGAAGTAGACCAAGGGTGGGGAACTTGCGACCTTGAGGCCACATGCAACCTTCTAGGTCCTTGGGTTCAGTCTTTTGACCGAATCCACATTTTATAGAACAAATCCTTTTATTAAGGGGATTTGTTTTATGAAGTTTGAATTCAGTCAAAGGGCCTCACCCAAGGACCCAGAGGGTTGCATGTGGCCTTGAGGCCTCAGGTTACCCACCTCTGAAGCAGAGCTTTCTTTTTTCTCCTCTAAGTTCAGGACTCTGAAATTTAGACCTTTTTAAGAGCTCTGTAAGGATTTTAGAGGGAAAAAGGTAAGCATTCAATTTAGGAACATTATCTAAATAGAAGAACTTAGAAGGTCTGAGGTAGAAAAAAAATTCATTTACTGCTCAATCTTTTGTGGGTGCATGGATGGATGACTTCCTCCCTCCTGATGCAGACCCATGAGCATTTGACATATGGCAAAGGCATTCAGTTGGTGGAAGTGATGCCCTTCTATGCAAGGACAAACAGGGGAGAGGGTTGTCAAACGAACTGAGATGGAAGACATACGGACTTGAAGGTGAGGGAACAGGCATAAGCTGTGGCCATTTAGCTGGAGTGAGTTTGTATTAGCTAATGGTCTCCACAAAGGCGGTGACCTCTATGAATCGATGTCAGACACTCTCTGAAGCTGGTGATCTGCCCTAGGCATTTGCCTCTGCTTTGGTGAGGCAGCCTTCTAGAAAGAAACATGTGCTCTATAGGTAGAAAACTCGGAGGACCATGGGACTTGGGGAAGGTCTTTTTTTTTGGTCCCTTTGTATGAGTTGCTATTTCTTTCTCAGAAGCCACCTCTTTGGAGTTGGGATCCTGTCTGATGATTTTTTTTTTTCCAGAAAAAGAGCAGATCCTTAGCAAGGGGAACCTTTGGTTTATTTGTGTCTGTCTGTAGGAGGGAATAAAGGGAAGTTGGTCTGTGCTTATGAGGGGATGTCCCTGAAGATAAAATTTGGGTATAAACCACGTTAAATCAAATTTTTCATAAGAGAAGCTACCTATCTTGACTTCTCCTCGGGGGACCAGCGTAAATATCCGATCTTACCAAGAGTGTTAACCAGCCATATATTACACTGGCAAATCTGAGGGAGTGTCTTCTCTATGTTCTATCTGCCAAACTAAAGCACCTAGTTGTTGTAGCATAGTAAGTGCTTGATAGACTGTCTGTCTGTCTGTCTGTCTATCCATCTTTCACAGAAGTTCCAGATAGAAAAGTCTAGGATGCTAGGTTTCTGGATAAAATTTCCAGAGGGTGTAGGCCACTTTTTTTCTCTTACCACCTGGGAAAGGTGGTACATACAAAGGTGGAGGTCACTCCACAAGCCCTTTGGCATATAGGGTAGCCTTCCCTTGAGTACTCCTCCCCCTCCCCCTTTCAGCTGGTGAGAATAACCCTCTGGGAGCTGACCCTAAGTGCAGGCGGCACTGTGGCAAGCTGAAATGGCATACCCACTCTCCATGATGCCATGCTGTGCCCAGGCTGTTGGCATTGAGCCCTGCTTTTCTCCCCTGCTCCGTCTGCTAGGCTGGGCAGCAGCTTGAGCTATGCACAGGCAACTCAGCAGGGGTTTTTCCTTGTCCAGCAGACTCTCTGAGCCCCTCTGTCAGCTCAGGGGCCATCTGGTGCCTCTGTCCCCTTTGTGTTCATTCAGAGTGGGGAGAGGAAAGTTGGGCTGGCCAGTTTTCTGCTGAATGGAGGGGAAGGATGGGCCCGAGATCAAAGTGGAACAGACTCTGGGAAAAAGAAACTCATGTTAGGAACAGAAAACATGTACGGCCAGCAGATTTGGGGAAGGGGAGGAAGGTCTGAAGGGGTGCTGAGGTTATAAAGGGAGGGGACACAGCACAAGGAAGGAGAAAGACCCAGTAAGGAAAGGGGTGTCGCTAAGAGGTGAGCAGGTTACTCATCTTTTCAGGGGGAATGGGAAGAAGACTCACTCTTCTAATGTTCATTTATTTATTTTTGACTCACTCTTTTTTAAAACAGAAGTCAGAAGAGGAAAATGAAATTGTATGGAAAGAAAGTAAAAGGAAAGATGGTGGTGATGATGAGGTGGGAGTCGGGTAGGGGGATAGAAATAGGAGGGGAAGAACAGACTCAAGAAAGGGAAAAGAGGTAAGCATTGGAAAAATCATATACATTTGAAAGCTCCCACCATTATTCACCTTTGACTATTTTCTCCATGATATAATAAAAGGGAACTGAGAGTGGTGTGGGGAGACATTCGTTGATCCCAATTGTGGTGGAAAGGGTAGAGGTCTGGGCTGGGGGCTAGGCCTGGTGGGCAAGTCTGGTTCATGGTTGGGGAAGGAGGGCAGAGACAGGCCTATCCTAATAATTGGATCATAGTTCAAACTGTCAATAACTGAACATTTAATAATTGAAGGCTTTGAAAAAAATGAAGTCACAAATGCAATGTTTTAATTCCCAGGGGCACTAGAGGTGTTGGGAAGCTTTCTCATTTTGGGGGCTATGTGTGGGTGATACAAATGTGTGCTTCTCCATAAATCAAGGAAAAAGAAAAGGTCATTTCAAAGCATTTCCCTTCAGGGACTTTACAGAGTTTATTAATTAGATGTCACCAGTCACATGCTGGAATCCCCCTAGTTTGGACAAGCACAGCTGAACAGTCCAGTCACTGTAATAAACGGAGACTGTTTTGTGTTTATCTGGTGTTTTTCTTTGAGAGGTCCCACACAATTTATTCCGTTAAATCACGAAAGATTTGGTGAGTACTGCACAGGTCAGGCGTTGGATATTATTACATCTCCAGCCTATTTCCTTTGGAGGTGACAATAAGGATTTGATTGTTATTGGAACAATCCCTCCTTCCTCCTGCCCTGCTGTCTCTGTCGGCTACACTGGAAGAAGCCTACTTGGGAGAATCTCAGCTCTCAGCCAATCCTTTCCACTCAGCAACCCTTTGGGGAGGCCTGGCATACAGTTCTAATCCCTCGTGTTCCTGCTCTCCTTGAAACATAGCCTGTGGGCAGCTCAAGGCAGTCTCCTAGTTCTCATCTGTAAAATGGGGATAATCACCATATCCTTCCAACAGCTAGGGTGATTTATATTAAATTAATTAATGACTGTAAAGTCTTGGGGAGCTTAAAATGCCTGATTAGGGCTAAGTATGATTAATTTTGTTCAAACAGGTCTATTTGATATCAGATGATTTCCTCTACTCCTGTCAATTGAAGATTATAGGTTGGCTATTCCTTGAAGTTCTTAACAGCGGTGGTTCTGGGAAGGTTCCCTGTATTTTAACCTGACCTAGTTTTAATTTCATATTTCCAGCCTGCCTAGCTCTGCAAAAGGAACAATGATAGGCAGACTGGAACCCGAAGGCATTGTTTCTTAGCTAAAGAACTGGGGAGAGGAGGAGGGAGTGTGGTGTGGAGAAGAAAGAACTCCATTTCGGTGTTACCGCTTTCACCTTGAGGAAGGTCAAGCCGCTGCTAGAAAAATTCCCCAGTGAGGCCAACAGATGCTGGAGGGAACAAGGCATTACTGAGAGAGGGCTTGCCTGGCTACTGCTCGATTCACACATTTTTCTGGGGGTTTCAACATAATAGATGGAGTTAGTGAAATCGAATAATCCCCAAACCTGGTTTGAGCTGATCTTTTCTTTCTTGTAAGATCTGCATGTGGGGAGCAGGATTACATTGAAATCTTCTCTTCTTTCATTACATTCTTCATCCCAGCTGCTATAAGTAGCCTCAATTTATTTCACTGATTTGAACTTTAAAACCTTTCTGTTTTCCACCTAGTAATAATAATACAGAGATATGGACATTTTGGAATTTACAGAGTGGTTTCCTCACAGCAAAGTAGTCTGAGGAGGAAAAGTCAGTTCAGTCAGTAGGTCAATCAACATTTCCTAATTTCTTACTATGTGCCAGGCTCTTTGCTAAATCCTGTGGTTACAAAGAAAGGCAAAAAACGAGGTGCCTGCCTTCAAGGGGTTCACATTCTAGTGGGAAAGACAACAAATAATTATGTACATACAAGCTGTTTACAGTGTAAGTAGGGGGTAGTCTCAGAAGGAAGGCCATAGTATTGGGGGAAGGGCCTTTTGCTAAAGGTAGGATTTGATGCTGAATCTTAAAGGAAGCCAGGGAATACAGGAGGCAGAAGTGAGGACAAAGCACATCAGGTTGTGTGTGTGTGTGTGTGTGTGTGTGTGTGTGGGAAGACAGTGAAAATGCAAGGAGTCAGGAGATGGAATGTCTTACATGAGGAATGTAGAAGAAGGTCAGTTCTGATTGTCCCTAGAGCTCATGGAGGGGAGCGAAGCGTGACCAAACGAAATGTAGGAAGGGACCAGGTTATAAAGAAGCCAGAGGATTTTATATTGATCCTGGAGGTAATAGGGAGTCATGGGGGATTATTGAGTAGCGAGGGAATAGTATGGAAGTGATACGGTCAGATCTATGCTTTAGGGAGTTAAAGCAAGTTGACTAAAGTAACAGGGTCTCAACCCAAGGCTTCCAGATGGTAAGCACATTGCTCTTTCCACTATATACTTTGATAAATGTGGAGTTGATCATTAAGACAAACCTCTGAGGTGAGCAGTAGAAAGATAATTATCCCTATTCTATAGGTGAGGAAGCTGAGATTCAGGGAGACATGATTTGTCCAAAGCTACAAGAATCATTAAGGGTCATAGCCAGAAATGGAACTCAGCTTTTCTGACTACGAGAAACTCAGCCTCCTTTTTTTTTTCTTTTTTACTATCTCAGGTTGTTTTCCTAGGATCTTCATTTTCAGAGGAGGACTATAGAAGGTAAGAGACTTATCCAAGGTCATGCAGACCTTGTCAGAGATGGGATTTGAACCCAGGTCCTTAACAGTCAATGGTTTTTGTTTTTGTTTTTTTCATTCCATAATGTTGCCTTCCATTCAACAAACATTCAGTATCTGCTGTTCTCAGTTTGGACATCTTTGGTCTCTTTACTGCAACTCCTCAGTGCCTAGAACCTAGTAGACACTTAACTCATGTTCATTGATTATTGACTATTGACTTTAGTTCTTTTTTTATTTTATGAATTTTTTTTAAAAAACAGTATTTTATTTTTTCCAATTACATGTAAAGACAATTTTTAAAGATTGATTTTTTAAATAAAATTTTGAGTTCCAAATTTTCTCCCTCTCTTTTTTCCCCCTTCCCTAAGTCATTTGATATTAGTTATACATGTGCGATCATGTAAAACATATTTCCATCTTAGTAATGACTTTAGTTCTACTGGTCATCACACTCTCAAAGAAAGTGTTAATAAATAAGGATACAAGCAATAGTCTGAAAGATTCAAATCCATTAGTTTTAAATTAAGTGCACTGGTGGGCAAAAAGAAGGGTCACGATCCCTGCCTTCAAGGAACAGATAATCCCTGACATGACGGATGATGTCCCACACACTCTTGTGTCTTGGTAAAAACTTGGAAGGCAAAGACTACGTATGTCATGTACTAGTGATGGCAAATTGCCTCAGCTCCACGTACAGAATACAGCTGGTCTATGGCAGTTATTCCTCAAGGAGCCTCCACTCTAGGAAGGGAGAACTGTTTTCTTTTGTTTACTCTTGTTTCCTTTCCATTGTCAGTTCCAGTTCAATTTTATTTTTTTCCAACACACTTATTAAATAAATGCCTTCTGCGTTCAAAGGACTATGTTAAGGGCTGAAGAAGCTGAGGGCCCAGTCCAAGCGGCAAAGGAAGGAAGCCTAAATTTGATCCCAATTTCTTTATCATGATCATTTATTAAATACTTAGTGTGTATAGCTGAGACTAGGGTAACCTCTGTCCCCAGTCCTCTCCCCTTTCCCCCCTAAGGAATTTATAATGGGGTGTGTGAGTGTGTGTGTGTGTGTGTGTGTTGGGAGGGTTAGGATGATATCAGTGGAGGCTTCAAGGAGGAAATCTGTATCTGGACCCCAAAGGAAGAGAAAGATTTCGATCCACAGACACAGGGAGGGAACATATTCTAGGCAAATGAACACAGGCATATGGTGTTAAATTGAGATTAGGGAACAGCTGGGAATCCCATTTGGCTGAGAACGTGGAGTGTGTGAGGGGAAGTCATCTGAAATGAGGCTGAAAATGTAGGTTGGAGCCAGAGCTGCAAATGACCTTAAATGACAAGCCTGAGGAATTTGCTCTTAATTTTATAGATAATAGGGAGCCACTGAGGATTTTTGAGCAGAGGAGCGATGGGGTCAGAGCTGTACATCTGGAGGATGGCTGCAGGAAGGAAACATGTGGAGAAGGGAAAGACTCTCCTCAAGAGTTGGAATAGTTGGAAAAATATTATTAAAAAGCAGTCAATACTCAATAATCAATAAACATAGCTACTATGCAGCAGGCACCGTGCTAAGCACGGGGGATTTAAAAAAAAGACAAAAAACTGTCCCTGCCCTCAAGGAACTCATAATCTAATTGGAAAGACAGCAAGTACACAACTATGTACAGTATATGCAGGACAAATGGGAAATAATGAACAGGAGAAGGCAGTAGAGTTAAGAGGAGTTGGAGAACGCTTCCTGTACAGTAAGGGCTTTTAGTTGGTGCTTGAAGGAAGGCCGGGAAGCCAGGAGGCAGAGATGGGGGGGCGGAAAGGGCACGAGCGAGCTCATTATTCCAGGCATGGGAGACTGACAGAGAAAAAGCCTGGAGCTGAGAGAGATGGAATGTCTTGTCTTGTTAAAGGCACAGCCGGGAGGTTGGTGTCACTGGCGGGGAGGGGACTAACATATAGGAAGACTAGAAAGGTAGTCGGTGGTGGGAGAGAGAGGCTAGGTTTTGAAGGGCTTTGAATGTCACATGCCAGATTTTATATTTGATCCAGGAGGTGATAGGAGCCACTGGAATTCATTGAGTAGGTGCGGTGGCATAGACGTGAGCGTTAAGAAATCTCGCTGCAGGCTGCGTGGAGGCTGGGTTGGAGTGGGCAGACTTGAGGCAGGCAGACCCAGCAGCAGGCTATCGCACCAGTCTGAGCTGGAAGCAATGAGGGCCTGCACCAGGGTGGTGGCAGTTTGGGGGGTGAGAAGGGGGCGTATTTGAGAGATTTTGCCAAGATGAAATTGACAGGCCTTGGCAACAGGCTTGATTTGTTGTTTTGTTGATTGTTTAAACTTAGGAAAGTTATGGAGAAAATGTTAATGAGGATTAAATTTAAAAATGTGTCTTGGGTACAGTAGAGCTGTACCAGTAGAGCTGCTTGTTAAACATTTACCAATACACTCCTGAGTCTAGGTGGGAGGTGATGAGAGCATGAGCTAGGGTGATAGCTGGGTGATTGAGGAGGAGAGGAGAGACCTCAGAGATTTTGAGGAGGTAGGATCAGCTGGACTTGTCAACCGATTGTATGTGAGGTATGATGGAGAGGCAAGAGTTAGAGATGGTCCTGAGGTTTGGGGCCAGGGTGATTGGGAAGATTTAAAAAAAAAAAAAAAAAAAGAGAGACTTTTTTTTTGGCCTTTTGGAGGGGGGAAGGCAGGACAATTGGTGTTAAGTGACTTGCCCAAGGTCACATGGCTAGTTTTGTGTTAAGTGTCTGAGGCTGGATTTGAACTCAGGTCCTCTTGACACCAGGGCTGGTGCTCTGTTCACTGTGCCATCTAGCTGCCCCTAGGGACAGTTTTAATGGGGAAGTGACATTGGATTGTATGTTTGAGAGCTGAACAGGAACTTAGGGATCTTCTAGTTCAATCCCCTTATTTCTTAGACCAGGAAACAGACCCAGAGAAATTGGATAATTTGTCCAAGATCACATGGCTAGATTTGAATTTGAATCCAGGATCTGTGACTCTAGGTATAGTTCTCTTGAGTAGGTTAGGATTTATTGAGATGCTAATGAGACATCCAGCATAAGATGTCCAGCAGGCAGGTGGCACCTGGGAGTGGACTAGAGGGAGATATTTCATCATCAGTTGCAGAGCTGACCATTGCCATCAGAGCAGCTCTTGAGACAAGCATCCCCTACACTCATTTTGTAAAAGAGCGTAAGAGGGAAAGGGGGAATGGAGAAACTTGCTTCTTGTTGTTCTGATTGTGACTTAACAGGAATGAAACAGTGTTTTGGATTCCAAAAGTCCCCAGTCCTTCTCGTCCCCAGTCCTTCCTTGACCTGTGCTTTAGAGGCGATGAACCTGATGCTCAGGAACATGCTGGGAATTCTTGAACCCAGAAGGTCAGGGCTGGAAGGAACCGGAGAAATTTTTCAGTTGAGTCCATTCATCAGCCCATTGGCTGTCCAGAATACCCTTTCTCCTCATCTCTGCCTCCTCCATTCCTTGGCTTCCTTCAAGACTCAACTTGAATCTCATCTTCTTCGGGAAACTTTTCCCAGTCCCCTCTCCCCTTCAGTTCCTTTCCATTGAGATCCCCTTGCATTTGTACTATATATACCTAATTGTTTGCATGTTGCCTCTTCTGCTAGAATGTAAGCTCCCTGAGGGCAGAAGAGCTATTTTTGCCTCCTTCCCTTGTTTCTACACACAGACAGTATTTTTTAACCACACTGGCTCCTGTTGAAACAATGCTGTGATGGAAACTTGCCAAAACATCTTTTCAGATGTTCACGGTCACAGCATCTCACAAGATGGAGGTGTGCTTAGGACCTTTCTTCCTCTTCTGCAGATGGCCAATTTACAACACAAAGAATCAAGTGTCCTCCAGCCAGTGATGGAGGAACACTACCATGCATTTCCTCATCTAGTAGACCACACAGCTACCCTTCAAATGCGGTCTTTCTTTGAGTGTTCTGGGTACCCACTGGAGCTGACAGTGCTGTCACAGGTGATAGGTGGCCCCTGAAATGAAGAAGCTGAGGGCCCAGTCCAAGCGGCAAAGGAAGCAAGCCTAAATTTGATCCCAATCTCTTTATCATGACTGAGTCTCAGCTGTGAGGAATCTCAAACTGTCAACCTTTCATTCTCTATGAGTGAACTTTCTGCTTTGGGTTTTTGTGCATGGCACCTGGGGTTCCTATCCTGTGTGCATGAAGCTGACTCCTATCTAGTCCCTTCTCAGTTGGGTTAGGATTATTGATGGCTTTGCATTTTCTGTGTGTCTACAGGCAAATAACAGAGACTTGGCTGTGGTATGGGCCAGGCTATTCTTGGAAGGAGCTCTCTGAGGGAAGCTAGCTGTCTTTCTCATTCCTGCCTGACTCCGTAACACTAGCCTGGTGCATTGAAAGCAGCATGAATGCCCTCTGTTGGAGTGCTCCTGAAACTGTGCCCAGCCAGCAGCGAATGGAGCTGCTCGATCCCTTTCAGGGTCAACTGGCTGCTCTGTTCTCCTAGGGAGCAGGCCCCATTGAGCAGATGGGACAGCCAGGTGGGCAGCTGAGGTGCCACCTGGTTGTGGACTGTTCCTACCTCCCATCCCCAGGGGCATGTCAGAGAAGGGAGAGGAGTGGGCCAGGCTCTGTGTTGGCATTCAGCAGCGAGTGGCAGGATGCCCTGTCCCTACTATGCCCGCATTGTCTCCCCAGAAGTAAAGCTGATCCTGTTTGTGTGGGAGCAAGGAAGCTGGAAAGGAGAGGTGGAAAGACAGATGGAAATGTACAGTTGGGAGAGTGGGGAACAGAGTCAGACAACTCCCCCCCAAAAGGAGTCAGAGGGTTATAATAGAAATAGCCCTGGACCAGGAGTCAGGAGACCATCATTTATGGGTCCACGGCCAGCGCTTTGACTAAGGAGCTGCATGATTTTGGGCAAACCACTTAACCCAGGGCTTTACAAATCTCTGGTGCCAGGTTTCCATGACACTTGGTAATTTCATTGTGGTGTCTTGCATTTTCAGAAAAGACTGAGAAAAGATTTTCTGGAATGACCAAAGGACTTTGTTGCCCTTTCTCATGTAAGCTTATATCACAATGACTTGACTAGAAGAAGATTAGAGCTAGATTGTATTTAGGAAATTGTCCTAGGTGCTTCTTTCCTCCAAAAAAATCTTTCTAAACAATATTCTCCAGGTGATGCCATTTGTATAT
>CM053586.1:303960693-303992062 GCA_028646515.1 Pseudochirops corinnae | reverse complement strand
TATATATATATATATATATATATAAATATGTATGTATATAAAATCTGTGAATTATGGAACTCTATGTTCTCTGAAGAAGCAAAATTTTGGCTGACCTCGAAGGCAACGGAAAGATGGATGGTGGGTGTGAGCTGGATCGTGTTGGTAAATGTTTAACACTCAGCTCTCCGAAACAATACTTTTAAGTTTAATCTGATTAATAATATCTTTTTGCATCACTTTCTTAGTCTGAACAAACCAACAAAACAATAAATCAAGCCTGGATTTGTAGCATTTGCCAATTCCCAAGATGTAAATTTAACCCCGGGCTCTAGTGAGCCAGTGGTGGACAGGCTTTGGTACCATGGATGTGAGGATAATAATGCATCCTTGTTTTCCAATGATGAGTTATATGCAAGGAGGGCATCATCCCACCTTGTCCAAGAAGCCGTTCTCAGCCCCTCTTAATTCTCGTGCCTTCCCTTGTTAATTCTTTCCTACTTATTCTATATACAGCTTGATTATCTTTGCTTTCATGTTGTCTCCCTCCTCAGATCATAAGCTCCTTGAAGGCAGGGATTGTCTTTTGCCTTTTGTTAGTTTGTTTTGTATTCCTGGTATTGCCTGTTCTTCAGTTGTTCTTCAGTTGTGTCTAACTCTTTGAGACCCCATTTGGTGCTTTCTTGGCAAAGATATTTGAGTGGTTTGCCATTCCCCTCTCCAGCTGATAAGGAACTGAGGCAAAGAGGGTTAAGTTACTTGCCCAGGCTCACACAGCTAGTACCCTGGGATCACACAGTGTCTCAGGCTAGATTTGAACTCATGAAGATGAGTCTTCCTGATTCCAAACTCAGCGCTCTGTCCTCTGCACCTCCTAGTGCCTGGCTCATAATAGGTACTTAGTAATGTTTATTGATTGGTACTGACATGTAGAATTGGAAAAGGGTCATAAAGGGGTGGATAACCTGAGTCCTTATGAAGTGGTAAAAGACTTAGAGGAAGGTGTCCAGTACATTGGTTTGATCCTTCATGGAAAATTTATGGGAGGTTATAAGCAAGAGTCCTACAGGATACCTCATGGATGTGTTGTGATCTGTAGCAGTGGAAGGACTACTCAGACCAGTTAGTCGCTAAGTTACTCATACATCAAAGATAACTTGAAAGAAGAACTCCCCACTGCAGGATGACACCCTTCAGTTCATACAGCAGTGATGCCCTCCTTCCTCTGGTCTCTTCTGCACCACCAGAAACAGAACTGGGGGTAGGCAAGACAGAGACTGCCCCAGGCGGAATTGTGGGCTACACTAGAAATAGGGTTGGCATTGGTGTCAGAAGGACTCGGGTTTATATTCAGGTTTTGCCTTTGGGACTTTGGCAAGTCAATCTCTTTTTTGGGGAAGGGGGCTTTATTCATCCTCTGTAAAATGAGAGTATTGGGTTAGGGGACCTCCAAGAACCTTTCCAACTCAAAGTTTCTGATCCTATGATCTATGACAAGAAAACAAAAGGAGGACCTCTTGTTAACAGCAATGTGGTATCATGGAAAGGGAGATGATTTTGGTATTGGAGGCTCTGAATTTGATTCATGACTCCCCGTGTGACTTTGGGAAAATTACTTCACCTCTCTGGGCATCTGTAAAATGAGTAGTTTGGTCTACATGACTTCTGAGGACTCTTCTGACTCTGAATCGACAATCCTATTATTTTTTATAAACAAACCTATCTTTTAAAATTCTGACGAGTCTCCATCCCACGTAGATATTTACTTGTAATAAGCCAAGGCAGGTGTGTGATCATGAAGGCTCCAGGCCTCCTGTTGACAGGAACACATAAGAAGGCAAAATGTTCAAATGCAGGTGGGCATAATTTTCAGATTTTGCCTAGTGTGTTTGTGGGCCCTGCCCTGACTGTTGTTGCCACTGTAACTGGGGCAACTGAGGTTTGGATTCTGTGTCCTTTCTGGGCCCATGGGTAGGAACCTTCCGAAGATACTCAGGGATCTGCTTTCCAGCTGAGACTGGGAACGTTGACTGAAGGAAACATTCTGAATTCCCAGGAACCCCAATCCACCTTCAGATTTTTTTTCTCTTGAAAGCTAACTAATGCTTCTGACTCCTGTGTTGATGGCCAGCTTCTTTTTTTTGGGAGGGCTGGGGGAAGTGACTTGCCCAGGGTCACACAGATAGCGGCTAGCTCTTATGATTTTTCTTATCTCGAGTCAATCAGAGAGGATACTTCCTGAGCCTCTGTTTCCCCATCTGTGAAATGGTGGGGGTGCCGAAGGGGCCGTTGGATTAGTGAATATTTAAAGTCCCTTCTACCTCTTGATTCCTGTTGCTTAGGAGGCAGCATTTCCAGAGGGTTCAGGAAACGCAGGTCACACTGCTGCTTTCTTGCCTCTTTCCTCCTGCTCACACAAGTATAAATTACCTCACAAGTCCTCGAGTGGTGTGATCAGAAGAGTAAAGAATGGGGGGGAGTCTATGCATTTTTAGGACATGTAGCTCTGGACTTACTTTCCAACCCCCCACTTGGACCCAGAGCAAGGCTGCTACTTGTCCTCACATAGTCTTGGAATAACTCTGAAAGGGGTGTGTGTGTGTGTGTGTGTGTGTGTGTGTGTGTGTGTGATAGCTCATGGGCCCCTACCAGTGTTCTTTCCCTTATGATTGGTTGATATCAATAGCAGAAGTTAGCATTTATACAGCATTTCAAGGTTTGCAAAGCGTTTTACAAATACTATCTCAACTGATCCTCACAAAAACCCTTTAAGGGAAAGTGCTATTATCATCCCCATTTGACAGACATAGAAACTGAGACCAACAGAGGTTGAATACTTGCTCAGGGTGGCTGAGCTAATTAGCATCTAAGGACCTGCTCTTGAATTTGGCCTTCCTGACTCTAGCCCACTGGTTCTCAACCTTCCCAATGCTGCAATCCTTTAATACTCGTATGTGGGCGTATCTGCATGTGGGTGGACCTGCCTGGAGACAGGTAGAGGAGCGGTGTCTCGGTTCCTAAGACCATCGGAAATAGGTGTTTTCCGATGGTCACAGGCAACCCCTGTGACCTCTGTGAAAGGGTCGTTTGACCCCCAAAGGGGTTGTGACCCACGGGTTGAGAATTGCTGCTCTAGACCTATTCCTCTATCTACATTACCACCCAGCTGCCTCATTGTTAATGAGGCAGACTTCATTTGTCTTTAGAAAGAGATATTTAATAAGATAGTAGAGTAAGAACTGTTGATAGCAAACCTCTTCCCAAAAGTCTGTGATCTACTGTCCCACAAGGACATATTGGGGAAAGGGGGCTCAAGTTTAGAACACAGGACTCGGCAGAGGGCTAACTCTGCTTCCTGGGTGGTGAAAGTTACTTTCTTCCCATTTGTGGGGATGTTCAGGAAGGTCCGACCCTGCCTTTCCTCTTTGCGCCAGTTAGGAGAAGGCATTTTCCCCACTTAGTCTAAGGCAAGGGTCCTTAACCTTCTTTGTGTCATGGACCCCTTTGGGAGTCTGGGGAAATCTACAGACCCCCTTCTCAGGATAGGGCTACACTCTCTCTGCTGTGCTGTTTTCAACCTTCCCTAACCCTCAGCACCATACCCTTAGGTCTGAGGATGTACTTTTGTAAACAGTGTCTGGCAGGCTCTTGTTAAAAGACAAATGCCTAATTACTTTAGAGTCGGGAATGCCAGGCTGGAGACAGAGGAAACATCTAGGGAACTCAGACCTCTCAAAATGGCCTAGCTTAGACTAGAGGCCTTAATAATACCTAACATTTGTATCATGCTTGCTTTGTGTCAGACACTGTGAAGCGTTTTAGAGTTATTCTCATTTGATCCTCACAACAACCCTGGGAGGTGGGTAATCCCCTTTTTAATTTTTAGAGTTAATTTAATCTCCATTTTACAAATGAGGAAACAGGCAAACAGAGGTTAAATTACTTGCTCAGGTAGTAAGTGTTTGAAGATGCATTTGAACTCAGTTCTTACTGACTCCAGACATGCGGATCTATCCATTTATCTATCAATGGCTCTTGACATCCTAGATTGTTTATCTACCCCAAGATTTGAGACCCTCCTTTTGTTTTTTTGTTCTTGAGGTTTCCTCTTGAAAAAGGTGATTGAGACAGACCTGGTGTGTGTGTGTGTGTGTGTGTGTGTGTGTGTGTGTGTGTGTGTGTGTGTGAGAGAGAGAGAGAGAGAGAGAGAAGAGAAGAGGAAAGGAGAGGGTAGCTCAAGGCAGGATTAGGATAGGATAGATTGGGACAAAAATGGATAGGAGAGAGGGGGGAGAATGGAAGAAGAAAGGATAGATCTAGACAGAAAGGAGGGGAGGAGAGAAGATTTTATGGTAAACTCACCACCTGGGAGCCCTTAGTGAGCCTGACGGGATCCTTTCCTCTCCACTCTGCACGTAGTAGGCACTTTATAAATATTAAATAAATGTATGAGAAAGTGAGTGAATAATAAACAAATCAGAGCCGTCTTTTAGAACCCAAGAGAAAGAAAGCAGTTTAGAGAGCAGTCTCTGGCACAGATGCTGAAGGTCACTTGCTAATATGGCCCCCTCCTGGGTGCAGGTGTGTGGGCCAGACACCAATTATCAGAAGTGGTGGCAGCTGGGCTGTGTAAGGAACACAAAGGCAAAGAAAGAGGGGGAGAAGGAGGGGACACTTTCTGGGTTGAGCGGGTGTGGTCATGATGACCTTGGAGATTGACCGCGGGCAAGAGCTCAGCCAGCACCCCATAGCTCAGCTTTGATCTTGAAGGGGGTAGCTAGCTCACCTTCAGATCAGAGAGAACAGACCAAGAACAGCTGTCCCAGTTACCGGACACCAGTGTTTCCTCCTCCCCTCTCCAGTTTCTTGATTTTTTTTTTTCTCACACTGCCCACCTGCTTACACTATAACCTCATTCATTACCTGCTAATTTAGGATGTTGGTTCATTCTGCCATACTGCAGAGATAATGTCTAGAAAAAAATATGAATGTAAACAAGATTTCAGTGGACATATGTAACCTCCTTAAGAGAGCCATAAAGTCTTAATCATGTCTTAGAGTTGTAAAGTACTTTAGAGTTTGCATTTCTTGTGTATTCTCATTTAATCCTCAGGAACTGCCTTGACAGATAGATGCTGTTAGCTCCAATTTCTAGATGGGAAAACTGAGGTACTATTCACTCCAATTGGTACATTGGAAAAGAGAGCAATTTGTAGAGGGGGCATTTTGTTATTCAGGTGTTTCAGTTACATCCAACTCTTCATGACGCCTTTTGAAGTTTTCTTGGCAAAGATACTGGAGTGGTTTGCCATTTCTTTCTCCAGCTCATTTTTAGAGTTGAGGAAACTTAGGCAAACTGGGGTAAGTGACTTGCCCAGGGTCACACAGCTAGTAAGTCTCTGAGGTCAGATTTGAATTTGCAAAGAGAAGAGTTCTTTACTTTGGGCCTGGCACTCCATTGGCTGTGCCACCTAGCTGCCCCTAGAAGGGGAAACAGGTTTAAAAACCTTAAGCAGTCAGCCCTAGATCCCCATGGCTAGTAGAAGGCAGAGCTGGGACTTCTGACTGAATCCAGAGCTCCTTCCAACATATTATAATGATGTTCATTCTCCAGGACTGGAAAACATTCCTTCATCTCTGATTGTTAAAATCCTTCTATTACTTCAAGGCTCGACTCAGATGCCACCTTGTCCATAAAGCCTTCCCTGATTTCCTCAGCAGAAAGGGTTCTCTTTCTCCTCAAAAGTTTCCTTTGAATGTATTCAGTAGGCAAAGAGTCTATTTCAAATGACTGTATGTACTAGAAAATAATGAAGCTCCATGTTAATTTAAACTTGCCACAATTCAGAATGAAATGTCTCTTTGAATTTGATTCTATGAAATTTATCTGTACTAATGCTGTCAAATAATGGGGTCTTTGAATGAGTTTACTATCCTTAAATGTGGGGCAGCTAGGTGGCAAAGTGGATAGAGTACTGGGCCTGGAGTCAGGAAGACTCCTCAGACGCTTAATAGCTGTGTGACCCAGGGCAAGTCATTTAACCCTTTTGATCTAGTTTCCTCATTTCTAAATGAGCTGGAGAAGGAAATGGCAAACCAATGCAGTATCTTTGCTGAGAAAACCCCAAATGGGGTCACAAAGAGTAGGACATCACTGAAACAATTGAATATTAACATACCTTTAAATATGATATCAGATCTTCCAGGATCCTGGGAACATCTTTTTAGTGTAACCCATGGCTCAAGGTCCCCCAAAGCCTCTGGACTCACACTAAATTGATTGGATCCTGGGGCCAACTCAAGGAGGGTCAGTTTCTTTTTTTGTCTCACTATGTCCCCACCTTGGCGTTTACTTTGGGGAAATATTCCTGCATAGCTTAGGTATAGCTCTTGTCTAGATTTCTTCAAATGTAGGTAATAAGCAGCAATAAGGCTTACTTTGCTTTATGAAAGCCTATGCAAGCATTCAGTGTAATAAACATATTGGATAGGACAGATCACTAAAACTTCACCCCACATAAAATGCAGAAGATGCAATGGACTCTTAGAAACCTATAAATAGAAAATACATAAAGCTGTTACTATCATTCTAATATTACAGTAAGTCCCTCTGTGAGTCCACAGAGACCTTCTAAAGTAGTGGTTTTCAACCTTCCTAATGCCCTGACCCTTTAATATTCCTATGTGGGTGTATCTGCACGTGGGCAGACCTGCCTGGAGATGGATAGAGGAGCAGTGTCTCGGTTCCTAAGACCATGGGAAATATGTGTTTTCTGATGGTCTTAGGTGACCCCTGTGACCCCTGTGAAAGGGTTGTTCAACCCAAAGGGGTCGTGACCCACAGGTTGAGAACCACTGTTCTAAAGGGAAGAAAATCTCCCCATCCTTGCCTTGGAACTCTGGAAATATGGTGCAAGTGGGAAGTCAAAAAAGGAATAAAAAAGGGCCTAATGCCCCATTCTGGAATCTCAGAAAGTCTGTCCTCCAGAGTCCCAGTGAACCAATCATTTTGAGAGGCAGCCCTATTAGGAATGAGGAATTGTCCATTTCCTCTACAGGAGACCCCAGTGTGCATGTTCATGCTTTCTATGGGGTAGTGCCTTTTTGACTCAGGATAAAGGTTTACACACTTTAAATTCCCTAACCTGATCAGGAACATCCCCCCTTCTTTATCCATGTTTTCCTTATTTGGACATCAGGCAGTTTGTGGTCTCTGAAGGAGAAGTGACTTGTTTCACTGCAGGTGGCACAGAAGATATTAAAAAATCCTAGCTTGAATTGTGCAATTTGGTTGTTTTCTTTCTTTAGTTTTGAAAATGACTAGGATTTCATGCAAAGAGTAGCAATGAAAGGGTATGTGGTGGGGTTTGCTCTTGGGTCTGATCCATTCAATTACGAATGGCCTTCTAGATGTTTTGCTCTCTAGGGATGAAGACAAAATCCCAAACCCAACGATTTCTCCCATCGATGTCCTTTCTTTTTCAAAAATTGTGAACTTAGCAATCATTAACAAACACAAACCTCATGTACAAGAAACAAAAACAAGTGTATGAAACCAGGAGTTTCCGTGACCTTCTATGTTCTGTTTTTAGGCAGAGTCTATTAAATTTAGTGTAGGAGCTACCAAATTGCCCTTTTATCTCTTCCTCAGATTTGTTTTCTTTGTATTTTTGTTTGCGCCGATGCTCATTTCTTTCTCTTTTTCTTTTGTCGTCTCATTGATTCTCACTAACTGACCTGCCTATCCCACAAATCAAAGTCAGTCATCCTTTGTTACACGTGTGGCCGAGCGAATCTCATCAGCCCCTTACTCCTGTCTGAAAACATGTGTCTCCTTCTGCACCTTTGCTCAGTAACCGAGAGGCATCATGGTATAGTGGAAAGTGTTCTAGCTTGGGAATTAGACGGCTCGTTTTCCTCTTCTGGCTCTGTCGCTTCTGCCTGTATGTCACTTAACCTCCCTTAGGCCTCAGGTTCCTCATCTGTAAAATGAGGGGGTTGAACTGCTTAGCTTCCGAGGCCCTTTCTAGCTCTTGATCTATGAGCCTATGATTTGTTCTAATCTAGTTATTCATACTGAGATCTAGTGAGGCCTATAATTGATGTCACAAGAAGTATAATTGACAAGTAATATAATAGAAAGAGAATCAGATTTGGACCTGGAATTAGGAGAGCTGTTCAGTTGTTTTCAGCAGTGTCCTGCTCTTTGTGACCCCATTTGGGGTTTTCTTGGCTAAGATACCGGAGTGGTTTGCTATTTCCTTCTCCAGTTTGTGTTACAGATGAGGAAATGAGGCAAATAGGGTTAAGTGACTTGCTCCGGGAGGGTAAGTTTCTGGGCCTAGATTTAAATTCAGGAAGATGAGTGTTCCTGACTTCAGGTCAGGCACTCTCCACTGAGTCACTTAGCTGCCCCAGGAGTTAGGAGAGACTTGGGCTCGAATTCTATTTCTGAAATTTTAGTGTGGCCCTACAAATTGCTTACCTTTCTGAGTATCAGTTTCTTCATCTGAAAAATGGGAATGATAATATTTGCATTTCCTCCCTCCCAGGGTTATTGTGAGGAAGGTGTTTTGTGATCCCTAAAATGCTACCGAAAAGTCCATTATTAATTAAATTAAAAATGAAAATTTGTGATTCCTTCTAGGAGTGTTTGCATTTTGACAAGAGACAATGTTCCTGTATGAATTAAGCCAGAGGAATAAAGCTTGTGGAGTTCCCAAGAAGAGTTTGGGCACACATTTGGAAAGGAGCAGGTGAGGTATTCCTACCTGAGAGTGTACCTTGTGGGTGACTTCCTACTGTACCCATTCACAAACTCAGCCCTGAGAGCAAAGGAGCAACATAACGGCCCATAACCCAATAAAAAAGCATTATACACAATTGGGAAGGGGGCAGAGATTTCTTCCTTTTATAAACCTCTTCCTCCCTGGTGCTGCCCCTGCCTCCCTCTTTGGGAAGTTCTTTATAATGAAGGGATGTGAATGGCCAGCCGGAGTGGCTAAACCATTTTCCCAAGGCATCATCTCCCTGATGTCATGGTCTTCTGAAGGACAAACAACAGTAGTAACCAAGGTCACAAAGGGGACACCTGGGAATTTGTACCTAGGATTTTTGGGTCCAGATACAACATTGCCTTCCTCACCGTTTCCAGACCTGTAAGGCCAGTGGCCGTTTTCTCCTTGCTTAAGGTTGGCACAGAGTGAGCCTCTGCCTTTTTTTTCCTTTAATCTTTCCCTTCCTGTAACCATCTTGGACAACTAGACTTAAGAGGAAAGTCCATATGAAGGTCTCTAGGTGTGGGAAAGAAATGACATGTTTTTTTTGTGCCTCAGAATCATGGTGGTTTCCTTGACCTTCACTGATGGCCAAAAACTCCCGAGTGCCAAATGAAATCTATCCCCATGTGTTCTGGTTCAGTAAGGACCTGCCACTCTGTATTCTTTATCAGATTTGGTTCCGCATTGTACTAGGAGTCCTTTGTCTGCCTGAATCTGACCTTTGAAATGTCACTTTTCCAGATCTAGTTGCTGGTGGGAATCCAACGTCTTAGCCATTTTGATTGGGCTGTGTATCTTTATATTGCACACTGCTGCCCCCTACAGGACCTGTTATTATTATGTACAGAATATCTGTGTCCCAGGAAAGTCTATTTGACTCCAGAGCAAGTACCACATTGCTTTGGGAGAAGGAATGCCTCCTCCAGAATGCCCTGGTCCTCCCACCCTGCAAATGGCTTCACAGAACCTCAGGAGTCATCTAATTTTACCTGTACCAGAGCAGGAATCCTCGTTATGACATCTCCAACAAGAACTCATTCAGCTTCTGTTCAAAGTGATGGGAGAACACATTCTCCTTGGGTGACAATTTTGGACAGCTCTCATTGTTAGGAATTTTTCCTTTGTATCAATCTGAAATCTGCCTTCTCTGCAACTTCTTTTCTCTCCTCCTAGGTGTGTTTTCTTGGCCAGGCAGAACAAGTTGAATCTCTTATACATGACAACCCTCCAAATATATGAAGACATCTAACACATTGTCTTTAGTCTTTTCTTTTCTAGGCTATACACCCACAGTTCTTGCTATTATCCTGCACCCTAGGCTCTGGACTTATACAGACTGAGTTCAATTTTGGAAGCTGACTCTGGAATTATTTTCTCTTTGTCTTGCTTTACCTTTCCCCAGAGTTTATTCTGGAAATTATCAGATTTTAGCAAAATATAACGTGTGTAGATTTCTATATATGTGGGTAACAGGATAGTAGGATCACCTACAAGCACTCAAGATAACAGGACATATAGGATAAAGGACAGTCTTTATTCCTCCCACAGACAATGCAAAAACGACATAAAGGAGAGCAGCTAATAAACAATTGAAACAAGTCTTTATTGAATCCTACCTTTCCCCAGGGTCCTATAATCCCCCAGAGAGATAGCATGATCCTGTGGTTTTGACATCTCTTGGAAAGGCACTGAGTTTGATATTCCTATTAAGTCAATTTCCTCCCAACCCCAAATTTCTGTTGAGTTTCTCTTTTACCCTAGAAATTTATACTGATATCCAGCCTTATAATACTACGTATTCTTCCATTGAGGGAGACAAATTTAGGGCTTCTAGACAAGCATCCCTTTTTTCATAAGACCTTCACTATCTAAATAACCCATATTAATAGTGGAAAGCAAAATCCAGACTTTTTTGTTCCCTAATATAGTGGCTTAGACTTTCATGCTCTTTCTCTAGCTTTAGTAGTCATGTGTTTGAGCTTCTGCTCTTTCCAACAGGCTGGCACTACCCAAGAACTACTCTTGTCTCTCTACAAGACTAAGCCTTAAACTCACGAACCTCAGGTCACTAGCAAGGCTGTTGCTAGCCAGGAAATTGCCTATCTCTTGCTAGAAGGCTGGGATTATGTTGCCCAGGAACTATACTTTCTTCAGTCCAAGAAGCTGGGGGTTCAGGATCTCTTGACATTTTTCCAGAAAGTTGGATTTCAGGTACTCCTAAAATCTGAACCATAAGGAACCTTTCTGTTTCATTCACACATGGTTAAGAGGATAAGATATCCCTCTGCTATTGCTTCTCCAGAGTTGGTTCCAAGTCCATATAGCACTGGAACTCCCTTCATGGTCCTCTTGATGTGTGTAAGAGCCTTTACCCTAAGTCTCCCTGGGGTTATTGGATCTCCTTGGAACCCAGATCTACTCTTAGTTCTGTTGCTCCCTGGTCTCAGTCAGCCAGTGAACAAACATTTATTAAGTGCCTACAAAGATTAAACTTAAAAGTTTGTCCTGTATTCATTCCATGCCCCCCCCCCCCACCCCCAGCTAACTGTTAAACATTTACCAGCACACCTTGTTGGCACTATAAATCTTGGTTGTGTCTATGTAGGACTCTAAGAGAAAGACTGACTTATAGGAATGTCAAAGGTTTTCCTAATGGCAACCCCAAGTTCATTGTCCTTTGGATGGAGAAGTGGGAGAAGCTATTTGAATACTTTGTGTTTTCTATATTTATTTTTAAAAATACATGTTAATTGATATATATGTATTTATTTCATATTACCTGCATTGTCCTTTGTATCCCCCTTTCCTCCTCTCAGAGAACCATTCCTTATAACAAATCATTTTTTCTATGTCTGTTTACAGGTTTCTGTGAATCTTTTGTATGTTACTCATTTTCTGTGGGATGAAATAAAGGTTCTCTCATACTCAATGTGCCAGTGCTACTATGTATGGGAACTGGGGACACCATTACTCAGATCTGAGGAAATCTAGATACACACACATACCCCGTACCCTGAGAAAATTAACTTATTTTCCTGGAGTAGCTCCAGGTTGAGGCAATGAGCCAGAGAGAGCTCTTGACCCTCTAGGGGTCAGCTCCACCAGGATGGGTCTGAGCCTATGTGAGCCAGGGTCTTTGGGGGCCCTGGATCACAAGTTGCATATGTCTATGGCATTCCTTTTATCCAGCATTTTAGGAAAATGAATGAAGTTCGACTGGCACAACCTGTTTTTCATAAATCTGTATCTACAGGGGCTCTTAGAGGTGACTTTTTCTCTTTCTAAATGATCACTTATCTCCCTTTAATAATACATTCCCGAATCTCTTTTTTTGAAAATTGGCATAATATTTGACCATCTTTATTCTGAGTCTTTTTAAAAAAAATCACTTTATCAAAGAAAGACATTTTCTTATTAATAAGATATCCATTCTTTTGTCTTTTAAAGTTGTCAGGGAAGCTTGGAATTATAGCTCACATTCACACTGTGCTTTAATGTCCTTTTCAATAACCTTGTGAGGTAGATTATTTCAATATGTCATCCCTAGTCTTAAAAGGTAGGAAAGGAAGGTTCAGAGAGTTATGGAACTTGCCTTAGGTCACACAGCTAGCAAACACACTCCAAACTCCATCTGGTGACACATGCATGAATGGGAAGAAGATTCCATTCTCCAAGTGAACTGAATGTTTGTTGAAAGGAATTATGAGTTAGTGTGAAGTCTGCTAGTGAAAATAAAAAGGATTTAAATCCAAAACATGTGGCAGTAAGACATGGAACAAAGAGATATAAATGATCTTACTGCTAATGATGTGGACAAGTCTTTTCGGGATGAAAAGAACAATGAATTCAATCAATCAGTCAATAAATGAAGAAATATTTATAAAGTCCGTATTATGTGTCAGGTAGGCAGCTATGTCTCTCAGTGGATAGACTAAGGGGCCTGGAGTCAGGAAGACCTGAGTTTAAATCCAGCCTCAGACACTTATTTGCTATGTGACCCTGGGTAAGTCACTTAATCTCTGTTTGCTTCAATCTACCGGATAAGGAAATGGCAAACCAATCTACTGTCTTGGCCAAGAAAAACTCCATGAACGGTATTGTTATACATAAGGTCATGAAAGAGTTAGTTGGACACAACTGAAAAACAACAAATGTGTTAGGAAGACCATTGAGATTCAAAGAAAAATATGAAACACTCTCTGTCCTCAAGAAGCTTACATTTCAGTGGAGAGCAGGGAACGATGGGCGTATAGAAAGTGTATAAATACAAGGTAATTTTTGGGGGAAGGAAGCTGTAGCTGCCAGGATCAGGAGGGATTTTAGAAGGTGCAATTGAACTGAATCTTGAAGGAGATTAGAAGTAGATGTGAGGAAAGGAATGACATTACAGGCACAGGGGACAATGAGTGCAAAGCAATGGAGATGGGAGCTGGATTGTTGTGTGTGCAACAGTGAGAAGGTTAGGTTGGTTAGACTGTAGAGTATGTGCAGGGGAGTAATGGGTCATAAGGCTGGAAAGGGAAGTTGGGAAAATGCTTTAAATATCAGCAAAGAAGTTTATTTTTGGTCTTAAAGGTGATAAGGAATCACTGGAATTTATTGAGTAGAAGGAGGACACAGTCAGGAACTTTAGGAAAGTTGCTTTTGTAGCCCTGGATGGATTAGAAAAGAGAGAGAGACCTGAGGAAGGGAGTGTATTAGGAGGCTATTTCAGTGGTCTAGAAGAGAAAAGGGATGATGATGGTCCAGACTAGGGCAGCTAGGTGGCGCTGTAGTGGATAGAGTGCCAGACCTGAAGTTGGGAAGACTTCTTCCTGAGTTCAAATCCAGCCCCAGACATTTACTGGTGTGATACTGGGCAAGTCTCTTAACTCTGTTTGCCTCAGTTTCCTCATCTGTAAAATGAGCTGGAGAAGGAAATGGCAAACCACTCCAGTATTTTGGCCAAGAAAACTCCAAATAGGGACTCAACAACAACAATAATGACTTAGGATGGAAGGGGAAAGATGGCAGAGATATCGTGGAGATAGAAATGACAGGATTTGACAACTCATTATGTGGGATGAAAGAGAGTGAGACAGAAGTGAAGTGAAACAGAGAATCAGGAGAGATCCAAGAAGTGAAAAATCTCTTGGTTGGGGGGAAGGGTGTTAAGTGGTGGAGAGGGATGATGAGGGAAAAATCAGGGAAGATTTCCTGGAAGTGGTAGCATCTAAAGTAGGACCTTTGAAGGAATGGAAAAGTTTCAGATGAAGAGCTACTGATAGCTTTTCCAAATGGATGTAGTCAAAAAGGGACGGGATGAGATCATGAAACAGCTGGTTTTCCAAACTGGCTTCTAATTCAGTAGTTTCAGTTGTGTTTGATTCTTCCTGATCCTATTTGGGGTTTTCTTGGCAGAGATACTGGAGGGGTTTGCCATTTCCTTCCCCAGCTCATTTTACAGATGAGGAAACTGAGGCAGACAGGGTTAAGTGACTTGCTCAGTTTCACACAGCTAGTAAATGCATGAGGCCATTTTGAATTCTGGAAGATGAGTCTTCCTGCCTCCAGGCTAGGCACTTTATCTACTGCACAACCTAATTGCTAGCAAATTGACTAGAAAGTAGTCAATGAAAGAAAATAGCGTGAAAAACATATTCAAATCATAGTATTTCCACTGTATTCCTTTCACTGACTCACCTGGTTAGGCTTGCTCCTTCCCTACCAGCTTCTACACCCAGTCACCACTTGATTTTTTTTTTTCATTGCCGTTTGGAGCAATATGAGCAGGTGCACTTACGAATCATCATACAACTCTTCTTTAAATTTTAAAGTGATATTGACAATTTTAACACCAGTCACTTCTTCATCAACTCTGTCCACTAATGCAACCATCCCTTGTAAAAAAAGGGAAACAGTGAAGCAAAACCAACTGATATAGTATTCTTGTTTGACAGCATATATGCCATTCTGCACCCATAGTCCCCCCCCCTCTACTGAAAGGAGGGCAAGGAGCTTTACCATCTGTTCTCTGGAACTAAGATTAGTCACTGAATTCAGTTAGACAGAGATGTGTGATACTGCAAAGAATGTTGAATCTGTTCTTCCTGTCAAAGGACTTGGCTCTTACATCCAGCGGACATTTACTCCCTGTGTAACCTTATTCAAGGTCATGAGGTATAAAGTTTCAGCAAAAATGAAAAAAATATTTCAGCAAAAATCTTTGAACTCAGATGGTAAGTATAGATTTAGCACTGAAAGGGGTATTAGAAGGCATCTAGTCAAACCTCTTCTTTTTATGGAGGAGGAACTGAAGTCCAGAAAGGTGAAATAATTTGCCCCAAGTGACATGGGTGGTGAGTGGCAGTGGCTGGCCCCTGGTTGGACCTGTGGAGCAAAGGCATCCCCAGAACTTCACGTTCTAAAACGAACACTGACGTTTTCTGTATGGCCACGGGCAAGTTGAACCTCTCAGCTGCTCTCCTTGGGCTACAAGACGTTTAAGGTTGCATAGCTTTAAATTGGTGATTTTAGTTGGGATTCAGATGCCTTTTAGAACTATTTTCCTTTCTATTACTGTATGTATTGTCACACTAACATCATGTCACGTGAACTTGAAACCCACGGTTCTGCCATTTTTCTTCTCCATCCCATGCATGATTTCCTTTGAGGGACAGGGAAAGTGACCTTCATTAAAAATACCTCACCAATCTGCCTGAAATCCTAGGATTAGAGATTAATTTCTTTGGGTTAAAATTTAGGATTCTAGGGTACAAAGGAATAGGAGAGTAATAAGTTATTTACCGTCTTTTATACTTTAATAGGGATTAATTCATTGGATTGTTTTTTACAGTGGTGACTGTTAGAGGGAATGAGAAGCAGAATGTGATACACTGTTAACTACGAAATAGCTTTATGTCTCCTCTAGACATAGGCTAATAGAGCTCTTGGTTCATCTAAATTTTCTATCTCCTCAATTCTCACCAGTGGTTCCAAGAAGCTGTAGCATGGACGTCAGCCATATCCCAGCAAACCATCTTGGCAGACGGGCTAAACATGGTTGAGGTAGTTGAGGGGTCTCAAACCCATCTGTGAGTTAGGGGAATGTCTACCCAAGCATGTGAAGACTGTCCCCTGTGGAATGGGTAGATGAGAACAATTTATTCTAAGGGCCATGAAGGAGGCTGGAGTAGATGCTGTGCAGCCCTTAGATCTTGGTCAGACGGTGAAGACACCAGGGTCATCCACTGCATCCTGGGCCATCGCCTGTTGTCTTGACTTTTGTTTTGCTGCTGGATTTTGATGACTGGAAGAAAGAAAGAGGCTGATGACTTTGTTCAACTCTGCCTCATTTAAATCCAGCTTACTCCCTAGTCAAGACATCACCTATTATGTCTTTGGTCCTGTTCCAAAAAAGGAAGGACAAACAATATCTCCTCAGGTTTGGCACAGTGCTCTGGGCACTTAATACATGTTAGGTGATTTGAAGAAAACTGGACTGGAGGGAAGGGTAGAGATGTGAGAGTTGGGTAGAGGGAGGATTTGAGGCAGGATACAGGGAGAGGTCCTCACTATGAGGTACTATGGCCAGGGAGCTATGAACAGACTTACTGGCTGTGAGGAAGGCCTCCTTATCTATAGGAGAGCTAGGGGACTCTTGGGACCTAGGGTCAGGAAGACCTGAATTCAAACCTGGTCTCAGATACTAATTGTGTGACCTTGGGCAAGTCACTCAACCTCTCTTTGTGTCTGTTTCCTTATCTCTAAAATGGAGATTATAAAAGTATCTACCTTCCTCCCCGGGTTATTGTGGGAATAAAATGAGATAACATTTGCAAAGTGCTTTGTAAACCTTAAATACTAGCCATTATTAATATTATTATTACAAGATTCTTCATTCTCATACCTCTTTAGTTTCTGTGACTTTACTTCTGCTGCTCCCTAATCTTGTGATGCTCACTTCCTCTCTCCTCCATCTATCCAAATCCCTCTGGCAGAAAACGTTGACATTTCCAATCCAGTCTGACTGCTCTAGTTCCCACTAATCTCCTCATCCTCTGAACCCCGACAACAGCCAAGTGCTCATATATAATCTCATAGAATGTCAGAGTTGCAGGGGACCTCCAATGTCTTGTAATCAGACTTTTACTGGAATGATAAGATCATAGATTTAGTGTTGGAAGGAACTTCAGAAGACAACAAAGCAAAATCCTTTATTTTACAGATGAGAAAACTGGCATAGGAAGGTTGAGAGACTTCCATGTCGACTTTCAATCCATCATGAAATTCAGCTACTCAATTTAACCCTTTGTTTCATGTGAGTTCTTGTCTCCCCTGATAAATTTTGAATTTCTTGAGGGAAGAAACCTGAGATAAAGTTATAGATACTCTCCTATAATCTCCTCTGTCCCTCATGGCTCTAAGTGAGCACAGCACTGGAATATGGTGAAGCCTTGTGGAGTGCTGCGTTAGTGCCTGAAGAGAGTAGGTCTGGGTGGGTTCCAGGACCCAACAGATTATGAGCCCAAAGATTTATAGTGCTAGAAGGAACTACTTTGGATATTGTGGATATCCTACAATGGATATTGCACAGTGCCTAGCCCATAGTAGGTATTTTTTTTTCTTTTCGGAGGGGGGAAGGCGGGGCAATTGGGGTTAAGTGACTTGCCCAAGGTCACTGGGCTAGGAAGCGTTAAGTGTCTGAGGTCAGATTTGAACTCAGATCCTCCTGACTCCAGGACTGGTCCTCTATTCACTGCACCACCTAGGCGCCTCCATAGTAGATATTTAATGAACACTTGCTGATGGCTTGATCTTAGAAGGTCCTGTTGTATTTCCTATTTGTGATATGGGGTAAGGTTTTGGGATGTGCCCAGATACTAAATCAGGGAAAAAGGTACTCAAAGAGATGTTGGAAGGCATTTTGGCAGTTCACGGTTCTGGTAAGGGTAGTCATGGTTCTGACTTCTAGAAGTCCAAGGACTGATAGAGGAGCCATGGTGTGGTAGAAAGTCTATTGGCTCTGCAACTGGAGAACCAGGGTTAAATTCAGGAGGTTGTGAGGCTCAAATGAGAGAAAGGATATAAAGCACTTTGCAAATCTTAAAGAACTATATAGAAGCTAGTTATTATTACTATTATTATTATTTTCTGTCTATTCTATTTCTATTATCATTAATATTATTATCCTGTCACCAGGTCTCCAGTCTGGGGATGACTTCATTTCCTGAGCCTTCAATGGCATTCCTGCTCAGGCAAGGTTTCTAGATCAATACGGGGGCGTGCTGGTAAATGTTTAACAACCAGGATGGGGGATTGGGGAGGGTGGGGATGTTGATGCACTTTTAAGTTTTATGGGCATTAACACTTTTTAAAGCTTAGACCATCAACAAAACAATAAATCAAGTTCTATTTGTAGGTATTGCTGATTTCTCTGCTGTACGTGCTCACACAATGTGCTCCAGCACAAATCCAGGCTTTTGGTTTTTACTACCTGGGTGGCCTTGAGTGAATGATTTCACCTCTTTGGGTCTCCTCTGTAAATTGACCTCCAAGTTCCTTCTAGTTCTAAATCCTATAGATACATTTCATGTCAGCTTTTTTTTTTTTTGTCAGCTGATAAATTGTCCTTCAGTTTCAAGGGGTGTGCTGTTTCTGAGATGATTGAGGCACAAAACATGTGTGCCCTGGTGGTGTGTTGTTGCTGAAGTATTGAATGGGCATGCTTATGCATTGATTAGGTCTTATGGGTCTGTTACAATAGTTTGATGTGCCTTGAACTTCCACATGCCAGCAGAATACTATTGGTGTTCATTACTATGGAAACGAATAGGAACCGAAACAGCAGGATGCCACTTCTGTGCTGACAGATTTTATGCAAGCATGGTCTTAGCTGGGGAATTTTTGACGGGGGAAGGTTTATCTAACAGGAACAGTGCTTCTAAAAAGAAAAGGACTTTGCACATCAATGAACAGGAAAAGGAAGGGATAGAAGTTGGGAATGGAAGACAGAGTCTTAGCATCTGAAACTAGATCAGAGGTTCTTGCCCTGGGACCCACTGTTCTCCAAGAGGTCCATGGATGGATTCCAGAGGGTCTGTGAACTTGGGTGGGGACACAATTGCATCTGTATTTTAATAGAATTGGTTTCCTTTGTAATCCTTATACACTTCATTCTCATTCTGAGAAAGGGTCCATTAGTTTAACCAGGCTGCCAAATGGGTCCAGGACATACAAAAAAAATTAATGATCTCTGCTTTAGAGCCCTTGTTTTACTGATGAGGAAACTGAAGATCAAGGAGGTCAGAAAATTTGCCCAGGGTCACACAGACATTAAAGAACAGTGCTGGAATTTCTACCTAGGTTTTCTGAAGCTAGCTATTCCCACTACATGACACTGTTTCTTTGCATTGGGGTGTAAAGACAAAATTCTAATGACCACATTAAGGCTCTGATATAATATTTAGAGTGTCAGTGGAAAGGTGAACAAAGGGAAGGAAGAAACTGTGACCACATTGGTATCAACTTTAGAAGGAAAGGACAGATGCTGTGATTGACATTCTATTACTTGAAAAAGTTTTCAGGAGTAGAGGAAACTGTCCTTTTCACTTAAGAAGCCCTTGTTTTAAATAGCAAGCTCTCTGTTTAACAGAAGCAGAGCACAGCTCTTTCAGTGTCATTGTATGGACATTATTGGAACGATCTGGCCTCAGATCTGGTGGAAAGTGTGAAGAATAAAAATTCCAAGCAGCCAGGGAAGCTCAACACAGACAATGGGGGAGAATCTGCTTTCAGTTTTGTTAATTTCTCCTTTGATTTTTAGGATTTCTATTTTGGTGTTCAATTAGGAGTTTTAAATTTGTTGGTTTTCTAGGGTTTTTATTCTTGTATGTCTGATTCATTGATCTGCTTCTTCTTTTTTTCATTGATAAAAACCTTTAGAGATGTGAAAATTCCCTTAAGCATTGCTTTGGCAGAATGCCCAGAATTTTGGTTTGCTGTCTCATTATGAGATGGGGGAGCATTTGTATGGGAACTGCCTATTCCAGGCTCTGGACATCAGAGTAATAAGGTGAAAAGAGGTAGAAAAGTCATGTCTTATTACTGTGATACCACTGTGACCAAGGAAAAGAGATCTATGACCCCAGCAAGGGCTTTCCTGAAGTTATGAAGCCCAGAAAAAATGTATTGAGAGGCACAGCTCTATCATAAATTTGTCACTGAGTCAGCTGGTTTTTGGAACAGACTGAGAGAGAGAGAGAGGGAAAGAGAGAGAGAAAGAGAGAGAGAGAGAGAGAGAGAGAGAGAGAGAGAGAGAGAGAGAGAGTGAGAGAGAAAGGGAGAGGTGGGGGGGAGGGAAAGGGAGAGGGAGGAAGAAGGGAGACATAAGCTCACACTCAGAGAATTCACTTATCTAGAAGGTGGTGATATCCCAAAAAAGGAGAGGGCTAGGGCACGTGTTAACTTCTGCAAATGAAAACCACTCGTGGGTCCTGACATCCTGCTCCTGGGATACAATTGCTGCAAAGCCCATGAGGGAGTTGGTCAGCTCTGCCAGGATTTCTCACTAATAGGGAGTGGTATACTATGATTCCCCAGTCACTATCCTCCCCCATCCTATTCCTTTATATTTAAGAATAAACAGCTCCTCAGAAAAGTTTAACAAAGGCACCAATCCACGTGGAGAAAACTGTGTGCCTGTGACCCGTAAGTAAGTCAGAAGTAAGCCGGAGAAGGGCGTCCACTTGTTGGGGGTTTGTGTGATTGCCTTAGTGTTTGTTTCTGAGTAACTTTCCCACCTCCCCTTCCCTGAACCCAAGCCTGCCTTGCAGAAAGGAGCCAAGACTGACCACACACTTTCAGTAATGAACGTTATCTTTAACAAGCACTATTAGTACTTTGTTATTGTTCAGTCACGTCCAACCCTTCCTGACCCCATTGGGGGTTTTCTTGGCAAAGATACTGGAGTGGGTTTCCCATTTGCTTTTCCAGTTCATTTTCCAGATGAGGCGAGTGAAGCAAACAGGGTTAAGTGACTTGTCCAGGGTCACACAGCTACTAAGTGTCTGAGTCTGTATTTGAACTCAGAAAGATTAATCTTTCTGACTCCAAGCCAGGTGTTCTATACACTGTGCCACCAAGTCTTCCTGACTTCATGCCCATCTCTCTATCCACTCTGACACCCAGCCAGGGGCCGTGAATAGAGTGCCAGGCCTGGAGTCAGGAGGATCTGAGTTCAAATGTGGCCTTAGACACTTACGGTATGACCCTGGGCAAATCACTTATCCCTTCTTGCCTCAGTTTTCTTATCTATAAAATGAGCTGGAGTAGAAAATGGCAAACCACTCAAGTGTCTTTGACCAGAAAATCCTAAATTGGGGTCATGAAGAATTGGACAAGCCTGAGAAATGACTGAACTGAAATAAGTATCTTAAAATGAAATTTTGGCGTATTACTGGTTTGTCCCTGGTTCTCTACAAAACCAATTTCGGCTTGATCAGTGTAGGAAGTGGATAATTATTACAATCGTTACGTCATTGGTGTTATTGGAGGCAGAGTCCTGTTTTAGTGGTAGCATATAAACCCAGACTGTCCTCGGTAGAGGACTCACAGTGAAGCAGCAGGTAAATCCTTTGTTTAAAAACCTGGGTTCCTACACTTACTAGCCAGTGACTCTTTGGGCTAGTCATTTAACCTCTTGGTGCCCTGGGCGGCTCTCAAAGACTTTAAATTGCAGACTAGTTGCTGACTTTAAATTGCAGACTAGTTGCTGATTGGTATCCGTGGAAGGAATGACCCTTTTGGGAGTTCCCTCCCTTGATGAATTCTAATTCCTTTAGACGTTCCTTTAACTGATTGTTCTGTCATTCTACTCCCTTCTCTGCCCAATGCCCCAACCTTGTTCTTCCCCTCCACCCCATATGTATCTTTCAATCCATCAGCTCGCAAATATTCCCCCAGTATTTTTTGTCCTTTCCCTATCCTGACCTGTTGATGACCCAGTTTAACTCTATTCTGTCTTCTTCTCTGGAGTACCCTGCTTCCTAACCTATTGAGGATTTTACCCTGCCAAGCTTCGACCCTGGATTATTCCCACTATATGACGATGCCTTTGTTACTATTCACATGGGGCTGAATGAATTTGGAGAATATCATGAAACTGTTATGACTTGAAACCACTACAAATATATTACATAACTTCAATTGGGCCCTGACTTCCATAAAGCAATCCTTTATACCTCTCTAATTAATTCACTATCCCATGTCACACTTGGTTTTCCAAGCCTTTTTCATTCCTCTTCAAATCTCTCATGACACCCTTGCATTTGAGACTCTTGTTTCATATTTTACTGAAAAAATTGAGACCACTCCCTGAGAACTCCCTCTTCTCTTCTCTATCTTACATCACCCAGATGGCTTCCATCACCATGTTCTTCTGTCTCATTTGACAAGGCCCTTCTCCTTGCCAAGGTGAACCCTTCCGCATTCACAAGTGACCCCATTCCATCCTTTCTTCTTCAGAAGATTAATTCCTCTATCTTCCCTATTTCTCACTCATCTTCATCCTCTCCTTGTCTAATGGCTTCTTCCCTGTTCCCTGCAAATATGCTTCCTCCATGATCAATAAACCCTCACTTGTTAAGGTCTAGTATCTCTTCTTCCTTTTGTGGATAAACTTGAGAAGGCCATCTACAATCAATACTTTCATTTCCTTTCTTCTCACTCTCTTAATTCTCTACAGTCCAGATTCCTTCCTCATCATTCAGCTGAAATAGCTCTGCCTCAAGTTACCAATGATCTCTTAATTGTCAGATTGAATTTTTCTCAATCCCCATCCTTCTTGAGTTTTCTGCAGCCTTTGATACTGTTGACCACCCTCTTCTCTTTAATACTCTCTTCTCTAGGTTTTTGTGGCATTGCTCTCTCCTGGTTTTCCCATAGATTCAATTATCATCTTTATGAAGGTGATTCTCAGATCAATTTACCTAGTCTTAACCTCTCTCCTGACCTTAAGTCTCATATCCAACTACTTGCTGGACTTCCTGAACAGAATGTCCCAAAGATATCAGAGATAAACTCAACATGTCTAAAACTAAACTCATTATTTCTCATCTCCTTCCTACCTTCAGTGTTACTGTTAGGGGTGCCACCATCTTCCCAGTCACCCAGGCTTATAACCTAGGTGTCATCCTTGACTCCTTACTTGCTCTCATCTCCCATATCCAATCAGCTCCCGACTCCTGTTGTTTCTACCTTGCCTTTGTAACATCTCTCATGTAAGCACCTTTCTTTACCTTGACACTGCCACCACTCTAATCCAGGCCTTCATCACTTCATGCCTAGACTATCCCAATAGCTTTCTAGTTGGTCTCCAGAAGAGGGTGAGAGGGAGAGAGAGAAAGAGGAAGAAGAAGAAGAAGAAAAAGAAGAAGAAGAAAGAGAGAAGAGAGAGGAGAGAAAGAGAGAAAAAAGAAGAGAGGAGAGAAAGAAGAGAGAAGAGATAAAGAAGAGAGAAAAAGGAGAGAGAGAAGAGAAAAAAGAGAGGAGAGAGAGAGAGGAGAGAGAAAGAAGAGAGAAGAGAGGAGAGAAAGAAGAGAGGAGAGAGAGAAGAGAGAAGAGAGAAAGAAGAGAGGAGAGAGGAAAGAGAAGAGAAAAGAGAGTAAGAGAGAAAAGGAGAAAATTGTTTATTTTTAAAAGCCAATTGAATGGGTAGACCTTGCTGCTCAGATGCCAAGCATCTTGAACAAGTGTAGGAGACCATAGGAACCAACCAATAACTTCCTTTATCAAGGGATTTGAGCATGGAGCATGGAGCCCATCCAAAGGGCACAGGCTCAACTCCATGGGAAGTGCCCCAGTCCAACGGTTCATTGGACTCCCTTGATTATCCCATTACATTCTGAATACTTTCAAAGATGAGCAAGCAGAATATAGAGTCTCACTTACCTGCCAGGGAGCTGGCAAGTATGGTACATGAAGGAACATTTCTGTATCCCAGTGGTACAGAATAATGACCCAATGGAAGTATGGACTTTCTCACTTAAGGCAGCACATTAGAAGGAAATGTGGGATGCAAGGAAAGTGGGGCTGGCAAAGATAGAGAAGCCCTAAATGAACCGGTGAAATAGTTTTTGTTTTTATTTCTCCCTGGTCCTGAAATGTTGACTGAAGTCCAGGCAACCATAAAATTCCTGAGTGGCACTTCAGAAGCTAACTAGAATGGGAAGATTTTGAGCATGTGGGAGAAAGTGAGGAAGAAAGGTTCTTTAAGGTAGCTGGGTCTTGTCATGGATAGAGGGCTAGACCTGGAGTCAGGAAGAGCTGAGTTCAAATCCAGCCTCAGACATTTACTTAGCAGAATGACCCCAGGCATGTCACTTAACCTTTATCTGCCTCAGTTCCCTCAACTACAAAAGGGGTATAATATTAGCACCTACCTCCCAGCATTATTGTGAGGACCAAACTGGAGTATTTACAAAACCCTCAGCCCAGTGCCTGGCACATAATAGGTGCTTTAATAAATTCTTGTTCCTTCTATCTCTTTAAGGGCTTGTAGATAAGAGGAAGGAAGAGAGATCAGCTGGGAAGCAAAAGAACGAGTTCCTCTTTTGCCTTTCTAAGAAAAGGCCTGTGTGTAGTACATACCTCGTCAGTTCATAGTGAGTTATTTATAAAGCTCCTTGTTTTCAACTCAGCCTCCCATATCTCCTCCCCATGAAGGAGGCCTCCAGCCAGGACATTCCCTGATACACACCAAAACTTCTATATAAAGCCTTACTCCTTTAAAAGGAGGCCTGATCAGAATGTTCCCGATTGCTTCACACCAGGGCATTGATAAGCTGTCTCCACCTCCACAGGAGTCCTAGGATCTGCTGTCACCAGATATCTAGGGACTCTCCTCCCTCTCCCCCTCATCCTTCGCTAAATGTTCTTCTCTGGTTTCTCCCCAAAACAAAATCAACAACACTCTAAGGGAAGCCTTAAAAATAGGAAGTTGTTTACTCCCTTCTTTAGGGTGTCAGTTGCCAGACAGTAGGATCGTGTTTAGACGACTCTGTTTGGGTGGTTGGTGTGCCAGGCATGTCCTGGGCACTCGGTCAGGGTTGATGGATGATATTCTGTAATAGTGCCCCGGCCCCCCAAGACATCTTTGTCTTACAGTTTAACTTGCCAGTTCAAGGCAAATGGATGATTCCCCCTTACAGCTCTCCCCCCATCCACCTTTGGCCCCAGGCACTTCCTCACCCATATGGTCCTACTGGTCACAATCAGAGGATTCATCTGGCTGGATTGCCTGTCATCTGCTTCATTTGAATTCCAGAATGGCATGATGGAAGCCTCGCTAAATGGGAGTAGGTTTGTGTATGGATGTACTCACACTTTCAGCCTTGAAAATAAGCTCTGTCCTATCTCAAAGGGGGCTGACTCACTTTGCTGCTGCAAAGTGTGTCCAAGTACCATAGGGAAATGGAGGAGGGGCAAAACAGCTCATGTTTAGATAGGCCTCCCAGTTTGCAAGGTCCTTTCCTCATAGCAACCCCATGAGATAGTCAGCAGATAGGTAATTTCCATTTTCCACACTGAGGAAATGGAAAGCAGGTTGTCCCATTCATGTCTCACGGCTAGTAAATGGTTAAGCTGGGGCTGGAACTCAGGTGGATTTGAAATTCCAAGCCCACATCTGCAGCACACTACCTGAGTGACTTTGAGCAAATCACTTAATATTTCTGGAATGCAGTTTTCTCATCTATAAAATGGGGAGGGAGCTGGAGTAGACCATCCCTAAGGTCCTTTCCAGTATTAAATCAATAAACTTTTGATTCTTTACATCTATGACTGATTTCAGGGCTCTTTCCCTTATATTATGTTGCTAAAGTCTCAGGGACCATGAGCCTACTTTTCTCCCAACCCTCTCCAAACTGGGCCAGGCTCCAGATGGCATTAGGGGGCAGGGTGGGTTTAGGGGTCAAGGGAAACTCCGTCAGGCAGGTGGTCAGGTGTATGATTCCGTGGACCCATCTAGATGGCATTTCCATCGTCCTTTTTTTTAAATGTAAAAGCAAATGTTTTATTGAGGCTCTCTCCCCCTTTCTTTTATTACTCACTTCCCATCAATTTCTTTCCCTTCTCCTCAAATAGAACTTTTTTTTGTAATAAAGAAAGAGTCAAGTGAAACAATCCAACACAATGGCCATGTCTGGCAATCGCTGTATGCCTCATTCCATACCTAGAGTCATCCAGAACTCTTCTGTTAAGAAGAGGGAGACTGGCTGCATCACAGCTGATGGTCAACTCATTGATCAGAGTTCTGATGTGTCTCAGTTTACATGATTGTTGTCACTGTTTGGATCGCTCTGCCTCAGTTCACGCAAGTCTTTCCAAGTTTGTGATTGATGATTTTTTCATAGTTACAGGAGAAGTGATTCTTCTGAAACAACTTTCTGTCCCTCCAGGACATCATAATTCGTTCCTTGTGCTTCCCATGTTCAAAGCTGATGGGTTTCATATGAAAAGCTCTCAGCCGTCTTACCTGCGGTCTGGGCTGAGATTTAGTAGCCGAGAGTTCATGCTGTCAGCTCCAAGGTATTTAAGAATTGGGATGGAAGGTGTTGAGATGCTAAAGGCAGATGCAGATTGTAGGCATTTGAGTGCCAACTACCCAGGGTTCTATGTGCAGTTTTGGGGAATTCACTCACTTTCTTGGCCTTTCCTTTTATTCACCTATAAAATAGAGACAAAGTTTGATGACTCCCCTAAAGGGTATGTTCATATAAGCTATGCCATTGAGGGGATTCTGTGTTGTGGCTATTAAAGCAGCAACAAAACCAAAACAAAACCCTAATAAATAAGATAGGCCCCTTTGGTGCTAACGCTAGGTGTCCAGAGCTAAAGTTCTTGGTTGCACTAGCTGGAATTCCCTACCCAGGCTTTTGGGGAATCTGCAGAGGGTAAGATATTCAATTCAATATCTATAATTTAATTAAACAAATATTGATTAAGTACTTACTATGTATATAGAGACAATGTAGTATATTTGATAGAGATCAACCCTTACACCTTCTTCCCCTACCCCAGTCAATAAGATCTGGGTTCAAGCTTTCTTTCTGATACATACTGATTATGTGACCCACAGCAAATCACTTAACTTCTCACTGTTCCACACAATTCTCCAAGGTGGTAGAGAGCGTTTCCTTTCTATGAATTCCCTATTCCATTGAAATCACAAGTCTGGTCCAAAAAAATTGTGTAAAGCATTAGCTAGGTTCTGAGCATCCATAGTATAGGTCTGATCCTGTCACCCTTCTCAGTAGACTCCAATGACTCTTTTAATTCCAGGATTCAAACCATAAGTCCTCTGGCTTTAAAAGCTACAATACAATATAATGCAATATCCATTTGTACCTTTGTAATCTTCTCACATCTTACTCTCCTCCACCCTCTCTACAAAACAGCCACATTGTCCTACTTTCTGTTTCTTGACTAGGACATTCCATGTACCCTATGGACTGGCTGTCTCCCATGCTCAAAATTCCCTGTCTCCTCACTTCTACCTATTTTCTCTGGCTTCCTTCTAGAATCAGCTCAAATCCCACCTAGTACAGGAGGTCTTTCCTGGTCCTCCCAGCTATTGATGTCTTCCACTCTGAAATTATCCTCCATCCTGTAAAGATCTTGCATGTTCATGGTTGTCTTCCCTATGAGTTCCCTGAGGTCAGGACCTATTTTTGTATCTCTAGCATTTAGCATAGTGCTGGTCACGTAGAGACAATGTCTGTAAAAATGAGGGGAAGTGTCTAAAATGCCATATAGATTCTAGCTATAATAAGCATTTAGTAAATGCTTGTTGATTGATTGAGATGTGACAGACTCTGATCTCATGGAGGTTACAACCTACTTGGGGTGGGAGTGTGTGTGGGGTGGCGAAGAATCAGGACCTCACTTGTGCTCAGGGGCTTGGGTGCCCACAGGACTGCTTGGAGATCCCTGCAGGGAGAGAATGTCACGCCTGATCAGTGCTGGGGTTGCTAGTGATGGCATCTTTGTCTGACCGGCCTCACTCAGGTCCCCATGTACTGCTTGCCATCTCTAGGATACCAGTTGGTCAGGAGCTTGGGAAGGACTCCGACTTTTGACCAAATGACTTGGCTTTTCATTGCCATAGCTCCTGAATTTCTGCAATGGCAGGAAGTCCACTCACATTGCCAGGATTTGAAATCATTTTACACTGAGTCTCAGCTTGTGAGTAGAGAGCCCATGGGCCCATGTGTATGAGTTGTCTGCATCTAGATAGAACATGTTGTGTGTGCTCACAGAGGCCTAAATACTTCCTTTCCACGTGTTCACACTCCTATGTTTCACCCTACGCCCCCCTTTCCTTCCCTTCCCCCAGGATGGTACAGCTGCCATTGTATTAGGAGATGATGATAGATTCCGTCAGGCTCAGCAAGCTCTGGCTTGTCTTGTCTTTGGCCTGTGTGGCTGGCGTGGAGGGAGCAGACATCCTCTTAGGAAATGAGGCTTTTCAAAGATGGGCAAACCTTTTACTTCCTTCTATAAAGCTCGCTTGTGCCCTGTAAATAGTCAATCATTCAGTGGGTGGATAAAATTGTACACTATGGTTGAAGGCATTCTGAAACAAAGACTAGCACCATTTCGTAGACTTTTTTTTTTAGTAGGAAGGGACCTTAGCAGCCATTTAGTGCAAGCTGTGCACAAAATGAATCCCTATTCACATGACCATCTAGCCTCTGGTTGAAGACCTCCTAGGAGGAGGAATCCCCCCCCCCCACCTCCCACTGCACCTCAAGGCAGCTGGGTCTACTTTTGGAAAGCACTAATTATTAGGAAATTTTCCCTGGCATCAAACCTAAATCTACCTCTTTGTAACTTCACTTTTTGCTCCTCATTTGGCCCTCGGGGACCAAACATAACATGTCTAATCCCTCTTCCTTATTACAGCTTTTGAAATACTTGAAGACAGCTATCATGTCTATTCTGTGTCTTCTTTTCTCCAGATGAAACATGCCCAATTCCTTAAACTGATTCTTGTTTGTCATGGGCCTCGCTCTGGTTATCCTCCTCTGGATGCTATCCAATTGATCAATGTCCTTTTCAAACCATGGTGCCCTGAGGTAATCACAATACCCCAGACTGGATCTGATGAGGACAGAGTACGGTGATCACCTTTCTATTCCTGGGAATGATGATCCTCTCTTAATTTAGCCCAAGATCACTTCAGCCTTTCCTTTTGGGCCACCATATAATATTGCCATCTCATGTTGAATCTGCAGTCCACTCAAACAAACCCCCATGTCTTTTTTCAGAACAGAGATACCTCTCCATGCCTCCTCCATGTTATGCTTGTAAAGTAAACCTAAGTGCAAGATTCTGCACTTATTTCTATTAAATTTCCTCTTCTTAGATCAAGCCCAATGCTCTAGCTTTTAAAGATTCATTTGGATCCAGATTCTGTTATCCCTCACAGCTTTGTATCATTTGTGATTCTGATGAGATTATCAAATATGCCTTTATCTAGGTCGTGGCTGAAATTATCTAAAAAATTTCAGAACCTTTTGAAATTTCTAGATTTTCTATGGCATGGCTTGGTGGAGAGAGGTTCCTTTGCACATGGACAGAATCTGGTGTGTGTGTGTGTGTGTGTGTGTGTGTGTGTGTGTGTGTATGTGTGTGTGTGTGTTTGTGATGGTTTACTAGCATGGGTAGAAGGCATTTGAAAAGAATGCACATGACTCATCACTGTCATCATTGTGCATTAGAAAGGTTATTGGGCTGAAAGTCAGGAGGTAAAAAATTGAGTCTAGGCTCTGATCTCACTTACCGTGTGACTTAAGGCAAATTACCTAACCTCTCAGGGCCTCAGTGCCCTTACCTGTAAGAATAGGGATAACAATATTTACATTGTCTATCTTGAAGGGTTGTGTAAAAAAAATCCCCCACTTAAAAAAAAGATAAATCGTAAGCATTATAAAAATGTGGACTTTCTTCATGGCCTGTCTACTGTGTAACTAATTACAGTGAGGTATGAGATTTATTGGGTCATAGATTTAGAGGAGCAGCTAGGTGGTGCCATAGTGCATAGAATGCTGGAGTCAGGAAGATTCATCTTCCTGAGTTCAAATCTGTCCTCAGACACTTACTAGCTGTGTGACCCTGGGCAAGTCATTTAACTCTGTTTGCCATAGTTCCTCATCTGTAAAATGATCTGTAGAAATGGCAAACCACTCCAGTATTTTTGCCAAGAAATGGTGTGATGAAGAGTCTAAAATGACTGAGACAATTGAATGACAACAATGAAAGAGAAATGGGAGCCCAGATGAGAATTCCAGCTAGGGTTATATATTTGGTGTCTCGATAGAGGTGGTAGTTGAAGCCATTGGACTGGTCATGATTTCCAAGGGACAAAGTGCTATGGTAGATGTACAGAGTATTAAGAACTAAGGCTCAGGGGTGCTGACATTTAGGGGCAGGAGGAGAATAGAGAACCAGAGTCAAAATAGTGAGGGGGACCCAAGACGATTAAGAGAATAGAACATGAGAATGAAGAGGGAGAAGAGCGATGGAACCTTGTGGTCATATATATGGGGAAGGAGCTAGAGCTATTGGGAAAACCCAGCCTGTGGTGATATGCCAGTAGGATATTTGGGAAAATCACTTTGAAGGCTGAATGGAGGACGGATTGTAGTGGGGAGGCTTTAGGCAGGCTGGCCCACCAGCAGCTATTGGAGTCATCTAGATATGAGGAGATAAAGACTGACACTATGGTGGTAGCGTGTCAGAGGAGAGAAGAGGGCTCATCTGAGAGATGTCACAAAGGGAAACGTGATAGTACTTGGCAACAGATTGGAAATGGGGGGTAAGAGAATGAGGAGCCAAAGATAACACCCAGATTTCAAGAGTGGGTGACTGGGAGGGTGGCAGTGCCACCCACCATCATGGGAGAGTGCAGAAAGGAGGACAGTTGGGTAGAAAGATCGTGGTTCAGTTTTGAAAACTTAGAATGAAAGATATTCAGTTCAAGATGTCCAATAAACAATTGAAAAGGTAAATCCTAAAATAAAATACATAGGATTACAAAAGAAACTAATTATATTAAAATTAATGTCATTTCTCCCTTCATGTAAGTTCTTGGAGCTCCTGAAGACGATTCCTATCCTAGAGAGTTGTTCAGAACATTAGGAGACTAAGTGACTTATCCAGGGTACTGAAGGGTTCGGTGACTAATGTGGGGTTTTATGCAAAAGGTAATAGGGACTCAAAATGATTTTAGAGCAGAGGAGAGCATCCAGAGGAAATGCAGTAGGGTGATAAAGGGTATCGAGTTCATGCCAAGCGAGAGTCATTGGATGTACTGCAGGTGGTTAGCCTGGAGAAGACAGGACGGTGGACATGATAGCTGTTTACAAGGTTTTGAAGGACTCAGGTGGAAGAAGAATCAGACCTGTTTTTCTTTTTCTTTCTTTCTTTCTTTCTTTCTTTCTTTGCTCATTTACTTTTAATTTACAAGATTCAGTTCCACAATCACTTGAGTTTCAGATTTTCTCCACTCCCTCCCCCCCCCATGGTGGCGTGCGATCATGTATAGGATCTGCAAATACTTTCACATTGTA
>CM053586.1:303937705-303960193 GCA_028646515.1 Pseudochirops corinnae | reverse complement strand
ACAAGTAAACTATTCCTTGCTTCCCCAGATTATTTACAGTATCAGCCTTTATACCTAGATCCTGCACCCATTTAGACTTGACTTTGGTGTATGGCGTTAGATGATAGACCTGTTTTTCTTGATGTTCAGGGGATGGAGCAAGGAGCAATGGGTGGAGAATTTAAAGAGCTAGATTTAGGCTTGATGTAAGGAAAATCTTCTGGAGCAACAAAAAAATAAAATGAACTAGGCTGCACTGGGAGACAGTGAGTTCCACCTCCACTGGAAGGTTGAGTGGACACTTTCATTTCTGTTTGTAGAAGAGATTCTTTCTCAGGCATAGGTTGGACTAGATGGTTTCTGAGGTCTCTCCTATTCTGAGATTCAGTGATTCTTAGTATTGTGACCAAAAGAGTGCTTTTGAAATAGGATTCTAGTTGCTGCTTTAGGAATTGAGCAGGAGAGAAGTTAAGAGGAGGAAGATCAGTTGGGTTTTGAATGATTATTACAGAAATGAGTTGGTGTCAGGGGAATATGTACAGAAATGACCAGCAAGAATGGAATCCAGGGGTGGCTAGATAGTGCAGTTAATAGAGCACCAACCCTAGGGTCAGGAGGACCTGAATTCAAATCCAGCCTCAGATACTTAACACTTACTAGCCATGTGACTTTGGGCAAGTCCCTTAACCCCAATTGCCCTGCCTTCCCCCCTCCAAAAAAAGAGAATGGAATCCAATTTTGAATGTCTCTTCCAGTTCCAAGCTTCTGTGATCCTAAGGATTTGCAGGGGAATTCTCCTCTAAGGAGCAGTGTGGTACCATAGAGAAGGGCACTGGGTTTGAAATCAAGGGACCTGAGTGCAAATGCTGGCTCTGCTCCTTATGACCTGTGTGTCTGACCTCTGGTAAATCACCTAATTTCAGTCTCTTCTTCTGTAAAATGATGGAATTGGACAAGATTACTTCTAATGTCCTTTCTTCCTCTAAATCTATGAGCCTGTGAGGACTGGAAATGAATTGGATGTGGGAGGGAGGGAAAGATGGAAGGTAGTGGAGAGAGAGACACAGAGAAAGGGAAAATGAGAGACAGAAATGGCGAAAATGGAAGACAGAGAAATAGAGACAGAATACGAGAAAGAGAGAAATAGATAGAAGGAGGGAAAGAGAGGGAGGAAGAGTAAAAGAGAGAAGAGGAGAAGTAGGGAGAGATAGGGAGTAAAAAGGGAGAAGAGAGAGGAGGGAGATAAAGATGAGAGGACAATAGAAAGGGTGATAGAAAAACAGAGAGACAGAGAGAGAGAGAGAGAGAGACAGAGACACACACACACACACACACACACATACGCACACATATATGAAACTAATCCCCAGAATGTAATCAGAAAAGATTCATAGGATGTTGGTGTCATTGATGGTAATTAGGAAGGGGGAAAGTTGGGGGTAAGATAGACTCTTTCAAGTTTTCAGAAACCAAGGGAACAGGCAATTCTACTTGAGAGAGGCTGGGAAAGACCTTTGTAGGCCTGTAGGGAATATGGTTTGACAATCAATCAGAGGAGGTGGAAGCTGTCCCTGTACTTTGACTGAGTCATTTACATAGAAGCCTGTGCAAATGAGGAATCATCTTTCCAGAACTCTGGAAACCTTATGTCCCTGGCTCTTGACTTTGGCAACATCAAAAGAAAAGAGAATCTTGTCCCCCTCCAAAGCTCACAGAGAATTTATTTTCTGTTGACAATCACATTACAACACCTTCCCACATCAGGAACTAGCGAGGGTCAGATGACTTAATTTTTCCAGAGTCCAGTTTTCCAATTGAGATCTAGCTCTGTGGGCCAGAGAACACAGCCCTCTCTAACATTGTTAATCCCCATAGGTTAAGAAGATTACTAATGGGTATCTAGGTGGCACAGTGAATAGAGCACCAGCCCTGGAGTCAGGAGTTTAAATCCAGCCTTAGACACTTAACTTACTAGCTGTGTGACCTTGGGCAAGTCACTTAACTCCAATTGCCCTGCCCTTCCCCCTCCAAAAAGCAAAAAACAAAACAAAACCAAAAAAGAAGAAGATTACCAGGTAGGGTTGAACAGGAGAATTCTGAAGTATGGCTGCCCTTTGATTTATCCAATGGAGGGACCCAGCTTCACTGTGCCATTGTCCCCTGTTAAATGTAATGAAATAATTTATTATAGATTATGTCCTATAAGGTAATTGTCAGAGAGGTGCAATTTGAACTCATGTCATCTGATTCCAAAGCCAATCCTCCTTCTACTATATGGCGCTTTTAGCACCTAATGTTTATCAACTTTCTTTTCAGATATGAAAAAACTGATGACTTAGGTGGCCGTGGTGGTACACGCTTGCACTTTCTACTGGGGATTAGAACTCCTGGGGAAGGTGGAGGCTGGTGGACTGCTTGAGTTCAGGAGTTCTGAGCTTCAGTAAGGTTAATGTTAAACTGGTGTTTGCATTAGATCCCACACTAATATGGTGAGCCCCAGAAGCCTCTGGAGTATTAACAAATTGCCAAAGAAGGAGTAAATTGGTCTAGGTTGGAAAAATGGAGGTTGAAGCTTTCCGTACCTATTCATGTTAGAATCAGCCCTGAGTGGCCACTGCATCTCCTTCCTGGTGAGCTAGGGAGACCCAGTTTCAAAACAAAACAAAAGCCCGACCACCACAACCCTTGACTCAGAAACCCTACCAGAACAGCTGCTCATTAGTTTTCAAGGGCTAACATCTTTCTTCCTGTCTCCTTTTAATTTTTCCCTTTCTCTATAAAGCAAATGGCCCATGCAGCTATCTGCTTTCTCTCCTAAACACAAGTTTTTCCAGTGGTCACTTGATACTTGGAATAACTTCTTAGGTTCTACACATCAAACTCTCTTCCAGGTCACAGAATCAGAATATCAGGGTTGGCAGGGACCTCAGTGGTCAACTAATTCAACCCACCACCCACCTAAGTGTTTATTTATTGGGGGGAGGAGACAGGCAAGAATGGATTGTTCTTATCCGTTGAGGTTATTGAATAAGAGTTTATAACTGGTTTGGGGTTTGACCACTCCCAACCTCCTTTAAAAAGGTAATTAGGGACCAATTATCTAGGCCCTAAGGAAAGAAGACATGATTCAAGAAAGGACCTTAGAAATAATTCAGTCAAAACCCCTAATTTTAAAAATGTAGAAAGTGGAGCATAGATAGATTAATTGACTTATACAAGGTCACATAGTTAGGTAATGGTAGGGCTGGGACTTTACTCCTGGTCTCCTGAGATAGAGGCCAGGCCTCCTTCCTCATGCTGTGCTCTTTCCCTTCATTTCTCTGGGCTTCAGTGTTCTCTTCAGAGAGGTTAAATTTCTTACCCCGAGTATAATGGGATGGAGACTGTCAGGTAGAATGTATGCTCCTTGAGGGCAGAGACTGTTTCATTTCTGTCTCTTTGTATGTCCAGCATGTAGCACAGGTCTGTGCATACACTGGAGCAGCTATGTGGTGAAGTGGATAGAGCACTGGGCTTGGAATCAGAAAGACTCATCTTCCTTCAAATCTGTATTTAGATACTTACTGCCTAGCTGTGTGACCCTGGACAAGTCACTTAACCCTGTTTATCTCAGTTCCTCACTTGTAAAATGAGCTGGAGAAAGAAATGGTAAACCATTCCAGTATCTTTGCCAAGAAAACCCCAAAATGGATTCACAAAAAGTTGGGCGTGACTGAAACAGCTCAAGTACATACATTAGACACATAAGCATTGATTGATTTGAGCATTCCATGGCAGAAAATAAAATCTGATGTTGAATTGAATTGATCAGTGTTTTTAGCGTTGTGGGCATCCTGTACTATTATAAACTATGGGTTGCTAAAAAATTCTATAAAATTAGCCCAAAGTTTGCAGAAAAAGATCACATCTACTGGTCACATTTCATAGGCACCACTGCCCTCTACTGGACAGAAGTTGTCAGAGAAGAATGAACTGTCCAACAAAGGAAGCTCCCTCTGCTGATGTGGGTTGACTTTTCTCTGCAATAGCTGGTCTTAGAGAATTGCCTAGGGCATGGAGGGAGGGCTAATCAGCTTGCCCACAGTCACCTATTCACTGGGTATCAGAGGTGGCACTCACACCCAGGTCTTTCTGGCTCCAAGGCCCGCTCTCTGTTCACTACATCATGATGCTACAGCATACAGTGTAGACCTGAAGAATGTCAGAGGTAGAAGGACCTTGGAATAGTTGCTAGTCCAAAGCCTTTCTTCTACAAATAAGGAAGCTAAACCTAAATAAGGGAAATGACTTAGGCCAATTAGAGACACCAACTCCAAAAACTATGTTCAATATAAAACCAGGGCCATGATGCTACAGAAATGAAAACTTTCCTAGAAGTACGTGCTCCTGCCTCACAGACAAATAGCAGCACATGTCTCCTGGACTACCACTGCTGGGGATTATAGGGATTCTGCTGATGGTGAGCTGGGTTGTACACTCCCCTAAGGCACAGATTCTGGTCTTTGGTCTCTTTCCCTTCCCCTCATGCACAGGATGGGGCTTCGTAGAGTGGGCATTGGTGAAATGGCTGAAAGGTTTGGGGACAGCATGGAGCCCTCAGCAAGCCTGTCTCCCAATGGATAGCTACAGCGGTGTCTTGTAAACTCTGACCTAAGAACTGATCCTTCTGTACTTACTATACATCAGACTCATCTGTCAGGCAAATAAACAGCAGCCAGGGTCTATCCTTTGGAATCGTGCTTCTGGGCACCACGCTGCCCTGCTTAGAGCTGCCTCACTTTAGCTTACTTCTCTAATACCCAGCAGGTTTCTGGGTATTAGCTGCGTGTTTCTTCTTGTCCATAAGAAGAGATCACAGTTATTTTAGAGTTCACAAAATACTTTTTCCACCCTGCAGAAAGGGCTAATACAGTCAGGTACCTCTTAGTGCAAATAGTGAATCCCATGACCTGGTCCATTATTTGAATTTATCTTGCATATTTTCATTGAGTTGGTAATCAGTTACTGTATTTTATATGTAACTGGGCTGGTAATCTGGGCATGCTCAGTTGGGGTAACATGGAAGCCTTTGTGTGCTACTACATGGGTGGGTATAGCGTCCCTTGATTGGCTGCCAGTGTCTTTAAAACTGGTGAGACTGAGTGGACTGCTCTTTTCTGTCACTCTCTTTTTATCAAATCTTCTCTGCTGCATCTAGAGGATGGAGATCAAAATTCACCAACAGTGAAAAATGCCATGCACTGAACGGATAAGAGGGGAAGGACCGTCCTTCCCTTGCTCCTTCTCTTTTACCTGGAACTGAGAAATGGGTCTGGGGGTGTTTGTTTCTTTGCTTTGTTCTTTCCCGTCTGTTTTAGCTATTGGAGGTGATCCCCAGGGATCCCAGGAATTTGGGTCATGGCAACCTTGGAACCAGGATTGTAGACGGGATGGTGTAATTGCCAGGCCATTATGGAAATCCTGAGAAGCCAGACCATGTGCCTAGAACATGAGCCCAAGGTCGATTTTGGGCTTGGAACTGAGACTGTGCCTTATGAAAACTAAGCTAAATTATGAGCCTAATCTCTTCTCCAGAGACTGAGGAAGTGCAGGGGAGGGGAGTAGGATTATGTCTCCCACGTGTTGGGGGTAGTGTATTTGTACATTTGTGATTATAGCTTTGGAAGTAAATATTTATGTGTAAAAACAAATCTGACTGTTAGTGGCAAAATGGAACTGGGTTGTAGGGGACCACCCCCTACACCTAGAGGAACACCCCCAGTGGGAGTTGGAGACAATGGCAGAAAGCTCAGATACCCCCCGAGCCCCTTTAAGGGTACAGAGAACATGGAGGGGAGGGTGAAATCTAACCTACTTGGCCTCCAGGCTTTGGGCCTCAGGGCTACATACATAATTGTAACTTCTAATGGTGCAAATTCAAAGACATAGGACCACTTCAGGAAAATTTGTTATTTGCACTAATCAGGACCAGCTGTGCTGTTATTCTGGTTCTAGAGATGAGAAAACTGACTGTCACAGAAGCTAAGTTTAGCATCCCCTCTGGGCTCACACTTCCAACACCTAGTCATACAGTCTGGGGGTAACCCTGAAGGGTGAGGGTTTCTAATACTATTGCCGTGAACCCCTATCTGACATCCTTCTTCTCTCCAGTATCTAACCATTTAAATTCTCTACAATATCAATCAAACAGCTGACATAAATTAGCTTTTACAAAAGGTTATTTACTGAGAAGGCAGAGCAAGGACACAAGTTCCACCAAAACATCCCTTTAAACTGGTATTTCTCCTGTATGCATACGCTTGGTCTGTGGAGATAACAGGTTAAAATTTAAAGCTTTTAGTATGAAATATCCCTCTCAACCCCCACCCAATGCAGGACATACTCTCTTTCTTGAAACTACACAAGGTTTTTGGGCAGCTCTATGGTGCAGGGGATAGAGTGCCAGGCCTGGAGTCAGGAAGACCTAAGTTCAAATCTCGCCTCAGACATTTACTAGCTGTGTTACCCTGGGCAAGTCACTTAACTCTGTGTGTCTCAATGTCCTCATCTGTAAAAATGATCTGGAGAAGGAAATGGCAAACCACTCCAAGGTCTTTGCCAAGAAAACCCCAAATACGGTCATGAAGAGTCAGGCTCAGTGAAATGGCTTAAACAGCAACAACAATAATTCAAGGTTCCTGGGGAGACTTGGGAAGGGCAAAGTACTGAATCACGCATGTGGGGAACACATATGACCAAGGTGTACTTACTTGCTGGCCTTGGGAGTCCTTTTCTCCCTTCATGGAGTTCCCACCAACTTCACTTCTGAGAGTGGCATACAAGATGGACAGGTTGCCCCTTAATTGCAGAATATGATGTCCCAGATGCTGGGTTGATTCTCTGCTGGCCTGGATCCACCAGATTCCTCTTCAAGGATGGCACCTTATTGGATTCTGCTGTGGTGGCTACCAGTAGACTCTGTTATCAACTCAAGTTCTGGACTTTTAATAGCTTTTCTGAGCTTTTGAATCTTGGCAAGGTTAACCTGGTCCATTGTTTTTCCAGATGCTCATTTATCTGAGATCAGAAACAAATAAATATGAGATAAAAGCAACAGAAGCATTATAGGTTAACAAATATGGCACAGGGAGGGAGATGAGGCTGGACTCTTTCCTTTACTGGAAGACCCATAGCAACGATCCTTTCCTGAGAAATAGCCAGAGATGAGAGCCAGACATCATTAGCCTGCCCTCTTTGCAGCCTCAGTCTCAGGTTAGCTTTTGCTTCTAGCTCTGAAGACAATTAGATAACTCCTCTCAGTCACTCATGGCCAGAAGAAGGCTTACCAAGTCTTCATGTATGGGACTGAAACCAGGAAGGAAGGAAGGGAATAATTATGTGTATTTTAAAGGCTGGGCACTCAATGTACAGATCCCAATGTGTAAGTAACTGGCCCATAGTCCTGTGATCAATAAGCATTCAGGGCCAGGATTCCAACCCAGATTTTCTGACTTTAAGTCAATTAATCAATCAAGTATTAATTAAAACACTTAATATATGCCAGGTACTAGGTTAAGTAAAGTAGGTACCAAGAAAAATTGAAAACACTCCTTGCCTTAAAATTATGTTGTCATGGTAGAGAAACATGGGCATACATATATTAGCCTATACTAATCAAATTAGATATAAGATCATCCTGTGTGTGAGGACACTAGTAGTTAATGTACCTGGGAAGGTCACCTGAAGAAGGTAGTCTGTGAGTCGAATCTTGAATGAAGCCGGTGGTTCTGACTGGTGAAGATGGGGAGAGAACACTTCAGTGTGAGGGCCAACCAGTGCCAAGTCATGGTGATGGGGGATGGAGTATTATGTGTGAAGAACATCAGTTAGACCACTCTGGCTCAGTGTAATGTGTAAGAGGAAGGGAAAGATAGGAAGGGGACAGTTGTGAAAAGCTTTAAATGCTAGACAAAGGAGTTTATGTTTGATCCTAGAGGTAATAGGGTGTTTATTGAGTTGGGGGGTGGTAGTGATATGATTGTGCTGTAGGAAAATTGTTTTGGTACCTGGGAGAAGAACAGATTGGAATAAGAGAAGCTTGAGGCAGGGAGTCTTAATTAGGAGGCTATCACAATAGTCTAGGGGAAAAGTGAGGAGGGCCTGAACTAGGGGAATGGCTGTGTTAGTGGAGAGAATGGGTCTATGGGAGGTAGAAATAACAAGACTTGACAACTGACTGAATATATGCATTGAATAAGATCAGGGAATTGGGGCTGACATTGAAGCTATAAACCTGATGTACTAGGAGGCTGGTGGTTCCTTTGAGAGTAATAAGGAAGTTCAGAAGTCCAGTCTTCTTTGGGTTATTCCACTTTGTGATATTGGAAATATGCTTATAAATGGAATTTTTGTCAATTAAGTGGTATTTGAATTTAAAATTAATTTAAATCATATTTTAAATGCTTTAGTAGAGTCAAGTAGGCAAGGATACCTATAATGAATTTGCATTATCACACAGTGTATTTGGGACCAGAGGATCTGGGTTGGAATCTTGACTTTGCAATTTACAAGCTGTGTGACCTCAGGCAAGTCACTTTGCTACTTTGGGCCTCAGGATACTCATCTGTAAAAAACCATTATTTATCATATGTATTTTATATTATATAATATATATTTATTATAAAGACTTATTAGATTAGATGGATGACCACTAAAATTCCCTCTAACTTTGTCTATGATCCTTCGGTAAATCAATCCATTTGGTAAATTTGTATTTTCTTTTATGAGATTTGCTGGCAGGTTGGGATGTTTGTAGAGTAAAGCCGCATTTAAAAATCAGATGCAAGAACGTGCATCCAGATCTCCTTCTCGGTATTTAAATGGCAGCAAATGATCACAATTATGTAGCTATCAAACGATTATCCTCATATTAACGAACAGTTCTCCTCACAGAAAATGTGCCCAGGGGATGCTCCTCTTGCAAAGTCAGGGTTAATGACCTGGCAATTGTTTTAATGGATTTTCAATGAAGTGTGAAGATGACTTGTCAACAAGGAGTTAGAGAGTACTATCTCTGCCAGAAATTGGGATCTATCTGCTCTCATTATGTCTTAGATTTGGCTCGGTAAACGTTTGTTTTTACACTTACGCACAATAAAGTTTGGCACAGACCTACAGCTTCCAAGTCTGATAGGGGAGACAAATTCTTTTTATCTCTCTCTGACATTCCCTCCCACATCTATCATAAAGACAGGAGAACCCATTTCTGGAGAAATAACCCAAGGAGAAAACAGACAAAAAGAAAGGTTCCATATGGGAGCAGCTACGTGGCACAGTGGATAGAGTGCTGGACCGGGAGTCAGGATGGATCTAAGGCCAAATCTGTCTTCAGACGCTTACTACCTGTGTGACCCTGGGCAAGTCATTTCACCTCTATCCCCCTTAGTTTCCTCATATGTAAAGTAGGTAATAATAGTACCTACCTCCCAGGGTTGTTGTAAGGACCAAATGAGATAGTAATTATAAAGGGCTTAGCCCAGTGCCTAGAAAACAGTAAGAACTATATAAATATTAGTGTTATATAGTATAGTGTTTAGTCCCTTGTAGATGCTTAATAAGGATATATTAAATTGAATCCTTTTTAGGTATTAGTAGCTCAGCCTCTTACCAAGATCTGATGTGTGAAAACGACTTCATGTCTCGGAGCACCTTGTTCCTCGTTTGTGAAGTGGGGATAATAACATAATACTTGTACCACCTACCTCCCAAAGTTGTAGTGAGCTAAAAATACTTTATCAAACTTCAAAGCTCGATGCAGAGCCAGTAGTGTGTCAATCACATGATCACAGACTGAGAGCTGGAACAGAGCTTTAAAAATGTCTTGTTTTATAGGCAGAAACCGAGGACCAAGGAGAAATGTCTTTCCGCAAGGTTACCCTTGGCACCCCCTCATTTTATAGGAAATGGTCCCTTGTGAGGGAGTAGGCACAAGTGATGATGATAATGATGATAACTACTAAGAATAGCTAACATTGTTATAGTGATTACTACGGGGCAGACAGTATTTAACAACAGGCTCTCTAAAAACCCCAAACATTCAGGCAAGACACACTTTTAGGTTTAACCTGTACAATTAACATTTTCTCCTTCACCTTCTTAAGTCTAGACCATCAACAACACAATAAATCCAGCCCTGATGGGTAGCGTTTGCTGATTTCTGAGGTGTAAATGCTTATGCTGAAAATTTAACAATTGAATCCCTTTGTAGGAGTTGTCTTCAGCACCACATTGAGCACTAGATTCAGAAAAATTAGCTTGGTAAGCAGAGGATGAGGCAGACTTCACTAGAAAATAGTCTAGGTAAGAAAGATCTGGGGATTTGGATGATGACATGAGGTTATAGTTAACATGTCGCCAGACAGGAAAAAATTAATCTTAGACCAGTGGTTCTCAACCTTCCTAATGCTGCAACCCTTTAATACTCATATGTGGGCCTATCTGCATGTGGGTGGAGACGGATAGAGGAGTGGTGTCTCTGTTCCTAAGACCATCGGAAATATGTGTTTTCTGATGGTCTTAGGCGACCCCATTTGACCCCCAAATGGGTCACGACCCACAGTTTGAGAACCTCTGTCTTAGACTGAATTAAAAAAAAGTAATAGGATCTAGACTGAATGAAGGGACCCTTCCTTTGCCTTTGTCCTCAGACTGTATTTTGCCTTAGTCATAGTATATCAGGGTAATTGTGCTCAAGTCTGAGTGCCGTATTTAGGAAGGATAAGCTGGAGAGAATTTATAGGGTGACTGAGATAGTGAGAACTAGAGATTAATGTTATTGGTTGAAAGAAAGAAAGAATGAATGAATAGGCATTTTTAAAATGCTTAGTATGTACCAAAGTACCATGCTAAAGTTGGGGATGCAAATGCAAGAAGGGAGACAGGCCCAGCTCTCAAAGAACTCAAACTCTAGTTTGGTGAGATGATACAGAAAAGAAAGCTCGGATGTAGGGCTGATTGAATGGTTTGGAGATCCTCAGGTATTAGTGGGAAAGGTGGATGGCAGGGTCCAGGGTCCTTTAGGCAATATCAGTAGGTCATATGACAGTACTGGGTGTCTGCAGGGCATAGAGGTCAGGTGGATGGGAAGGCCTAGTGGTCCTTCTCCCTGGAAGGAATAGAGTTGATGACTCCCATCTCATTCAAGCCTTATGAACAGTCAAGCATACTGAGTGGGTTCTGGCTGGGAAGAGAGGTGGTAGGGATAAGGCAGGGTATCCCAGAGTGCCCCAGAAGGGCTAGTTGGGTTCTTGGATGGCTCAGGGCTAAGGAAAAGGGTGAGGGAGGAAAGACAAGAAGGAAAAGGGACTAGAGAAGAGATGTCTTAGCAGGGTGCATGACTGCTGATCAAGTATGTCCAAGACTATTATGTGGAGGAGTGATTAACTTGGTTTGTTTTTGTTTCTGGCCCTGAGGAGTGATGGGTAGAAGCTGATTCCTGTTTAGGGATAGGTTGGACTAGATGGTCTCTGAGGGCCCTTCTAACTCTGAGATTTGTGTTTCCATGAAGTGTGAGCTCCTCCATTAAGAGCCCAGCAGTTTGCTGGAACATTCACCAATGATCTGTGTACTACAGGTGGGACATTGTATTTTCTGTTTCAAAAAGTTTCTCTGAAAGCAATTGACTTTGGTTTTTGTTTCCACCCGTCCTCATCTCCCTTTCTACTACCTACAGGAGTGTATGTCAGGTTCTGGAAATGTTTAATCTAGGCTGAAATGACTATGTGTATGCTTGAAAAAACAAGGAATCTATGACTGGTCTTTATATGTCAGGAGTGTGGAGACTTTCCCATTGATTGAGTAGAAAATGGGCTTTCCACCTATTCCTCAGCTTGACTGATTAGACTTAGTTAAAAACAGGAGTATCAGCAAAGTTCTTTATCCCTTGGGGGCCATCTTAGCTCCAGACAAAATTACATCTGTAATTGTCCTTAGGTGCCTAACAGAAGGGGGTAGACTCAGTGCTTTGATCCTGAGACGGTGATTCTTTTTATCAATTAGCATTTATTAGTGCTTACTAGTGCTCCTGGGTTAACCTGATAGTTTTTTGGGCAGCCAGACCTTAAGGATACATGTATATGTATATGTATACGCATGTGTATATGTACATGTATATGTACATATGTATATACACTTATACTCACACATATATGTATATACACATATACATATGCACATATGTATATATGTAAAATGGCCAGGTATTATTATACCGAGGTACCCCAATAATCCACAGCAATGTTACTTTCTTATCAATCAGGTCCAACCTCTTTTGCCCAACTTTAAGAGCATCAAATCAAAGCAGTCTTCTCTCTCCCTCCTTTCTATCCTGCCCCCCAACACACATTTTGCACCCCAGTCAGAACTGTGAACGTACGAGGCTCATTCCCATTTTTTTTTGTGTTCTCCTTGCTTGGAGTGCTCTTTGCCTAACCCAGTCGTATCCATTCTTCAAGGCTTCAACTGAAGCCCTAGCCTCTCCATGAAACTTTCTCTGACTGTTTCAGTCCTCATACATGGTTGCTGTGCAGTTGTCTCAATTGTGTCTGAATCCTGTGATCCCATTTGGTAAAGATAGTGAAGTGGTTTGCCATTTCCTTCTCCAGCTCATTTTACAGATGAGAAAACTGAGGCAAACAGGGTTAAGTGACTTGCCCAGGGTCACACAGCTAGGAAGTGTCTGAAGTCATATTTGAACTCAGGAAGATGAGTCTTCCTGACTCCAGGCCTGACTGTCTCTCCACTGTGCCACGTAATTGTCCAAAAAGTGATCATGTAGTATGGTTGTTTGTGCACATCTCACATCTTCCTTCTAGTCTTTAAGCTCTACAAAAACCATGTACATTTTGTATCTTCCCTCAGCACCTAGTATGGTGCTCTGCATATACAAAAGGCCCTCAATAAATGTTATTGAATTGAATTACGGATGTTCATTTCTGCTGGATTCCTACAGAATTTATCATCTGTATCATGCAGAGTTTAGTACTCAGTTCTCTACTGTTCTGTATTGTCCTGTGTCCACAGTCTTAATTTTGCAATTAGATTGAGTGGAGGAAGGAATTGACTGATCCTGTTATAAAATTTCTTAAATTAATATTTATTTTTTGTTTTAACATTGCTTATATTTTATCCTTTAAAAGAGAGCCATTCCTAATAACAAAAATTTTTTTTTTGAAAGAAAAAGAGGAAGAAGAGAAAAAAGATCTGTAAAACTGATGAATACATAAAAAAAACTCCTGATGCTATATGCAGGGTTCTTCATCTGTTCTCCTTGATCTTGGCAGAGGAGCAGGGGGAGATGCTTCCTCATATCTCTGTTCTTTGGGACAATTATTGTGCAACATTCAGCAAAGAATATTTCTAGTCCTGCGTAAGCAGTTCATTGCCTCTCTGTCAGCCGGTGGCTAGCGTTCTTTATCACTGGCCCTCTGGAATTATGGTTGATAATTGCATTGATCAGAGTTCTTAAGTCTTTTAAACCTTCATTTTTACAATGAAATTGTCCTTTTGGCTCTACTCATTTCTTTCTTCCCAGGTTTCTCTGAAACTGTCAGTTTCATAATTTCTTTCAGAACGACAGTATTCCATTATATTCACGTACCACACTTATCTCTTTGTCCAGCCATTTCCCAACTGATGGGTACCTCTTTGATTCGTAATTTTTTAGCACTACATAAAAAGCTGTTATAGATATTTTTGGTACAGGTGGTTTCTTTTCCTCTTTCTTTGATTTCTTTGGTGTACAGGTCTAGTAATGGTATTGGTAGGTCAATGGACAAGTACAGTTGAGAAACTTTTGGGTCAAAATTCTAATTAGTTTTCCAGAATGGCTGGACAAATTCACAACTGCACCAATAGTACATTAACATACCTATTTTCCCATAGCCCTCCCAACATTTGTCATTTTCTTTTTTTTTTTCAGCTTTGCCAATCTGATGAGTATGAGGTGTAAGTTCCAGAATGGCTCTAATTATTAGTGATTTGGAGCCTTTTTTCCATATGGCTAATTATGGCTTGAGTTCTTTTCTTAGAAAATTGTTCTTTTTTTTTTTTCTGGTGAGGCAATTGGGGTTAAGTGACTTGCCCAAGGTCACTCAGTAAGTGTGTCAAGTGTGAGATCACATTTGAACTCAGGTCCTCCTGACCCCAGGGCCAGTGCTCAATTCACTGCGCCACCTAACTGCCCCCTCTTATTCATATTTTTAAACCATTTATCAGTTAGTAATCTTAGTCTTATGAATTTGAATCAATTCCTTATTTATCTTGGAAACAACACCTTTATCTGAGAAACTTGTTGCAACAATTTGCCCCAGTTAACTATTTTCTTTCTAATTTTAGTTATATTGGTTTTGTTTATGCACAGACTTTCAAGTTTTATGTGAATATTTCATTGATTTTTATGATCAGAGGTGGAGTTGAGGATTGACCCAGCATTTCCTGTCTTGAGCCTTTTGTCATACAAAACCCCTATCCTGTCCTGCTAAAAAAGCAGGGGAATGGAGAATCTGGTGAAGCCAGGTCAAGGACTTATATGTCGTTATGTGTATGATTATCTGTGTATGTGCATGTGGTTTGATATAGATTAAACTATACAAAATCAGGTAGAATTTTATTTATTTATGATTTTCATAGATAGGTTCAGAAAGTTTAACAAAGTGAGAAAAGAAAAATTGCAAAAACCCATTTCATTTGTATAAAAGTAATACTAATCACAGTTGTTTAAATGAACGTAACATTTATGCCTAATTATTAGGTAACAATTATGAAAATTAAGAAATATTAACTTTTGAGAAATTTTAAAAAATGGTAACACTTAACTGTGCCCACATAGACTCCATCTATATGATTTTTAGTTCCTGTAGCATTAGCTTGGTCTTTCTCTGAAGCCATTTCTTTCTTAGATGGGATAAAACTTAGAGATCTTATTTGTGAGGGTAAGTCTTTTTGTTGCTGTTATTGTCCAATTGTTTTTCCAGTCATATTCGACTCTGTGGCCCGGTCTGGGATTGTCTTGGCAAAGATACCAGAGTGATTTGCTATCTCCTCCTCCAACTCATTTTACAGATGAGGAAACTCAGGCAAACAGGGTTAAGTGACTTGCCCGATAACATCAGGAAGGTGATGTCTTGACTGGCAAGTGAATTGGATTTAAGTGAGGCAGAGCTGTGAAAAGCAATCAGCCTCACTTTCTCACTTGCCCAGGGTCACACAGCTAGTAAGTGTCTGAGGCCGGATTTGAACTTAGGAAGACAAGTCCTGCTGACTCCAGGTGCAGCGCTCTATCCACTGTGCCACCTAGCATCCCCTGTGTCTACATGTTGTGGTTGTTTTTCTTGAAGAGGACCATGACATCAGGAATGTGATGCCATGACATGCAAGTGAATTGGATTTAAGTGAGGCAGGAGTATGCAAAGTCACCAGCCTCACTCTCTCCTCCAGAGCCATCTGGATTCAGTGGCAAGACAAAGATCAGGATGAGTGGAGATGGCCCCAGATGCAGTGAGAGGCCTTGGCCTTTTTAAGCTGAGGCCTTTAACAGGTCTCATTATATGACTGAAAAATCTGAAGGGGTAAAAAGGCTGCTACTTGAAGCACATAAGCTTGGGTTCTCCTAGCAACAGGAGCTCTCCTGGATGCCAGGCTCGTGATTGAAACCACCATAACTGTCCATCTGGGAGTAGCTCATGTCACTGTTAACTCTTTAGTTTCTGAGCTCTGAAGAGGTCAATGTTGCATCATAGAATGGCCATTAAGTTGGTGTTTGCATCTTGTTTTCTTTTGTTTCATCCAGGCAAAGCAGGGTGGGCTGGGGGAGTCATAGAGAAAACATAAGAAAACTTAGTATTTTTTTTTTTTTTTTTTTTTTAGTATTTTAGTATTTTTTTTTTTCTTTTTGCATCAATGGTTAGTAGAAAACTTCATTTCAGAATATGTCCTTAAGAAGTCTTGCAATGAGAGAGAAAATCTGCAGGTGTCTCTAATCCAATGGAGTCAGCTACATTGCTTTACTTTTACTTTCCAAAGACCATCTAGAACTCTACAGTATAAAATGTGCTGGAAAGGTGAGGGAAGGAGTGAGGGAGTGAGGGACAGGGGTATGGAAATAGGGAAAGGACTAAGGCAGCATAGTTTGAGGTCAGAGGTTTCCCAGGTTTGCTACTAATTATGTTAAATGTACAATATTGATTCCAGTCCTCTTGCTCAATCCTTATAGTCAAGCTGGCCAAAAATCAAAGAAGAATAAAACAGAAAATCTCATTGTGTCAAACAAAGAGTTCTCATACTTTGCCATATTTACGGCATAATGGGCATGTGATAAATAGTTGCTGAGTGATTATTTTTCTCTTTCTTTTGTTTCTTGTTTTTTTTATTCCCTTTTCTCATGAATTGGCTTTTCTTCTCTCTGCCCTTCTTTTGAATAAGAAAGGATCTCTGGTGGCTGGATATAACAGTAGCCCAAAGGCTCTAAATCTTTGAGAAAGCAGCTGGAGGGCAGAATGGATAGAGTGTTGGACTTGGGTCAGGAAAAATCTGAGTTAGAATCTTGCCTCAGATATTTATTAGGTGTTTGAACTTGGGCAAATTGATTAACCTTTCAGTGATTCAGTTACCTCATCTGTAAAGTGAAAGGTTGGAAGGGTGGTGGTGGAATTTGATGGCTTCTAAGGTCCCTTCCAGCTAAAAATCTATCATCCTATACATCTTTTTGGGGTTCCTCATCCTTCCTGGCTATTTTGACATGATGCTAAAAATCCATTCCAGGGGACTTGACTTCCAGGTATTTACTGATTCAGATGGCTGAAGAGAGTTCCCTGCTGATTTGATCCCCTTTCCACTCCCCAGATCCCCAGTGCCACTTGGTCACCCTATGCTTAGTCATCATAGGGCCCTGGAGGTAAGGGATGCTGATCAATTGTTTTTTTCCTTTTTCTGTGGCAGGTGCCCTTCCACTTTCTGCATATGTTATCCCTGATTCAGAGTCACCATCTGCCAAGGTGAAAATCCTTGACCATTGCTACCTCTCTCCTCATACTCTTCTGTCTCTCTACCTGCTCTTCTATTGTACCTATTTTCCTATGCCTTCTGAAGTTCCTCCTCAATTTTCGAAGATGAATTTTTGTTGAAATGTCTTGGTTTCTCAATGAATTTTGCCTCCACCCCCACCCAGAGAGTCACCTCTTATAATAAAGTATGAAAAAAGGAAGAAAAATTGTGAAAAACTAAATAGAAAAACAAAAAAGTTTGACTTTATAGGAATCCCATGTTGACTTCTCTAAAGGAGGAATAAGGAATGTTTTGTTGTTGTTTAGTCTTGTCCAATTCTTTGTGACCCCATTTGTGGTTTTCTTGGCAAAGATACTAAAGTGATTTGCCATTTCCTTCCCCAACTCATTTCACAGAAGAGGAAACTGAGGAAACAAGGGTTAAGTGACTTGCGCAGGGTCACACAGCTAGTAAGAATCTGAGAACAGATTTGAATTTAGGAAGACAAGCTTTCCTGACTCCAGGCCTGGCACCCTATCCACTGTGCCACCTAGCTGTCTTGAAAGAGTGTTTTATTTTCTCATATTTCTTCTGTGGAGCCAAGTTTGGTCATTATAATTTTGAAGCATTCAGTTTCCATTGTTTTGTTGTTTTTCTTCCTATTTACATTGTTGTAGTCATTGTGTAGGCTGTATTTCTGTAGATTGTATTCACTTTGCATCAGTTTATGTAAATATTTCTAAGCTTCTCTACATTCATTATGTTCATCACTTCCTACAGTACAACAATAAGCTGTTAATTCATGTATCAGAACTTATTTAGTCATTCTCCAATCCAAGGGTATTTATCTACTTTATTTCTAGTTTTGTGATGTTATGAAAAATGCTGCTATAAATATTTTGGTGTACAAGGGGCTTTTCTATTTGTCACTGACCTCCTTGGGTCTAGCACAGGACATTTTAGTCCTTTCTTTGTTTTCCAAATAGTTGTACCAATTCATAGCTCCATCAACAATGCATTAATGTGTCCATCTGCCCCTGTTCCATTGTTAACAATGTTCTCCATCCTGTAGCTTCTCATTTCATACTCTTTCTGTCTTTTGGCAATCATGGAAAACTACCTCCTTTCAGAAGGTACTGAGCATCCTTTTGCTGCCATTGCTCAGAAACTTCTCCTTTCTTGAGGTTCACTCTGTCAGACCATATCACCACATCCAAATTCTTGTCACAGATATCCACTGGCCTCTGTCTCCTTCTTCCGGGAGTTTAGAACTTGGATCACAATTCTCTCTACCTCACCTCCAATCTTCATACTTAACACCTAAAGTAAACACAGTGATGTGCCCTCAGGCACCTTGACCTTCTAGATCATCAACCTTGACTCCCATGACTCTCACTTTTACTCTACCTTTGCTACCTATAAAAATGGTTACATGTTAAATCTTACTGTCACCTATAAGGGTGCAAGCTCCATGATCTTAATTTTAAAATACTTTCTCTAATCAAAACCTCCTATCTTCCTATCTCTGACTCTCCCTAACTCCTCTTAAACCTCTTTGTTTTCCCAGAGGCCACCACTCCCTCCATCCCTCCTTGTTCTTATGGTTCAATATCCCAGCCTTGGCTACAATTTTCCCCTTTCATGGCAACAGTCATTTGAGCTTTACATTGTCATTTATCCTTAAAACTCTTATCCACATGTGCAACTGCCATTCATGCTTTGCTAAACCCCAGTTATCTGTCTTCCCTCTCTGACTTGAGTTTGACTGAATATTGCTAGAGAAAGCCCAAGAAATCATACCGATTGTATTAATTATAAATTTATGTTATCTAATCTCTATTGGGCTGCTGCAACTCCAAGACAATCCTTTTATTTTTCTCTGTTTGATTCTCTATTGTACTACTTAAGCCCTTTATAACACCTGTAAGGTCTGGAATTCCCCTGGCTGGGGATACCAAAGGAAGAAGCCAAGAGGCTCCAGAGTGCTTATAGGAGTTTAATCAATCATTGATACTTACAAACAGGGGCAATCTGGGATGGCTGCCAGATGATTCAGTGGATCCCCTCCAAAATCCCTGTAGTAATTATAGAAATCAGACAATGGGAGGAGGAGCAATGGAGTAAATCACTACTGATTGGTGGCTATTTTGGGTCTTCTGCTTAGTAATGAGCTCATTAACCCAATGTTGTTGGGTAAATGCCCAAACACAGGGTTATGTGCAGATCATGTGCTGGTCACAAAATAGTCACTGTATCCATGTTATGACTTTTACCAGAAACATCTGAGTTATAACTCTGTCTGAATTATGATTTTTAACAGGTTGCCATGTCCAGGCTTCCACCTTTTACAGAGTTTAGTTTATGGCTTTTACTTCTTACTGTGTATTATGGCTTTCACCAATTGGGACCCCATAACACCTTCTTCCTACTCCCTCTTATTAATGGCCTTGACACCTACTTTGCTGAGAAAGTAGAGGACATCTTCCATGAACTTCCTTTTTTCTACTTCAGCACTTGAAACGCTTCATATTGTTTACCATTTCCTCCTTTGTCTTAATTGCTGAGGAGGTGACCCATTTCCTTGTCAAGTCATGTTAAAAAGCATATATTAATTTCATGCTATGTGCAAGCACTGTGCTGAGCACTGGGGTTACAGAGTCAGAAACATGGTCTCTACCCTCAAGGAGCTCACATCCTAATGAGAAACATCACAACTATTTACACACAAGATGGAAGGCATTATTATCATTGAAGGAGACTGAGAAGGTCTCTTGAAGAAGGTGGGATTTGAGCTAAGACTTGAAGGAAGCCAGGGAAGGAAGAAGACAGGTAAAAAGGGAGGGCATTCCAGGTTTGAGAGACAGTAAGTGAAAAGACAGAGTCAGGAGGCCAGTAGAGATAGACCGTACAACTATAAACATATCCAGATTTTTCTTATTCTTCAAAAACCTTCACTTGACCCTGCCATCTCCTCCAGCTATTATCCTAAATACCCCCTCATTTACTAGTATTTCCTCTCTCCCCCTCTCCCAAAAACATCTTAACCTTTTGCAATCTGGTTTGTGACTCTACCACCCAATCGAAATTACTCTCCTCGAGGTAACCAACACTCTTAACTGCTAGGTCCAGTGACTCTCTTACTTTTCATCCCACTTCACCTCTTTTTGACTGTGACGCGGCTGACCACACACTTCTGGATTCTCTCTTCTTCCTTGGCTTCCATATGGCTCTTTTCTGATTCTCTTTCTACCTATCTGACCACTCTTTCTTTAGTCTCCTTTGATGAATCATCATTTATCTCCCATCCATGGGGTATGTATATCTCCCACGGCTGTTTTGATACTCCATCTCTCTCTACTGTTACTCTTGGTGGTTTCATTGATTCCCATAGGTTCCATGATATTCTCTATGAAGGTGGCTCCCAGACATCTATTTGTAGCTTTAATCTCTTCCCTTAATTGCAATTCCACATTATCATCTACCTCCCCTCTAACTCCCAACACATCCTTCTTTGAAACCTTCCTATTGCTGTTGAAAACTTCATCATACATAAAGGCACATGGATTGGCAACTACAGATTCATCCTTGACTCTTCCCTCTCTCTTAGTTCAAAAATCTAATTGGTTGGCAAGTCTTGTTGGTCTTAACCTCCACAACTTGTTTTTCATCTGCCCTCTTGCCTCCCTATACACAAGCATTCTCTTAGTTCAAACTCTCATCCGCTATCATCTAAACTGTTGCAGGGGGCTTTCTGCTTTTAGCTCTCCTGATCCCCCAGTCTCCCTGATTACAGTTTTCCCCCTCTCACCCTCATCTCCCATACTATTGCTTTTGCTATTTCTTTTTAAATTAAAAAAAAATTTTTTTTTTTTGCTTTAGCTGTTTCTAAGGTACACATATGATTTGTACTCTGTTCAAAAATCTTCCATAGTTCCTTATCAACTCTACTATAAAATGGGACCCTTTTAGCCTGACACTTAAAGTCTGGCTTCCATCAGCCTTTTCAGACTTACTTCAAATTACTCTACTTCATGTAATCTTTGTTCCAGCCAAACCAGCCTACTAGTTGTTCCCCCAATCAGATATCCTCTCTTCTGGGTCAGTGCATAGGACTGCATAGGACATCTTTCAAACCTTCCTCACCTCCACCTTTTAGAATCCCAACTTTCCTTCAAGTATTGGGTGTTATCTCTTCAGAGCCTTTCCCTAAGCCTCTCACTTGTTAATTTTCTCTCCTCCCTCAAAATTCTCTTGTGTTTACTAACCTGTTGGATCCTCCGATGTGATGCAAATTTCTTAAAAGCAAGAATGGTGCCTATTTTTATCTTTGTATTTTCAGATACCTCGCACAGTGCCTTTGGGTGCTTAGGAAATATTTGTTGAATGTGGTTGAATCAATGTAGGAACCTTGGGGATGCATTCCTGGATACCAGAAAAGGGGGGAGAGAGGGATGATACAAAAATCATTAAATATTAAATTCAATGTTGTGCCAGAAAGCATAAAACATGGATTTAGGAGTCTCACCTGTAAAATAAGAGCTCTGGATTAGATAATTTCTAAAGTTCTTTTGAGCTTTAGATTTTATGAGTCAGAATGGTATATGTATATATGTATGTGTGGTGGTTTGTATGTGTTGAGGCATTTGAGGTAAAATTTATCTTATCTGGAACCATAGTTCTAGAATTTTAACTGACCCTAGGGGCTATCTAGTCTAACCTCTTCATTTTACAATAGAAGGAACTGAGGCCCAGAGACCTTAAGTGACTTACCCAGGTTACATAGGTAGCAAGTGGCAGGGCTAGGGCTGGGATTGGAAACCATGTCACCTGACTCCAGGCTACTTTTTCTCACTTTACCAAACATCCAGTTTCTTCATTTTAAATTTAAGAGAACTATGGCACTTAATGACCTGTCTAGATAGTAGAGTGAGGAGTTAGCTCAGGTCCCTTAGTTCCAAACCTAGCACTCTGTCCTCTAGACCGTGGGTATGCTCTGGAAAGAGAGAGCTTGACTGACCCATGCAAGGATTGGATGGCCTGTAATTGCTAGAAGAAGAAACGAATGAAAGGCAGATGCATGTACCTATGCCTATAGCAGTAGTAAGGAATAGATTTCTAGCAGCATAATCTGGGCCAACATCTGGCACATTCTTCCAAAAGAAACAGGTGACTTGCTTTGGAGTAGAGTTCAGGCTATGGCTTCTGACTGGTCATGCAGTGCTGAGTATAATTTTGACATAGTATAACATAGGAAGAGCTGATGAAAACTCTTTCCAGGGATGATGTTGATAATACACAATGGTTTACAAAGTACTCTTCTCATGATATTGTTAGTTATTTATCCTTTTTTTTTTTTTATAGATGAGGAAACTGAAAGTCAGGACGTCAAATAGATTTGCCCAAGGTCATATGACTAGGGAGAGTTCACTTTTAATCTTGGTCTTCTGACTCAGAAGTTCTCTACTCCTTCCCTCCCTCCAATACTTCCTT
>CM053586.1:303869081-303937605 GCA_028646515.1 Pseudochirops corinnae | reverse complement strand
TTAAATTCTTAACTTGAACATAAACTAAAACAAATACATATATAATTGAATGAGAGGATTGCATGTGAAACTCCAGATCTCTTATGGACAGCTTGCTTTTCTTTTAAAGTATAGAGACAGACAAAACATTTTTCAAGTACTTACTCTGAGCCAGGCACTAGAGTAAGCATTGTTGATACAAACATAAACAAAAAGATTGTCCTTGCCCTAAAGGAGATGACATTCTAACGGAGGAAGACAACACAAAAAAAAGACATGAAAAGAGGGGGTGTTTCTGAGGTGGGGGAGGGAAGGTGGGACATTCTGCCGAGTCAGAAGCAAAGCTGGTCAAAAGGGAGGGCTATTTGCTTTACTTTAGCCTTACCCTGGTCGAATGCTGTCAGGGGTTTTTCATCCTTTCTTCCTGGGCTACACACAGAGAAGCCATGAATTCTTTATGCCCTGTTTCTGGAATCCCTGTTTCTGGCAGAAACTTGCTCCTTGACTCCAACCCCCTCTGCCTACCTGAAAAGCTGACAGTGTTTCAATTGTGGGTGAGGGGTCTCCAGTAAGCCCTCACTAGGGATGTCAGCATGAGCTGGTCTCCCTTGGGGAAGAGGGGAGAGAGGCACTTAAGAAGAAATTAATAGAATTCTTCTCAGGATGGTCAGAGACTGGGCCTATCTTTGGAGCTTTCCCCTCCTTCTTGCTGTCAGTTGGAGATTCTCATTTGTTTTTCTTAGCACCAAAGCTAGTCAAATGGAGCTGAAGTCATGCATGTTTTCAAAAATTGCACTGGTCCTTCTGGAGGAGAAGGAATAATTTGCAGCTTCCAAGAAAGCGCTGAATAAGCCTCCTCCCAAAGTGCTCTTTTTTGCATCCTTGAACAGAAATCCTACAGATATTAAAGATTTTTCTGTTCAATTGACTTTTTGGTCCCTGAGGCACACAACTGCCATCTCTTAATCCCTAAGAGAAGGTACTGAATGGACTGGAATGGGAGATAGCTCAATGTGCATAGGGATAGTTTCCCCATTAATCATAATGGTAAAGGGCATTCTGTAGGTATCATTGGGAGGGTTTTATCCATTTCTATTGACCCTCCACAGGACTTCTGCCCTCTCTCCTCTCCTCTCTTCTTTTCTCCTTTCCTTTCTTCCCTGTTACTGGCAAACACAAATACTGGGCTCTGTGTTTAGTACTCAAGAAATATTGACTTAAGAAATATATATTAAGGCCCTACTATGATAAGTAGTAGCTATCTAAAACCAAGAGCAAACATCATCTGTAATGAGGACAGAATGCAACTTGTTTCAAGTGATTGACTTGCTGTGTAGTTGTGGACCAAAGATGTAATTATCATTTCTCAGCTTCAGTTTTCTCATCGGTAAAATAAATGTAGAAATAAAGTGTTGATAAACCTAAAGATCCAAGCTTTTGGGGCAAGAACTCACTATTTGGCAAAAATTGCTGAGAAAACTGAAAGCAGTTTGGTGGAAATTGGGCATAGTTTACTGTCTCACACCATATAAGATCAAAATGGGTACATGATTTAGACATAAAGGGTGATATAATAAGGAAAGGAGGGGAGCATGGAAAATTTTACCTGTCAGACCTATGGGTAAGGGAAGAGTTTATAACTAGACAAGAAATAGAATAGATAATAGAGAAGACTGCAGGAAGTATGATGGATAATTTTGATTAAATGAAATTTAAAACTTTACCAACAGAACCGAAATTAGAAAGAAAGCAGAAAACTGGGAATTTTTATAGGAAATTTCTCTGATAAAGATCTAATTTTTCCAAATGTATAGGGAACTGAGTCAAATTTATAAAAATATGAGTCATTCCTCAATCGATAAATGGTCAAGGGATATGAACAGGCAATTTTCAGAAGAAGAAATCAAAGTTATCTATAGTCATATGAAAAAAATGCTCTAAATCACTATTGATTAGAGAAATGCAAATTAAAACAACTCTGAGGTACCACCTCACACCCATCAGATTGGCTAGCAAGAGAGAAAAAGAAAATGATAAATGCTGGAGAGGATGTGGAAAAATAGGTACACTAATACACTGCTGGTGGAATTGTGAACTGGTCCAATCATTCTGGAGAACAATTTGGAACTATGCCTAAAGGACTACAAAACTATGCATAACTTTTACCTAGCAATGCTACTTCTAGATCTGGATCCCAAAGAGATCAAGAAAGAGGAAAAGGACCCATATGTACCATAAGGTAACTCTTTTTGTGGTGGTAAAGCATCAGAAATTGAGGGAATGTTCATTGATTGGGGAATAGCTGAACCAGTTCTGTTATATGATTGTGATGGAATACTATTGTGCTACAAGAAATGATGAGCAGTATGGTTTCAGAAAAAATTGAGAAGACATATATGAATTGATACAGAATGAAATGAGAAGAACTAGGAAATCATTGTACACAGTAACAGCAACATTGTAATGATGATCAACTTCAAGACTTAGCTCCTCTGATCAATACGGTGATCTAAGACAATTCCAAAAGATTCATCAAAAAAAATGCTGTCACCTCCAGAAAGACAACTGATAAACCCTGAGTACAAAATAAAGTTAAAACTTTAATTTTCTTGCTTTTTTTTGCAACATGGCTAACACAGAAGTATCTTTTACATGATTTTGCATGTATAATTGATATGTTGCTTGCCTTCTTAATAAGTGGGGAAGGGGCAGGAGAGAGGGAGAAAACTTCGAACTCAAAACTAAAAAAAAAAGAATGTTAAAATAAACAACAAATTAAAAAACATAATAAAAAGTTCTTTAGCTCAATTCCATTAAAATACTTATTGACTGACTAATGCATATCATGATTTCTTTTCCTAAAAGGGATGTAGTTTCCACTCTTCTGTGGAGATAGAACACAGTGACTCCCTAAGTTCTACTCAGAAATCTATTCCCTCTAGTGTTCTGTTCACAGTATGGCTTCTATAAATGTCACTGTCTTTTAAATTTGAGTCCATTGTGGATAAAAAGGTAAAGCATTTATTAAGTACTTACTGTGTGCCAGACACTGTGCTAAGTGCTGGGAATACAAATAAAAGCCTTTTACTCAGTTATCCTCAACATCCTTACATTTTATTGGAGGAAGACAACACCTAAAAGGGAACCAGAAAGGAGCATGGGACAGATATCTGGCAACCTGGCTGGAGATGTCTGGGGAATAGTATGTTTCCTTCACTATGGCTAATTTCTTTCCTTTGAAGATGGCACATCTGAGTCGCATTGTAGGTTGTGGGATAACAAAGGACCAATAATTTTGTTTTCAAGATGTAGATCACAAAATTTCAAGTAACTAGAAAGATGATTAAAACTCACAAAATAAGTATAAATAGATTAAGAAGAAATGTCAAATATGCAGCCCACAACACTCCAGGGTGCGTCCCAAACTAGATTAAAATGTAATTGGGAAATATTTAACAAAATAAACACAAATACAATAAAACATTTTGTTGTTGTTCAGTTATTTCTAACTCTCCATGAGCCTATTTGGGTTTTTCTTGGCAAAGATGCTGGAGTGGTTTGCCATTTCCTTCTCTAGCTCATTTTACAGATGAGGAAACTGAGGCAAACAGGGTTAAGTGACTTGCTCCGGGTCACCCAGCTAGTTAGTGTCTGAGGCTAGGTTTGAACTTAGGTCTATCCTGATTCTAGGGTCAATGCTCTAACCATTGTGCCACCTAGCAGTCCTGCAATAAAACAAAAATAATGTTAATATGTGGTTTTCTAAGCCAATATGCACCTGCAGAAATCCTTATGTATGGTTTATTAACCTTTGTTTCATTTGAGTTTGACACCATTGGACTATGTAGTGTGATATCAGCAATGGTTCAGTACAAGAAATGATTTAAAAGACTTAAAATATATATGTATATATAATGTATAACGTATATAATGTATAATAGGGAAAGGAAATGGAAGGTCACAACAGCCAATGGATAGATAACATGATAGCTACATTGGTACTGAAACCATAACTAATAATTTTAGCATTCAGGGCAAATAGCCTGGAATGTGCCCCAGATCAACGATGAGATCACCTGCTTGGGGGAAGAGCCCACAGTTGGGGAGGCCACTTCAGGGGTGATGAGAAGAAGTAGCTCACCTGGTGTGGAGGCTGTGGCAGGGGTGGGTTGTGGAAGAAGAGGAAGTACACCATCTGTTAGTTTCCTACTTTAACTAATTATTTTTGCTAACTAGTTTCTACAGTGTTGGAGGAATGAAAATGTTGTCAAAATGCAAATGTAACAAAATTTAAAATTATGCATTCTTTATGAAAGAATTATTTAAAGTTTTTGTGCTCTCAAAATTGTGGTGCCCTGGGACAAAACCCTGGTTGTTTATCCTAATTATAATTCTGATTAGTAGCACTAGTGTGGTGGGAAAAGAATAGATTTGTAGTCAGAGGACTTGGGTTTAAATCCTGACTCTGCTACTTATTATCTGCATGAACTTGGGTTAATGATAATTTCTATGGGTCTCAGTTTTCTGATTCATAATGGAGAGCTCGGACTAAGTAATATCAAAGGTCTCTTCCAGCTCTAAATATAAATAAATAGAATTTAAACCAGGTGATATTGATAGTTACTAACTAGGGAATCCCATGCTCAATCCAGTAGGTTAGGGTGGAGAAGTACTGAGTACATATAATACTCTATTGTTGTTGCTGTCTATCCTTTGTTCTCAAAGAGAACCAATAGCACCAGCAGGGTGAGGTCTTGACTTGCGGATGAACTGGATTTAAGTGAGGTAGAGCTGTGCAAAGTCATCAGCCTCACTCTCTCCTCCAGAGTAGCAAGTCATAGGTCAAGACAACTGGAGATGGCCCTGGATACGGTGACCTTTTTAAGCTAAGGTGTTTCCCAGGTCTCAGTTTGTCTGAGGCAACGCCTATTCAGTGATTAAGGCTGGGTAAGAATTGAGGCAAAAGATGATTTAGTTTGCCTAAAAGGAGAGGTTAGCATTCTCCTTGACAAGGACAGAAGAGGTCCTGGTGACCTTTATGACGCATGCAGTTAAGGCATTGCCACCCACTCTGTGCTGTCAGTCCATATGCATTTATTAAACGCCCACTGTATTCCAGGTACTATGCTGAATGCTGCTGCGATTGTTTGTCATTTGCTCTTGAAACGGATCATGCCACCAGGAAAGTGATGCCATGACTTGCAACTGAATTGGATTTAAATGAGGAAGGGCTGTGCTGGCAAATACAGTCTGTGCTCTGAAGGAACTCACAGTATAGTTTGAGATAATATACAGTTATGTATAAACAAGAAAAAGACAGGATAAACCTGAGATAAACAATAGATGGAAGGTTCTAGAATTGAAGGGGAGGGGTCAGGAAAGATTCCTTGTAGAAGGTGGGATTTTAAATGGGACTTGAAGGCAGTTAGGAAAGCCAAAAGGTGGAGATGAGGAGGGAGAGAATTTCCGGCATGGGGGACAACCAGTGATTCTTTTTTTTAAAAAATTTTTAATTGATTTATTTGTTTACTTTTAGTTTACAAAATTCAGTTCCACAATCCCTTAAGTTTCAAATTTTCTCCCCTCCCTTCCCTCTCCCCCATGGCAGCATGCCATCAAGTATAGGATCTGCAAATACTTTCACATTAGACATTAGTCTGGGACAACCAGTGATTCTTTATCGGTTGAAATTGCAGGGAGGCAAATTTGGGCAATTTTCTGACTATTAGAGCTATCCAACAAAGGAAAAAAAAATCTCAGGGAATGAAGTTCTTTCTTATCATGGGAGATAGTTAAGCTGATGCTGTCAAAAAAAGAGATTCTCACACCCGTTGAGACTGGTGACCTCTAAGAATTCTCTTACCTCTAAGAACATGAACAACAAGAAGCCGCGTTACTATTGTCAGGCACTGTGCTAAGTTCTGGAGATGCAAAGAAAAGTCAAAAGCATCTCTGCCCTTAAGAAAATAACATTGAATAAGGGAGGTAACTTAAAAACAACTATGTATGCACACAAAATCTATACAGGGCAGATTGGTCCGTGATTCTATTCTTCCACTTTCAGGGGGGCTCTGAGTAAGTTCCTTGAATTCTCTTGGTTTTCTTTTTCTTGGCAGAGTAAAAGTGATATCTACTCCTGTGAATTTCTAGGGAATAAACTAGGTTTTAAATACTATGAAGTATGAATCTATCAACAAGCATTGATTAAGCCTCTACTATGTATTAGGTATTCTAAGTGCTGGAGATATAAAGGAAAATAAAAATAGTCCTTGCTCTCAAAAAGCTGACATTCTATTGGGGGAAACACCATGTATATGTGAGATATATCCAAGATTTTGTGGGAATGGAGTGGAGGTGAAAAGGTACTAGAGACTGGGAGGCTCAGTAAAGGCTCCTGGTAAAAGTTAGCACTTGACCTGAGTAATGAAGGAGATGAGGTATTCTGAGAGACAGGGGAGGATGGAGCTCATTCTGGGCATGGGGGACAGTCAGTACAAAGGCACAGAGATGGGAAATGAAGGAACGTGTATGAGGAACAGAACAACTCTGAAGAAATTCCATCATACTTAAGTTTTCCCATGAACACATTCTCATATCTAGGTCCTACATCCTAACTTTCCCATCCTAATTGAGTTTTCTTATTTATGGAACGTGGAAAAACAACTGGATCCAGAATCAAAAGACTTGGGTTCCAGTCCTGGCTGTGATACTGGTTGGCTGTGTGAGGGGGAAGGAAGGATGGAGGGAATGAGCATTTATTAATACCTGCTAGGCAGGTGTACAGGGCAAATTGCCTGATGCTGACATCTACCCTGCTATAGTTAAAGTTCTGATTAACATAGACATTTCGGAGTCCCCTCTTCATATCTATTAATGTTTCAGATAGAAATTTTTAAGTAACAAAGTCCCCTTTGTATAGGGCTTTGTACTTTTCCAAAGCACTTTCATGTCTATGATCTCATTTTATCCTCACAATGTGAATTAAGTGGGGCAGGTGGCATGATTCATGTTTTACAGTTGGGGAACCAGACATGCAGGAGATGAAGTGACCCACGTTGGCCTACCAAGCCAGTAGGTTCTAGGGACTAGGTAGTTTACAAATACTCATTTGATCTTTATAACAACTGGGGAGGTAGAAGCTATTTTACATTTGAGGAAACTGAAGCAGACAAAGGTTGAGTGACTTGCCAGGGCCACACAGCTAGTAAGTATCTGAGGTCTTTTTTGAACTCAGGAGGAGGAGTTTTCCAATGAGTCACCAAGCTATGATCAATTCATTTAACATCTCTGAGTCTTAGTTTCCTCTTCTGTAAAAAAAGCGTGTTGGGATAGATTATCCTGAAGGTCCTATATCTAAAAGCATCAATATTCTGTGAATCACTTGCCTTCAGACTGGGATACTGACCCTTTCTCTCCATGGTTTTTCTGGTGGACATAGACCCCTTCTTGGTAGCGTGATCACCTGCGGTGTGAGGATGGGACGCTCCACGGTTTGCATAGTCCCTCTCTCCCAGAGTCATATGGCAGCCATCATCGCCTCTAGGATTCCCTGCCAGGCTTCTGGGAACAACAGATGGGTTCACGCCTCTCTCTTGCAGCCAAGGGCAAAGATTATAAGGCAATGCCGCAAGGTGGCGCACCAGCCCATAGTCTGAAAATACTCTGCATTTTCCTTCCCTGCCAGGAATCCTAAATGCTCAGGGTGGCCTGCCAATTAAATCCAGTGAACATTCCCTGTTTTTCCTATGGCTCAGAGCTCGGCTGGAGGAATGGATGCTTGTTGAAGGGCCAGAGAGGGACTCAAGGGGGAAAAGACCAAGGAGAAAGAAGGAGGAAGAGAAGGGGGAGAAGGAAAGAAGAGGGGAGAAGGATGGGAAGGCAGAGGAATGTTCTCCCTCTGTGTGTACCTGATTGTCCTGGTGGGAAGCTGTTGGAGAAGGCTGTGCCAGGCATGGCTTCACTATCACTTAGATAGAAGGGGAGGGCAGTGAGTGGGGCAGAAGGTGGTGAGAGGATGTTTTAGGCTTTGATGGGATTTAAAAAAGAAATTCTTTCTTCCTGGGGATTGTTGCTCTGTGTAGGTCCTCCCTGTGTTTGGATATGAAACTCTGCACTCGTGAGAGAAAAGGCTTGCTGAGGCACAGAGCAATGAAGGAGGGATCTGGGATCATCTGTTTAGGAATAGTAATAGCTCACATTTATCTAGTACCTACTCTGCTCAAGGTACTGTGCTAAGACCCTTATAAAAATTATCTCATTTTATCTTCACAACAACATGGGACAAGGGCTGGGGAGGGGAGAGAAGGTGCTATTATTATCCTGGTTTTACTGTTAAAGAAACTGAGGCAAGCAGAGGTTAAGTGAGTTGCCCACGGTCTCACAACTAGCAAATGCCTGAAATTGGATTTGAACTATAACTTGATTACATACTTGGGGAATTTAATGCTCTTGAATGGGTTGCTATGAGTTTAGGACTTCAGTCTGCCCCTCCCACCTACTGCTTACTACTTTTTTGTGTGTGGGGAATGGGAAAATGTTTTTACAGGGATTTTCAGGACTGGAACAATTTCTGGTTGACTGTGTTGTTAGCAGCACTTAGGTGGGTTGGATTTCAGATACGGTGACATCAGATGCACCAAGCTTCAAAGATGAAGGTCAGGGATAGAGATAAATCAATGAGGCTGACCCATAAAATCAATCTTGTTCCTTTTCTGCCATGGGATCTAGATTTGTGATGCTGAGGGGTATTTTATGGGTGCTAGCTTCTGAGATGTTTGAGGAGAAGAAGTTTGGAATTGTGCCCACAGATCACTAACTTGTACATACTCTGATTCAGCAATATCACTACTTGGCATATACCCCAAAGAGATTAAAGACAGAGGTAAAGGTTTCATACATACACAATTTTTTATTGAGCGCATTTTATGGGAACAGAGAACTAGAAAGAGAGAGGATATCTAAGCAGTTGGGGGATGGATGAACAAGCAAGGACCTCTGAATATAATGGTAATAACATTGTACATATGAAATGGCAAATTGAGAGAAACTTGGGAAAATTTTTGTGAAGTGATGCAGAGTGAAATAAGAAGAACTAGGAGAGCAATTTTCATGGTGGCCACTGTAATGTAAAGGAAAACAATATTGATAACAGAACTCTGATCAATGCTACAACCAGTCATGACTTCAAAAACCCAATGATGAAACTTTCCTCTTGCCTTTCAGCAGAGACTAGACATGAGGAATGAGGCATATATTTTGAAATATGGCCAATATATTGATTTGTTTTGATTGTAATTATTTAATAGAAGGGTAGGCTACTGGATGGGGAAGAATCAGTAACAAGTGAGAGTGAGTTAAAGAAAAGAGCTTCTATAAATATTTTTTAAAAAAGAAATCACTTTTCAGAGTAACGTTTTTCTGGCAATTTGTTTAATTTCTATTTTTGTTTTTGTTTATCTTTCTGTTAGACTTGTTTAAATCTGAGAAAAGGACATTTAAATCACTTTCCACTATCATATTATTGTCTATGTCTTTTTGCAGAGTTCAGCTAATTTTTTATTTATGAATTTAGATGCTAAAGTATTTGGAGCAGTACTTTTAATTTTGATAATGGTTGGTAATCTATGGTTCCTTGCAGCACAATGTAGTTTCCTTGTTTATTTCTTGTTATGTTGCAAATGTTTATTTTTGCTTTGTCTGATAGCATGATTGCAATTCCTGATTTTTTGGTTTCACCTGATGGATTGTAGATTTTTTTCAGGCACTTATATTTTTATTTAGCATATTATATGGAATGACTAAATTTAGCCATTATGTATCTTATAGTTTGTAGCCTTGAGTTTCTTTCCGGAGGCGATCTATGGATGATTTTGATTGCCATTTTGTTCTTTGTGCTCAGAAGTTCTTGGAAGTTTAATTGTATCATTTATTGTATTATGGTGTTCAGGTATTTTGACTTGTCATGTTCTGGGAGAACTATAATCCTAAAGTAGTGTCTTATGCTTCTTGATTTAGAGATCAATATGTTTTACTTACATGGAGATTATCTTTTCTTTGAACATTATTGTTTTTATGCTTTTCTTCTTCAAGATTGGTTTTTTTTTTTTTTTTTTACTTCAGTGTATTTGCATTCCTAGTCAGTTATTCTTTCTTTTGTTTCTTTGGTGAAACTTGCCACTGTTAATTCAAGTTTTTCCTATTCTGCCAGTTATTTCTTCTGAACAGACCATAAATTCTATTTTTACTTCTTATTTTTCTTTTAAACCATTTAAGTACATCATGCTGTCATTCCATAATCTTTCAGGAATCCACAGAGTCCTCTTCCTCATCATATAAAAATTTATTTTCCTGTGTCTTACAACATTTATTCATAGATATCTGGACTCTTTTAGCTGATCTGGAGGTCAAATTCCCTTCTGTTCTTTTTTCCTCAGTTGATTTATATGTTTATACTTAAGGTCTTTAACATCCTGAGAGCTTTGGTAATTTGTCTTGTCCCATGATATTCTCTTATTGTTCATTCTCTGACTCCTTCTTATTTGATTATGGTGTGCCTGGTGGCTAGACTCAAAACTATCTCAGCTTCTTTTCACCCTTGGTAATTCATGTTTACTAGCCATAGTCTCTGTCCAAGTGACTTCTGGGAAAATAGAGATAGCTCTTCCTGGATACTGGGTCTTTTGCTTCAGAAAGGTCTAGTGGTTCTGGGTACACTATGGTCCCCTATTCCAGTTCCCTTTGTTCCTCAGTTCTCTAGATGAGTAGTATTGCAACACAGAGCACTACAGTATCAGCCAGAGTAAACCTCTGCATTTTGGTTTTCCAAAGCACCAGGAGAAAAGGATATCAGGTAGAGTTGAGTTCTGTTACAGGCCCATGGCTTGGCTTGTGCAGCCCTACCAGAATGTGGTGGTTGGTGGAGGAGAGGAAGATGTGTGAATGTGTTAGGGGCTATGGATTAGCCTACTCTGCTATTAGTGTATTAGATTTTTACTTTGTTAAACTTCTTGATATCCTAGACCACAGCAACAGCTGAAATTATTGCTTTAACTCTATTTTATTATTGCATATTAATGCATGTTGTTGCATGACCTCTATTTTAGGATTGAGAGGTCATTAGGATCTGAGGAAGTGTCTAGTTCTTTATTGGTCACATAATTCCATTTTCCCTAGCATTATTGTTTTAAGGACAGATTGGGGCATGAGCCAGATCCTTGAGCAAAGTCCCTAGGATCCTAGAGTTAGTAATCCTGATGTTCTGATAACCATGTAGTCATAACTGTTGTAATCACCAAAGATTCTATGATGTTGTCTAATCTTGGCATAGACATCCTTTGGTGAATTAACTGTCTGTATCCTGCTTCTGCTTTGGTGAATTAACTGTCTGTATCCCGCTTCTGCTCTACTGAGAGATGAGAAGTATAAGACACTCAACTTCTGTGCCAGCTTTCTACATGTGTAGTTTTGTGTCTGATGTCACATACGTGACATGATCAAATCTAAGCTGTGCCGGCATTAACCGACTGGCAATTATTCCTGTCTTGGGACTGGAAGTCACTGTGAAAACATTCTCCTCGGTGGACACATTTTATCCATTTGATTTATTTTAGATGAAATGGGCATATTTGGGGCAAGTTAGGTAGACTGCAAGAATCACTTTTAATTTTTTTTCCTATGTTTCTTTATTCTGAACTTAATAAGTATAAATTAAGACGAGCACTTCTATATACACAGTAGAAAAAAAATGTGGAATATGAAACTGCAAATTTATTATGTACGATTTGCTTTAATATTTAAGTATATAGACAGACCAAACATTTTCAAGCACTTACTATGTTCCAGGCTCTGTTCTAAGGGTTGGGAATACAAATGTAAGCAAGCAAGATACTCTCTGTCTTTAAGGATATTACATTCTAATGGAGGAAGATTATGCCTGAAGGGATGCTATAATAAGGATGTAGTAAATTCACAGTATTACTTTCAAAGTGATTGCATAAGTAAATTATGGAAGCATGGACAATTGTACCTGTCACGTCTATGGATAAGGGAAGAGTTTATGACCAAACAAGAGATAAAAGGGATCACAGGAAGTATAATGGCTGATTTTGATTCCATGAAATTAAAAAGTTTACCAATGGAGTCAAAATTTGAAGGAAAGCAGGAAACTGAGAAGGAATTTTTATAGCAGATTTCTCTGATAAAGGCATTGTTTCTCAAATATTTGGGGAACTGATAAGATTGTGGTAGAGGAAAAATTGGGTAAAGAAATGAGGGCAAGGGAAAAAAATTGTAAAACTACAATGAATAGTTTGATTTAAAAAGTACTGAAGAAAATGACACCTTAAAAAACAGAATTGGCCAAATGGTAAAAGAGGTATAAAACTTCACTGATGAAAATGACTCCTTAAAAAACAGAATTGACCAAATAGAAAAAGAGATAAAAAAGCTCACTGGAGAAAACAATTTTTCAAAAACTAGAAATGGGTCAATAGAAGAAACTAATGATTCCATGAGACATAAAAAAGATAAAAAAGGTCAAAAGAATAAAAAATAGAAGAAGATGTGAAATATATCATTGGAAAAACAATTTACCTGGAAAACAGATCAAGGAGAGACTAACTTAAATTTTTTTAATAACAGAGTAACATTGTAGACATAGTAGACAGGGTGTTTGAAAAGTCTTAGTGAACTTTTAAGTTAAAATAGCTTGCTGAACTTTTAAGCTATAATAGGTTAAAATGGCACTAAAATTTTGGGATATACTGCATCAATGATATACATAAAGTGCTTTGCAGATTTGAAAGTGCTATCTAGATATCAGTTATTATTACTATCATTATTTTATTCTCTTCTTTTTCCATGGGGTTTAGATAGATATGGTCCTTGTACTAGTGGATATCTTGCTACTATTTTTAAATATTCAATATTCTATGGACTTATTCACCACTGGATAAAATAACTGCTTTTTTGTAGTTGAATAAAAGCAGTAGGGTGTACGATCGTGAAAGTTTCCTTGGTATGAGTGTAGGAACAGACTGAATAACAGGAATGAAATGGGCCTTATCCTTTTCCCATGTCATCATCACCATCATCATCATCATCATCACCATCATCACCACCATCACCATCATCATCATCATCATCATCATCATCACCACCACCACCACCACCACTGTCATCATCATCATCCTCATTATAACCTGATTTCAGTAAGACATTTGGAGTCTCTCACAATAACCTTGTGGGCAAGATGGAAGTTGATGGAGTAGTTAGGCATGCTGGTTGACTGACCAGACCCAAAGAGTACTGATTAATGGAGCAATATCATCTGGGAGCAGTTCTTTAATGGAGTGGTCCAGGAGCCTGCAGTTTACTCTGTCCTGTTCCACATTTTTATTCGTGTTTTTCCTGAAAACATTATTGGTTTGCTTATCAAAATGGCGAGCAATAAGAAAGTGAAAGAAAGGGCAGCTAATGAACTGGATGACAAAATTGGGATCCAAAATGATCTTAAAGATTGTCAGGGTGAGTTGACAGTGACAAGAACTCATTTATTTCTTTTTCTTTTCATACTTTGCTCTGGGGGTTAAAACAAACCAATTGCAGGTTGGTGGAGACTGGGCTAGGAATCTGGACAGGTGAAAAAGACCCAGGTGTATTAGTTCCAAATCTATACTGACTGGCTGATGTGGCTGCTACTTCACACAGCATACTGACATGGGCTCAGGCACTATTAAATAGAATCTCAGGGTTCACAGTGAGAAAGGGGTAAGCCCGGCTCTTCTGTACCTTGCCTTTGTCAGAACTCTGTGTTCCATTCTGGGAGACTCATTTTGGAAAGCCTTTTATTAAACTTAAAACTCTACTGTATGTGAATATGACCTGCTATAAATTTGAACTGTGGTCATAGGCAGCTGATGAGGCTGGTAAAGAGGCTAGAGATTGTGCCATTGGGGAGGCACAGTCAAAAGAACTCAAGAATGTGTAGCCTGGAGGACAGCAAGCTTCCACAGCGGTGGGGTGGGGGAGTGGGTGGTGGGATGTAATACCTGCTTTCAAATATGTGAAAGGTTGTCATGTAGAAGAGGGATCATTCTGGTCCAGAGGGTAGAAGCAAAGACAATGGGGTAAATTACAGAGAGATTAGACTTCCTAACCTAACCTGGAAAAGCTTCCTAACAATTAAAATTGTCAAAAAACTGAATTTCCTGCTCAGGAAATGGTGAATTCTCCATCACTGGAAGCTTTCAAGCAGAGGTAAGGCTGGAATGTGCATTCATGAACTGGGTGGGGACCTCATATCCCTTTAAGTATCCTCTTAGGTGATGGAAGGAATCTCCAGACCTGTGATTTCATTGGTTTAGGGAACTCCCAGTGAGGAAATTTCCTTCTCCAAAGCAGATTAGCAGCTGTTCTGCAACTTATAGCCTTAGAGAGTTTCCTAGAGGCATTGAGACATAAACTGACTTACCCAGCGTCACACATTCCAGTTCTAGAATTCAGTGAATTCAAGATATGCTCCCTCTCAGGGATTTTTGTACTTTAATAGGGTTCCTTGGAATACCAAAATGCATTTCAAATCCAAAGGAATAAAGCTTTTGTACTGGAACGATAGGTGATAAGGCTCATGTTTTGAATCAGATCTCCTTTTTGCCCTTAGAATGATGTTGAGAGGAAGGGGAGGAGAGATTATGAGAGGGTGTCAGTCCTAAGAAGAACCTAAAAAGAATAGTAATGTCCCCTGGGTCCCTTTGCCAGAACAACCTGGTCCAGGTTCTTTGCAAACCTCTGGTCCTGCCTGTTATCTGCATAAACCATGATGAGGATGACTCTGCCCTGATCTGAGGGGCATAAACTTACACACTGTGTAAGCACATGCAAGTTGTTTAGCTTATAGGAGCCTATTTCTTCTGAACAATGGGCATGATGCTACTTTCCCTATTTACCTTGCGATGTTAATGTGAAGAAAGCATTTTAAAAATTGCTGATGTGCCTTATAAATATAAACTTATTATTATTGCTATTACAATTATAATTATGTGAGTCATAGCCTCTTCTGGACACAATTATTTTCTCCATCTGTTCGACAGGTAGACATATTACTGGCTACACAAATGAACAACCAGTGATGGCCTGGTTTACCATTGTCTGAGTGATGGATGGTTTCCAAGAGGGTTATGTTTTTCCATAATAATACTAATAAGTTAATAGAATCTCCAAGAGGCTTTTGTCCTCTGTGGGGCCAGACTGGCCTCAATAGTACCAGTATGTTGCCAAATGAGTCACTACTCTAGGAAGGTCTTTGGAGGCTGTTGCTTAGCTCTTCCCCAGACTTTCTGTCTCTCTCTAAGTTTCCTGGTGCTTCATGAGGGGAGAGCCAAGAAATGATATCACCACAAAAAACCTAAAAATCATGCCTATACCCTGGAAAACAAACTTCCATAAGCTTCTATTCCTTTTACCCTGCCCCTCTCCCTTTCCTCACTGAGGTTTTGGATGTGAAGCAGCTCAGCTGCTGCCAATAGCACTCTGCCTGGCACTGCCCATTGTCTTCTATCAGTCTGTTGAGCTGACTCTCATTCTTGCCTCTTTCCCCAGTGGCAGCTGAATACAGAAGAGTCTATATTCAATGCTTTCTTTTAAAGGCTTTTAAAAATCAAAAGTGATCTATTCTGACTCAACAACATGTATCTTCAAATTAGTTTAACTCAATATGCTTCTATTAAAGGCCAGCTTTGCTTAATGTAGCATTTTAGGTGCTGGGAGGGACCTCCAGACCTGTGATTTCATTAATTTAGGGAAAACTCCTTTCACCAAAGCAGATCAGCAGCTGTTCTTCAACTTACAGTCTTAGAGATTTTCCTAGAGCTATTAAGAGATGAAATGACTTGCCCAGGGTCACATATCCACTAATATTGAAGAAACATTTCTTGAACTCAGATTGTTACTCTGTATCCTATTCTACATTACCTCATTCAGAGAACATGCATGGAGAGACATATAGAAACAGGGATACACACGCATGTACATATACGTGTGTATATACCCACATATCACTCTTACACACATATACATATATACTCACTATATATATATGTATATATATGTGTCTATATATCTATATATCTATACATATTATTCATTGCTTGGGAACCATTCATAGCTAGGGTAACAGACTCATCATCTTTGTTGGAATCTTGTGCGTCTGATGTTACTGCCTGATTTTCTGCAGATCTACCAATGTCCTTTGGTAATATCAAAGGGCTTTAAACTGCTATTTTTGCTGAACTGCTCTCTGCTTCATTTGTGCAGAACTACTTTCTGCATCTTGTGTGTATGTGTGTGTATGTGTGTGTATGTGTGTTTTTATACCTTGAAGAGTTATTTGGCTCTTTTGGGATTTCAGACCCCAGGTGATTGCACCCAGCCAGTAAGCTAGAGCTTAGAGCATAGAGATTTAAGTATGTCTTTTGAATTAAACTCTTTTGCTGCCTCACAGATTCCCTTAATCTAAGCACGTATTTGACTTATGGTATAAAAGAATCTTTTTAAAAACTCTTATCATAACCCTGTTGCTAGAAAATCATGCTGGGAGTTCTATTTAGAAAAAAAAAAGAAACTGTGAAATAAACAATCTCTAATAGAGATTGGCCATTAAGACTAAATTGAGTATAGCATAAGATTTTTTTTAGCATGGAGGTTCCAGAAAAGGGATAGGTTGGGGGTGCCAGGAAGTGGGATTATCTAGAGCAGAGATAAACAAATAAGATTTATGTTCTCCAAGAGGGCGTCCAAGTCAGAGATTCTTTTGGACCACCAAAAATTCTATTCATTTTTCTGTGTCTCAGTTTTTTTCCTTTGTAAAATAAAGTTGAGCTAGTATAAGGGTTTTTAACATGTGTGAGTATGTGTGCATGTGTACACATGTGTGCATGTTTGTGTGCGTGAGATGGACCCCTTTGTTGTTCTTGTGAAGTCTAGAATCTCAGAATCATGTTTTTAAACAACTGAAAGTAATCATAACTTTCAGCAAGAGGTTGGTGGAAATAAAGATGTATTTTTTTCCCTATCCATGTTCATGGACCCCATGAAATCTATCCATAGACCCTGTTGGGGGCATGTGAATCCAGGGATGTGCTGTCCCAGGATACACTTTTAAATTTAATTTGTGTCATTAACATTTTCTCTATCATTTTCTTAAGTCTAGATAATCCACAAAACAATAAATCAAGCCCCGATTTAGTTTGCCAGTTTTCTAAGGTATAAATGCTCACATTGAATATTTAACTGCTTCTTAGAAGCCAATATGAGCTGACTCTGGCATATTCTTTCAAGGATCTTAGGTTAAGAGTCCCTGGGTTAGATCACTTAGGCAACAAACATTTATTGAATGCTTATTAGGTGCCAAATATAGTAGTAAGTGGTATGATTACAAATACAATTAGGAAAATAGTCCCTGCCCACAAGGGGCTTATATTCTAATGAGTAAAACACATAAAAGGTAGCTGAAAAGAGGTTGGTGAGAAAGTTACCTCATGGGAGCCATCCTCTCTGGAAAAGTGATGTGTCTGAGAAGGAGTGCTAGATTGAGTTGGATTAGTTGACTGATTCAGACAATTGAGGGTATTGCATATTGGGCTTGATAATTTGAAATTTATCATGTAAAAAGTAGGAAGATGTTCAGGGCGATTGAGCAATGGAAATGTATGACGAAAACAACATTTCAGGAATGTTAATTTCATTGACTTTTTTTGTTCATTAGAATGATGGTTCTTTGATATCACTAGATTATAGCTTTAGAGCATCACTCTCTCATTTTAGAGATGGGAAAAGTGAGGCCCAGAGAGGTCATTCAGGTAGTAAGTGTCAGAGGATCCGTTGTTTTTCAAGTCAGACTTTCCAGGGTTAATTGAAATTAATTGGGACATCCATCTTTGTACGAGTACCTAGTATTCACTCTGGGTGTCATCACTTGAAGAGTTGGGGAGGAAGATTATGATGGAGATTCTCAAGAATCAGGGCTTGGTTGGTGTCCATAGGACTGAAGCAGACCTCCATATGAAAGCACTTCTTTCTAGTTTTAACATGCTAAATAGAACAGAAAAAAAAAGACCCAGAGATATTTCAGGACCTTCAAAGGAGGGGAACTGGAAGAAAATTCTAATGTATTTAAAGGGTTGTCAGAGAGAGGGTGAGAAGACTTTCCAGGGTTTAATAGTTTCCCAGCATGTAGCCCAGGGCTTGGCACATAGTAGGCACTTAAATATTTAGTGATTGACTAACTGGTTTACCCCTAGAAAGTATAAATAAGGGCAAATAGAGAAGCATATTTCAGCTTACTTCCTAACAATCAGAGAGCTCTTACTGTGATGGGATGCTAAGAGAGATAGCTGCTCATCCCTGGTGATCTTCAAGTACAGGCCAGACTAGTCAAGGATGTTTTAGATGGAATTTCTATTTGGGTGTTGTTGGACTAAATGATCTCTGAGGACTCCTTCAACTGTAATTCTGTGATCTGGACGATATTTTTCTGTAGTCTAGTTTCTTAATAAGATAGCTAGTGGGGTTTAGACCAAAGCCATAGGAAAATTCTAGGTGGTGACTCCTAGAATTTTGGGGCAGTTTGACCACACTCGATTTCCGTGCAGATGCAGTAGGACTTCTTTAAGTCTATGCTGTCCTTCCTTGAGTGGGGACAGAATGCCTGGGACCAGTTAGTGTAGGATAGCAAAGCAGCATAAAGTCTGGTGACTCATTTTTCCAGAGAGGCCCTCATGCTCTTATTCTGGACTAGGGGTGATTTTATATTGCACAAATAGGAAAGAAATAGTTCATTGGGAAGCATGGAATGGAATAGAATATGGGTCTGAGGGTCAGGTGACCTGGATTCTGATTCTGGTTTTCCCACTATCTCACTTTGTGATCTTAGATAGGTCACTTTCCATTTTCAAGAATGAGGGGCATGGATAGATCATGTCAAAGGTCTCTTCCAGACCCAACAGTCTATAACTCCATCACATCAATCATTACAATAGTTTTAGAGGCAACTGGAGGTACAGTGAATAAAGCTCTGGGCTTGGAGTCAGGAAGACTAGAGTTCAAATCTGGCTGGAGATATGTGACCCTGGGCAAGTTACTGAATCTCTGCCTTAGTGGGGCTATACAGCTAATGCATTGGGCTTTAATTGCTTTAGGTTTTCCACCTGTGTGATTTTTTTTTGCTTCCTGGTTGTTTTTGGTCTTGGAGCTCTTTTCTTGGGCCATTTTAGAAGGTTACTATAATCTCTCTTATAGATCTGAAGGCTACTGAAGAAGAGAGTATTCAGGAACCCCAAACTCCAACAGCACTTCAAACAGGCAAAATTATCTTATATGTTCTCTGTGTATACATGCTTAATGCTTAGGTTAGCTTGTAATATGTGGTTTGGGGCTAAAATTTTCTCAAAGTAATGAATGCACATTTTAACTGTTATATATCTTTGGTCTTCAAGATGAAATCTATGCATGTGCAAGTTTTGTGTGCGTGTGTGTGTGTGTGTGTGAGACAGAGAGACAGAGAGACAGAGAGAGGAGGGAGGGAGAAGGGAAAGAGAGAGAGAGGAAGAGAGAGAGAGTGAGAGAGAGAGAGAGAGAGAAAGAGAGAAAGAGACTGATTGATTCTTATGTCCAATCTACAAAGGTGTGCAAGACATACTATTACCAAAGTCAAAAGATCCCGAATTTCTCATTCAGAATCCCAGATTCAGTAACAGACACATTAGTGTTAGTGCTGAAAGTTGCTTTTAGCTTTTTTTTTTCCCTGTCGTCTGTACATCTCTCTTATTCAGCTCAAGATGAATGATTCTTTGCTTTAGAAGAAGGTGTGAGGAACAAAGCATATTTTATGAATAAAGTGTTATAATGTTAATTTAAAAAGTGGTAACCTTATGTCAATCATTTTGCTATGTGTATGAAATGAAATTATTCTTTTATACATCTGTTATGGTATCAGAATCCTTTGAGGTGCACTGTGGGAAGAATCAGCAATAACCACTTTCAGGAGTGATTCTATTTCTATTCTTTGAAAGTACCATTCGTGTCAAAAATCAGTCCAACAAATAAACATTTGTTCATTCCATAATGTATGCATGGCCTTTTGCTAGGTATACAGATTGCTAGTCAATTATTTTCCGGAGGTTCTACTTTCTTTCTTTCTTGGCATTATTTTCCTTTACCAACCCATTCACCTTTATCTATCTCTTCCATGTAATCAATTCAATTCAGTTCAGAAAGTATTAAACATTTACTGTATGCCAGGCAGTGTACTAGGTGGTGGTGATACAAAGACAAAAATATGTCTCTTCCATTAAGAAGCATAAATTCTGCTGTATATCTCCTGCTTTTTCTGTCTCACCTCTTAATTTGTCTTCTTTCTCCTTTTTCCTCTCCTTCCCCTCTTTTTCTCTTTCTTCTCTCCTCTCTCTTTGTTATTTTCAGTTTCCTTTATCAATAACTTTAGCATTTTCCACAGCTCAAAGTAATCAATGTTCAACCCATAATTATAGAACTGAGGTATTTGAATGGAAAGTTAATTTCTTCTTTTGTGGATCAGGTATTTAAATGTCACATGAGAGCTGATGCCCCATTAACTTTAGTTATTCTCTGCCCTAATTTCCAATCTGAAATTTCATCTCTATGGATACAATGGATCCTAGGTCTTTTCACACCAAAGTCAGAAGCTCAAATTCAGTCCAGTCTAATCAGACTAAATTTATTGTTGCTGAAAGATGTTGAGTAATTTGGGTCAAAGGAACTGGGGAATTAGGGTAAATTCTTATTGGAGGATTTATTTCAATACTGAAAGCCTGGGAAAGAAGGTTCTCACCACAAAAGAGCTTGCCATCATCAAATGGTTCAAAAGCAGAAATGGATGTGGTTTTATAAATGGAAATGACATTATAGTAGATGCATTACCATCTGCTTTGATGCTGCACCCTAAGGATCCCTGGACCTTTCCATCTCACTTGTAAGCAGAAATCTCATGTTGTCTCCCCCTTTAGAAAGTGAACTCCTTTGGGGTAGAGACTGTTTTGCTTTTCTACTTGCATTTGTATCTTCAGTATTTAGCACAGTGCTCTGCGCACAGTAAGCCCTTAACAAATACTTTTTTACTTATTAAAATGAAATTTATAATTAAGAAGCAGGTGCCGCAGCTATGAATTCTGAGCCAGTAAGCAAAAAGGAATCTCTCTCTCTCTCTCTCTTTCTCTCTCTCTCTGTATAGTTCAGTTGTATATTACTCTTCTCAATCCCATTTGGGATTTTCTTGGCAAAGATACTGGAGTGATCTGCCATTTTCTTCTCCAGCTCATTTTACAGATGAGGAAATCAAGGCAAAGAGGATTAAGTGATTTGCCCAGGGTCACACAGTAAGTGTCTGAAGTCAGAGTTGAAGAAGATTATTTGAAAAAGACTTATGAAAATGAGTCTTCCTGACTTCATGGTCTAGCACTCTAGCCACTGAGCCCCCAACTGCTCCTTCTCAACTTCTACCTTTTGTTAATTACAAAACAAACAGCTCTCTATTCCACTGAAAAGTAGGAGCCACTTTGGTGTTATTTAGATACTTTTGGAGAGAGAAAAGGGAAGGAGCTGAAATATTTTATTGGTTTGCACTGATTCCCTCCCTCCTACCCCATTTTCTCATTACTAAAACTCTAGGAATAATTCACAGTTTCCTAGATTTAGAATTGTAAGGACTTTATGGATTACCTAGGAAGAAGTTGAGTCAGAATTTGAATCCAGGTTCTCAGTGAGACTTAGCACTCCTTCCACTATACCAGCTCAGTGTCTGGCACAAAGTAATTGCTTGCTTAATAAATTCTTATTGACTGACTGACAGATGTGATGCTGCCTCTAAATTATATTCAAAGGTGAGTTAGGTGTCCCCCAAAGCAACAAATTTATGCTGCAAAGTTTCCAAGGCAACACCCCCTGCCAATTGTGACATGGGATGCTGGGTGTGCTGACAGGGAGTATGATTTCATAAGATATCTTTCCAAAAGAATTCAAGCTAAAAATACCCCAACAATTGGCACTCTATGCTGTTTTGGGAAGTCTCAACTGAGAGTCTCAGCACAGATGGAAATTGTTCAGTGGTGGGATCTAGCTAATCCTCCCAAGTTGGACTCTGGTACTGAAAGGGGGTCGATGGGAATTTAATAAAAATGAACAACCATCTTCATGACCAGAGTGTTGAAACAGGGAAATGAGTTGGCAAGTGTATCTGGACAATCAGTTTCATTCAGACAGTTTATTAGGTGAAAACTTGCTGATCTTGGGTGAGGAGAGGGAAATATGTCTTTCTACTATAGATCATAGGAAGACATCCTTTGTGCTTCCTGTCATACTCAGCCTTGTACTTGTATACTTCATTCTGAGGTGATCAGGTGTCCTAGAAATGGGTGGGTCACCCAAAAGCTTTGGAATGTCTAAAGAGCAATTGTTAGAAAGGTGTTCACCAAGAACTTCTCTTTTGACCCTGCGATCTACTTTGCCAAGATAGAATGTTTCTGAGTCAACATGAGGTCCAAGAGTAGGTGGTTGGGTAAAAGAGGGGTAGAGAGCATTTGGGCTGGGTTCTTGTAGTGCACTGAATGTTGTAGACTACTAGTTAATGCAATCCAACTGAATTTAGTTGAATCCTGCAAATATTTATTTATAATGCATTTCATTTGTCAGATGGGAGAGTAGCAGGTTTACTCTTGATCTGGACAGACAGGAAGATGGTATCGGAGACATAATAGGGGGTTAAATAAGCTTACTTTATTCTATTCTTCTCAAACGGGCTGATGATAACAGGAGCACAACTCTTACAGTTACCCAATTGCTCTTCTTGCAGGGGTGGGCAATAATGGGAGTTCCAACTCCTGAATGATCACCTAAGTCTTGATGGGGGTCAATTGAGGTGTGCACAGGATTCCAGTTTGTGCAGTCTCCCTTATGTCTTGATGGGGGGCTGGTCAATGCATACACACATGCATATTCCCCTTGTGTATTCCTTTTCCCCACTTACTGACCAGTGCTTACTTGATTTATAGAGTAACAGACAAAGAAGGCAATTTGCCACCAGTAGCCTCACAAGTTTACATTAACTTAAGCAATATCATGGTGACTTAGCATAGTGCAAGTGCAGTAGATTATTTACAACTAAACTCAAATGTTTACATTATTTCATCATTATATCTCACTGCACAGTTGCAGTAGAAATTGTTTATAATGTGAAATCCTGGGAACTAGAGATTGTTATGGCCATGGATCCTGGGAACTAGAATCTATGATCCTGGGAACTATTATCTAAAAGAGAATAACAAAACCCATCTTACTTACACCAAAATCCGCCTTACATACACTAAAATCCACCTTATATACAGCATTACTATGGGTAGAGTAGGTAGCTAGGTAGTGCATTGGATAGAATGCTGAACCTGGAGTCAGGAAAATCTGAGTTCAATTCCAGCCTCAGAAACTTAGTATGACCCTGTGAAAGTCACTTAACCTCTCTTTGTCTGTATACTCATCTATAAAGTGGGGATAATAATAGCAACTACCTTAAATAGTTGTTGTGAGGATCAAATGAGATGATATTTATAAAGTACTCAGCACAGTGCCTGGAGCATAGTAGGCTCTATATAAATGTTAGCAATTAATATTAAGGAAGACTGGAGTTCAAGTCTTGCCTCAGAGACTTATTAGATGTGTGATCCTGGGTAAGTCACTTAACCTCTCTCTGTCTCCATTTCCACTTCTGTAAAACAAAGATAATAATCACAACTATAGCAATTAAACGAGACAATATCTATAAGGTACCTTGTAAGGCTTGAAGTATTATATAAATGTTAGCTGTTATTATCATATATGATTTGGTATAATAGTTTTCTATACATATGGTACTCCTTACTAGACTGAAAGTTTCATAAAGGTAGGAGTGATAACTAAACTTTATCTGTCTCATAGTCAGTATGGTGCTCTGCACATAGTAGGCACTTAACAAATATTTGTTGAATTTTAATTAGTGAGGAATGGGTGGGAGCAAGAAAGGGGTGGGAACAAGGAAAGAAGGGAGAAAATTCCCATTTCCTCATTACTTAAATGAGTGTGGTTATACATATAGATTTATAATGAGGTAATGGTGGGTTAAGATTGTCTAGTACTGGAGTTCAAAGGACAGTTAATGTGATCTTAGAGTCATTAGAATTTAATGTCAGGAGTTTGGTGTATTGTAAAACTGAGCCCCTCCCACCTCCAAAGTGACAGGTGTGCCCCATCAGAGGAAATTTCTTTCTTATCTTCTACCATTTTGAAGATAGCTACAAAAGTAAACAAATATTTGCAATACTGTCAGGGGGAGTAATGGGAGGGGGGAGAGGTAAAGGAGGGTACTTAGGAAAATCAGCAAGTAGCCTTTTGGTGGTTTTAAACTTCAGCAGATTAGTTTAGGACCTTTGAGCAAGGGAACATGGAAGGTGTCAATGGTTTCAATAAGAGTATACTATGGATGTGGCTTGATTGACTTGAGAAAGTGAGTGTCAGTGTGAACGAATGTGAATATGGAGCTTGTGAACCCAGGAGGAACATAACATTTTGGACTGGAGATGACAGAAGAAGAAATGTCCTGGGAGCAAGTTTGAGTACCACGTCACTTCCTTATTCAAGAAACTCCAGTGGCTCCCTATTTCATCTATGACAACAAACAAGCTCTTCTGACTTTTCACAACTTGGCCCCCCACCCATCTTTCTAATCTTATCATATATTTTATACTACATTGTATGGTTCAATCAAACTGACCTTCTCTTTGTTCTTTATGCATGACACACTACATCTTGTGTCTCTGTGTCTTTGTATTGGCTACCCCTCAGGCTTGAAATGTGGTTCCTCTTTATCACCACTTCAAGATTCCCTCATTTCCTTTAAAATGCAACTCAAAAATGACCTAATACCTGATATCTTTTTAATTCCTTCCCCCTTTCCCCTCTTTAACTACCTTGTATTTATTTATTCATTTTTCGTCTAGATGTAGGAACTGTTTTTCTTTCTTTCTTTTTGTCTTTGAAACCTTAGCACTAGTGCAGTGTTGGAACACATCAACGCTTGTGGATTGATTAGGTGGCTATGAAGGCAGCTGAAGCAGGTACAGTGGAATGCTTAGAGCTTGGTCAGACACTGAAGAGACTAAAGTCATCCATTGCATCCCAGGTCATTGCTAGTTGTCCTGACTTTTGTCTTGCCACTGGGCTTCAGTGACTTTGGATGAAAGAGGGCTTTGCAAAACTGCTTCACTTAAATCCACTTCATTTGCAAATCAAGACACCACCCCAAGATGTCTTTGGTCTTCTTCCAAAACTAAAGGTCAACATCATCACCACCACCACCACCACGACTACCACCATCATCATCATCATCATCATCAACACAACAGCAAAACACAACCACAACAACAAAAACGTGTATTCTGAGAAGAACAAGGTTGTGGATAGGGGGACCTTAGGGCATGTTCTCAGAGAAAAAAAATCTATTGGTTGTTAGTGGGTCAGGTTCATATGTCTCCTAAGCTACATCAACATCTCTAACTTAGTGTGGGATCCTCTCTTCATGAGCATCTCTCCAATGATGATATTGTTTCAGGAGCAGGGACACAGATCAATACCATTCCCAGTAGCTCATGGCAATAGTAAATTGGTTTATTTATGTAACTTCAGTGATACAAATGAGTTCTTAATGAGCTATCATTTTCTTATGCAAATAGCAAGGCACTGATGCCTCAGGGTCTCTATGCTTAATATTCAAGCATGATATTGAATACTATTCATGTTTTAGCAGCTGAACCACTTTCTTCTTGGATTTGTCTCTATTTATCGTGTCTAATAGCTGCAATGCCCAGTACTATGGTCTGTCTGAGTGTTCCTAGCAGGCAGGAGTCTTAGAAACTTAGCAATGGAAGATACCGTTAGGAATCATTTATTTATACCAACCTTCCTCCTAATGCAGGAATCTCTTATAAAGTACCCCAGTGGGTAGTCATCTAGCTTCTAGTGATAAGGAATTAGCCACTGCAAAGGAAGTCAATTTCATTGTTGGGCAAATATTTATGGAAAGTGTTTCTTTATACAGTACCTGGGCTGCCCTCTTCTTACTTGGATAACTGTTCTAGGATATTCAGTACTCAAATCCTCAAAACCACAGCTCAAGTGCCCCCATTTATGTGTTTACTTTTCTCTTTGGTCAGTCAGAGGACATAGTTTAAAGCAGAGTTAATTAATGAAATAACATTTAATCAACCAATAAACTTTATTAAGCTCCTACTATGTGGCAGGCACTGTGGTAAGTGTTGGGGATACAAATATGAAGAAGACAGTCCCTGCTCTCAAAGAGTTTACAATCTAATGGGAGAAGACAGAATGAAAGAAAGCTGAAAAGAGAAATAAGGAGGGAATGTATGTGGGACACTCTGTGTCATAAAGCCATTCTGAAAAACAGGAGTAAAGGATGCCAACAAAGAATTGTATGATAGGAAGAGAAGCTGGATTGGTGGCTTTGTGGGAAAGAGGAGCTAAAAGAGGAGGACCAGAGTCCTGCACCGGTACATTCAGGATATCAGCAGTAAGTGAGGAAGTCCCTCTGCACATTGATTGGGTGGATCTCCATGGCACACTTTTCAGAGGTCGTAGACAAGGGTTGCATAGGATAGACAGACATAAATGAGTTGGTATTTCTTTCATTGGCAGGAGCTGCCATACTGATAAAATCACAGATCCATTGGAGTAATTGTGAGTGGAGGGGGGAGATATTCAGAAATGAATGTGATATAAAAATTAAAGGTAGAAATAAATTTTTAAAAAGTTGGTTAGTGAATTGAATTTTATTGATACAGCTTTTTTTGTTTTTTGCTTTTTGGAGGGCAATTGGGGTTAAGTGACTTGCCCAAGGTCACATGGCTATTTTTTGTGTTAAGTGTCTGAGGCTGGATTTGAACTCAGGTCCTCCTGACTCCCGGGCCGGTGCTCTGTTCACTGTGCCACCTAGCCACCCCTGAATTGAATTATACTGAACTGAAATCTACCTCCTTTTAGCTTTTAGCCTTTGGTCCTAACCCTGACCTCAGTACTTATACAGAATAACTCTAAATCCTGCTTGTAGAGGGTAGCTTTACATATCTGAAGATGGTTATGATCCCCTTTGTCTTTTCTTCTCTATATTAACTATTCTGTGTTCCTCTAAATATCCTTCAAATTTTGTTATTTTGAGACACTCTTAGCTACTTGTCTTATTTTTCTGTATATGTCCATCTTGTTGAAGTGTGGTATCCAGACTTGGATACAAAAAATTCTCTGGGTACAAACTAATCAATGCAAAGTACAGTGAAATTATTACCTCTTATTCTCCCCAGATGGCACACTTCTATTAAATCAGCTCAAGATTACCTTAGCTTTTTTGGTATTCAGGTCATACTGTTGATTCACATGGAGTTTGTAGTCAATTAAAACTTCTATGTCTTTTTCAAATGAGCTGCTGCAAAAATCAGGTCATCGTGTACTGATGGAGCTATATTTTTTCCCCCAAATCTAAGCACATTACTGTTCATTTATTTTCATAAAATTTTATTTTGTTGGAATTTATTGGCCAACCATTCCCATCTCCTGAGATCTTTTGGATCCCAACTCTAGCAAAGGAGTAACTGCTCCTAATTTTGTGACATCCACACATCTGAGAAGCAGGCTTTCTGTATCATTGGTTATATAGTGTTAGAATTGAAAGAAACCTCGGCATTGACCTAGTCCAATCCCTACATGAAGCAGGAATTCCTTCTCTAACACTATTGACAAGTAGTTGTCAAAGTAGTTGATGAAAATATTGATCAGAGTAAGACCAAGGGCTGAGTCTTGTGCATTCCACTGGAGATTTTTGTTCAGATTAGTATCAGTTCATTAATCATTAATCAATATTCAGCAGGTGTATTTATTTTTTCAGCCACTTTTGAATTCATCTAATATGACTCTTGTCTAACCCACTTTTCTCCATCTAGTCATGAAGATATCATGAGAATAATTGAGAGACTTGGAGAGATCTGGATATACTAATTCTAGGGCAGCACTTTTCAAAGTGTGGTTTTTAGACCCTCAGGGGTCCCTGAAAGCCTTTTAGGGGGACCTTAGGGTCGAAGCTATTTTCATGATAATACTAAATAATATATTTTCATAATAATGCCAAAATATTTTAACTTCTAAATATGATAAATATCATTACACATAGCCTACATGAAATATTCTCCTGGGGGTCCTCAATAATTTTTAAGGGCATAAAAAGGTCCTGACAGCAAACATTTGAGAGTTTCTTATCTACAGTATACTCCTCATCTACCTGTATACTAACCCTGTCAGAAAAAAATGGCATTTGTGATGAATTGTTCTTAGTAAATTCAGTTTGACTTTTCCCAATTATCCCAAATTCTGTTGTACTTTATCCTGGCCAGACCACCACTGTTGTGGTCCATTTCTGGACACCACACTTTAGAGGGGACATAGAAAAGCTGGAGTATGTGCAGAGGAGGGCAACATGAATGGTAAAGGGACTTGAAACAAATCAATTAAGTGTTGTTTGCAGGAACTGGATTTGTTTGCCTTGTAGAAGAAGAGATTTATGAGTGATATGTTAGCTATTTTCAAATATTTGAAGGGTTGGTATTTGTAAGAGGGATTAGATTTATGTTTGGCTCTGTTCATAAGAGTTATGACCAAAGTCCGAAAATTGTAGAAGATCCAGTTTTGGTTCAACACAAGGAAACATTTCCTAAACCATGTGAGTTGTCTGTGAGTGGAATGGGTAGTTTCTAGGCAATAGTGAGTAGTTCCCTGTCAGTGGAGGTCTCCAAATGGAGATCTGATGATCGCTTCTGAGGTTCCTTCAACTCCCCAATTTTGTGATTTAAGTATGACCATTATAGACGCTTAATAAATGCTTATTGATTGATTGACTATTTCTCTTTCTATGGGTTCAAAAAATTGCCAGAGATTAACATGAAGGGAGTCAGACCGCAGTTTACTGCATTTGCATGTTCTTGCTTTCTGAAAATTGGGACAGTGTTTACCCATCTCCCATTCTCCATAATTCTTCCAAGACTGTTGTCAGTTAAGTGATTACATCTGTGAGCGTTTCAGTGCCCTTGAATCTCATTTGTCTGAGTCAATGAGATTTGAAGCATTTTAAGCAGTGAGGTGTGTTCTTACTACAGCCTTACCCTCTTGAACTTCTATTCTCTCTTAACCATGTTTATTTTGTCTCTTCAAGTTTTAATGTCTTTCTCCTTGATAGAAAGGACGCAGAGAGAATAAGAGCTGAGCAGTTGTTTTTTCTCTTTATCATCTGTTAATGTGACATCATCTGGCACAAGCATTAGGCTTACCTTTTTATTATTTTTCCTCTTGTGTCAAATAGAACTTTTAAAAGCCTATGAAGTCCTCCAGATTTGGTCATTTTTTAGCATGGAGAATGACTTTTAAAACAGAAATAATAGTCCTTTCTGACAGTACGTATTCTTATGGGTTAATGCTACTCCTTTGTATTCACCTTATTTGATAGGCCTGGATGATCTCCAAGGTCCCTCTTAGCTATGACTGTCTCACCTCCTATCATTTGTATGTGACTCTTTTGAATACAAGACACCCTGAGAATACCTTGTGTAGCCACATCAGTTTTGAAAACTCTTTCCAAATTTTCTTCCTTGTAGGATCATTTTTTATCAGAATTCCATTTTCCTTTTGAGCCACTTTCCTTTTCATTCCTATTACTTACTTTGAATTATTACTATTCCTTTGAACTTGTTGAAATATGGTTTCCTCTAAAGTCTAGGAGACATGTTTCTTCTCATCTCTTGTGATTTGTCAGTCAATATTTTTTGTTGGTCAGAATTAAGTCCAGAGTATGGAGGACAGAGATGCAATTAGGATACTTAGATAGTTTCCTAGAGGACCCATACCAAGAATTCTTCTTGGGTGGGGAAGGGGAGAGAATTTGAGGGTTCAAGATGCCAAATCCAAGTTTGACATTGGAAATCTAGAATTCATGAGCTAAGAACTGACCTCAAAGGAATTCAGAAATGGGGGAAGTTATTTTTTTTCCCTAATGAATATTTTTAAAAATTTATTTACTATTAGTTTACAACATTCAGTTCCACAAGTTTTTGAGTTCCAAATTTTCTCCCCTCCCTTTCCCCTCTCTGCCCCCCCCCCAAGTTATTTTAATAAGAATCAAGTAATTGGATCAGGTTATCCAATCAGAGTAGACCAGACAATGGAAAAGCAAGATAAAAACTAAAAAATTAAATACACCAGAGGCTACAACAGGCTCTGGTGGTGGCAGTGTCCAATTTACATGCCGTATCTTTCATCACTGTCAGCCTTTTACAGGCAGAAGTATAACTCATAAGAATGTACAGAGTGTGCTGGTAGAGATCTTCTGAGACATCAAATTGTCAGCAAGGTATATCATGAATTTATAAGATGATATGCTTCTAGTTGAATTAGACTGCCTGCAGATTTCTAGTTAGGTGAAATTCTTCTCTGCCAGTCTGCCTTAGGGCAGTTAGGTGGCGTAGTGTATAAAGTACTGGACCTGGAGTTAGGAGGACTCACCTTCCTGAGGTCAAATCTGACCTCAGACATTTATAAGCTGTGTGACCCTGGGTAAATAAGTTAACCCTGTTTGCCTCAGTTTCCTCATCTGTAAAATGAGTTGTAGAAGGAAATGGCAAACCACTTCATTATCTTTGCCAAGAAAACCCCAAATGGGGTCACAAAGTTGCTTGTGACTGAATCAAAACAACAATATTCTGTCTTGTTTCTATGCTTGGCCTGTAATCTATGTCAAGAAATCATTATTCTTTCCCTTGGGCTGGTTGTGTGGTCTGTAGTATGGGACCAAAACACTCAAATGTAGGTTATGGTATAAGACTTATGTTTTGCCCTCTTTTACTCTTCCGTAAATTTTCACTGGCTATCCTCATACCTGCAATGCTCTCCTTCCTCATCTCTGCCTCCTGGCTTCCTTCAAGTCCCAGCTAAAATCCTACCTTCTTCAAGAATTCTTTCCTGGCCCCCTTAACCCTAGTAGCTTTCCCCTACTGATTTTCTCCAATTTATTATCTACAAATCTTGTTTATACATAGTAGTTTGCATGCTGTATCTTCCATTAGACCGTGAGTTCCATGAGAATAGGGGCTGTATTTTGCCTTTTTTTTTTTTTTGCATCCCCAGCATTTGGCACAAAGTCTGGCACACAGGAGGTGCTTAATAAATCCTTGCTGATTGACAACCTAAATGTTCTTCACCACGTATATATTTCTTGACCTATTAGATTAGTATAGTGGAAAGAGCATTGGACTTGGAGTCAGGAAACATGGCTATGATACTTAGGAGTTTCTGGGCAAAGTCATTTGATCCCTTTGAACCTCAATATTTCCATTATTAGCCAACCTCACAGGATTACTGTGAGGAAGGTGCTTTGTAAACCTCGGAGTACTAAGCAAACATTAATCATTATTATTAGACTTGTTCCCCTTTGAAAAAGAGAAGCCCATCTATCAATGTCTTGTCAACTCTTGGTGATAACTTCCTTTTCTTAAAATTTCAAGCTCATATTAACATCCTTATTCCATACATTGGGACATAACAAATTTTAGTTTACAAGTATTATCTTCTCCTTTGAATTGGGTACTACTTGGTCTGTTTTTCTTCTTCAACTGAGCTCATTAAGAATAGGCCATTCCAGACTAATCTCATTTCCTTTTTAAATGGGGTTTCTTCACCAAGGGAACAGACATAGCACACCTGGATTTCAGCAAGGTATTTGGTAGACTCACTTGTAAACAATATGAAGGCTTGTGATTGGATGGCAGGGAACTGGCTGAATGACTAGAACTAAAGAGTGGACATTAATGAATCAATGTTGACCTTGAAAGGGTTCTCTAGTGATTCATCTGTAATCTTGTGCTATTCAACGAGTTTATCAATGAGTTGAATGAAGGCACAAATCACATGCTTATCAAATTTGCGAACTATATCAAGATGGAAAGGCTAGCTAGCAAATTGGTTGTTAGAATCAGGATTCAAAGAGATCTCAATAAGATAGAAAGATGGGCTGAAAATTACAAGATAAAATTGAGTAATGATAAATGGAAAATCCTACACTTAGATTCAAAAAGCCAACTCCACATGTTGAAGATAAGAGAAGGGGTGGCCAGATAGTAGGTTTTATGAAAAAAATCATAGATTAATATTAAATTGCAAGCACAGTATTTCAATTGTGGGACATAGCAGCCTAATAAGCAAACATGATATCATCATTCAGTCATTTTCAGTTGGGTCCAACTCTCTGTGATTCTATTTGGAGTTTTCTTGGCAGAGATATTAGAATGGCTTGCCATTTCCTTCTCCAAACCATTTTATAGATGAAGAAACTGAGGCAAACAGGATTAAGTGATTTGCCAAGGATCACACAGCTAGTAAGTGTCTGAGGCCAGATTTGAACTCAGGAAGATGAGTCTTCCTGACTCCAGGCCTAGTATTCTATCTACAATGGCATCTAACTGCTAATGTAATATTAGATCACATTATTAGAAGAATAATGTCCAAAAATAAGGAAGGTAATAAAAACACTGTTTTTTATTGACAGAGGATCTGAATTGAAATATTGGGGCTGGGGATGACTCCTATTACATACTCTGCCTGGCCAGGCCACACGTGGGATAGCATATGCAATTTGGGGCACCACATTTTAGAAAATATATTGACTAGCTGGAGCTTTTCCAGGAGAAGGGGGCTAGGATAGTGAAACTATGCCCATTATGGTTTAAGGAATTCAGGATGCTTATCTCAGTGAAGAGGAGATTTAGGGGAATTTCACAGCTGTTTTAAGCGTTTGTTTGGGTTTGTTTAAAGCAGTGGTTCTCAACCTTCCTAATGTGGTGACCCTTTAACACTGATATGTGGGTGTATCTGCATGTGGGAGGACCTGCCTGGAGATGGATAGAGGAACAGTGTCTCTGTTCCTAAGACTAACAGAAATATGTGTTTTCCGATGGTCTTAGGTGACCCCTGTGCCCCCTATGAAAGGGTCATTCGACCCCCAAAGGTGTCGTGATGCACAGGTTGAGAACCACTGGTTTAAAGGGTTGTTTGTTTGAAGGGTTGTCAGGTAGAAGAGGGATTGCTCTTATTTTTTATTGTTATGGCCTCTGGTGGGTGGACTTTGCAGAGGGCCTGATTTGGCCTTGACTAAAGAAAGAGATTTTTAAGAATTGGAACTATCCAAAAGTGCAGTCTTCTCCTTTGGTAGACAGTGAATGAGTTCCCCATTACTAGAGGTCTAGTTAGGATAGTCTGAATGACTACTTCTTAGGAATGTTACTTCAGAGATTCCTGTTCAAATATAGGTAGGACTACTTATTTTCCAAGTTCCTTTTTAGCTCCACAGTATCCTATTATACAGCTTTATATTTTTCTTCTTCATTCTTAATATTCACTTTCAAGTCTTCTTGATCAGGTGAGCAAAACACTATTTCTGGTCCTCATGACCAGAAGCCCTGCCAAGAGCTCATCATTACAGAATCTTAAGCAATGGTCCAGAAAACCAAATCCTGTTCCTCCACACCAGCTGTTCACATTCCATATCCTCCTTTCCCTTCCAAAGTCAACCTCCAATTAGAAAAAGAGATAAAGAGCTACAACTCCTCTACAAGTCAGACATTCTGGACCAAAAACATGGAGCATGTTGTCATTTCCTCTTCAGTGAAACAATTCCTTCAATGCTTTTTCTCTTAGGAATATTGAAAATTAATGAAGGTAAAAGCTCAAGATTGCCATACATTGAAATGGGAACATACATTGGATGGTAAAGTCTTTGAAATCAGGCACCATGCCTTATTTATCTTTGTCTCTTTCTTTGTTGGGTTGATCTCACACAACGTACCCTACATCTTTTGTCTCAATTCTTACCTAGCTGTTAGTCCTTGAATGGACATTGCCTCAGACAAACCAAGACCTGGGAAAGACCTCAATTTAAAAAGGCCAAGGTCCCCCCACTGTATCCTAGGCCATTGCCAGTCATCTTGACATTGGACTCACATGACTGTGGAGGAAAGAGTGAGGCTGATGACTTTGTGAAAGTCTGCCTCACTTAAATCCAATTCCTGAGTAAGTCAAGATATTATCCTTGTGATGTCATTGGTCCTCTTTGAGAACTGAAGGATGAACAACATAGTAGGCACTGATAGGTGTTTGTCATATGAGTCAACATCTATATTCTGGGCTCCTTTAGCAAGACTCTCAGAAAGTTTTGCTAACCTTTTATGTCAAAAAAAGGAGTTGTTAACTTTAGTACCCTTATTTTATTGCCTTCCCAACACTACCTACTCTAATTTTCTTTATTCTGCCTACTTTTAAACCACACCCACACACCCACACCCACAAATATAAGTTTAATTAGTATTCACACTTCACATCTTATTTAAGCTTTGTATCTTCCTAGCTTGCTCCATATACAGTAGATGATTGATTAATATTGGTGGATTGGAAACTATTTGAATATGTCATGATTATTGACTTCATCATCACCATCATCATCATCATCAAGTACATATTCATTGTCTGTGATGTTTGTTTCTGTCCAGTAAGAACTACTGAGGCTTGTTTTTGGTTCTCCAAGAACTTACATGTTTCCAATAATGGGCAGATGTGGGCATGCATGTATAGAACAGAGAACAGAATATAGCCACAAAGATGGCATTGTTCGTTTAGTCTTGTTGCACACTACTGGAGTACAGTCTGGTCAGTTTACTCCACATCCTGGTGGGGAATATCTGGTACTGAAAAATGCTGCCATTTGATGGCTTTTACATAACTTCCTATACACTCAATGCTTTTAACACATTCTTTCTCATCTCCATGTCCTGCCTCTCAGCGAGAGCACCCCTTCCCCCCAAGCCTGTCCTCACTTTCTGTGGTTGAGTGATTTCCTTGGTGTGAATTGAACTAGTATAGCTTCTTCCTGTGGCCCTAGCTTGAGGGTTAGTTTGTCTGGAGTGAACAGCATCAGGAGAGGTGTGAATGTCCTCAGCTAGCACCCGTTCACCCCATCTGAGATATTTGGTCCCCATGGAGATTGTGCTGTTCACTAGGATAATGGTCTAAGAAAGTGCCAGCTTCATTGGAGTGACCTTGGCTGAAGTGGAGTAGTGTGGGATCCATAGTGTGGGATAGTGGACCACACAATAGATTTTAGAATCTCAGGGCCTGGATTCAAATCCCAATGCTGTTACTTTCTAGGAGTGTGATTCTGGACAAGTCACTTAAGCTCTCTGGGCCTCAGCTTTATTGTCTTTAAAATACATGTTTTCTTAAGTCCCTTCCAACTCTAAATGTACATCTATGATAGTTTGATTTCTAAGAAAAAGAGTGTCTCTGGACTTCTTGAATGTGTAAGTGAGTGTTTTCTACCCCTCACCCCGGCCATGTAAGCTTACTGAAGGCAGAGACTGGCTTTTTTTGTTCATATTTGCATCTGTAGCCCTTAGCAGAGTGCCTGATACATAGCAACTGCTTATTAAACATATTGATTTAACTTCCTGTGATTCTTTTATGCCTAGTTTAGATCTGTGCTCTGTGGAGCCCTCTCATCAGAGTTGTGGAATCTTAGACATACTTATCTCAATCAGCACAGGGCCTCTTAGGTATGAACTTAGCACAGTTGAGCAACCAAGAATTTCTACCTCTTTGTTCCATGATGGTATCTTTGCCACTAATCACGTACAAATTTTTAGGAAATGATGCTTAAATTTTTTTGGAGTGTAATACCTTCGTGTTTGGTGGGTTCCTTTGTATTTTTTTCATTACATCCTCATTGCCTAACCCCATCAAATAAGCATGTTTTCCCTTTGTATTTATACGCCCCCCCCCCCCCATCTAATGCTCCCACTTTCTGCTTTGGCTATGGTTGAGCAGGATTCCATAACTTTGGTTGAAGGCTTCCTAGTTTAGGGGATTGTAGGGTGGCATCTCTTTCAAAAAGTTCTTGGTTATATATGACTTGTCCAAAACCAAATCTGGGCTCCTGGAGCTGAAAAGGCAGAAGTGAAAAATGCATTTCTGAGGTGGAAACCATGTCAAAGTCTGGAATCAAAACAAAGTCTGAGAGGAAGACCTGAGTCAATACTTTGCCTCATAGACTTACTAGCTACATGACCCTGAGCAAGCCATTTATTTAGCCTCTCTCAATCTCAGTTTGCTCATCTGTAAAGTGGGGATAATTGTTGGCAGTTGTCTTTCATGCTCAAAGAGGACCAAAATGACATCACTATTTTGGGGTCAGGGTATAGTGTGTCTGACTGTGCTGATCAGACCAATACAAGCTTGGAAAGGTCAGAAACAAATCAGGCCCAAATATTCCATATGAACATTTGGAGTGGAGATTGCTCTAAATTTGTATATCTCACATTTCTTTTGAGCTACTACAATTCTTTGATCACAGAGCACAGTACCTTCTTTGATGCAGGAGTGCCATGCTGGGTGGCCCTGTGGCAATGTCTTCTATATCTTCCAATCAATTCCAAAGTTCTTCAGAGAGACCTTGAAAATGTCCGCATATCATTTCTTCATGTGAACATTTGCCTTATATGAGTTGTCTCTAGAATAATCTTTTAAGGCAAACATGGCCAGCCTAGCAGAGTTGTGTTCTCTGCAGTTTGAATGCTTGGTAATCTAGCTCAAGAAAGGACCTCAGTATCCAGGATCTTATTTTGCCAGGTAATCTTCAGAATCTTCCTGACAATTCAATTGGAAGTGATTCAATTTCCTGGAATGGCACTGGTATACTGACCAGATTTCACAGATAAACAGTGCAATGACTTTGTGGACCTTCAGTTTGGTAGGTAGCTTAATACCTCTTCTCTCCTACACTTTCTTTCGGAGCCTCCAAAACAATGAGCTAGCTCTGACAACATGTGCCTTAACTTCATCATCTATGTATATATCCCTGGAAAATATACTGCTAAGGTAAGCGAACTTATTGGCAGCGTTCAATATTTCTCCATTTGCTGTAACTGATAGTTTGATGGATGGATGGATGGTGTGGTGCTGACTGGTGGAGAACCTCTGTTTTCTTGGTGTTAACTGTCAGGCTAAAATTAGCATAAGTAGCAGACAACTGAACCATACTCTGTTGTGTCTTAGCTTCAGAGACTGTATTTAATGCACAATGATCTTGGAGCAAAAAGTTGAGCATCAGCTCTCCCTTCACTTTAGTCTTGGCTTGTATCCTTTTCAAGTTAAATAATTTGTGATCAGTTTGGTTGCTGACCTTGATGCCATTTTGGTCTTTGTTGAAGGTGTCTGACAACATTGCTGAAAATGTGCTGAAAAGCATAGGAGCAAGCACACAACCCCACTTAATTTCATTGGTGTCTGGGAAAGCTTGAGAGCATTGTCCATTATCCAGAACCTATGCAAGCATGCTGTCATGGAATTGGCATACAATGTTGATGAACTTCTCTGGGCAACCAAATTTTATCATGAACTTCCAGAAGCCTTCATGACTGACAGTATCAAAAGCCTTGGTCACATCAATGAACATTGTGTACAGAACTCTGTTCTGCTCCTGGTATTTCTCCTGGAGTTGTTGGGCAGCAGAAACCATATTGACTATTCCTCAGCCATTTTTGAAGCCACAATAGCTCTTGGATAGACAACCATCTTCCAAGTGAAGGATCAGCCTATTAAGGAGTACATTGGCAAGAATCTTGCCAGCAATGACCATGAGAGAGGCTCTACTGGGATTAACACAGGACAACCTATTTCCTTTTCCTTTATAGAGATGGGCATTGGAAATGTCCTTGAACTCCTGGGAGATAACCTCCTCTTGCCACATAACCTGGAAAATTTCAGTTGGCTTTTATGTGAGCAGTAGACAGACTGACTTGTAAATCTCAGCTGGAATAGAATCATCACCAGGCTCTTTGCCATGTGAAAGGAGCCTAATGGCATTCAAAATCTCTTCTTCAGTTGGAAGTTCAGAGAGATTGACTTCTACTGGAGGTATACAATCAATGGTTTCAGCATTGGTTTATTTGAGAATTCTATGGAAGTGTTCAGCCCATCAAATATATCAAAAACAAAATACACTTCTCCAGGATTGTGTCCTGATCACTAATCAGTATGGCTCCATAAGTGCTGAGTAGTTGAGATGTACCATAGGTCTCTGGCCCATAAATAAGCTTCAAGGCATCATAAAAGCACTTTGGCTTGTTACTGTCAGTATAAAATTGAATTAATCTGTCTTCTTGCTAATTCAAAAATTGTGGATCTCTCTAAGCTTTGCTTGTACTTTATTTTTGTTGGAGTTAAATATTACTTTCTTATGGATGAGTTATTATGCTGGTAAACCCTGTGGAATTCTCATTTTTCATTTAGCAGTTTCTGAATTTCACCATCATTTTTGTCAAACCAATCTTGATGTCTGTGTGTGTTCTGGCCCAGATGAGTAAATGCTGTGCTGTACATCAAATCTCTTAAAACTGCCCACTCCTTTTCTGTTCCACACTAGCTAACTATGTGTTGGCTCAGCCACCCCCTGCCCCAAGTTACCAACAACCTGTAAGTGCATGGAGAAGTGCTTTAATCTGTTGACATTAAATCTTCTAGTAGTCATCTTGCCTTGGGGCCACCACTATTGTTGAGAGGGAACATTTAGTTTGGAGAAGATAAATCTGTGATCAGCCCAGCATTCTGTGCCACACATTACCTTTGTCACTCTAACATTCTGTCTATTGCTTCTTCTCACAGTGACATAGTGTATCAAATGCCAATGTTTTCTGCAAGGGTGCATCCATGAAGTTTTATTTAATTTAGGTAAATGGAAGACAGTGTGGATGATGAGAGAAAGTCGTGAGACTCACGACTCAATAGTAAGTAATGATTGCTGTTCCTGTTTCTGACTCCATTCCTCCTAGGGACCCCCTGACAAATCTGATAGTCTGTGTCTACTCTAGCATTAAAGACCTAGAATGACAAGCTTGTTCCTCTTTCAGCACATTGATGGTGAGAATCTCTAGGTCTTCATAAAATTTTTCTTTGACCTTCTCGGGGTTCATAATGGTGGGAGCATACACATTGATGATGATGGCATGGTGCTTTCTTGCGAGTGGTAATCACATTGTCATGAGTCTGTCATTTACTTCTTTTAGGAGGCATGAAAGCTTGTTGACCAGATTAGTTTTGTTAAGCCTATACCAGCTTCTTGGTGCTCCCCATCACTGCAGCCTCTTCAGATAAACTTGTATCCATCTCCGACTTCGGTAAGTGGACCTTTTGCCAGCCTTGTTTTATTCAGATCAGCTATATGGTCTTAGTACCTGCTGAATTCTCTTGCAAAAAAGCTGTTAATCTTTACATTTTATTGAATTTCATGTTGTCCATAAGTATATGCACATTTGCACATTCCATTTACCAATGGTGAGTGGAATCATCTTTGTAAAAGTTTTTGTACAGTGTGTGTGTGTGTGTGTGTGTGTGTGTGTGTGTGTGTGTTTTGACCACAGGGAAAGATTCCCAGCTGCTGAGATAAACAGGCCAGGGTTAGGTTAGGTGAAATGGAACATTTTTAGAGCACCTTTTCTAGCCCCTTTCTCATGCCAGAAGATGAGCAGTGCAATCCTTAAAAAAAGGTTGCTTAGACACCCTGGGAGCTGCTGAATTCCACTGCTGCTTCTGTCCAGTGGGACTGTGGTCTGCACTTCTTGAGAGCAGGCTTGTGACTACAGCTCCCAATATATCCACACCTGCTGCTTCATCACTTGCTTGTTGCCATAGGACTTTGAAATAGGCAAAAATGGTAAATTGGTTTGGGTTATGTCTTCTGATTTGTGCATAAACTGGATTTAAGAGTTGCATGAAGATGACAGCCTCACTCTCTCTTCCAGTGTCATCAGAGTCCAGTGGTAAGACAAAAGTCAAGACAACTGGTAACGGCTTGGGATGCATCTTTGATGTCTAACCAAGCACCTGCTTCTGCTGCTTTCATGGCCTGTTGGAACAAATTGTTCACATTCACTTATTCCACTGGGAAAGTCTTCATATGCTTAAGGTAGACATCCCCTAACTCACCAATGGGTTTGAGACCCCTCAGTTACCCTCAATCCAATTTAGCCCATCTGCTAAAACAGTTGACCAGGGTGTGACTACTGTGCATGCTGCAGCTTCTTGTAGCCATAGATGAGAGGTGGGTGGAAGGTGGACACCAAAGATGGATAATCAGCCCTCATATCAGTCTTCCCTGAACACCTGTACACCCCAAAGTGGAGACAACAACTATAACTGGGAATAACAGGTATCTCACAGTGCTAGCAAGAAGTGGAGTCTCTGGATCAGGCAGTTTAGTACTAACATACTGAGTGTGATAAAGAGTTCTCTCAATTCTCAAATGCTCCGTGGATGTGTGTATTTTTAATCTAGCTATTGCATGACTGGCACTACCTTCCAGTGCCCTTGGCTGAAGAACTTCTGCTACCTCCACCAATTACAGCTGGATGGAATCATATTCCTTTGCATGCTCCCCAGATCCATCTCACATGTTCCAGTGCTTCCTGTATTCCTACTCTTGGTAGGTCATGTGACTCTGGGCAAATTGCTTAATTTCTCTGAGGCTTAGATAACCTGTCTGCAAAGTGTCCACCATCTTCACCACTTTTGCCTCATACAGATTCCCTCTTCCTTTACAATGTAGTTTGAGTATCATCTTCCACTTGAAGCTTTTCTTGATCCCTAGATTCTAACATATCCCTCCCAAATTGCCCTGTATTTAATTGCTTTGTGTATATTTACATAAATTTCCTTTATTATTCATGCTGTATATCTTTAAAATGTTGTTGTTGTCTCCCCTATTAGAACATAAACTCATTCTGGTCCTCCTGACTCCAGGGCCAGTGCTCTATTCACTTTGCCACCTAGCCACCCCTATAAACTCATTCTGAATAGAGATTGTTTTGTTCTTTCCACAGATGTCCATAAGTGCTTACCACAATGCCTGACACATAGAAGGCACTTAATAAATGATTTTGTTGGTTGATAGAAATGTGGGAAGGAGTAGTATTTGTGAATCACTTAGTGCACTTAGGAAATACGCTTAGAGAAAGATCCCAGTCAAGTTCACAGTAAGCCCATTCCTGTCTCAGTGATAAAAGTCATTAAAATGCTTAATTTGGAGAAAAGTTTTATCATCAGGATATAATTTGTTGCCATGAAGGGGTTTCCAAAAGTGATGACCTTGTGTCCTGAAAATAATTTGATGCACTTCCCAGAGAAAACTATTGTCCTAAACCCTCAGGGATACCTGCCTCTGTGGAAAACTGCCTCATGTGAATAAAGTTGCCTGGAAAACCAGGGTTCAAATCTCACCTGTGTGCTCATATAGAGGCTCTAACTTCTCTGAGTTCTGGTTTCCTCATCCATAAGAGAAGATCTCTAATATCGACCTCACAAGGTCACTGTATGACTCACATGTGAAAATGATTGAACAGTGCTCCCTCCCCCTCAAATCTCAGAGAACTAAGTATTGCTTATTATTACTGGGATTGAGCCTGCTCTGCAAGTCATCACTAAAAGAGAAATAAGATTGAGGTCAGGAGTCAGAAAACTTGATATTTATATATACATATCTGTACATACATTCATGTTTCTATAATATATTTATATTATATTATTCAAGAGTCTGCATTTTCACTGATACAGATACTCCATCTGTAGTCCTACTCTTATGCCTCATGGTCATATGGTGATGCCCCTGTGTTCTTAAAGGCTATGGCAGTGGAGTTCCAACCATGGCATGCTCTGCCATGTTAGAAAAGCTTTAAGAAGACTGTGTCTGCTTCCTAAGGACCAGCTTAGATAAGTCCAGAGGAACTCATCAGCAGGAGGCTACTTGGCATTCTAACTGTGAGATCCTTGACAATGACTGAATGGATGTACTACTAGAGGAAATGAATCTTGTCAATCTTGACAGTCTTGCTGGAAATGAAATCAAAAGCATAAAAGAGAGTTTCCGTCGAGTGTGAGGATGACTCACCGGTTCTCCTTTGAGAGTTGAATAAAGGAGTTGGCAGAGTTAGGTTTATTGTGCATTGAGAGGCTCTGAAGAAACATCATTTTATTGGCAATCTGATCATCTTGCATTGCAGTGCTCTTCATATGTATTTACAACAAAAACTACCATGATAATAATTTTTGCATGCGAGTCAACATCTTTTGCAGAGGATGTGGAGGCGGGGAAATTCTTTAAGGAACTAGAAAAGACCCTCCAAATCAAGACAACAAATAATTTAATCCTCAGCATAGGACTCACAGAACCACAGAATTTGAAAGTTGGAAGACATGGAGCTTGCCATCTGCTTGAAGATCCCCAAGGAGGGGTAACTCCTTGAGGCAACTCCTATCTTTGAACAATTCTAAACAAACCTTAATATAAAAGTGGACATAAGAAAGGCAGTGAACGAAATGTTGGAGAGCATAGTTTAGGAGTAAGAGAAAGGTCAAAAGACCACTGACTTTGTGGGAGACTCCTTAAATTATCATTATCATGAATACTTTCTCTAAGAAGGCATCAGGAAGGCCCTGATCACGACAAGAACAATACAACATGATGACAAGGAAACTCATTATATTTTAATAGTTAGGACATGATGGACTACTGGTGTGATTTGTAGTTAAAAGTACTCCAACATGAAATAGATCAGGCTGGTGTTTTTATTGCATGCAGTATCTTTTTCTCAACTGATCTGATTTTGTATTAATATTAATCTTTACTATAACAATTTATTGGTCTGACTGTAGATAGATGGTAAAATGATAAGGAGATGAAGAAAAGGACATTGGCATGCATTATAGCCCTTTCCTAAAGAAATTAATTAATGTAAATCAACTACCATAATAAGGAGATGGAAGAACCAACAAACCAGCTCAATGGGCAAAGAAACATTTGATCTCCTTGCTAAGAAGAAAGATATGGCAGCTAAGGACAACATCATTTTAGATGAGAAGCTAGTTCGTAAAATCTTATGGAGAAGGATAGTGGGAGATTATGAGTAGTTTTGCCTCATAAAATAGTGAAAAGTGGTATCAGGAGACATGTTTAAAGAAAGCTTTGCATGAGATCTAATAGACAAAGTAATTCTAAGAGCATTCAGGATAAAAATGAAGAGAAGACAACAATCATACAAGAAATGAAAAAGATCTGTGAATATTTTCATAACAAATTCTTCATTGTCCAGGGTGACAGAGTCATCACATTTGTGCTTTAATACTACAGATCAGCATGTGCTATATGAGGAAGTGGAAATGACTTGAAAGAGAACAAAGATGGGAAAAGTGGCTGAACTAAACTGAACACACATAGAGGGACATCTATGCTGGGTACAACATAATTTCGAGGGCATTCAGGGATCATTTATCAAAGTTTTTAAAAGAAAACCAAAGAGTAATGGAAAGGAAAAAGATAGGCATGTATAGGCTATACCATATATACTAAAGGTGTGTAAAAAACCCTTAGATATTATCAAAAAGATATTGATGGAAATTGAGGAAATGTTCATCAATGGAAGAATGGTTAGAGTCTAAATGTTAGACAAATTGTGGTATATGATTGTATTTGAAACTACTCTACCATAAGAAATGATGAACTTGTTGATTTTAGAAAAACATGAAAAGACTTTCATGACATAATGAAGAGTGAAATGAACAGAACCAAGAGAACATCGTACTCAGTACCGGTAATATTGTTCTAAGAACAACTTTGAATGACTAAGTAATTTTGAGTGTTGCAAATACTCAAATCAACTACAAAGGACTTATGAACGAAGACGCTATCCACATCCAGAGAAAGAACTGTTAAATAAAAGTACGTATAGTGTGTGTGTGTGTGTGTGTGTGTGTGTGTGTAATGGTAGCCTTCTCTAGAGTGAAGTGAGGAAGGAATGAGGAAAAAAAATAAAAAGTGCACAGCAGACGACAAAAGGAAACTTAGAAGGAAGCACAGAAAAGCAGGATAGCCTTGAAAACAATGTGTAGTATTTATTACATAGTTTTTTAAAAAAAGCAAACTGTGAAATAGAAATTCATGGCTTTACATTGAATCCTCTTTTTATGCTATGCTGTGTACATGGAAATGTTTTCTTTTTTGTCTTTTTGTACTCAAGTTCAAAGTGAATAAAAATATTGAGAGAATAATAATTGAGAGAATAACTACTGCCCCATATGCTTAATTTTTGTCTATATAAAAATTTCTAATGAGAATGGTCTACAGACACATTGAGGGCATCTTTAGTGAAGGTTTGAGAAAGGAATAGACAAATTTTTGCATACGATTTTCTACAGCAGACCAAATCTTTAAACTTAGTCAATTGATTGACACTTGTAGAGAATATAAAATTTCAGTCAGCTTATTGCTTGTTAGCTAGATAACACATGCAAATTGCTTAGCAAACTCTAAAGCACTGTATCAGTGGTAGCTATTTTCATTATTTTAAAAAGCATTTGATTCAGTAGAGCAAAATGCCACCTCAAAGGCTTTCTTTAAAAAAAAAATCTCCCATGCATATATTAAAACCACACAAGTTTCTTGAAAGATGTAATAACAGAAATAACTTTGATGAACCTCTGATGATTAATACTAAGCAAAGCATAAAACAAGGACATGCATGCTCACCAAATATTTGCTGCTGTCATGGAGGATGTCCAGCACTGAGTCCAAATGGAAGAGGGATTCTCTATAAATGGGGAAAGCCACCAGAATGTTGGGTGGACTCTTGTGTTGGACTAATGGGAAGACATGGGTGGGCTCTGATCTGCATCATTGGAGGGAGTACTAACATTGATCCATAAAGCATCCATAATACTCACTTCATTAATACAGATTGTAACCCTATACAACTTAACAAGTAGTCTTTGAAAGTAGCTGTGACTGAAAAATCCATGACTCTGTGGCCAAATTCTTGAATTTAGGATACTCTGTAAGTTTAGAATACTCAAATAATAGGCAAATGCTGTATGACCAGAAGAGTACTTGAAGTCTTTCCAACTAGGCAAGTCATGATGAAAAATTCATAACTGTGGTCAAATTCTTGAGGAACCTCACTCAGATAACAAGCATATATGCCATTACTAGGAAAGGACTTGAGATCTTTCCAGCTGAGTAAGGCATGCAGGATTCACACCATGATGAGACATTGGAATAGGTTTCAAGAAGATAATAATAGTAACAATACAGGATTTGTCATTTTTATGAATTTTGATCCTCATAGCCCCTGTATAAGGTAAACACATTAGATATTTTTTACATTATACTATATGAAGTTCAGGTAATGTAATTTGAATTTGAAGATCCCTTTGTATTGGCAAAGGTAATAGATACTTAGCACTTAGTAATTAATCAAGCCTCTGTTAAAAAGAAACAGACAGTATAAACCCCTGTTGCTGGTGTAATAAGAAGGGGTTGAAACAGGAAATGGCTGAAACAGGAAGGAGCTAATGCCAGAGTGTGTGTGTGCGCATGCGTGCGTGCGTGCGTGCGTGCGTGTGTGTGTGTGTGTGTGTGTGTGTGTGTGTGTGTGTGTGTGTGTGTGTAAGGAGAAGTCCCTGCTAGGTCAGACAGATTTTTCTTGGAGCCGGGTTCTGGAGGTTGAGGAAGAGAGGCCCAGGCTGGAGAGAATGATTTTTATTTTGAGAACCTGGGTGAAGTGGTTTTGATTCTGGGAACCAGCTGAAAATTCTGCTGAGTCTGAGGGCCAGCCAAGCTGCTAAGGATTTCTGAGGACCAGATAGAGCTGCAGAAAACTGATGAAGCATGACTGTGGAGTTGGTATTTTGCTTCTTTGTGGCTTTGTTAAGCCTTGACTTCCTGGAAGCAGAGATTGTGAAGGCTTTAAGGTGGACCAGACACTGTGAGCTTTGGTGTGGAACTGCACAGAGAGGTCAGGGAGCTGGGAGCTGTCTGCCTTTGAACCCAAGTGACAGTTTGGTGAATCCAGGTGGGAGCTGGGACCATAGGAGGGGATCCAGGGAATCTGAGAGCCTACCTTGGGTCAAGATGAAGAGATCTCTCCATGGATACTGAGTAGTGACTGATTAAAATTATAACTTACTTATGACCCTGAAATTGTAACTTATTTGTGACTGAGGGATGGATGGCCTGTGTATTTTATACTACCCCTTAAGAGGGTGCTCAGTAGTGACTGATATTGTAACTTAGTGTGCCCCATGAGTGGAGAACTTTGACTTTTGTATTTTGTGACCCTTAAGAAGGCAAGCTGTAAGGATGATTGAATGATTGAGTTGATTGAATGATTGAGTAACTAAGTTTGACTAAATGATTGTACTTTGTTCAAAACTATGTGACCACTGTCACACAAACTATATGGCCATTTTAGTGATAACTTGTTGTGAATGCTGTATTTTGATTTTCTGTGATAAGTGTAACATTGTGAATGCTGTACCTTGATTTTCTGTGAATGTTTTGTTCTGATTTGTTATTAAATAAATAGAGTGTTCACTATACTATGTAATCAGAATCTTGAAAGTTGTTCACAGTAGATTCTTCTGGAAAGCTGCTCATGCTTGGCTTTACAATAACTGATTGGGGAATATCTCCCACATCAAGAGGTGTGGTTTTTTTCATGGTCATGCAACTGGCAAGAGATGGAGATAAGATTGAAACCCAGGTTGCTCTCTGCTCCAAGACTAACACACTCTCCACTGTACTGTACTACCACTGTTTCCTCATCTGTAAAGTGTGACAGTTGGATTAGGGCATTTCTAGGTCTTTTCTAGCTTTAAATGGTATGGTTATTTGAAGACTTGGTTTCTACTTCTTTTGCTACCACTTACCAGACTTTAACTCTCAGTCATCTAGCAGATGATAAAGGAAGATAAGGGCTGCATTTCCTCCAATTTAATGAGGGAGTTTTCAGCAGAGCAGTGAAGTCAACAAATTGCTCTCTGGTCACTGTATATACTGCCTTGCCACTTCTGGCCTCCTTCTCCTGTTCACCTGCTGACTCCAAGCTTGATCCAGGGACTGCCTTTCCCTGTGTCCTTTTGTCAAGTTAACCTTGGGTTGGTTGTCTACTGAAATCCTCGTACCCAGGATCCCCTTCATGTTTTTGGAATGAAATTGTAGCCCACTGCCTTTAGGATCCAACACAGATACTAGCTGATAAGCTGGTGCTGGGGTATGTATACTCTTCCCATCCTCTTTCTGCTTCTTGTCTCCCACTTTTACTAAGCTGTGCAGCCCCACCTCATGGCTGGGATGGAACACTGAGTTTTGACAAGTCATTTAGTCTCTTTGTACCCAAGTTTTCTCACCTTCAAAATGGGAGTAATTTATGCTGCACTTGATGCACAGAAGGAGATGGAAATGAAATAATGGACGTAAAAAGAGTTTGCAAAGTAAAAAGTAACAGAAAACACATGGTATTAATAATACTATTTTCATGACCTGCCAATTCCCATGAAGTGCTATCTATTATTTCTCCAAGCTAGGGAGGTTGCAAATGAGACTAATCTTAACCACTGTTGTGTCATCTCCTCCATTATGGGATAGTTTGGCTTTAAACACTGTCCCCTTCCTGGTGGTCTTGCAGCCAATTTTTTGTTCTACATGATGCTATTCGTACCCAAGATGGTGCAGATGAATTTTGCAGATCTAGTTTCTTGAGAAAGCATGCCAAATTCTCTAGCAAAATTGAAATCTATAACATCTGTTCCATTCCCTTCAGCCACTAATTTTGGTAATTCTATCAGAGAGAAAACCCCCTCTGTCAAGATTGTCTGCTTGGGCTTCTGCAGTGCCTTCTGCGTGACGAGCTACCTTCCGCTCATCCGACAGAGGTTTTTCACTTTATGCTTTGATTCCCTCTTTTAGAAAATAGTGTTGGTACCAGATAGGTAAGGCAGCACTCCCTCTTTGGGGGAGATAGTAGATGCAAATTTCTCACTGTAATCATTGAACATACAAGAAATGGATAAAAAGGAATTAAAAACCTTGCAACAAAGAATGTTACTACAATCTTCAATTGTAAGACTGTCAGTGGTGGGTTTTGCCCATAAGGACTTGAAATAAACAGAATTCAAATTCCCCCTAGTAATTCTCTTTGGTCAATGCTTTTGTAAAACACTGGCTAAAATGAATCTTTCAGGATAAGAAACTGTTATGGGGATAAAATGTATGAATATGGGGTATGAAATCTGTAAAATGAGCTGGAGAAGGAAACGGCAAACTACTGTAGCATGTTTACTGAGAAAATCCCAAATGGGGTCATGAAGAGTCAGACACTACTGAAAGGACTGAACAACAACAATGGGGGTAGGTTATGTTCCACTGGTGATTTCCTTTAGAAACATGGTAGACTTTTTCTGTACTTCATTCTTATTTTCTTGCTGATGTTTTGTTTGCTCAGTAAGTTGGTAGTGAACTTGGTCTCAGAGCAAACGTTGCCTTGGTAGCCCATAGAAAGGGCTACCCTCACAAAAAGCCCATAGAAAACCACCTCTTTATGTCTGTATATCTACTTCAGTGGTTCTCAACCTTCCTAATGCTGCAACCCTTTAATACTCGTATGTGGGCGTATCTGCATGTGGGCGGACTTGCCTGGAGACAGATAGAGGAGGTTCCTAAGACCATTGGAAATGTGTGTTTTCTGATGGTTTTAGGTGACCCCTGTGAAAGGGTTGTTTGATCCCCAAAGGGGTCACAACCCACAGGTTGAGAACTGCTGATCCACTTCATCTGTCCTGTTTCTTCATGATGTAACAGTAATAGGTGTGGTAGTAGTAAGTTTATATGAGAAACTTGCTGATTTCTGGACATCATTGTGTCCAGTAAAGACTATAGTCATGTTCAAATGGAGCCAGATTTGCATTGTTTTCACATGGAGTACAACCTGAAAACCCTTGGTCAGGGATTTTCTGTCTAAAGAGATTTACTTCCACTTTCTACAGTTTTCTCAGGTCTAGACCCAGGTAACTCATTAACCACAGCAGGGCTACCCAGCCTTCCAGGGGCTCAATGAAGGAAGAGAACATGTATTTACGCAGCACCTATTATGTGCTAGGCTCTGCACTAAACACTTTATAGACGTTATCTAATTTTATCCTTACAACAGCCATGAGAGGAAGGGGCTGCTATCATTCTCATTTAATAGGTGAGAAACTGAGACAAACAGAGGTTAAGTGACCTGCCCAGGGTCACACTACTAGTAAGTGTCTGAGTCTGGGTTTGAACTCAGGTCTTCCTTACTCCAGGTCCAACACCTTTCTCAATGAAATTGAGACAGATAATACATTTAGAAAAATAGAATGTCCTTGGAAAATTGGGATGAAATTACCAAGATGAAATTTAATAGGGATAAATGTAAAGCCTTGATCTTAGATTGAAAGGAAAAAAAAACCCTATTGCTCAAGTACAGACTAGGGAAGCATGGATAGAAAATAGTTTGTGTGAAAAATATCTGGGTTGTTAGTGGGCTAGAAGGTCAGTATGAGTCAGCACTGTAACATGGAAGTAAAAGAACCTAAACCAATTAAGCAAACACATGCTTTACTCAGCTACATTAAAATCAGTATTTTGCCCAAAATGAGGGAGACAATAGTTCTACTGAGTTGTATTTACTCTTCCCTGGCCAGATGATGTCATGCCCAGTTCTGTGCACTACATCTTAGGAAAGACATTTGACATCTGGAGAGTGTTGATGGGAGGATGATCTGGATGGTAAAGTCTTCCAAGGTCATGCTACATGGGGCAGCTAGGTGGCATAGTGGATGGACCACCAGCCCTGGAATCAGGAGAACTTCAGTTCAAATTTGGCCTCAGACACTTAACACTTACTAGCTCTGTGACCTAGGCAAGTCACTTAAGCCTGATTGCCCTGTAAAACACACACATATACACACACACACACACACACAGAGGTCATTCTACATTCATGATCTCTGGGTGAAAGAATTAGGAGTGTTGACTGGAGAAGATGTGGAGGATATGATACCTGTTTTCAAGTATCTGAAAGGTCTACATCATAGAAAAGAGGAATTAGGTTTGTTCTCCTTAGCCAGAGAGCAGAGCTAGAAGTAAATGATGGAAATTGTAGAGAGGCAGATTCAAGTTAAATATAAGGAAAAAATTTCTAAAAGTTAGAGCTACCCCAAAGTGGAATAGGTTACCTTGGGATTTTAGGAGGTTCTCTATTGCTAGAAGGGGGTCTTTGGACAAAGATCATATGACCACTTGTTGGGAATGTTATAGAGGGGACTCTCACTCAAGTGCTATTTGGGTTAGCTGACCTCCAAGTTCTCTTCTAGCTCTGAAATTTTGTCATTCCGTGATACTCCCAAGCTTTCTGAAACTGTTATCTAGAATTCCATATATTTCTATTTTTGGAAATGATGTTAACATTTCATTGAAATAATTTCTTCTTTTAATTCCTTCCTCCTCTCCAAAATTATTATTCATATTAATTTATGGAATTTATTTTATGTTAATATTTAATAAATACAAATAAAATAATATTTCATGTTAGTTTATAAAATTTATAATTTTAGCATTGGAAGGGACTTCAGAGGTCATCAAATGCACGGATCCCATCTACAGCATCCTTGACAAGTAGTCACCAGTTTTAGTTTGAAGACCTTCAATGATTGGCAATCCAGTACCCACCGAAAAGTTTTTGAGTTCCTGGAAGTATATTAATGACTAAAGGTTAAGAATTTCTTGTCAGAGGGACTGCTAGGTGGCACAGTAAATAGAGCCCTTGCCCCGGAGTCAGGAGGACCTGAGTTCAAATTTGACCTCAGACACTTAACACTTACTAGCTATGTGACCTTGGGCAAGTCACTTAACCCCCATTGCCCTATGATCCCCCCTCCAAAAGGCAAAAAAAAAAAAAAAAGAAAAAAAGAATTTCTTGTCAGATTCCTGCTTTCTGGGCTACAGTTCTCAAACTGATCTCTACTTGATAGACTATATGCAGACAAGGGTCTCTCTCACTCTGTCTCTCTTGTCTCTATTTTTCTGCCTCTTTGATGCATTTCCTTCTTCCACTTACTAGTCATGCTCAGTTTTAAAAAGCTTCCTGGTCACCCAGGTGCTACTAAAGAAGGTGAGAGAATAGTCTTTTCGGGGCAATGCCTGAATCCACCCCCTTCTGTGAACCATTTTAGTGTACTCCTCCCATCCATATGGTCTTTTGAAAACCCTGGGTGAATGTGACTTTTTAATGTGTGTGTGTGTGTGTGTGTGTGTGTGTGTGTGTGTGTGTGTGCGTGGCTGTCATGGCTCTAGGTCCAGAAGATTCCAAGCTTATTGAATTTTTGAATCAATGATCCAAGAGGCTGGATTTGAATATTAGCTCACAGGCTTGTGTCTGTGTCAATGTATCAAAGACAGTATTCAACTTTTTTTCTAGTGAATGACTTGCTTTGTGGTTATGGACCAAAGATATAATTATCATTTCTTGTCTTCAGTTTCCTCATTGGCAAAATGAATGGGCTAGACTATAAGAGACAACATAGTACAATTAGAATGGATATTAAGACAGGAGACCTGGGTTCAAATCCCAGTTCTTCTACTTGCTTTCTGTGAGTACTTGTGGATCACTGGGTTTATCTATCTTTCTTCTGTCCCTCACTCTCACCACATGACCTTTTCTACTCATCCATTTCCTCAACTTGAGGCAAATCACTTTCCTCCTCTGGTCTTTCTTTGTTTTTCATCTTTGCAAAAAGGAAAAGGCTAGACTAGCTTATCTCTTAAGACCTTTTCACCCTGAATCCTTTGATCCTAGATAATTGCTTAAACCTTTGACAGTACCAAAGTTCTATGGCTCATGGCATGGGACCTGCGCTTATTCGTGATAGTCTTGGGGGATGGTTCTGAGATCAGGGTGGATGTTATAGAGAAGCAGAACAGGTAGTGGCCACAGCTCAAATATAAATGTCACTGAAAGAAGTGAATTCAACAAACGTTTAAGTGCCTATTATGTGACGGTCTGCTAAGCACTGGGATTATAAATGCAAGCAAAAGAAAGACCGACTCTGTCTTTTGAGAACTCACATCCTAGTGGGGGACGATAACACATAAGACGGAGCTAAAGTCGGGTAGGAGAGAGGACGTACTCGGGGGCATGGTGGTGAGGTCCGGAGAGTCTGAAGAGGAGGCGGGAGAGGAAAGGATCTGGCTGCCCTGTCCCCTCCTCAAAATGGGGGCTGCCTCTGCTGACCACAGGAAGGGATAGAGGGTCTAGAACGAAAAGATCACAAGAGAAGAGGGAAGTAACACGTTAGCTTGTTCCCACTTCTTAGCAAGGCGACAAGTCAAGTTGACATACATTCTTTATCTACTATGTACCAGGCGTTATGAGTTCTGGGGGAAAAACAGGTCCTGGCTTCAAGTATCTCACCATCTGATGGGGGAGGAAATATGGAAACCAGAAGGGAATGGGTGTTTGGATAAAGAAGGAAGAGAGGGCATTCATTTTGGAGCCTGTCAAGGGGTGATTGCAGGAGGCACTTACTGATAGGAGGAGAGCAGGTCTTAGAGAAGCCCCTCTCTCTCTCTCTCTCTCTCTCTCTCTCTCTCTCTCTCTCTCTCTCTCTCTCTCTCTCTCTCTGTTGTGTGTATGTATGAAAGCTGGGGCCATTGCGTGTGGGCACAGGATACATGTGGGAGTAGGAAGGATAAGACCTTCAGATCCAGAATACAAAGAAAGAAATTTGGACAAAAGGGTTAGAGGAGTAAAGAGTCCACTGAGTAACCTACTATGGATGGTCAGGGATGCAGTTGGGTCCAGAGGAATTGTGGAAGCAGAGTGATACAGGTGAAAAAACATGTTAATTTCTCCTTTGAGTGAGAGATAATCAACTGGACCTGGGTAGAGAGCCTTACCAATACGTATTGTCCTATTCTAAGGAGACAGAAGGAACCTTGAGATGATCATAATAACATGTTTGATGCTCTCTCTCCCCGGTCAGATTAGGCCCCCCCAATTCATCCTTCAGGAGATTTTATGGCAGCCTCTCCCCATTCCACTCCCAGTGACATTTGCCTAGTTCAGAACCTTATTATCCTATTCCTTCCATAGCCTCCTAATGGGTCCCCCACCTCCAGTCTGTCCTGGGAGCCATTGACAGACTCATCATCCTATAGGTCCTCTCTAATCCAGTCACTCTCCTCCCCCCTCAAAACCCTTCTTCATTACCTGTTGAATAAAACCCCATTCCCTTAGCTGGGGATTTCAGGTCCTTTATAACCTAACCCAAAACTACCTTATTTCCCACTATTCCCCTGCATCTTATCCTCTCCTTAAATCAAGCTGGCCCACTCTGGTCCTATCTTGTGCTTTCCTGCCTTTGTACCTTCCTTCCTTCCTTTCTTTCTTTCTTTCTTTCATTCATTCTTTCTTTCTTTCTTTCTTTCTTTCTTTCTTCCTGTCTCTCTCTCTCCTTTTTTCTTTCTTGGCAATTGGGGTTAAGTGACTTGCCCAGGGTCACACAACTAGTAAGCATCAAGTGTCTGAGGCTAGATTTGACCTCAGGTCCTCCTGACTCCAGGGCTGGTGTTCTATTCACTGAGCCACCTATCTGTTCCTTTTTTCACTTTCTATTTTTTTGGATAATCTCCCTCTTTCACTCATAACTTTTCCCTTTTCACTCACCTTAAAGTCCCTCCTTCTTCCTTTCCATCTACCCAAATCCCATCTGTTCTTCAAGAGCCAAGTCAAATCCCATCTCTTCTATAAAATGTTATCTTGCCACCTCACCCTGAAACATCTCTCTCCCTCCTTTGCATACTCATAGCAATTATTGTCTTTATAACTCATTTCATAATGAATCATGTGCTACTTTGTGTCATCTCCTCTATTGTTGTCTTGTGCTGTTAGTTAATGTTGCATTATTATTTAACATTTCAATTGTTTATTGAAAATAGTTGAATAACAAAATATTAAAAATATTTGAATCATTCAATTATAATCCTTTATTTCTCTAATTAGATTGTGGGGTCATGGAATTCAGGGAATGTGCTTCCTGTTTCTTTGTATCCCAACTAAGTAGCAGAGCACCTCAAACATAGTAGGTGCTCCACAAATGTGTTGATGTTATTTGAATTAAAATAATATCCTATATTTGGACAGTCCTTTTAAATCTGCCATTTATCTTCATTACTCAACATTTCATTGGATCTAATCTATGTGAGTCTTTACTGCAAATCATGGCCCATCCACACCTTCAAATCATGTGTAATTCTTATCCATGCTCTTCTATACATCTTTCATTGAGGAGCCACTAGTGTGGGGTCTTCTACTAGGCCTGTTTACATTTCATGTGTAATGATGGAGCTCTAGACCTAGCCATCCTTCTATCCCTCACTCTCATCACATGACCAGCCCACTTCATTTTCCAATGCTTTATTTCTTCAATGACACCACTTAATTCCACCTCTTGGGCATAGGTCATCGTTGGCCATATGATGCTATCTCCTAGAACTTGTCACGAATCTCTCCATAGCCCACTGGACCATCTGTAACTTTGATTTCATGAATTTTATGATATTCAAAGATTCATAAATGTAGCATTGCTGGGAGAATATTTAAGTTAAAAAGATGGGACAAAGAATCATAAATTTAGAACTTGAAGGGACCATAAACTAATCAGTCCAACTCATTTCATAGGCAAGAAAAGAAAAGCCTACAGAAGTTATGTGATTTTCCCAAGGCCACATAGGTAGTGACTTACAAAGTTGAAGTTTGAATCCATGTTTTGTGAACACAGATCCTGCATCCCTTCCTCTGTATCACACTGCAGTCTGTGCCAGGTGGCAATTTGAGATGGTTAAAAGTACTGAACAATCTTGCAAGTACAATCCCTCTTCCATTTGGGTTCTGTACAGATCATTCTTCATGAAGTGAACACCTTTGGTGAACATACATTTCTCTGTTTTATACTTTCATTAATATTAATAATCAGAAAGTTCCCATTGGTTACAACTCTTCTATACAACTAGACTATTGTACAATGTGAAAGTATTTGCAGATCCTGTACTTGATTGCATGCTGCCAGGGGGGGGGGGGGCGGGGAAAGAAGGGGTGAAAATTTGAAACTCAAGGGATTGTGGAACTGAATCTTGTAAACTAAAAGTAAATAAACAAGTCAATTAAAAAAATAATCAGAGTTCATGAATAAAGTTATCTCTATGATTGCACTTACCAAGGGAATACATTTAAGCATAAGCATATGATTTTAACAAATGTCTATCTTTACCTTGTTGGAGGAGATCCTTGAAGGATATATTTTCCTTTACCAAATCAAATGTTTGAGGGTTTTTTGGTAATAATATACAAAGAAAATGGAATCTTGTATTCTTTGTACATTTCAAAATTGTTTTCAAAAGCCTGCCTTTTTCATATCATTTTTTATCAAGGACATAGTTTGTCAACATCTTACAAAATCCTGATAAGGCAGAACGCTATCATTGCCATTTTACAGATGAGAAAACTGAGAAATCAAGTGAGTTGCTCGAAGCAGTTACATAACTCATTAGTATTGGAGCCATAGCTAGAATGCATGGTGTGGTAAAAAGTGCCATGAATTTGGTATTCAAGGAGTCTGATTCTTGGATATAAGGAGGGACATGACAGACATGTAAATAATGATGTACAAACAATCTATGTAGAGGATAAGTTGGAAATAAGGTTTTCCTTTTTAGCTAATTTAAAGCCTCACTGCTACAGTTTATTTCACAGGATCATAGATTTAGAATTGGAAGATATGTCAGAAGTCATCTCATTCAAAACCTCTCATCTTCTAGATGGGGAAACTGAGGCCCAAAGAAATGAAGTAACTTGTCCAAAATGCCATAGCTCATCAGAGATAGAGATGGTCTTTGTTATAGTTATACAGGGTTCTTTCCATTACAATACACTGACTCCCTGAAGCAGTCAATACTACTGAAACTTTATGTCATATTCCTCTGGCCTGCCCAGGTTTCTGTGACTCCAGGGTACCAGGATGTTGGGTTTTATAGGTAAACTAATTCCTGGTTATTTGGGGAGATATGGGGGTCTTCTAGATATCCTCAAAGCTCAACCTTCTTCTTTGGGCACTAAGTTAAGGGCACTTTGGGCACTAAGGTCACCCACTAAGGTAACAGCTACCCTTCAGTGGTCATGGTTGAATAGATTAAATTTTTTTTGTTCTTTCAAGGGGAGCAGAGATCACTTAGTGAGATCATTCTGGGTAGATTTTTTTAAAAAAGATGCCATTGTTTGGGGCTCTGGGGAGCAGTGGCAATTTTAGAGCCTGAAATCTCATCTGGGAGTTGGGGGTGGGAGGGTGAGGGGACAAAAAGAATGATCTAGTGCCCAGAGAAAAGGAAATCAGTTCTAGAGGCATTTTTTCCCCAGCTGCTCAGCTATAATGGGGCCCAAAAGGTGACCTTTAGTGTGGGTGTGTGAAGTCAGCCTGCTGGGACAGACCAAAAGAATCAAACTAAGAGAAATAGTGCTCTGATGACACATTCCCTAAAACATCAAAGGGTCCAATGCACAAATGGAACAACCCAGAATGGGGGTTGGATGGGGAGTAGCCAGGAAGCTGAGAAATTAAAAATGCAATTGCATGGGTTAAGTTAGCCTAGGTAGTGTGAGAATGAGCCTTTAGGGAGACATGAAAGTGTTGGGAGCTGGATGAGACCCAGAGCGCAGGAAATGGTGCTGCGTGGGGAAGGTTGGGCTGCCTCCCGAGATGCACTCAGCACCAGAACAATTCCCTCCCCTCCTTGGGGCATCCTGCTTAAATTAAATCATATCAAGTTGGTAAATACTTGCTGAGCACCCACTTTGTACATAGCACTTCTGGTTTCCTCCTACCTCTTCTGTCTATAACTTGGATTTTTAAAAATTTCTTCTGAGAGACTGTGTTTGAGGAGGTAGTGCAAAGGTTTCCTCTCAGGATCCTGGCCAAGACCCCCTCAAACTTCAGTTTTCATATCTGCCTAAAGTAGATGCATAAAGAGTGACTGCTTCAATTTTCAGTGAGGGTGTCAGCTTGGCATTTCAACAAAGCCAACACCAGCTCTTAGATGTAATCCTTTCCAAGGTCACCTATGAGCTCTTCAATGTCCCACTGGCCTTAGTTTTAAAGCACTCTGACAGGGCCTACCCCAGGCAGTTAAAGTCCACTGCTGCCAAAAGTGGTGTCACCAGTGAAAAGTCTCCCACTGGGCTCTGTCCAATGTGCTGACAGATATGGCCCTTGCTGAAAGGTGTCACCCCACGTAATGTACCAACTTAATAACTCTAGCATATATTATCCTGGAGATGGCCAAGATGTTCAGATTTCTGACAGATAGTGTGTGTGTGTGTGTATGTGTGTGTTGGGCAAGAGAGTCATGTAGCTTTCCCTTTCTTGTTGAGAACAAGATGGATTTAATGACTTCTTATGTTCATCAATATTTTTTGCTACTTCAAGGTGTCCCACTTGGCTCATTTCCTTGACATTCCCTTCTTGTAGGAAGTATAGTAATTAGATTTGTGCTTGAAGAATCAAGATTATACCTTGTATGTGTAAGGGCTGGGAGAAGAGAGACAGTTCTGAGACTCTGGGAAGCCAGATGGGAAAAAAATCAGCTTTCTTTACACCCACCTCTCCCAAACCTGGTCAAAATACTGTTTTTGTTTTTCCTAATAAATTCCCTAGATTGGGTACTTAGAGCAAAGAGACTGTGTTTCAGGTTGCTGTGACGATCAGAAAAGAACTGCAGAGTACCAGTCTGATAGGTTCATAAGCCAGTAAGCATCATCAGGTAGAGTTTACCATGTCACAAACTATTAGAGCTAGAAGGGACCTTGGAGGAGAGACTGACCTTTGTTTTACAAATGAGCAAACCACAGCAAACCAAAGTAACTGAGTGATTTGCCCAAGGTCACTCAGTGAATACAAAGCAGAACTGGTTCTCAGTATGAAACTTCAAATTGACATTATACATCCTTACCGGTATTAGCACTGAAATGTCAAGATATGGTTGCCTTGTGAATATGCTTAGATGGTTTGATGGTGAGGACACTTTTTTGGGGTCAGGACTTAGCAGATAAACTATTGCCTAAAGGGGAGCTGTTAACTAGGGAAGGTCTTTTAAGCCACCAATTTAGTGTTATTACTTTGAGGAAACTTAATGTCCTCTTTCCTCTTCTTTCCTAAGAACTCATATATATCAAGTAATCACTTTACAAATGTTTATCTAGCACTATAATCAGTGTTACAGGAAACAAAACAGACCTGACCTCAAGTAGATTATAGTTTGGGTAAAAAACAGGATGTGATCATGGGAAATTGACAATTTTCCTGGGCTTCAGTATTCTCACGTATAAAACAATGGATCTGAAGACCTCTAAGACCCCTTTTAGCTCTTAATTCTATGACTCTAAGTTAAAATTGTGCCCAGCAAGCGCAAAGTGAGAGACATCCTTGTGGTTTGATGTTATTCCTCTGGGGAAGGTTTCCTAGAGGAGCTATAGATGTGAGCTAAGCCTTGACAGATGAATAAGAATTGTGCAGGCAGGAAGGTGGGAAGAGAAATAATGTAAACAAAGTTCCAGGGATGGGAAGTTGAGAGGGAGAGAGAGAGAGAAGGGAGAAAGGAAAAGAAGAGGGAGAGAGAAGAAGGAGGAGGAGGAGAGAAGGATAAGAAGAAGAGGAGAAGAAGAAGGAGGAGGAAGAGAAGAAGAGAAAGAGAAGAGGAAGGAGAAGAGAAGAAGAAGGAGAAAGAGAAGGAGAAGAAGAATAAGTAGAAGAAGAAGGAGGAAGAGAGAAGGATAAGAAGAAGAGGAGAAGAAGAAGGAGAAGGAGGAGGAGGAGAAGGAGGAGGATGAGAAGGAAGAGGAGGAAAAGGAGATGGAGACAGAGAAGGAGGAAGAGGAGAAGAAGGAGAAGTAGAAGAAGGAGAAGGAGGAGGAGAGAAGGATAAGAAGAAGAGGAGAAAAAGGAGAAGGAGGAGGAGGAGAAGGAAGAGGATAAGGAGGAAAAGGAGATGGAGAAGGAAAAGGAGAAGAGAAGGAGAAGGAGAAAGAGGAGAAGAAGAAGAGGAGAAGAAGAAGAAGAAGGAAAAGAAGAAGAAAGACGAGGAGGAGGAGAGAAGGATAAGAAGAAGAGGAGAAGAAGGAGAAGGAGGAGGAGGAGAAGGAAGAGGATAAGGAGGAAGAGGAGGAAAAGGAGATGGAGAAGGAAAAGGAAAAGAGAAGGAGAAGGAGAAAGAGGAGAAGAAGAGAAGAAGAAGAGGAAGAAGAAGAAGGAGGAGGAGGAGAAGGAGGAAGAGGAAGAAGAAAGAGAAGGGAGAGAAAGGAAGAGGGGGAGAGAGAGAGAGAGAGAGAGAGAGAGAGAGAGAGAGAGAGAGAGAGAGAGAGAGAGAGAGAAGAGCTTTTAAGTAGACCATTCCAGCTGGAGTGGAGGGTTCAATTAGTGGAGTGATGGGAGGTAAATCTGGAAAGGTAAATTTGAGGGTCAGATTGTGGAATGCCTTAAATGCCTGGTAATGAGCTTAGACTTGATCTTATAGGTCAGCAGTTCTCAACCTGTGGGTCGCGACCCCTTTGGGGGTCAAATGGGGTTGCCTAAGACCATTGGAAAACACATATTTCTGATGGTCTTAGGAACTGAGATACCACTCCTCCATCTGTCTCCAGGCGGGTCCACTCATGCAGATACACCCACATACAACTATTAAAGGGTCAGTGGCATTAGGAAGGTTGAGAACCACTGTTATAGGTAGTGGGGAGCCACTGAAGACGTTTGATCAGGATGGAAACATGTAATTGGGTATTATTACACACGTACATGCCTTAGACTGTATATTTTCCTTCTAAAAGATAAGCAGTGGAGAAGATAGAGGATTTTTGCTTTTTTTTTTTTTAACTTGTTCTGCAGAATTGTCACACAAATTGAATGAGGCAGGGTGAGGATGGGAGACTGCATCTCAGTATGGCATTGTACAATTGTTTGCGTCACACTCCAAGGGCCCTTTTTGCAGTGTCCTTCCTGGAGTGATGGCAGATCAATTGAAGAGGGTTAGATGGATAAAGTGCTGGACTTACAGTCAAGAAGACCTGAATTCAAATCTTACTTCAGGTACTTTATAGCCACATAACCCTGGACGAGACACTTAAACTCTTTCAACATGAGTTTCCCTATCTGTAAAACAGGAATAATAATGCCTACCTTACAGGGTTGTTGTAAAGATCAGACAAGGTAGTTGCTTTGCAAACCTCACAGCCCTATACAAATGTTAGCTATTATTCTAGGTCTCATCAGGAAGAGCAGCAGAAGTCTTCCATGATGGAGGCTAGAGGATTACAAGTTCCTGGTGGCTAACTTCTGGTCACTTATCTGTTGTAGCTGCTGTTGTATTTGTAGCAGATGCTGTTCTCCGTAAACCTGGCAAAGTTTCACCCACCTTGTTTAGTTTCCCACCACTTGCTACTCTGTAGCTTGAAAACACTGTCTTAAATAAGAACAGATCTAACAGGTGTCTTTGGCAGGTTCCAAAAAGTGTGAAGAAACCTGGGCTGTGGTGAGTGTGTGGTAACACCTCTCCCTTCTCTGCCCCAAATTATAAAATCAGCATCATGCCAGATTAATCATGCCAAGATCCTCTGTGGTGACATGGTGCTGTGATGCCTACAGGGTCAAGACCAGGCTCCTGAATGGTTGATGAAGCTTTCTATGATCTGAAAAATTCACCAATGCCCTGCCAACCTGGTGATGAGGCTCTTGGGATTTAGCTAGATTGATTTTTAGGAGATAGGCATGTGGCCAAGTCTTGCATGCAAAGTCTTCCAGGACCTTTCAGAACTTCTGCTTTTCTGGTCCAGCCTTTTAAAACTCCAGGTCACCTACATACTACAGTGAGGGATTGCAGGAGGACTTTGATGGTAGAAGCACATAATGAAAATATGATGTCAAGAGCATAGCTGTACATAGACTGGTGTGCTGGCATATTCTAGGGGAGCGTTCTCTCATTAGTCCTTAGGAAGGCCAATAGGAACGCTTCCCCAGGTTATGCTAGCATACCAGTATAATGTTAATGGGATTTAAGCTCTTCCCCTTCCTCCCCAGCCCATTAATAGGCCTCATGTAGAGCCCATTAAGGGAAGCTTGCTTAGGGGAAGCTTGCTTAGGGGAGGCTTGCTTGTAGGAAGGCTTTCACATCTTTTGCTAATTTCTAATTAGACACTGAATCATGATGGTTATGATGCCTTCTGACTCTGAGAAGTATATATATATATATATATATATATATATATATATATATATATATATATATATATATATACACACACATATATATGTACACTTTAAGTGGATATTTTGCTTTGGGGCTTACTTGTGAGAAGGATTTTATGATTCCCTGGTAGAGTTTCTGAGTGGTGGTATGTTCAGAGCCCTCTGACTGCTCAGATGTAAAGGCTCCCTTTATCCAGGGATGTATGGAAAGTATATAGCAATATTGCTTTGATTCAGGCAATCAGAGCCCTGTCTGTTGGTCTTTATTTCTCTGCTTGTATTTTCTGTTTGTATTTTCTCTGAAGTTCAGGGTGCTGACTTTTCCCCTGAACTAGTGAATGTGATTAAAAAAGATTGTTGACCCCTTAAACAGCTATCTTTCCTAGTAAAGCAGATCTAAGAACCTAAGCAGCCATCCTGGGTATGCCAGTGTGGTTACCACTACAACCAGACTATATGCTAGGGACTCTTCCTGGAAATAGTTCATAGGAACAAATAGTGAACTGAATTCTCTTCCCTGCACCTTAGATAATGGTCAATCATAAATTCATGGAGGATCTAATAAGATCGGATCACATTCATATAGTCCATTATAAGAATAAAAAAAAACCCATTTCCCTCATAATCATCCTATTGGTAGGTTGTTCACATATTAGGTAATATGACTATCATCTCTGTTTTACAGATGATAGACCAGAGGGTTAGAGAGCTTCAGTGACCTGCTTGATGTCACATAGCTGGTAAGTAATGGAGTTACTTGAACCTACATCTTCTGACCAAAGTCCAACACTCCTTTGCTACAGGATGCTGCCAGAGACATTTTTGTCAGGTATTAACTGTATATGAGGCAATGTCTCTGGGCATGACTGATTGGCTCCTGAGTTGTATAACACTTTGGGGGTGTGATCTAAGGGCATCCATATAGATGACTGGGAGAATGATAGCAAGACCATTGCCTCTTTTGACATTATTCTTCTCAGGACTCCACTCTTGACTCTCTGGACTTCTTTCTCCACTATTGTTCCACCCCAGATTTTTAGCTTCCTTCTATATGACGTCTTACCCCACTAGAATATATTCTCTTTGACCATCTATTATCAAACAATCAATCAATCAATCAATCTATTGATATTGATAGATAGATAGCTGTATTTGTATTCCTAGCACTTTGAATAATGCCTGGCATCTAGAGAGCACTTAATTAATGCTTGTTGAATCAATTTTCTTCACTGCTTTCAGCATCATGTAGAAGAGTTTTGAAGCCGGTAGTCAATCTGGAGCCCATCATAAGCTCAGTTTGTACAGAGTCTAGTGGGGAGTGGGGATGAGGGAGGGAATGGGGAAGTAGAGATTTTTTTCTTTTAAGTTATTAATGGATTTAGTTGATAAACGTTTATTAAGTACCTATTGCACATCAGACATTGTGCTAGGTTCTGGGCATGTACGAATAAATAAAATAGTACCTGCCATTCCAAGAATTTTATGTTCATCTGAGTAAATACAGCATGCACATAGACAAGGAAACATATATACAAATTAATTTCTGAGGGGATGACTCTAGCAAGTGGGGGCATCAGGACAAACTTCCTGTGGGAGGTGTCTGAAATGAGGAGGGACTGAATTCCTATTTCCTATAGCCTTTTCTGCTTTATGATCAAGTTCAAGGACTTGAGAGGAAAGGCTGATTTTCTCCCCCAGGACATCAGGTTTGGAATGGGTGGGTCAGAATGAGTCTCTGGTACTGTTCTTTGCACTCCATGATGACTTTGTTATGCCTAATGATCAGATTTGGAGTTGCAGAATTTATTTCCTGTATAAAGAAATGTTATTATTTTTATCATGCGGTGCACATAAGTTCTTACTTCACATTGAATCACCTGAGAGAAGCAGGGGCCGTGCTGTGTCTCATCATTTCCACCCAGCAAGAGAACTAGAAAGAAATAGTTACTTCTAAACCAATTAAACCAAAGTGTCCTTTGGGGTCGTTATGTAATGGCCCAGTAACAAGCGGAATGCAGTGGTCCTTAGCACACCAGTGGGTGTTTTAGGAGGGGCAGCATCTTTTGAGAAGCAGAAATATTGGGAATATCTTAGATTACCAAGTGCCATAACACCAAGGATTTTGAAATTTGCTGATACTGGTACATCCAGAGTCAATGCCAGTCATGCAGATCCTCAAGACCTATAAAGTTGAGGTTAATGGAACATTGAAGTTAGATTCAAAGCATTTTAGGTGCTACCCAAAGTGTTTAGGGGCTTACTAAATCTTTGTGGGCTCTTTTGCAAATGGGAGAGTTTCATAGGGTTGGATGAACACACTGAATTTCCAAATCCTCTGAAGATTATCGGGTTAAAAGAACACCAACATTTGTTTCTCCCATGTAATAAACACAGAATGGTAAGAAAATATAATTAAAAATAATAGAAAGACTATCAGTTTTATTTTAAGTCCTTACATAAGGGAAATCAAACAATGGGAAAATAAGCTTTTGAATTTAAAAAAATGCAATATCTGAATTGCCGCACAAATACCAGGCTACTTCTCAAAATAGTTAAACATGGACAAAAGCTAGACTGTTGGGTCAAACTTAATAAGATGAAATTTAATAGAAATAAGTGTAAAGTCTTACAGTTGCATTCAGAAAAGCATCTTCAGAACGACATAGTTAGACAATAGTTCCTATAAGAAGGATCTAGGATGTTAGTAGACTAGAAACTTAATGTTAGTCAATAGTCAAATAGTCAATAATGTGACTAAGAAAGTTAATGCCATCCGAGACTGCATTAAAAGAAGCATGTACAGAATGAGAGAGGTGATAGTTCCTTTGGGTCTCCTGCTTTGGCCAGACTATCTCAGGAATTTTTTGTTCAACTATGACCACCCTATTTTAAGGCAAGTCAGGAGTCAGGAGTCAGGAAGACCTGAGTTCAAATCCAGCCTCAGACACTAACTGTGAGACCCTGGGCAAATCACTTAACTCTGTTTGCCTCAGTTTCCTCATCTGTAAAATGAGCTGGAGAAGGACATGGCAAATTATTTCGGTATCTTTCTGAAGAAAACCCTAAACAGGGTCACAAAGAGCTGGACGTGGCAACAACAGCAACAATAACCATGACCATATATGGACATTAATAAGTTGGAGAGAATTCAGAGGAGAGCAACCAGAATGGTGAAGGAGCTGGACAACATGCCGTGTATTGATCAGTTGAAGGAACCGAGGGGTCCTTAACTTTGAGAAGAAAAGGCTCAAGGGGCATGATAACTGTTGAAGTAACTGGAGATAGAAGAATTACATTTATTTTGCTTGGCTCTAGAGACAGAACCAGAGGCAAAAGTGAAAGTTTCAGGTTCCAGGGAAAGAAGATTTATCTAACAATTAGAGCTATTTCAAAGGGGAACAGGTTGCCATAGGAAGCAGTAAGTTGCTCCTCACTTAAGATTTTGAAGTGAAGACTGGATGATTAATAAACATTTTAAAGTGGCTGTTAGGAGACAGGCACTATGCTAAGTGCTTTACAATTATTATCTAATTTGTTCCTCACAGCACCTCTAGGAGGTAGGTGTTATTATTATTCTTTCCATTTTACAGATGAAGAAACTGAGACAAACACTGGTTAGGTGACTTGCCCAAAGTCACATAGCTAGTAATTGTCTGAGGTCAGATTTGAACTCATGTCTTCCTGACTCCAGGTCTGGCACTCTATCCACTATACCAGCTAGCTGTCACACTTGGATACCACTTGGAGATACTGCATAAGGAATTCTTGTTTAGACATGGGTTATAATAGATGGTCTCTGAGGTCCCTTCCAACTCTAAAATAGGCATTGGAACCCCAGGAATAGCAGTAATTCTCAAAATATCATTCCTGCTTCCTGGCCAGACCTCTAAACCATTATCCAGTGTGGCAACTCCTATGGAAAAGAAGCCATTCATCTCTACCAACTGCCAATCAACTACCAACCTCAAGGCAGGCAATCCAGTCTAGCTGGAACAGTAAGGAAAGGAGAGGAAGAAGAGGAGGGAGAGGGAGAGAGATAGAGAGAGGAGAAAAAGAAGAAAGAGAAGAGAAAGCAAAAAAGAGAAGAAGAAGGAGGAGGAGGAGGAGGAAGAGGAGGAGGAGAGAGACACACACAGGATTCAGTTATATGCCAAGCAAATAAAACCCCTCCCACTATTTGGCTACAATCTCCCCTCAAATCCAGATGGGGCCATCCCAGGACCCTGTACCCAAAGAGTCATAGAAATAGCCATGTTTCTGGCCCAAGTTTTTAGCCATCATCCTGGGAAGCAGTCCTTGTGAAGACACAACCTGGCTACTGCTCCTTCGGGTGCTACATTCATAGCTACTAAAGACCCAGAAAACAAAATTCTTGCCACCCAAGACATTGGTACTATCATATGGTTCAGTATTAGACACTGTTATGATTTTATCAATGAAAATAACTTAGACAAGAGGCATTGACATCTTTGCCACTGCATCCCAAGGACCACACAAGTTTTCCATCTGACTCGAAGCTATAATTTCCCATGTACATTTATGTATACATGGACATACATGCACACAGTCTCCCTCATTATATGATCGTAAACTTCTTGAGAGGAGGACCCTTGCCTTTTTTCTCTTTGTATATCTGGTGCTTAGCATAGTGTTTTGAACACAGTATTTCATAAATTCTTTATTCTCACATTCATTTAGTCTTAAGATTCTGAGATAACTTTGTGAATTAGTGACCACAAGTGTCAGGTGAGGAATTTGGTGGTGGAGGGGCATGGGTCAGGTGGAGGGAAGGGATTACACAGAGGAGGAATGTAAGCAGAAATCCCAACTATCAGACTTGTCCTGCTTAATGAGTGAATCTGATCTGTGACTTTTGGTGGATCGTTTAAATTTTATGCCCCTTGTAAAATCATGTGAAATTTTAATCCTCATCCTTAGAACTAGTCTATCAATTTTTCCTTTGTTAGACATTTTGGACACTGACACAAGCAATTTTTCTGTGCAGCAAAACTCTATTACAGAGAACTATATGAGTTCCAAGTGCAGTGAAAACTTCTTAATGCAATGTTAAATGATTAGTTTTAAATATATTTTCAGGTTATTGAACTTGGTATAATCAAGTGGGAAGTGGGAAGCAATTTTGTATTTTTAATTGAAACTCCCATTATATGTTTTATAACATCAACACATCCTCAATCAGTTTCACATTCATCTTGTAATCTTTGTTATGATTCCTAAGATTAAAAAAAAAAACTTTTGTAAAATAGATGTGAGGAATGTAATTTGAGTGACTTTCAAAATTTGGCAACTTTGAAAAAACACACACCCTGATTTGTTTTCTTTATATTGTTAACTCCTCACAGAGTCATAAAGAAAATTCTTTGTTAAAATTTAAGTGCTATCTAAATGTTGGTTATCCTTATCTCTAAAGCTGCTTTTTTAGTTTTCAACATTCATTTCCGTAAGATTTTGAGTTAAAATTTTTTCTCTCCCCGTCTTTCCCTTTCCCCCACCCCAGAATAGCAAGCCGACTGAAATACCCCTTCCCCCAATCTGTTCTCTCTTATATCCTCCCCCTTTGCCCCCCTAACTTTCTAGTAGGGCAAGATGAGTTTCTATACCCCAGCACCTGCGTATCTTATTTCCCAGTTGCATGTAAAAAAACAATTTTTAAACATTTGTTTTTAAAACTTTGAGTTCTAGATTCTTTTTCCCTCCTCCCTCCTCACCTAACCCTCACTGGAAAGATAAGCAATTCAATATAGATTGTACATGTGTAGTTACCGAAATCATTTCCATAGTAGTTATATTGTGAAAGACTTACTATATTTCCCTCCATCTTATCCTGCCCCCCACTTATTCTGTTTTCTCCTTTGACCCTATCCCTTTTCAAAAATGTTTGCTTCTAACTACTCTCTCCCCCAATCTGCCCTCCCTTCTATCCTCCCCCCTCTTATCCCCTACCTGCCTATTTTCCTGTAGGGTAAGACACCCAATTGAGTGTGTATGTCATTCCCTTCTTAAGCCAGGTCGTCCCATTCCCTTTCACCTTCCTGCTCTTCTCCTCCATTGTAACAGTTTCTCTTGCCTCTTTCATATGAGATAATTTATCCTAATCTATTGCTCCCTTTCTTCTTCTCCCAATAAATTCCTCTCTCATCTCTTAATTTTATTTTTTAGATATCATCCCTTCATATTCAACTCATGCTGTGCCCTCTGTCTATGTATACATGAACATACAAATGCCTACACACACACATATATTTATATACACATACATCCTCCTATACATACATGTATATATACATATATATATATACATACATATACACACACATATTCCCTTCAGCTATCCTCACACTGAGAAAAGTCTTATGAGTTATAATTATCATTTTTCCATGTAGGAATGTAAATAGTTAAACTTTAATAAGTTCCTTATGATTTTTTTTTCCTGTTTGCCATCTCATGCTTCTCTTGCTTCTTGTAGTTGAAAGTCAAATTTTTTGTTCAGCTCAGGTTTTTCCATCAAGAATGTCATCTATTTCATTGAATGACCATATTTTCCCCTGTAGTATTACACTCAGTTTTGCTGGGTAGGTGATTCTTGGTTTTAGTCCTAGCTCCTTTGACCTCTGGAATATCATATTCTGAGCCCTTTGATGCCTTAATGTAGAAGCTGCTAGGTCTTGTGTTATCCTGATTGTGTTTCCACAATACTTAAATTACTTCTTCCTGGCTGCTTGTAATATTTTCTCCTTGACCCAGGAACTCCGGAATTTGGCTGTGATATTCCTAGGAGCTTTCTTTTTGGGATCTTTTTCTTTTTTTTTTTTTTTAATTTAAAAAAAAATTTTTTTTTATTTACTCATTTACTTTTAATTTACAAGATTCAGTTCCACAATCACTTGAGTTTCAGATTTTCTCTCCTCCCTTCCCCCCCACCCCCATGGTGGTGTGCAATCATGTATAGGATCTGCAAATACTTTCACATTGTACAATAGTTTGGTCATATAGAAGGGCTGTAACCAATGAGTGATCACTGGGAAAAGAAAAAAAAAAAAAGCAAAACCAGACATGAAAGAGAACGATAACGAGTTTTGCTTCAGTCTCCATTTAAACTATAGTCTTTCTATATCTTTCTCTGAGTTTAGGT
>CM053586.1:303848292-303868581 GCA_028646515.1 Pseudochirops corinnae | reverse complement strand
TGACCTGGAAAATAGATCTAGGAGAGACAATTTAAAAATTATTGGACTACCTGAAAGCTATGATCAGAAAAAGAACCTAGAAATCATCCTTCAAGAAATTCTCACGGAAAATTGCCATGATATTTTAGAACCAGAGGGCAAAATAGAACTTGAAAAATTTACCGATTACCTCTTGAAAAAGATCCCCAAAAGAAAACTCCTAGGAATGTCATAGCCAGGTTCCAGAGTTCCCAGATCAAGGAGAAAATATTACAAGCTGCCAAGAAGAAACAATTTGAATACTGTGGAAATACAATCAGGATAACCTAGGATCTAGCAGCTTCTACATTAAGGGATCGAAGGGCCTGGAATGTGATATCCTGCAGATCAAAGGAGCTAGGATTAAGACCAAGAATGATCTACCCAGTAAAACTGAGTATAATGTTTCAGGGGAAAATATGGTCATTCCAGTGAGGTGGAGGACTTTCAAGCATTCTTGATGAAAAAACCAGAGCTGAATAGAAAATTTGACATTCAAATACAAAAAGCATGAGAAGGTAAACAGGGAAAATAAATCATAAGGAACTTATCAAAATTGGACTATTTATATGCCTACATGGAAAAATGATAATTGTAACTTATGAAACTTTTCTCAGTATGAGGATAGTTGAAGGGAATATAAATGTATCTGTATGTATACATACACATATGTCTATATAGGAGGGTATATATGCATATGAATATATATGTGAGTGTGTGTATATATGTGTACAGGTATACATAGACTGAAGGCACAGGATCCATTGAATAGGAAGGGATGATATTTTAAAAGGTGAAATTGAGAGGTGGGAGAGAAATAGAATGAGAGGAGACAGGGAGAGACAGAATGGGCTTAATTATCTCATATAGAAGAAGCAAGGGATAACTGTTACAATGGGGGAAAGAACAGGAAGGCAAAAGGGAAAGGGTCAACCTTATTCTTATTGAATTTGGCTTAGGGAGGTAATGACATGCACTCTAAATTGCCCTACAGGAGAGTATGGGGGAAGGGAATGAGAGGGGGGATGATAGAGGGGAGGGCATGTTGAGGGGGAGGATTGTGAGAAGCACACACTTTTGTAAAGGGACAGGGACAAAGTAGAGAATAGAACAAGGCAGGGTGGGATAGGATGGAGGGAAATATAGTCAGTCTTTCACAATATGTCCAGTGTGGAGATGTTTTGCATAACTACACATATATGGCCTGTATTGAATTGCTTGTTTTTCCAGTGGGGGTGGGTGATGAGGGAGGAAGGGAAAGAATCTAGAGTTTAAAGTTTTAAAATCAGTTGTTTATGTATATATATATATATATATATATGTATATGTATGTATATGTATATGTATATATATTATTAAAAAAATAAAATGAAGGGTTGAATTAGATTATCTCTAAGGTTCCTTTCTTTTTAAAAATTTAATTTATGGAATAAAACAAGCATTTCCATAACATATTTTTAATAGATAAGGTGATTGCTTATGAAGTTGCAAGTCTGTTACGTACAGCTTGCTGTCCTTAAGGTTCCCTTCTACTGGGATTCTGTAATTCTTGGATTCTATGGAGAAGCTCTAGGCAGAGGGAATCCTGATGTGGTTTGGCACATATCACCTTAGTGGGAGCTACAGTGGGAAGAGACAGGAAGGAATAGATGTCTTGAAGTCCCAATTCTCAAGCCCATATGCCAGCCTAGGAAGAATTGTAATAAAGCATTAACTCTTTATTGAATGAATCAAAATTACCGACAGCCTTGGATTTTGGGTCAAGGGGGAGCTATCTTTGTTGAATTGTATTAACATGAATTGATGTGTAGGATTAATCATAAGTATCTAGAATTTAGAGCTTGTTGAGAATTGAGACCATTGGGTATAGGTCCTTCTTTTTTCCTGGTCAGGAACCTAAGGCACAGAGAGATGAAAATATTTGTCCAGTAAACATACTCATGTTAACATGTGGTGGAATGGAATGGAGGCTGGAGATTTCAAATCAGGTCTTGTTCAGTTGATTTTCTTTTGGGAAAAGATACTGGAGTGGTTTGCCATTTCCTTCTCTAGCTCATTTTACAGATGAGGAAACTGAGGCAAACAGAGTGAAGTGACTTTCCCAGGATCACATACCCAGTAAATGTCTGAAGCCAGATTTGAACTCAGGAAGAAGAATTTTCCTGTCTCCAGGCATGGCACTCTATCCTATCCTAGCTGTGTTACATTCTACCTGCGTGATAGGTAAGTATCTTTTAAGTTACTTTCTTAAGGGGGAAGGCAGGGCAATTGAGATTAAGTGATTTGCCCAAGGTCACATGGCTAGTGAGTGTTAGATCTGAGGTCGGATTTGAACTCAGGTCCTCCTGACTCCAGGGTTGGTGCTCTATTCACTGCACCAACTAGCCGCCCCCTTAAGTTACTTTCTACTCATGTGCTAGGAAAGGCACTACTCTGGGCTTCAATATTCTCATTTGTAAAATGAAGAAACTTGGCCTAGACAAGGCCAGTTTCTGACACTCTAAGATCCCACACAGGAAGTAAATAATTGAACCGCATTTTCAGATCCAGGTTTGTTCTACTAGATCGCTCAGAGGCTTTTTAATGAAGATATGAATGCTTGGTTCTGCTTAGGTGACCTTTCCCCTCTAACCTTTTCCTGGCCTCTACTAGGTTGCTATATGAGGGAGGCTGCTAACCCACTACCCTGCTGGGTCCATAAAAGGCTGGGATTGTTCCCCAAGCAGCACCCCAGGCCAGGAAGCTGCACCTTGCACACAAGTGCCCTACTTGTTCCAGGTTTTGGCTAAGCCCCCAAGGGAAGCTTTCCAAATTTGGCATCACCTAGCTCATTCTCAGGACCTGAATTCCCAAACCTGATAATTTTCAGGAAGAACCTCGAAGCTTCCCCTCCCTTTGCAGCTGAGACTTAATGGCAGAGAGCTGGAGCAGGGTCTTGTTGCTAAGCCTTCATTATTTCCACAACATATTTTACAGGACTCCTACTAACATACTATGAAGCATTGTGCTAATTTAAACCAAGCAAGTCATGTCAAATTAAATGAGCAAAGTACATTGGGTTAGGCAGTATCCTGGCTTGTTATTGTGTGTTTGTTTACTTGTTAATTGGCCAACTTTAGTAATCTGTAGACCTTTTTTCGTTGTCATTAACACAGATTACTGACATCTCTAGCCTCAGCTGCATTGTCCAGTGAAAGGGGATAGATGGAATGGGATGTCATTGACTTCTAGTTTCTAGTCCTGTTGGGTGATCTGGGGAAGGTACTTGGCCTTCTCTGGGCTTCCATTGCACCTGCAGAATGTCTTATTACCTACCCTAATTCTCATAGGTAAAGGATTCCTTAACATGAGAATATTTGAAAAGCATGCAAAGAGGACTAGGAGGGGGCTGTGATATGAAGATGAAGCCATCCCAGTCCAGAACTGTGCAGAGGCTTTGACGACTAGCCAGTTGGCATGACTGAATGCCCCTCAATGAGCCCAGTGCTGTCCAAGGTCAGCTTTGGAATGGAACCCTGGCCTGCTGGCACAGATGTCACCCCCCTCCTCTGTGCTCACCCTAGGGTGAGCTCTGGGATGGAAGAAAGAGCTCTGGATTTATAGTTAGAAGATCTGGGTTCTATTTCCAACTCTGCCATTTACTAGCTGTGTGGCTTTAGCTGATTTATTTAACCACTCTGAGATCTAGTTTCCTTATCTGCAAAAAGAGATAACAATGCTTGCAATAATATCAATTCAAAGGTTCTTATGTGGACCATATGAAATGATAATACACAAAATGTTTGCAACCATAAAGTCTTATATAGATATCACCTGATATTGTGAGATCCTCCTCTATTCAGTCTTCCTGGATCACTTTGGTCCACAACGATCTCTTGTCTCTGTCATCCTATACTATAAATAAACTTGGCCTTCATTGGCTACCATGTCACATCTCTATTATTGTAATGGTATTTAATTTTTCATGTGTATGTGTTCATTTGATATTTCTTTGCATGCCTCACAGCACTTTGAACATAGCATTGTTGTTGTTGAGTAGTTTCAATCATGTCTGATTCTCTGTGACCCCATTTTGGGTTTTCTTGACAAAGATACTAGAGTGGTTTGCCATTTCCTCCTCTAGGTCATTTTACAGATGAGGAAACTGAGGCAAATGGGGTTAAATGACTTCCCCAAGGTCATACAGCTAGTAAGTGTCTGAAGCTAGATTTGAACTCAGGTCTTCCTAACTCCATGCTTTGTGTTCCATCTGCTGTGCCACCACAGTTAGTTAGAAAACCCCAAATGGGGTCACAAAGAGTTGGACATGATTGAAAATGACTGAACAATAACAAAGTGCCAAATAAGTGTCAGGCAATATACTAAGTGCTGGGAATACAAAAAGAGGTAAAACAGACCTGACCTCAAGGAGCTCACAATCGAATGGAGGAGATAATGAGCAAATGAAATATTCAGGATCAATAGAAAATAATGATAGAGAGAAGGCTAGAACTGAGGAATTGGGAAAGTCTTCCTAGAGAGTACGGGATTTTAGTTTAGTTTAACCACTCCGAGCTCTAGTATATAAAAAAAATACTCTAATTAATAATCAGAGAATTCAAGCTAAAGCAATTGCGAGGTTTCTACATCATACCTATTAGATCCACAAAGATGATAAAAGAGAATGACAAATGTTGGGAGGGCTGTGGGAAAATAGGCACACTGATGTATTATTGTTGGTGGAGCTGTGAGTTAGTATAGCTATTCTGGAAATCACCTTGTAACCATGCCCCAGAAGGTTCCTAACCTATGTGTACCCTTTGACCTAACTATACCTTAACTAGGCCTATCCCCCAAAAAGATTCAAAGAAAGAGGAAAAGGGACTCATATGTACAAATAGTAGCAGCTTTTTTCATAGTAGCCTCAAACTGGAAACTAAGGTGGCCCCTTAAGAGTTTTTAAAATTTTTTCACAAATTATGGTATGTGATTGTAATAGAATATTATTATTCCCTCAGAAATTTGCTATATACAAAATGACAGTTTCAGAGGAAGCTTGGAAGATCTTTATGAACTGATGCAAAGTGAAGTGAGCAGAACTAAAAGAGAAATTGATCCAATGATATTATAAAGAGAAAAGGTTTTGGAAGACTTCAGAGCTCTCATCAGTAAAATGATAAATCATAAGTCCAGAGGAATGAAGATGAAACACAACACTTTTGCCAGAGTGGAGGTGGACTTAGAATGCAGGATGAGACATGTATTCTTAGGCATGGAGGCTTTTATTATTTTTCTTTATTTTTCCGTTGGGAGGCAATGGGAAGGAGAGATACTAAATTCTTGTAAAATAAAGAAATATATTAAAAATCTTTCTAATTTGCGTAGAAGGGATTGACTTGCCCTGGTAGAACAAGATGCTCACCAGGAGCTTCTTACACCAATAAAATCACAAGTCCAATCCTTATCTCTTTGTATATTCTTCCTCTATTATGCTATAAGCACCATGAGGTCAGGTACTATCTTTTAGCTAAACTTTGTATTCTTCCTAGCACTTAGCACAACGTTCTGTAAATGATGAGTGATTAATAAATGTTTCTAGCAATGTAGAGGAGATTGCATATTACCTACAATTGCTTACGGTCTCATTCTTACTGTAGTGGGAGAATTGATCTACTTGTGTCCTAATGATAGATGGGACAAAACAGGCTGTTACAATTGTTTGTCCTTTCTTCTCAAAGAGGACCGTGACATCAGGAAGGTGATGCCATGACTTGCAAGTGAATTGGATTTAAGTGCAAGGTCATCAGCCACATGTTCTCCTCTGGAGCCATCTGGGTCCAGTGGCAAGATATAGATCAGGATGACTGGAGATTGGTCCTGACATGACATGATATATTGCAGAGAACACTGGGGCAGCAGCTCCATTATCTCCTTCAAACCTGCAAATGGAAGGGAGGGCAAGAAAAGTGATTACCTCCGGGAGTCAGGAAGTCTGGGTCAAAGTCCAGACTCTACCACCTACTATCCATGTGACTTTCGACAAGTATCTTCCCTAAACCTGTAAAATGGGGATAGTTCTCTACCTTTATTACAGTTGTGTTGTGAGGATGGAAATGGGATAAGGAACATAAAATATTCTGCAAACTATAAAGCTCTAAACAAATGCCAGCTATTATTATGGGAGGAAGGTGGGTGGTGTTACCTCAGTTATTCTATGTCAAGTCAATTTCCTCATTATTCAGGGGCAGCAACACCAACTAATTTTGTATCTAGGCAAGAATATACATTTGAGTCTCCCTAGTATAATAGCAGGGAATGCTTAGAGGAATAGATCCATATTTACATATTTTTCTGAGCCCCTCAGCTTTGGTTGCCCAGGGCCAATAATGACAATTAGAATTTTACAAAGTCCTTTACCAATATTATCTCATTTGATCTGCACAACAATCCTAGAAGATAGGTTCTGGTATTAGCTCCATTTTATAGATTTAAAAAAAAAAAAAGGAGACTGAGAGAGGTTAAATGACTTGGCCAGGGTCACACAATAAGTCTCTGAATTAGGATTTGAATTCAGGTCTTCCTCACTACAAGGTCAGCATTCTAACCACTGTGCTACCCAGCTGTCTTAGTTACTTTGCCTTTGTTACAACTATGTTGAGATAAATCACAGAATTTCAAAATGGAAAGAATCTCAGAAAGAATTCCATCTTATCCTATCTTGACCTGACTGAGAATCCTCTCTATAACATCTATGATGAGTGGTCATCTAGTCTTTCATTGAAGACCTTTGGTAATAGGGAACCCAAATCTCCTGAAGTAGATTATTCCATCTTGTAACAGTCACAATTATATGGAAATTTTTCTTCCGTATGGAGGTAAAAATCAGCTTGTTCGTAGTTTCCAACCATTCTCCTCCATTTATCCTTTGGAACCTGTCCTATCTGGCAGATCTTCAGATATTCAAAGACATGTTATAATTGTCCCTCCTTCCATCCCTCTTCCTTCTTTTCTAGTTCCTTTACATTTTCTCTAGGCTAAATTTTCCTAGTACCTTCGAGATCTTAGATGGAAGACTCCTCACCATCCTGGCAGCCCTCTTCTCAACACTTTCCATCTTCTCTATGTTCAATAGATTGTGACATCAGGGTATGAAAAGTTTGTCTGTCTGTCTCTCTCCCCCCCACCTCACCCCACCAAATTCTCTCTCCTTTTTTCTTGTGATGCCTAGATGTCTATAATTAGACCTTTATTCCCTTGGCTTAAAGCTTCCTATTCCCTGTGGAAATGCAAATAACTGAAAGAAATAAGGCACAATCAATTATTTATACCCCGATGTTTATGAATTATAAAATTTTTAACACTGTAAGAGATCTTGGGGATTATCTGGTCCAAACTCTTCATTTTCCAGATGTGCAGATTGGGTCACACCTAGGAAGAGTGCTTTGCAGAAGGTCTCCTACCTAGTAAGAGGTAAAGCCAGGATTAGAATCCAGTTTCCTGACTTCTAATTCAACTTCCTTTCTCCCACATCCCTCTTTGGAAACTTTTCTGGAAGGAGGGCTTGATAAATAGGGAAAGCCACGAAGGTGGGCAAGTGGAGAATGGAATGTTCAGGAGTGGAAAGGTAAGGGCTGGTAGAAGGAAAGACTGAGTGAGGCACAGGAAGATAAAATCATACTTTAGCTTCATGCTGAGCCATGATCCTCCCTCTCCTTTGCCCTCCAAGGACTGTTATAATAAATGACAATTGATGGCAGTCAGGTAGGGTGAAGGTAAAATACTTAGGACCCTCATTAATGAGTTGTTATGATTTAGAACCAGTGTGATTAAGAAGGGGAAATTTAAAAGGAGATTGAGAAGATCTGAGAAGGGAAAAGTAGTTCCCTAGTTCAGGTTGAATGTCAGGCTTCAGCCTGGTTGGAGACTGAGGGATCTCTGTCCAGTGAGTTGGTAGAGTAAGTGCAACACACGTGTGGGCAGTCCCGCTACGGACACTGGGTAGCTGAGAACGACAGTCAATCTGCCCTGCTCAGCATATACCACTGGGAAGGATGTTAAGTACAATTCAGTGCTCCTTGCACAAAGGGAAAAAGATGTGTATGGGCTCTTAGAACATTAGTTGCTATGGAAACATCTGCCTTTATTATCACCTCAATCCATTCACAGTATAAATATAGTAACTATTTGACTTCCCCGCCCCCGTCCACTTGGTGTTTTTTTTTGTGTGTGTTGATGTTAAAAAATTGAATTGACAACATGGTGGAAGGTGGAGATTGGGGGTGGGCAGGGCTTTGGTGAGGGTCCTAATGTTGGGAAGACTATCAGGCATCTTGGGGACACCTATAGGGTCCCTTTAGAAAGGCGATGGGTCTTTCTAGTTACCAGAGATTCCCAAAGACAGTCCCCTCCTTTGCACCCACATAAAGTGACTGACTGGGACAGGGATATTCCTGATAAAGTCGGGCCAGACTTCCACTGTAGAATGATTAGCTGGGTGGGTGGGGAGTAGAAGGATAAGGAAAAGGAGCAAAAATAGGTAGAGAAGGAGATTCTGTAACTGATGCACTATCAGGAGTCTTATCTCAACAGGAATTTTTCCTAGCTAGGAATGTGATTCACAAAGTGGAGGTTTTTTGGGAAGGAGGATGGACGTGATATATATGTGTGTGACTGACACTAAGTCAAAGAATTTCAGAGTTAGAAGGGACCATAGAGCCAATCTATCTCAAATCCATAGACTCCAGGAAAAGTCTCAGTGCCTGTCCCCTACCCTCCCTCCACCTTCATCTCCATCCTCTCCAAGCTAGCAATGAGTAGTGGAGGTGAAAGTGATTAACTCTGGAAATCCAGACAGACTCTGTATCCTTGCTAGGGCTGGAGAGCTAGGATTCTCTCTTATGTAGGGAACCTGCTGGTAGGCTCATTGATCTAGAATTGAAAGGTCATGTCGTCCAACCCTTTCATTTATACAGATGAGGAAAACTATTTATGTAGACCTAGAAAGATTAAGTGATATGCCAGATATCAAAGAGATAGTAAGTGGCAGATTTAAAATTCAGAGTTGTGGGATGGCTAGGTGGTACAATGAATAGAGCACTGGCTTGGGAATCAGGAGAACCTGAGTTCGAATTTGGCCTCAGACACTTAACACTTACTAGCTGTGTGACCTTGGGCAAGTCACTTAACCCCAACTGTCCTGCCTTCCCCCTCCAAAAAAAAAAAAAAAGAATTCAGAGTTAGGTCCTCAGAATAGAATCTCAGTGCTCTTCTGACTGCCTTAGTACTTTTCATTCCTTCTCATTTGGAGTAATTATGTATAGGCATACCTGGGAGGATTTGGTTCTAGACTACCACAATGAAATGAATATCACAATAAAGTTAGTCTTATGATCTTTTTTCGGGGGGTTTCCCAGTGCATGTAACAGTTGTGTTTATGCGATACTGTAGTCTATTAGGTATACAGTAGTATTATGTCTAAAAATGCACATCCCTTAATCAAAAATACTTTATTGCTAAAAAATGCTAATCATCCTTTCAACCTTCAGTAAATTGTAATCTTTTTGCTGGTGGAGGGTCTTGCCTTATGTTGATGGCTGCTGATTGATCAGGGTAGTGGTTACTGAAGGTTGGGATGACTGTGGCAATTTCTTAAAATAAGATAACAACGAAGTTTGCCTCGAACGACTCTTCATTTCACTTGGACATTTAGAGGACATTGTGGGGTTATTCACTGGCCTAACCTCAATACTGTTGGATATTGGGGTAGGAAGGCCTGAGGAGAAGGTCCAAGAGAGAGACCCTGGGAAATGGCTGGCTGGTGGAGCAGTCAGAACACACACAACATTTATTGATTAAGTTCACCATCTTACACAGACATGGTTTGTGGTGCCCCAAAGCAATTACAATAGTAATTATTGAAGATCACAGATCACCATAAAAGATAAAATAATAATGAAAAAAAGTTTGAAATGTGAGAATTACCAAGATGTGACACAAGACATGATGTGAGCACCTGCTATTGGAATGGCACCAATACTTTCTTGACATAGAGTTGCCACAAATCTTCAGTTTGTAAAAAACGTCAATATCTGTAAAGTGCGATAAAGCAAGGCATGATAAAAGAAGGCATTCCTGTATATCTTTCCTCTCCTCTCTTTTCTTCCCCAACAACTTTCCCCTCAAAGGACTGATTCTGTTTCGTTCCTGCTTTTGCCTATGAGTGATTTTAAAGGAGTGGGGTGCCACTCAGGAGTTCAGGTAAAAAGTGGGAGGTCTATTGGAACTGAGGTTAAAAACTCTTGTCTTAGAGCAGTGGTTCTCAACCTTCCTCATGCCACGACCCTTTAATACAGTTCCTCATGTTGTGGTGACCCCCAACCATAAAATGATTTTCGTTGCTACTTCATAACTGTAATTTTGCTACTGTTATGAATCTATCTGATACGTAGGATGTATTTTCTTCATTACAAATTGAACAGAACCCACAGGTTGAGAACCGCTGGCTTAGAGGGAGGAGAAAAGGAATGTATTTAGTTAGATTTATCCTCATTTTGAGAAGTTTCGTGCCATTATTTGCCTTTCTTTGGATGGTGCTCCTCCCTTGGAGGAGGGAGTTAGGCTAACTCTTTGGGGAGACCTTAAGAAGCCCTGATCAGGGTTGTATTGGAGTGGAAAAGAAGGCTTGGGAAGAACCATGGACAGAGTTACCTTGAAGATAAGACTCTAAATTACTATAGAAAATCACAGGATTCAGAACTGGAGGGGGCTTTAGAGATCAATTAATCTGACTCTTTCATTTTGCAAGTTAAGAAAATAAAGACTCGGGGAGGGAAGTGGCTCACTAATAACAGCCAACATTTGTATTGTGCCTACTATATGGGAGGCGTTGTCATGAGCACTTTTACAGGTGTTAGCTTATTGATCCCTACAACAACGCTGGGGGTGAGTACTGCTATTATCCCTATTTCATAGTTGAGGAAACCGAGGCAGACTTGTCAACAGATAGCTGGTAAATGTCCGAGGCTAAATTTGAACTCAAGTCTTCCTGACTTCAGGCCCAGAGCTCTATGAACTGTGGTGCCACCTAGCTAACCCCTTGTCCAAGACCACACTGCTATGTCCAAGTATAGCATTCTGATCACTCTTTAGGATCACCGATGCTAAAAGTTTCCTTTTCCCTCACCATCTCCCCCTTTCCTCTCCCACCCTTTCACCCCTCCTCAGGCTACATGGATGCCAGGATCTCTTATGGGGTTATTCAAGAGTTTCTTGGTATACAATCCTAGTGAATTTTAGACCTTTTGTTCAGGAAATGGTCTTACCTGTGGGGTCTTATTTCTTTTGGAATGGGTTATATCTGATAACTTTACTCAATAATGACAGTGAAGATGGGGAAAATTAAATAGTGGGAAGGAAGGAAGGGTGGAAGTAAGGAGGGAAGTGACTGAGGGAGATTTGGTGACTGTTTCAGGCCTAAGTCCCATGGCTAGTTTTCCTTAGGTCTGAGAGACTGTGCTATGAGTATTGGCAAAAGTCCGTCAGATTGTCCACATAGGCATTCTCTCCCCTCCACTCCCTTTCTCTTCTCTTCTCTTCTCTTCTCTTCTCTTCTCTTCTCTTCTCTTCTCTTCTCTTCTCTTCTCTTCTCTTCTCTTCCTCCTTTCCTTCCTCCCTCTCTCCCTCTTCACTCTCTCTTCCCTTCCATCCCTATCTCTCCCCTCCCATCCTCTCCCCTTCCCTCCTCTCGTCTCCTCTCCTCTTCCTCCTTTCCTTCCTCCCTCTCTCTCTCTTCACTCTCTCTTCCCTTCCATCCCTATCTCTCCCCTCCCATCCTCTCCCCTCCCCTCCTCTCGTCTCCTCTCCTCTCCCCTCCTCTCTTTTCTCTCCCTCCCTTCTCTTTTTCTTTCATCATCCTCCTGGTGAGAAAAATGAGTGGACCCCAGATATTCCTAGTTTCTAGGTGAGAAGACTGCAGGGGACAGGAAAGTGTTTTGGGGATTGGAGGCTGCTAACTGTATACCTCCTTCCAGGGAATTGTCATCAGGGTCTATTTGGGGGGGCAGATGACTTGTGGGTCTGGGGCAAGGGCTGGACAGTAGTGTTAGGGTCTGTGGGATCCCATCATGGCCTGCCTTTGGGTTGTCTCCCTGACCTTGGAGGGGGGGGGCAGGGAGAAGGCATTGTCTCTACCAGTAGTGCAGAGCTCTTTATTGTTCTACTCTGCTATACCTATATGTGGTAAAGCTATATTTTAAATTGCCTGGGGAAACACACTAACCGGCAATAGAAATTTAAGAAGTAGGAATACAAATGAGCATGCAAATAAGATGATAATTCAGAATACTAATGAAAACTCAAATATGATAATCACTTAGTATACAGATGTAAATATAAATAGCCTAATAACTTGGCAAACACATGAGAATGTAGACACACTAATAAGCAAAAAGCTCTACAGCTCCCAACACAAACTTATTCTCACAAAAACAAAATTCCTGATGGTGTCTATATAGCATCACACTCTCTAATAACCATGCAAGAAAGTCCTTTCCTTCTTAGGAGCAGGTCTGACTCCTGAGCTCTGGAGAGGGAAGGAGCTTCCCTGGTGGGTACATGTTATTCCTTGTGAGTCCTTAAGCCAGTCAAAACTGTCAGACAGGGGGAGAGAGGACTGAGATAAAAACAGGGTGGGAAGACATTAAGTCTACCTCTGCAGGGGCTCTCTTAGTGTGGAGGTCAGAGAAAGCTCCTATGAGAATGCTGTCTGCCACTCAAATGACATTGCATTTCTGGTCTTAGCCCACTTCATGAGGGCCACAGGTCCCACTATCCCTTTATCCCTTTGTTAAAAATCTTCTCCTCAATCAGGGTCCTGGGACTTTCTTCTGATTCTAGACATAAAGAGCCCACGAGGATGTGGTACAGTAGAAAGAACATTGACTTTGGGATCAGAGAAACTGGGTTCTAATCTCTCGATTACCTGTATAATTTTGGGCAAGTTTCTTTATCTGTAAAGTGAGAGATTTAGACTAGAGGCCCCTACCAGCTATAAATCCCTGATGCTAGTTAGGGTCTCCTTGGGAATCCATGTGCCAGATGACTAGTCTGTGGGATGAAGTGTATAAGAATTATCCTTAGATAGATAATAATAGCTGACATTTATGTTGGGCTTTAAGATTTGCAAAGAACTTTGCATATATTATTTTGCTTGATTCTTGTAACAACTGGTACTTTAGCTTTGGTACTTTAGCTATTATCTCCATTTCACAGATGGTGAAACTAAGCCTCAAAGGAGCTTAAGTGATTTGTTCAGGGTCATACAACCAGTGAGTGTCAAAGGCGGGGTTTGAATCCCATTCTTCCTGACTCTGGATCCACCTATATTTTTTTCTCCTGGTACCACATGGCTATCTTTCCTGTTCCATTTTACTTACACGATCCTTTCCTAATAAAGGGAATGGCCAGTCTTTTTGTTGTGCTCAGAGGCAGGTAATGGCAGATTGCCCTTTCTTTTTTCCTGCGAGCAGAAAGCCTAGGCCATATTTAAGCCAAGCATTGCCATTCCTTAGGAACAAAGATGAGATGTCAGTCAAACTGGAGCATTTGTGGAATGCTCACCCTGACTAACGAGTCTGACAGAGGCTTGGGGAAAAAGTGAAGGAATTGGGGAACAATGCTAAGCGGGAGAGAATTTTGCATAAGTCTCACAGATGAAATCAGTCACTCAAAGGCCAACATTAGAATTATATGTTAATTCTCAGCATAAGTTTGGATACTTTACATAATAACCCTTGTATAATATTGCATCAAAAACATGCTGCTTCTCTGTAGAATACAAGCCCTTTGAGGGCAGGAGCTGTTCTTCATTTAGTTTGTGTATCAAGCCTCGAGTCTGGTTTTGAAGGATGTGATCTATATAGATTGGTGGAAAGGAGTTGGAAGGGCATTCAGGGCAACCCATTCACTAGGTATTAACTTTCTAGATCTTTTGTGGTTAACTTAGGGTTAACCACACCTGGGGAAGAAGATCCTCTTTAGAGCTGGCCAGTTGTTGTGTAACCAGAAGGAACAATGACATCACATACAATCTACAAATGAACTTTCCAATACAAAAATGTCTTTTTAAAACTACCATTTTTTGTGGACTAACATCAACATTTACTTACTTAATATAGCTTAAACAAACATTAAAAGTAAAACTGACAAAGTTTAGGCACAACTTTGAGTACTCTAATCTATTCAACTATTATAATAGGTTTAGATAAACATCTGCTTTCTTTTTTATCAGAGGAAAACTTTTATTCCACTTCTCAAAGACTACCCTAGGGTTTTTGAAAGTGTCTATTCCTGCTGCTCTTGAGGGTAAAAGTGCTAATTGCCTCATTAGTATCATGCTACTGGTAAGAGACTCTCTATATACATTGCTGCTGACTGCAGCCCTTGTTCTTTGAATTTGTCCTTTAGAATTCAGTACTAATACCACCTCCTTACTGGAGCCCTTTCTTGATTCCTTCAGCTGCCAGTACTTCCTTCCCCTTCTAAAACTCTGTTCATTCGTTTTCAGTCATGTCTGATTCTTCATGACCCCATTTTGGAGTTTTCTTGGTAAAGATACTGGAGTAGCTTCCCATTTCCTTTTCCAGCTCATTTTACAGATTGGGAAACTGAGGCAAACAGGGTTAAAGTGACTTGCCCAAGATCATAGAGCTAGTAAGTGTTTGAGGCTGGATTTGAATTCACGTCTTCTTGACTCCAGACCCAGTGTTCTGTCTACTGTGCACCGACCTGTTCCAATTTCTTTTAAAATTCTAAATTCCAAAATTATGTTGGATTTGCTTTGCATAAATACTTATATGGGTATATGTTGTTTATTCTCTATAGAATGTAAGCCCCTTGAGGGCAGGGACTATTTTTCATTTAGTTTGTGTCTTCCCAGTGCCTAGTGCATCACCTGGTTTATAGTAGGTACTCAGTAAATATTGATTGCTTTCTCGCTCTTTTACAGACTGGAGAGTCTCTTACCAGTAGCATGATTTTTCCCCCTCTAATCCAATATTTGTCCTGCAACTGAATTTTATGGAAAAACCCCACTATTTCTATAAAGCTTCAAAGTTCCCAAGATAGGTGCTATTAGTATTATTACACCAACTTTTATAAATGAGGACAACGCTCAGATGAGTCAAATTATTTGAACTGATCACATAGCTAATAAATGCCAGAACTGGGAACCAAGTCTCATGACTCCAAGTCCCCAGTATTCTTTCTACTACAGTGTGCCAATGCACCCTTGTGTTAGTCCTTCCTTGCTCTCAAAGAGGACTGTGACATTGGGGAAATGATGACATTACTTGCAGTTGACTTAGATTTGAGTGAGGCAGGACTGTGCAAGGTCACCAGCCTCACTTTCTCCTCCTGAGACATCTGGGTCCAGCGGCCAGATATTCATCAGGACAATTGGAGATGGCCTAGGATGCAATGGGAGACCTTGGCCCTTTTAGGCTAAGGTTTTTTCAGGTTCTCACTTTGAGTGAAATAATGTCCATTCAATGAATAGACCTCTTTAAGAAATGAATCAAGGGTTGGCCCCTTTAACGAAAAAAAAAATCAAACTGGGAGGGGAAAACCCTTAGGGCTGCTGGCCAAAAGAGAAACAGTTACTATTTACTATCTACATTCACTCTGTGCTAGGAGGGTAGGGACCAATCTATGAACTCCAGAGTGAATTGGGTTTAAGGTTTGGTCTTTGAGAAAGAAATCCAGCAAAGTCACCAGTCTCCCTTTCTCCTCCTGAGCCATCTCACCAACACGCCTGTTTTCTAAAGGGAACAGGTCCCTTGTTTTCTTCAACATTTAAAAGTCATGCAATGAAATAGAATGATCAAGCTTAAAGCAAACATTTGGAATGACTGAATCATACCCCTATAGAAGAGAGAACCAAAACAACTGATAGCTGATGTGGAACTTTAAGGTGTGAAGACATTTTACACATATTTTCTCATTTGAGCCTTATAACAAACTTGTGAAGTAAGCATTACAGGTTATGACTGGACCCATCTTGTGGATGAGGAAACTGAGGCTCACCAACTTGTCCACTGAGGACACAGTTAATATCAGAGGAGGGGTCTAAATGCAGGTATTTTTGCCTTTAAGTCTAACAAGCTTTGTACTATGTCAGGGTGCTTTGGGAATCATGAGTTGTAGCAAAATTCTCTGACATTGTTCTTGGCCATTTCTGTATTGCTTCAGACCTGTGAAGTAACCACATGTTCCATGGCCACTTACAAACATTTTCCACTCACATACATTTCCAGGTGTACTTGATCTGGAGTGGAATGAACAATGCTCTTTCTAATACTGAGGCTGGAGAAAAGAGAGTAACAATGTAGAGTAATTCATGGTTTTGGTGCACTCAGGATAACTGGCATCATATCTGATCACCTGGGAAAACTTTCATTTCATTCTAGGTACCAAATTACTATCACATGGTCAATTCCAAGTTTGTATTCACAGAGCAGATGAAAGAACGATGAAGAGGGGATTACCTATAGCACTTATTATATTCAAGGATCCTCATAACAACTCTGGGAGGTACCCATTTTATAGTTGAGTGAACTGAGACAAATAGAGGTTAAATGACTTGGCCAGGGTCACACAGCTAGTAAGTATTTGAGGTCAGGTTTGAGCTGAGGACTTCATGACTCCAAGTTTAGCCCTCGGTCTTCTGCTCTACCCAGCTGCCTAATGAACTGCCTTGCCTAGGGAAGACAATCCATTAAGCTTGTTAGTAAATCTGCAGTTTAATGGAAGCAGAGGAAGAATAACCAAAAGGGAATTTATTTAATCAATGAGTCTAGTATATATAGTATAAATGGAGCATTTTTGAGGGGAGTAAATGTTTCATAAAAATGTATCCATTGCCTACTGACATTTGATGTAATTAATATCAATTAGCCAATTAATAGATATTTATGAAATGCTTCCTCTTATGTCCTAAGTGATGAGGGGGATAGAGAAAACATTCTCTGTGATCAAGGAGATTAAAATCACAGAATATGAGAATATCAGAGAGAATGTGTCTCTGCTTTTCTCCAAGTTACATTCCTGACTCTGTGTTTATTTTACTATCATTTCTTTCTTTTTAAAAAATATTATTTATTTTTAACATTAATTTTTTTTTAGTTCTGAGTACTCTCCTTTCTTCCAGTCCCTCACCTACCCATTGAGAATGTAAACAATAAGATATCAATCATATATGTGAAATCATGCAGAACATTATTTCCACATTAGCCATGTAGTATCTCTTTCATTTCTCAACAGCCTTTTCACCTTGGAAGATTCCTGTACCCCTTTGGTCTTCTCATTCTCAAAAATCTCTTTGCCCTTGTGGTCCCTTGCTTTAATTGCTCAGCTGCTTTTGGAATCTCCATCTTAAGGAAATGCTGAGGTCAATCACGTTCACTCTTTTACTTCTTTCTCTGCTCCTGACTCTCTGGACTTCTTTTTTTCACCATGCTGCTTCTTGGGTACTTTCTTAGAGGTTTTTTTTGTGTTGTCTTTCTCCATTGTTGAGGGTAGGGACTTATAATTTTAATGAGAGTTGAAGATCTTCTCCATCCATTAATAAGCCTCATGTGGAGCCCAACAAGAGAAGCTTGATTAGGGGAGGCTTGTTTTTCAGGAAGGCCCACACCTTTGTTACTTTGTAATTAGGGAGTGGGTCACAAGGGTTGTGATGCCCTCTGGCTCTGAAGAAGGGTATGTATATATTCAAGGTGAGATTTTGCTTTGGGGCTCACTTATTGGAAGTGTTCCTGTAATTTGGCCAGAAGAAACTCTGGATAGCCATTAAGGAGCAGTCCGTGTCTCCCCTCCCACCCCTCCCCTGGGTTTGAAAACCCACATGTTGGTACTTCTCTCTCTGGTATCTATATATGTATAGCTTTGGTCAGACAGCTGGAAGCCCTCGTTGTTAATTTGTGTTATTTTCTCTGTCTGGTATTTTTCCTACTTGTCATTTCTGTTTGTATTTTCTCTGAAGTTCAGGGTGTGGACTTTCCCCCCTGAATTAAGTTAATGTATATGTATATATATATGAAATTAAAGTGAGATTGTTGAGTCCTTTTAAGTTGCTTTCCTGTAGGAAAGCTGATCAAAGAACCTGTGCTAGCAGCTACCCTGGGTATGCTAGGGTGCTTGTTGTGTTAGGACTGTCTTTATTTTTGCTTGTTTGCATTTCTAGCACTTAGCACAGTGTTGGTTGACTTGATTCCAAGCTGGAAAGGACTCTGGAGATCATCTAGTTCAACCCATATCTGAACAAGATTTCTTTCTCCAACATACATGATTAAGTCATCATCTAGTCTTTACTTAAAGGTCTCAAGTGAAGGGAAACTCACTAATTCCAAAGTAAACCCATTCCCCCTTTTTCTGATTGAGTAACTCCAATTGTTAGGAAGTTTTCCATTATATCAAGCCTAAATCTACCAATTTCCCACCTCTTACTCCTAATTCTGTCCTCTAGATCCAAGCAGAACAAGTCTAACCCCCTTTCTACATGACATCCACTTAAAGGCTTAAAGATAGTTATAATTATGCCCCTAAGTTTCTTCAGGCCAAACATTTCCAGTTCATTCAACTATTCTCCAAATATCATAATCTCAATGTTCTTTGCTATCCTGGTCATTCCTTTCTGGATGCTATCCAGATTATCAACACTCTTTCTAAAATGAAGGCTTCAGAACTCAACATAATACTCTAGATATAGTATGACCAGATGGAAATATATAGAAATGACCACATTCCTATTTCTGGATGCTCTGCCTCTTTAATGCAAACTAAATTGGAATTGACCTTTTTTTTTTTGCCTGCCATATCACACCATTGACTCATTTTTCAACTCATTAAAACTTCTATATCCCTTTTGGATGAACTGCTATCTAACCATATCTTTACTATCTTGCATTTGTAAAGTTGTTTTTTTTTTTTGGATTTCAGTGTAAGAGTTCATATTTATATCTTTGTTACATTTTATCATTTATGAGTTTTGGCTCTACATTCTAGTTTGCTGAGATCTTTTTGGATCTGGACTTTATAATCTAAGAGTTATCTATTTTCCTCACCTCCTTCCCTGAAACCCCTTCCTTGGTTCAAGCAGTTAGGTGGTGTAGAAGATAGAGTACTGGGTCTGGAGTCAGGAAGACCTAAGTTCACATCCAGCCTCAGGTACTTTCTAGCCATGTGACCTTGAGCAAATCATTTAACCTGTCTCTGCCTCAGTTACCTCAACTATAAAATGGGAATAATATGAGCATCTACCTTGCAGGGTTATTGTGAATATCAAATGAGAGAATATTTGTACAAGTGCTTAGTATTATGACTGGCATATAGTAAACACTCTATGAATGCTTATTATCCATTTTGTGTCACTTGCAAATATATGTCTACCATCCTTACCTTTTAAAAAATCACTGAAAAAAATATTAAACAGTGCAGGGTCAAGAAGAGATACACAAAGCACTTTGCTAGAGACCATCTTACAAGTTAACACAAGACTCTTAATGAGTAAGGTTGACCCTTTCCCTTTTGCCTTCCTGTTCTTCCCCTCTATTGTAACAATTATCCTTTGCTTCTTCTATGAGATGATTAATCCCATTCTTTCTCTCCCTGTCTCCCCTCATTCTAATCCTCTCCCACCTCAGAATTTCACCTTTTAGAGTATTGTCCCTTCCTATTCAATTGATCTTGTGCCCTCTATGTATTCATATATACACATACTCAGATATGTGTTTGTATTCATATATAAACCCTCCTATTAAACATATGTGTATGTATATGTATATATATATTTGTATTCCCTTCACCTATCCTCATGCTGAGAAAAGTTACATAAATTACAATCATCACTTTTCCATGTTGGCATGTAAATAGTTCAACTTTGATAGGTACCTTATGATTTCTTTTCCATGTTTACCTTTTCATGCTTCTTGTATTTGAGTGTCAAACTTTCTTTTCAGTTCTGGTTTTTTCAGCAAGAATGTTTGAAAGTCCTCCACCTCACTGAATGACCGTATTTTCCCCTGGAACATTATACTCAATTTTTCTGGGTAGGTGATTCTTGGTTTTAATCCTAGCTCCCTTGATCTCTGGAATATCATGTTCCAGGCCCTTTGATCCCTTAATATAGAAGCTGCTAGATCCTGGGTTATCCTAATTGTGTTTCCACAGTATTCAAATTGTTTCTTCTTGGCAGCTTGTAATATTTTCTCCTTGATCTGGGGACTCTGGAACCTGGCT
>CM053586.1:303818440-303847792 GCA_028646515.1 Pseudochirops corinnae | reverse complement strand
AGGTGGCTATATGGGAGCTGCGGAGTTTTCCTCCTTCTACACTGCCATCTTGGCTCCATCCCCCACCCCCTAACTTTCTAGTAGGGCAAGATGGATTTCTTGTGCCTGTAGTGCCTGTATATCTTATTTCACAGTCGCATGTACAAAACAATTTTTTTAAACATTTGATTTTAAAATTTTGAGTTCCAGATTTTTTCCTTCTTCCCTCCTTATCCACACCCACTGGGAAGATAAGCAATTCAATATAGATTGTACATGTGTAGATACTCAAATCATTTCCACAGTGGTTATATTGTGAAAGACTAACTATATTTCCCTCCATATTATCTTGCCTTCCACTTATTCTATTTTCTCCTTTGACCCTATCCCTTTTCAAAAATGTGATAATTTTTCTTTTGAAATATATTTGCTTCTTCTACATATTGACCTCCTGATTTATCCTGTTACACATTTTGCATCCTAGACTCTTAAAATCACAGATGATCCCTTTGCCTTTTCAATGTTACTTAGAAAATAATTTGAAAAAAATATATTTATGCCTCTGATTCACCCTAGTTACATGGAAATAAACATTTTATTTCTTCAACTTTTCTTCAACTCTGAAAGTATTCAACTTTCTGCTGTTTGTTCAGTTTGCAAGTTGAAGACAGTGCTGACCTTTGTTATTTAGAAAACATATTTTAAAAGTTTCCCTTTTTCTCAATGTCCAGATTGTTTTAATGTTTAGTCTCAGTTTTGTACGATGTTATTTTGGGGACTCAACTGATGTTCTTTCCTCTTTGGAATGTCACATTTCATTCCAACTTTTGAGTTTTCGTAGCTCTTGAATAATGCCATATTATTCTGTTAATTTCTTCTTGGAATACAAAAGAATTTTTCCTTTGTTTCTAGTAAGATTTGTTCTTTGATATCATTTTGAAATTTGACAATATTTCTTAGCAGTTTAAACATGGGATTCATTTTTGTGGGCATTCTTTGGATTTTCTTGATTCTGACCATTGTAGTCTGTTTCTGATATTTCTGGACAATTTTTCTGCATCATTTCCTGGAGCATGTCATTGAGGTTTCCTTTTCCATAATTTTCCCCCTGCAATAATAGTAATAATGATAATAGTGAACACTTATTTTATAGTATTTATTTAGACCTAAGGTAGATGCTGTTTTTATTTCCATCTTACAACTGAGGACACATACAGAGGGCAAATGACTTACTCAAGGTCATATACATAGTAGGTATCTGAGACCAAATTTGAATTCAAATCTTCCTGACTCCACATCGACTATTCTATCCATTGTACCACCTACCTACCTACCTACCTACCTACCTACCTACCTACCTACCTACCTACATACCTCTTATAGACCTTGAAAGCCTTAATATTGATCTTTTTTTAAAACTGATTTGTTTATTTACTTTTAGTTTATAAAATTCAGTTCCACAATCCCTTGAGTTTCAAATTTTCTTAATATTGATCTTAATCCATTTCCATTTGAGGTTAAAATTTTTATATTTGTGTGTAGGCATCTCAGGGCATGTGTTTTATTATTGCTTCCTTTCATTTCTTTATTGATTGTATTTTGTCTCCTGTGAAATTCTGGGTGTTTCCACTGCTATACTTTTTATGCTGTAGCTACTCTCCATATCGTCTTGCTTCATGAATATAATAAACAAGCAATTTCTAGACCATCCTCTTTCCAATAACTTCTAAGAGCCACCACACTCATCCAGGATCCTCTCCCATCTACTCCAATGGCAGCCACCTTCCAATATTCTTGAACAGCATGACCCCAGAGTTAGTAACTGTTGTCTATTACTGGATGGAAAGTTCCTCCTTAGTTCCAGTCCATAACAGGCTCTGCTGGTACCTACTTAGGCACTATGGTATAATGGAATGAAAATAGTCGTAGAGTCAGAAGAGCTGAATTTCATTCATAGTGCCTCTAGTTACTGGCCAAGTTTTCTCACATATCTCTTCCCTTTCTCCCTTCTTTTCTTCCTTCCAAAGCCTCCTCTTTTTTTTCGGTCTCTTCCATATATGATTGAGATGACAGATTCTATCTTTTTAGTTGAGGGAATATTTTACTCTTGAAGATGCCAGTTGTCACTGTTTTATGAAGGGAGGGGGTGTGAAGAAGGTGGAGGCTCTGTGTATTGATACAATAGGAGATAACCAAGATTTCCTGCTGATTGTCTTTCCTGAAAACAGAATAGTATTGTTCTCTCAAGGGAGGAACCAAGTCTTTCAGATGAACTCTTAGTAACATCTAGCATGGAGCTATTCACACACACAAATGCTATGCAAATTATTATATTTTGCTGACAGTTTTATTTAGATTTCAGGCAGCCAGGCATGGCCCAAAAGGAAACAGGCAAGATGAGGATGACAATTAAATTGCCTCCCATGGAGTTTAGGAGACCAGGAAGAGAAGAGCAAGGAAAAGCTCATTCTTTCTAACCTTGTGGAAAGAGAGCAGGTGCTGTCAATTTGGTCTGGTTACAAGTGGTTTCACTCACAGTGGCATTCTTGAGCCCCAAAGGGCTCTCAGCTTATCAAAGCATCTCCTATTGATATTGGGGGATAAAATGCCAGCTCTTCTTTCTCAATGGTACCCAGTGTGATCATGAAGGAATTTTACATGGAAATTTCACATACTTCGATACCTGCATTCTTGGCTCTAAAGAGAGAACTTGGGAAGGAGATTATAATTACATAGAGAATCTCTGGAACAACATAATTGACTGAAACTGTTAGGACAGCTCTGTCATTGATCTGGGCCAAGGGCATATCTTCTGGATGTCTTGAGTTCAGACCACTGTGAGCCAATGTGGCTACCTCATGCTAGCCTTGGTTTGAACAGGAACACTGGGATTGAGGATTTTATTCTAATATATCCAGTAGAGACAACAATGTCTAATGAGGATGATGGGGAGAAGCTCTTTTACCCAGAAAGCACTCAAATGAGATTTCTTCTAGAACCAGAAAATGCTGATGTATGAATATTGACAACTCTCCTGAATCTCAGAGATGTGAAGGGGCTCAGAGGTCATCTAGTCCAATCTGTCTCTGAACAAGAATACTTACTAAAAGATCCCCAACAAGTAATGATTCACTTTCTGTTTAAAGACCCCCAGTGAGAGGGAAACTCATGATACCCTGAAGTAGTTCTATTTAGGGACAGTTACAGTTATTAGGAAGTTTATCCTTATGTCAACCCATATTTGCCTTTTGGCAACTTCCATGAATTATTCCTAATTCTGTCTTCTAGGGTTAACCAGAATGAATTGAATGCTAATTTCACATCTGATTATTCCATTTTGGGACTTCCATGACTTTTCTACTATGCCCCAGGAAGCTCATTGTTGGGAAAACCTCGACATCCTAAAAAGATTCCATCAGCCTCGATGTTCTACCTTGTCACTACCCCTTGTTCCTCTATTTGTGAATAAAGTCATAAACTCCAAAACCTCCATTTAAGGAGGCAGTTCAACTAGGAGCATCTCATTTCTCACTTGGCTGCTCTACTTTGAGATTTCCCTGACTTTTCCAACTTGCCCCTATGTTGAATAGTATCTCCATCCTCCTGCTTTTCAGCCTCCTTTTGCCTTTTGTGTGTTGTCTTTTCCATTAGATCATAAGCTTCTCAAGGGCTGGTACTTTTTTCTTTTTCCTTATTTCTATCCCCAGTGTTTAACATGGTGCCTGGTATGTAGTAGGCACTTAATGATGACTTCGACTGTTGGAAAGTAAAATGAGCAGAACCAGGAGAACAATGTACACAGTAACAACAATATAGTAGGTTGAAGAATTGTGAATGACAACTATTCTCAGCAATACAATGATTCAAGATGATCCTAAAGATCTCATGATGAAGCATGCTATCTGCCTCCAGAGAAAGAACTGATATTGTCTGAATACAGAATGAAGCATCCATTCTTCCTTCCTTCCTTCCTTTGTTCTCTCTCTTTCCTTCTTTCTTTTCCTTCCTTCCTTCTATTCTTTTTTTTTAAATTGAATCTTCCTCTACAAAATGACTTATATGGAAATGTTTTACATGATTTCATATCTCTAAACAATATCAGATTGCTCACTGTCTCAGAGAGGGGAGAAGCGTAGAATTTGGACCTAAAACTTAAAAAAAATGTTAAAATTTGTTTTAACATGTAATTGAAGAAAAATAAAATATTATATATTAAAAAATGCTTATGACTGACTGAATTCCTCTACCATTCGCCTGCCCTTCAAATACTTAATGGTGACTATCAGGTCTATTTTTTTCTCCATAGCCAACATCTTCAGTTCCTTCAACTGATAATAATAATACCTAACATTTATACAGTGCTTCAGGTTTGCAAAGTTCAACCCCGGGAGGTAGGGGCTATTGTTATTCCCATTTTGTAAGTGAGGATACTGAGACAGAAAGAGATTAATTTTAAACCTGGGGCCACATACCTAGTAAACATCCAAAGCAAGATTTGAACTCAGACCATCCTGACTCCTAAGTCTAGCACTCACCACTGAAATCATCTTCATTTGGTATGAAATTGAGGTCCTTCACCATCCTGGTTGCTCTTCTCTGGACATTCTCTATCTAGTTTATGTTCTTCCTAAAATGTGGTATGTAGAACTTCAACATGACACTTTAGATGTGATCTTACCTGGGTAAAATACAGCAATACTATTACCTTCCTGGTTATGAATGTTATGCCTTCCTCACCCTGCATCTTTGAATTGGTTCAGGCATAGTTTGGCAAAATGGGACCCTACCCTATCTTCCTGTGTTGCCTCTGCATGCGCCATTCAATCTTTTCCTCTCCATCTCAGGCCACAGTCATCCCTGATACTGAAGACACCTGCTTACAGATATGGTACCCTGAGTCTTCCTATTCCAAAGGCCAACCATGAACATGTGTCCACTCCAAGACTTCAAGGCTGGGAGTGAGAGGCAGAAGGTTTGGACAAACTTGAACAATTTCAACAGGAGTAGGAAACAATCTCAAGATAGCTGAAATCTTGGGCTAATGAGTTTATTTTCTACCACCTGGCTGAGGATTAAAACTTGAAGAAACCAAGGAAACCACCTTTGAAAGGCTACATGTGGGTAAATTAATAGATCTCAAAACATGTTAACTGTTTAAAAAAAAATAATGAAATTTGGCAGGTGATAGAAGCACGTAATGATTTAATTGCTTTTGATATTAATTAAAAATGGGTAGAACAGGCTCTAAGGATGGGTTTTTGCCTTTCTGTAGGAGTGTTTAAACATATATCTGTATATATAGTCTGTAATCATCATAAAAATTGGAGAATAAGATCTTTTAGTTCATTTCCCTGCCAACGCAGGATTGCTTGGCAATAAAACTTCCAGCATTTTCCTGCCAGGTGGTATTTTCCTGATGCTCAATCTCTATTTTTTCTGTTTTAATTTCAGCTAACTAATCTCAGTGACCCAATTATCTTTAGTTATGTCACCAAAATTATTTTTCTGTCTTATTATTTGTAGTTCCATTACTTCTGCCCAGGGAGTATGCTGCCAAGTGTTTAACAACCAGCTCTCTGAAAAAAGTAAGCATTACACACGTTTAACCTTAATCTGAACTAACAGTTTTGTCATCACTTTATTAAGTCTAGACAATAAAAAAAACCACAATAAAATACCTGGTTTATAGCTTGTGATTTCTGAAGTAGAAATGCTAACAGTGAAAATTTAACAATCAGCTCTCCCTAAGCTGTTGAGTTAGTTCCAGAACACCCCTGCCTCTGCCCCACCCCTCTCAGGCCATTCTTAATCAGCCCACACTGACCTCATAACTTTGTAATGTCTCAAGTCAGACTCCTAACCTAGTCATGACTGTTCTCCAGATGTAAAATGTGTTAAGAGAATTAGAAAACTTGATGATTGGAAGGAACATTAGCACTAATCTAATCCAGCTTTCAACTGAAATGTGAATCCTTTCAACAACATTTCTAATAATTGATCACTTCTTGAATGCCTCCATTGATGGGGGGATTTCATTACTTCCTCCCCATAGGGTCTCCCATTCTGCTTTGCTTCAGTTACAATGGTCAGGAAATTCTTACATTGAGCTGAAATTTTACTCCTTGTATGTTCTGCACATTGTTCCTAATTCTGCCCATCAAGGCCAAGCACCATCAATTCACATCAGCCCCTTAAATTCAAAGACAGTTATCATGTCTTCCCTCCAAGTCCTCTCGTTTCCAGTCTAATTCTCATCTACTTTCAATCAGTCCCTGCATCTGATGACTTCAAGTTTCCTCATCATCCCTTATTGTCTAATTCTCTCTCTTCTAGAACTGCTTTAGCTTGTGAATGACTTTTCCTAGTATACAGTGTCCAGAAATGGAGAGAATATTCCAGGAGTGGTATGGTCAGTGCAGAGCAAAGTGGGACTATCTCTCTTTCTTTGTTTTGCTCATTTTTCTATTAATACAGCTTTAACTTACATTAGGGGCAATGGAAAGTGATCCAGGTTGGAATCATGGAGGTAAGGTTTTAAACTCTGCTTCTGACACTTGCTGACTGTGTGACTGTGCCCAGGTCACTTAACTTCTCTTTGCCCCCAAAAGACTTTCAGCCTACAAATTGCATAGCTGTTGGACTGCATTGGCAGAGGGTATTGCCTCACTAGGACTTTCTTACGATTCCAGACTAAAGAAGACACCATTAGAATTTTTGACTGCCGGTTTTCAGACTGTTAACTCACACTGAGCTGATAGTCCATTATCTTTGTGTTTTTTCAAATGAACTGCTGTTATACCACATCTTTCCATATTATACCTGTGCTTTTGAGTTTTAACCCAAAATGTTAGGCTGCAGATAGTATGTGCTTAAAGCATGTTTCTTGAACTGAAATGAGATAAAGGATAAGGACAGAACCTGTAGTTTCATTACTATAGGGAAGCCCTAGATGAGGAAAGGGTAACTAAGTGGCAAAGTGGATATAGTGCTAGGCCTGGAGTCAGGAAGACCTGAGTTGAAATTCAACCTCAAACATTTATTAGCTATGTGACCCCGGGCAAGTCACTTAACCCTGTTTGCCTCAATCCTTCAATCTGCAAAATGAGCTGGAGAAGGAAATGGCAAACCACTTCACTATCTCTGCCAAGAAAACCCCAAATGGGGTCACAAAGAGTCAGACCTGACTGAAATGACTGAACAACAAAGATGAGGAAACTCCTACAAATAGAAATCAACAACAGCATCTTAGAGTCTTAGAGAATTGTCTAGAACAAAAGTGTCAAACTTGTGACTCCTAAGCCAGATTAAAATGGAATCAGGAAATACGTAACAAACTAAATAAAAATATGGTAGAACATAGGTGATGTTAATTTGTGATTTTCTAAGTCAATATGAAGCACAGATCCATTAATATTTGAGTTTAAGTCCTGGCCTAGAACACTGTGAGTTTAAGTGACTTACCTAGCCAGTAGGTATGAGGCAAGACTTGAACCCTGTTTTATTCAGGATTCAACGTTGGCCCTCTACCATACCATGCTACTTCTAATGTAAGATTAGGTCACGTTAATCCTGAATTCCCTAGCTTCATTCAAAACTCAAACCAAATGCCACCTCCATGAAGTCTTCACTGATCACAACAGCTATTAATTGTCTCCCTCCTAAATTACTTTGTATCTATTTTGCATATGTTTTATATTAATTTATCTGCATACATATTGCTTCCCTCCCCCATCCCCATAGAATATAAGCTCCTTTTATGAAGGGACTGTTTTATTTCTGTTTTTTGTATTCTCAGAACATAGTACCATTCCTGGCACAGAGTAGGTGCTTAAAAACGTTTGTTGAATTTAATTGTATCTTATTAGATTTGCTCCATTGTTCCAGCTTATTATATAAGATGATAATTATCCCTTCTCCTTTTGTATCATTTGGGCATTTAATCAGTATGCCATCTATGCATTCATCAAGTAATTTATAAAAAATATTTAATAGAAACAGCCTAAGTATTATGTCTGAGTGTCTCAACGTCACTCAACTTTGATATGCAGAATCTCAGACAGACAGTTGCTGCATTAGAGCTTCAGAGGAAGATTTTTCAGGAAGGATTTATCGTCCCAGATTTGTTTATACTGTAAGACTGATTCCCAGTCAGTGAGGAAATATCAAGTATAGCCCCAGTATGGGAGACCCCCATGGGAGGGGGAAAGCATGCAGACATACCTATGACTCTTCTGGTTTCCTGACAAGGCTTAGCATACTCAAGAAAAAGCGTCTGTGAATCCCAGCAAGGCAGCTACGTCCTTATTGAATCCCAAAGCCTCTCCTGAATCTGAATTGCTCTTTGTAAGAAACCAAATAATAATAATTTCAACAGTAAAAACTGACCTTCATATAGTTCTTCAAGGTAAGCTTTACACATGTCATCTCACTAAATTCTCACTGCAACCCTGTAAGAGAGGTACTATGGACATTATTATCTCCATTTAAGATGAGAAAAACCAAGGTTTAGAGATATAAGTAACTTGCCTATGGTCACACAGCTGCTAATGTCACAAGAAGTTTGAGTTTAAATCCCAGGTTATAGAGCATTCCACTGTATTGTATTGACTCTCAAATTTACTCCAAACCTCCACAACAGCCATTCTGTTGCAACTCACTCATTATTTGGTTAGATAGAGTAAAAAAAAAACAACCCACTGTAGTTAGACAATCTGAATTCAAACCCCTCCTTTGATTTCTTGCTACCTGTGTGACTATGAGCTATTCACTTGACCTCTCTGGCCTGCAGTTTCCTTGTCTACAGAATGAGGGAGTTAGACTGGATGGCTTCTGAGGTCTCTTCTAGCTTTAGATCTGTGAACCTTCACTCCCTCAATCACTCACCAAATCTAGCTCCATTTGTCCTTTGATAGTGACCCAAAAACAGATCAGCCTTGCTTCTAGGCTGAACTGGCTTGTTGCTGTCCTCTGTGATAGTGCTGATTTAGGTTTCACCTTTCATCTAAAAAGAATCAACTTTTCTGTGTTGGAAGATGCCCTTCCCTCACCTCCCATAAACATGGCAGAGTAACTTTGGTGATAGTAGACATAGCTATATCCTCAGTGGTGTTTTGGTACTAATGACAGAGTACACATGAAGGAATATCTTCTTTCTTCCTATGTGTGGTCAGGTGCCCTGAGAAACCTAGAATAATTTTCTCCATGCTAACATAAGAGAAGCAGTGTAGTATCTGAGAAAGAAGTCTAGGATGAGAATGAGACAACCTGGATTCTAGCCTTTATCTTATTAGCTGCGTATCACTGGGCATGCTGGTCACCTTCTCTGGGCCTCAGTTTCCTTAGCTATAAAATGAGCATAATAGATTATATGGTATCCAAGGTAATTTCAAGTGCTTAAATTTCATAGTTGTAGATTTTTGCAAGGGTTAGGCAGACCTGAGTCTGTTCTTTATCTTTGTGGCTATAGTTTAGCCAAGAAGTGACTACATTATAAGTAGAGTGCCGAATTCTGCCTAAGTGAGTTTTCATCCAAAAAGGTACTAGATTGTAGAGCCCTGAAGCCTTGAGGAGATATCCATTGATTAGGAGTTCTTAGTGTTCAGTACTCTGAGCATTTTTTAAAAGAAAGGAGCTATATACATCTCCTGAATAAATGATCCACAATCTAATTCTTCATTGACTTTGTAGGCTAAAAATATGATCTCAATGGTTTTAAGATTGGAGACTTATTTTACCCGCTTTTTGGATTGTATAAAAGGGGGAAGCCATCTTGGCTGTGTGAGTCACTCAAGAGTTCAATCTCGTGCCTGCTGATAGTTTCCGTTTCAATATGTAGCTAGCTAATAAAAATCTCACCCCTCCCCAGTCAGGAGTGGGACACTAGAACATGACTATGCTTGAAGGGGAGTGGGACAATCCCTGAGACTTCTAGCTATCATTCCTCCCTTACCACTTGAATGCTGATAAGTTCATTTATTCATTCAGTAAACATTTATTAAATACCTCCTATGTGCTAGACACTGTACTAAGTGCTGGAGATAAGAAAGAGACAAAAGACAGTCCCTGTCCTCAAGGAATTTACAATCTAAAGGAGGGAAATATATTAAGTATAGCAAAGTATAATAAGGATGATAAGTACAACAAATGTGTGTGTTTTAGGCAATCCACTGTGAATGCTTTCTTTCTTTGTCAGGGAAAATCTAGGCTTTCCCACAATACTGGGATATGCCTGCATCATACCATCTCATTGCCCACTCATGTATTTCTTATCCTTGTTTGAACAATGAAGAGAGATCAGGTGAGGTGGCAACATGTAAGGAAGATCAATGAAAAAGGGATAGACAGCCAGGAGACTTGATAACAATTTTCTTGTAACTTATTTTCAGCCCATTTTTTTTATCTGACCTACCATGATCTGCCTATGACATCTTTCTTATGCCAAGTAGTCAGAACACATTGTTCTCTTCTAAATCTTCTTTAGGTCCCTGAAATGCCCCACCTTCTATTTCAGCTCATGACAGTGGGCTTCAAGGTGTATTGTATACATTCTGTGTGGCATCATAGGTGCTGTGATTCAGTGGGGGAGTCTGGGCATAGAACCTAGGACTCTGGATGACCAATTCAGGGTATTGAAGTTCTGGACCATTTTCAATGAATTGTCCAAAGGAGGAGTCTTAGGAATTAGTGAGTTCTTCATCACTATAGATCTTCAATCAAAGATTGAATGACTATTTGTTGGGATTATTATGGGGAGGTTCTCGGTCATTTATGGATTTGGTTCTTTGGCCTTTTTAGCCATTTTTTTGCTCTGAGTTTCTGTGAATCTCTGGCAAACCAAAGCCCTACTTCTTCCATAACTCCACACTCATCCATTGGCTCAAGAGAATCTCCTTAATTTTTCACTTAGAATCAGAGAAGGTTAGATTTGTAAGGGACCTTAGAACTCACCCCACCCAAACTCTCACTTGATGTAGGAATCTCTTTGGTACCATCATTGTCAAGTAGTGGTATAGACACTATTGTGAGCATCTCTAGTGATAGAAATGTACTGCTTCGCAAAGCGATCCACCTCATTTGGGGATAGCTCAAAGCTTTAGCAAGGACTTCCTAATCCAAGGTTGCAACTCAGACTTGGAATTCTTTGGTGTGGGCAATTATATTGGCATAGAAACTACCTTATTGATGCAGATCAGCAACTATTCTGAAACCTGAGGGGTTAAGTGACTTGCCTATATTCATATAGCTACTATGGATCAGGACAGGACTTGGACCCTTGTCTTTCTGGCTCTAAGACTAGTCCTCTATTCATTGACACCATATTGACTTCCAGTTCTTTTTACTGAACTAAAATCTGGTTGCTTATAATTGTCAGGATCTCTCTCTACCACAGACCTGAGAGTGATTCTGACATTCATTGCCTGCTATTATCGTGTGCTGTGTTGTACTGCTCAATTGTGTTTTTATGTATGCAAGTTTGATCTTCCAATTGGATTATCAGGACAGGGTTCTATCTTCCACTCCTTGCATTTCCCTCATTGTGCCTAACAGGAGAGGGAACACAGAGTTCTTTGTGACTCTTTAAAGTGTTATAAAAATATCACTTATCAGTAGTAGGTACTTGACAAAAACCTGTTGAATTGAATTTAAATAATAAGGAAAAAAGAGAAAGGTACATTTGGAAAAAAAAATACAATGAATACATTCAAGGAAAAAGTACAATTGAGAACTGTAGCTGCAGAGAGAACTCCAGCTTTGTGTACATGTAAGTATGCAGGGATGCTGCTAGAAATGTGCTCACTGTGGCAGATATTCTGAAGGAGCAGAATTATAAATAATCAAGGGAAAGGGTGATGAAAGTCAGGGGTTAGTGAGGAAGAGGGAGAAAGCCATTTTAAGGGAGGGGAGTAACACAAATGGAGGAGGATTTGAGGAAATCATGTTCATAGTTTGGAATGCTGGAGTCCAAAAGTAGATCAGCTTTAGCTGGAGTGGAGCGACCAAATCAGAATGCTTCAAACCAGGATTGTGTATTATCTAAATTTCATATTTTCCCCAGAGGTTTAGCATAGTGCTCTGTTCAAAGTCAGCACTTCATAAATATTTCTTGAATGTTTGAATGAGGAGGCAATGGGAATAAATATCGATGCCTTTAGAAGGAAGAACCATCATAGCTAAATAATAATGAAATCATGATGGAAAATCTTCCATTTTGTACCTGACTTCCTTCAAGTCTCAGCTAAAGGCCTGCCTTCTGTTAGAAGCTTCTCCTGATCACCTTTAATGCTAGTGTCTTCCCTCTGTTGATTATCTTTAGTTTATCCAGTATATATCTTTATTTGTCTTGCACATGATCATATTTGGATATAGATGCTTTCATGTCATTTCTCCCATAAGACTTTTGAGCTCCTTGCAAACAAGGACTGTCTTTTACCTTCTTTGTAACCCCAGTGCTCAGCACACTGCCTGGCACATTGTAGATGCTTATAAATGCTTGTTGGCTGACTATTTGATAGTGTGGGGACCCAAACTCTTATTTAGGAATATGATGGCATCCAGAAAAAGGGGAGGATAATTGCTATTTCTCTGCATCACAGCTAGGATAAAAATATATAAAAAAATTAACTTGGCATTTAAGGTCCTCCAGGATCTGGCTCCTTTTATTGTTGTTCAGTCATGTCTGACTCTTCATGATCTTGCTAAAGATATGGGGTGATCTGCCATTTCCTTCTCCATCTCATTTTTCAGATGAAAAAACTGAGGCAAATAGGGTAAAGTGACTTGCCCAGAGTCACATAGCTAATAAGTGCCTAAGGCCAGATTGGAACTCAGGGAGATGAGTCTTCCTGATTCCAGGCCATGTTCTCTATCCATTGTACCACCTAGATGCCCATCTGCCTCCTACCTCGCTGAAAAAAAAATTTCCAGTTTTATTTCATATTAGTCTCTTTCTTGTACTCTCCTTTCTAGTCAAATCAGCCTGCTAGCTTTTCTTTCTTGGCCTTGAAACATTTTATCCCCTCACGTTTAGATAAAATGCTTCTTTACTTTGACCTTGTTGAATGCACAGCTTCCTTCCAAGCAGAGCTCAGGTGCCACCTGTCATTCCAGAACTGCCCATCCCCTCTGTTTTTAATACTTCTCTCTCCATCTCATTCCTTTGTATGCCCTTGGGACTTATTGAGCATACACATTGTATCCTCTCAATAGAATATAAGCTCCTTGATGGCAGGGACTCTTTCATTTATGTCTTGGTATCTATCCCTAGCACCAAGCATAGTCCCTGGTAGATAGTAGGTGGTTTAATAAATTCCTTGTTGAACCAAACTGAGATAAATTTTGGTTGGCTCATAGATCATAGGTTTCATATTAGAAGGATTTTTAGAGGATATCCAGGCTATCTCCCTTCCCTGCCCCCCTCCCCCTTTAAAAATAGTGAGGAACCAAAGGTAAGAGAGATTAAACAATTTACCCAGGATGACAAAGCTAAAGTCTGATTGGAACTCAGGTCTTCCTGACTACAAGTTCAGCACACTATCCTTTATGCCATGTGTGTTTGGACAAAGCAGCAGACAACCCCAAAGTGGAAGGGACCGAAATAGTGTTCCAATCAGCTTTCTTCCACATGTGAATGTGCTTAAGTGGCAACTGCGTGTCTTGCTTCTGAATGATTCTTGTATGTGGAAATAATTCTGACAGCAAAGCAAGGTTTTCAATCCCACTGGGGCTCCGAGGGAGTGATGTCTGTTCATTGACTTGAGAGAGTGATTCTTTTAAAGAAGATGTTTATAAGAAGCATTGGTTCTGTTTCACTGAGGCCTATAATGAGATGTCACTGGACCTAGAATTTCCTTATGCCTGGTTCTTTTCCCCCCACTAGGAAAAAGGAACCTGTTTGGTCTGAAATAGAAGATAATGAAACCACTGAACATGCATTTCTAAATTTACCAGAACCATACAGACATAAACACCTGCTTCTGATTGCTGAGCAGCCACCCACAGAATTTAATAAGCAAGCAACTTGTAAGCTACTTCCCAAGATTAAGGTGGATTTGTATAAAACAAATGGGATTTGCAGGATATTGCCGTGAACTCTGTGGTAAGAAAGTGTTCTACCTTTCGTCATTCCTTTCCTGGGTCTATCAGCTTTCATCTTGATCTCTTTATGAACCAATAGAATCCAAAGTGGACTGGATTTTAGGGGTCATCCAATCTCACCTCACAAATACAGAAATCCTCTCTGCATCTTCCTCAACTGGTAAACATAGAACTTCAAGTTAAATATCTCTGGTGATGGAGAACTCTTTACTTCCCAAAACAACACATTGGCTTTCACTGTTAGGAAACTTTGAGCTGAATTCTTTCTATAACTACCCCTCACTGGTTCTAGTTCTATCATCTAGTGCCAAGATAAACAAAGCCTAACTTCTTTTCCACACAACTATCATTTAAATATATGAGAAACATAATCATGTCCTTCCTCAGTGTGTTCTCCTACAGGATGAACATTTCCATAGCTTTCAGATTTGCCACATATGGTATAGTGTGCCCTCAATAGTTCTCATCATCTTCTAGATCTCCTCCAGTTTGTTAATGTCCCATATGAAATGCAATGCTGGGAACTGGAGGGTCCATCACTGATGTGATCTGATAACAAATGTTAACAACAACAGAATGAGCTGGTTTTCTTTTTTTTTTTCCTTTTATTTTTGGAGGGGGAAGGGCAGGGCAATTGGGGTTAAGTGACTTGCCCAAGGTCACATGGCTAGTAAGTGTCTCAAGTGTCTGAGGGTGGATTTGAACTCAGGTCCCCATGACTCCAGGGCTGGTGCTCTATTCACTGCTCCACCTAGCTGCCCCATATGAGTTGTTATTAAGGTTGTGTTTGAGGCAAGGGAAAGATCAAAGAAGCTGTATTAAACATTTTTACTTTAAGGAAAGTGCTCAGGAAAGTCCTGCCTTAATTTCTTTTTGGGTTTTACTCCTGATTCTCCATTCTTTCTCCACCACCACCTACTCCCCTTTCAGCTTCCTTTATGTGCTATCTTTCCCCATTAGTGTGTAGACTCCTAGAGGGTAGGAACTATCTTTCCTTCTACTTGTATTTGTATTTTCAGTGCTCAGCAAAGTGCCTGGCCTCATTTATCAAATATATAGAGAAATGAGTCAAATTTGTAAGAATATAAGTCATTCCCCAATTGTAAATGGTCAAAGGATATGAGTAGGTAGTTTTCAGAAGAAGGAATCAAAGCTCATATGAAAAAATGTTTTTAATAGCAACTATTGATTAAAGAAATACCAATTAAAACAACTCTGAGGTACAACATCACACCTATCATATTGGATAATATGACAGAAGAGGAAAATGACAAATACTGGAGAAGATATGGAAAAATTAGGACACTAAAGCACTGTTGGTAGAGTTGTGAACTGATCCAACTATTCTGGAGAACAATTTGAAATTCTCCACAAAGGGCTATAAAATCATGCTTACCCTTTGACCACTACTGAATCTGTATCTCAAAGTGATTTTTTTAAAAAAGGAAAAGGATCTATATGTACAAAAATATTTATGGCAGCTCTTTTTGTGATGGTAAAGAATTGGAAATTGAGAAGATGCCTATCAATTTGGAAATGACTGAACAAACTGTGGTATATGTTTGTAATGGAATACTATTGTACTATTACAAATGATAAGCAGGATGCTTTCAGAAAACTTGGAAAGACTTACATGAACTGATGCAAAGTGAAGTGAGAAGAACCAGGAGTACATTGAACATAGTAACAGCAATATTGTAGAAAGATCAACTCTGAATGATTTAGCTATTCTCCACAATGCAGTGATCCAAGACAATTCTGAAGGACTTGTGATGAAAAATGCTATCCACCTCCAGAGAAAGAACTGATGGAGTCTGAATACAGAGTGAAACATCTTTTTTTAAAAAAATTTTCTTTATATTTCTTATTTTGCTTTGTTTTGGTCTGTTTTCTTTTCCAGAATGACTAATATGGAAATATGTTTTGCACTACTATGCAACCTTTATAACCTATATCAAATTCTCAGTGAGAGAGAGGGAGAGAATTTGGAAGTCTAAATTAAAAAAACCCAAATGTTAAAAATTGTTTTTACATGTAATTGGAAAAAATAAAACATTAAAGGCAAAATAAGAATCCTTTTTACCCCTGTAAAACTTGCCTTAAGTCATACTCTATGTGAAGTCTTTCCTGAACTCCTCAGCAACTAGTACCCTCTACTTTATTTACTTTTTATTTCTTCTAAAGTGATTTTTTTGGTATATACTTATTTATCCAAATGCTGTCTTCTCCAGGAGACAGTTGAGCTCCTTAGCAGTATCTCACTTCTTTCAATGGCAACTCCATTTCCCAGTCTAGTGCCTGGAATATCATGGGTGCTTGGTATGATTATTGGTTGATTGATTAGGTAAGGGGGACATCTAACATGTTAACAGAATCAAGATCCACAAACATTTTAATTGATTAAATTCAATATGATTAAGTTAAATAGGGATGATGTTATAAAAAAATTATCCTTGGATTCAAATAAATCAACTGTATAAGTTCAGCATGTGGGAAATGTGTCTAGTTAATATTTCATGGGGAAAAGATCCAGGGGTCTGCAAGCTTGATATGAGTCAGCAGCATGATATGGTAACCAAAATGGCAAATATGATCTTGGATTATATTAATAGAAGTATAGCATCTAGAGCAAGTGAGGTCAGAGTTCCCATGTACTTTTCCCTTGTCATACCATATCTGAAGTCAGGCAGTCAAGTCAACAAGCATTTATTAAGCACTTACTATGTACCAGGCACAATGCTAAGTGCTGGATATAGAAATGTAAACAAAAAGAAGGAAAGATCATAAAAAAGTTCCTGCCCTCAAAGATCATGTCTTTTAGTTATGAAAGATAATACATAAAAGGAAGCTGAAAAGGAAAAGGGCAGGAGGTTCCCAAACAGGAGCATGATGGAAGGATTCCAAAGAGTTAAGAGTAGAACTTACAGAGTAATGAAGGCATGAATGTGGTTGACCAGGACAATTTCCTTAAAATGGAGGTCCCAGGAGGAACTGATCCAACAGAGGAAGGGACCACAGGGGCAGAGTGGTCTTCCAAGGTGAGAAGGCTGCTGGGTCATGGTGAAGAAAAGAAATCCAGAAAGTCAGGAGTGAGCCCAGAGGGGAATGAAGGAATTAAGAAGAACATTAGATTTAGAGTGGACATACAGTTGCTTCAACTTTATGGAACTTGAGAGCTTAGCTAGATCTTAAAGATTATCTCATCCAATTTGCTCAACCCTCTCATTTTACTTGTGGGAAAAATGGCACTTGTAATTAACTGACTTACCCAAGGTCATGTGCACTCGTCATTATAGCCAGAACCTGAACTCCAGTTTCATTGTTCCGAGCCCAGTGGGGATTCCCATTGCAACATATCACAGACCAAGACTTTTAATTCAGCTTTGGATTTTAGAAAATAAAAGACAGCCCCAGGAGAGAAACTGAGTTTTCTGATTCCTCACTGCTGTCTGAAATTTTAAGGATAGCCTGGATTCTAAGTTCTTACTGAATTCTGTACCTCACACAGTGTCTGTAATGTCTTCCACCAAGCAGTGTGAGACTTTACTCAGGAAGGAAGTCAGAAGGAAATTGACTCAGGAGTAGAAAGGAGGTGATTTTATTTTTTATTTTATTTTATGTTTATTTTAATATTTAATATTTTAATAAGATATATTTATCTTGTTTTAACTTCAGGATTAAGTGGCTTGCCCAGGGTCACGTAGTAAATGTCTGAGGTTGGATTTGAACTCTGGAAGAGGAGTCTTCCTGACTCCAGGACCAGTGCTCTTTTTCTTTTTTTTGGTATTTATTTAGTATTAAAATTTCCCCCAGTTACAAGTAAAAACAATTTTTAACATTTGTTTTTAAAATGTTGAGTTCCAAATTTTCTCCCTTCCTTCCTCCCCACCCTCCTACCCCCATTGAGAAGACAAGCAATTCCATATAGGTTATATATGTGTAATCACACAAAACATATCCATGCTAGTCATGTTGTGAAAGAAAACAGACAAAAAAAAACAACCTCAAGAAAAATAAAATGGAAAAAACTCCAAAAGTTGCTTCAATTTGTATTCAGACACCATCAGAAAAAAATGATTTTCAAACAGAATGAATAACTGAATGTAAAGCATTAATTAAATGCTTACTGTGTACAAGGTCATATGCTCAGAATAAGAAACACCAATTGAAAAACAAGACAGTCCCTGCTCTCAAGGAAATTGCATTCTAATAAAGGAGATAACACATTTAGACATTTTCAGCAGTAAATCAGATGGAAAAGCAGTTAGGAAGTCAGACAACAAGCATTTATTAAGAGCTTATTATATGCCAAGCACTCTGCTAAGTGCTAGGGATAGAAATATAAGCAAATTTAAAAAGTCCTTTTCTTAAGGAGTTTACGTTATGATGGGGATGAAACAGCACATAAACAGCATTTGAAAAAATGGGTAGGGGAGAGTATGGTAATGAAACTGGAGATTCAGAAACAGAGCCAGGAGGGGAATGGCTGGTCTGAGTCCCTCCTCAAAACAGAAGACCTGGAAGGAATTCACCAATGGCACAGTGGGGCCAGAATGGAGGAATGCTTCAGGGTGAGTAGGCCCCAAGTTCTGAGGGAAGAAGGACAAGAAGGCAGCTGAAATATGTTGGCACTGTCCAGAGAGTAGTTGCAGAGCAGACAAGGGAAAGGCCTCATGGACCTTAGATTGTAGTGGCAAAGTCAGAAGGCTTAGATGGGCTGACTTGACTTTCCCCATAGGTGGAAGTGTTGAAAGGAAACTTCTTCATATAGGCTTTTCACTCTGATTAATGAGGCAAAATTCTGCTGCAAGCCTGTGGGCCATTTTGTGCAGCACTGCTAGTGCATGGTAGCCACCAAGGAAGGAGTACAAAGTGGGCATGTTAAGGATTAGGGATTAGCCTTCTCCATTAGTTTGTTGAGTTGTAACGTCCTTAGGGTTCTTGGTTTCTTAGACCATGAAAATAGCTAACATTGCTTTATCTCACGCATAATTCTTGCTTTGGAAAGGCTTGAGAAGTTGGGAAAACCAGAGAAAGTATGTAGAAAGTGTCTTCTGAAGCTTAAAGGAAATAATAGATGTAAAGCACTTTGCAAGCTTTAAAGTGCCATATAAATGCCAGTTATTATTATTAGTATTGTTGTTTTTAATTGCTATTTTTATGATTAATCTACAACTAATAGGCCTTGAGTGTGGTGATAGCTTTGTTCCCTGAGCCTTCTATTACATTTCTGTTGAACTCAAGCACTATTTATAGAATAACACTAGGGTGTGCTGGAAAGTATTTAACAATCAGGATCTACAGAAAAAAAAAATGTATGCATACATACCTTTAAGTTTAATCTTCATTATTAGTGCTTTCTTAAGTCAAGGAACCAACTAAATAATTAATAAGGCCCTGATTTCTGGTGACTTCTGATTTCCGATGTATAAATGCTTATGCTGAACATTTAAAAGTCTTAGCAAGCTGGTTAGAGCTGACCCCAGCAAATCCCTGGTCCAGTCCTTAATTTTATTGGTTATTGATCCAGAAGTTCCCTACCTTCCTTGTAAATTCATTATGGGGGTGTCTTGGTCGCTATGGCACCAAGAAGGAGCAGAGTTCCAAGTAGCTGGTTTGCCAAAATGCTAACAAACACAGCATTAGTACCCAAAAGCTGTTGGGCTAGAATTCAGTTAACTTACCAGTTTTGATTGCTTAGGGATCTGAATTTTCAATAGCAAATCAAGGAACTGTATGTGCAGATTTCATAGTCTTGGGACTTGAAGTCAGGATGAGAATGCTTAAGGAAGTGACTGGGTTTTTGAAACAGCCTCAGGCTTTAAGTTTGCTGGTTGTGATTTGGGAATTGAGGACATCATATAAATAAATGAATAATGCACCTCCAGGTTTGTAGATAGCATAATGGGAGGCTACAAGCCGAAAGGAGAAGGTAAGGAAGTGACAGGGCTAGTAAGACAGCTTAGGGATTTAACAATGTTAAACCCTGGGGCTCTACCCCAGTACTTTAATTGAAATTAAATTTGAATATTGATAAAACAAGAACAAATCTCTGAATAAACATAGCACTCTATACACACATTAGCCATCAACCTGGCTCATTTTCTCTAATGACTCTGAGAGCCCCAGAAACTTCCTGGACAGAGCTTTGGGAGAGGTGATTTTATTTTTTATTTTATTTTATGTTTATTTTAATATTTAATATTTTAATAAGATATATTTATCTTGTTTTAACTTCAGGATTAAGTGGCTTGCCCAGGGTCACGTAGTAAATGTCTGAGGTTGGATTTGAACTCTGGAAGAGGAGTCTTCCTGACTCCAGGACCAGTGCTCTAGCCACTGCACCATCTAGCTGCCTGGAGAACTATAGAAAGGGACAATAAATGAGATGGCATCTAATCATGTGTTATTTTGTGACAAATGCCTGGCATAGAGACTAAAGGCTAAATTTAGAGGAGGGAGAAATCACTAGAAGATAGAGTGATTTGGGAAGGATTCATTGAAGTTGAGCCTTGAATGATGGGTAGGATTTGGAAAAAAATATTGGGGAGACAAGAGAGCATTCCAGGTAGAGAAACAGCATGAAAAAAAGTAAGGAATGCATGAAGGACAGCAAGTAGACCAAATTGACTGGAATACAGGGTATATTAAGACTAGTGGGTAATACTGTTAAAAAGGAAGATTGGGGCCAGATTATGGAGAACCATAATGCCAGGAAGAAGCGTTTACATGTCTTGTTTACACTGGTCTTCTGTCAAGAAACTGCTAATGGCTACGTTAGCCTCATCTCATAAGAAAATATAGGAAGACTGGTATGTATACACACACACACACATATATATCCATACAGTTACATGCCTTGATCAGGGATGCCCAAGGTGACCAAAAGGTAGTTGTGCAAGTAGTTTACTTTGCAAGTTAACATAAGAACTACCAACAAAAAATACCAAAGACTTAATACAGAGGAATTCTTTTCCACCAAGTATGGAGGGCCAGAAATTTTTCTTATGTGATGATCTGCATCGTGTGCTATTTTTTTTCATGGCCAAGTACACCCACTTTGTGGATATGGATATCCACAAAGTGAAGAATATGAAAGCATTAGAAATATACCACTCCACCCTCTAGGGGATTTGGAAAAGATCTCTTTGCAAAAAGTTTTTTGAAACAATAAAAGAAGGACTTCAAGGTAAAAACAGAAAACGACAAAAATTCTGAAGAGGCAGAAAGAATCCCATCATCATTGAAAGGAGAAAATAAAAATCTTCCTTCTTGAAAGACAATTCAATATAATGGATGGAGTGTTGCATTTGAAGTAAGAAAATCTTGGGTTCAAATCCTGCTTCTGACACTAGCAGGGTGACTTTGGAAAAGTCACTTAATGTAACTGACTTTCAGTTGCCCCATCTATAAAATGAGGGGGTTTAACTAGAGGGTCTATAAAGCCCCTTCCAGCTCTAAGTCTGTGATTCCATGGCAGGAGATTGGAAGATAGAAGAATGTGACACAGAGAAGAAGGGAGAAGAAAGCCTACTGAACACTTGGAGATAAGAAATAATCATGAGATTCTCCTCTTAGTGTGGGGAAGCTGAACGCTCTAAGGAAGCCACTACTTATATCCCAAGCAATGCATATATGGACACATAGGTTCTATTATGAGAAATCTTATCCAATAAAGATCAGAGGAAGAATGAGGCTATCTATTGACCTGGTAGTAACAATGGGGGAGCTCCGACATATTCCTGGTCCACATATCCAAAATTTGATGAAGACTCTCCCTCAACCTATCAGATTGGATCCCTGCTCCTCATTTCATGTGGTTTACATAGTAGGTACAAATGAAAATAGGAGGATGTTAGAAAACATTTCTAGGAAATACAAAGTCCTGGATAAGAAACTGAAGATTTTAGGGACATAAGTAGCATTTTCATTACTTCAGATGATTGAAAATAAGGACTTTAGAAGAGAAAGGCAGATTTTCAGGTTGAATATGTGATTAAGACGATGTTTAAGAACAGAATTTGGATTCTTGCCACAAATGGCTTGGATATCTCCATGGGATCAATCAAAGATGTAAATAAGGTAAGACCAAGTTCTTAATCAGTTTTGGGGAAATGAAGTACTTTTATCATTGTGTGAAAACAGATGATGCAACACTTGAAATATTTTCTAATCAGTTGTAGAGAACCAGTTGTGTATAACATAGCAAGTGATTTTTGAAGCTTTTGGTTTAGTAACAAAGTAGTCAAGCTTTGGGAATTTTTAGAGGTAGTGTTAATCACCTTTTTCCCGCCATTAAATATGCCATTGGAGAGATCAGACCAGTAGGAAACAGTGTATTTAACTAGAAGATGAGAGACAAATGAGAGCACAGGTTGGACATACCAGGAAGAGGCAGCTCAGGATTCTATAAGGGTATTGGTGCTCAGAGACTAGCAGAGAGTTATACCTAAGAAGAACTTAAAGATAACTCCACCAAAGGAGAAAAGAACTTCCCAAATACAGACTGATAACCATTTGACCACATAGATTTTCTATATGGACAACTAGGTGGCACGATGGATAGAGTGCTGGGCCTAGATTCAGAAAGACTCATCTTCCTGAGTTCAAATCCAGCCTCAGATACTTACTAGCTGTGTGATCCTGGGAAAATCACTTAACCTTGTTTGCCTCAGTTTCCTCTTCTATAAAATGAACTGAAGAAAGAAATGGCAGACACAGTATCTTTGCCAAGCCCCCTCCCCAAAAGGGTCATGAAGAGTTAGACATAACTGGAAAACAACCAAACAAATAAAATATGTACCAATATGAAACTATGAGAATTTAATCAAAAAAGTTTTAAGTGGAAAATAAAGGGGAAGAAGAAATCTACCTATGTGTACCCACCAAACAAACATATGCTCTAGAGAGTAGATGCAGCCTAGAAGAATAGCTCAGCAATTCACAGGAGGGAAAACCCAACAAAGGAGCCTGCAATAAAATCCATGGTCTCAGACAGAAACTTGGTGGGATGGGAGTCAGAATTGGAATACGGCTTTAGTGTATTTAAAAAGTAAATAATAGACATAAGGAAGGGAGAGTAACATTATATAGTTATAAGATGAACTCGTGAAGAAATTGAGGAATAGAAATGGAAGGTATGGTGGGTTTTGGTAAAAACTGACTGAGACAGAAACAGATGTGATGTTGTAATCAGAGTATACTACAGACCACCTGGACAGAAAGAGGAAACAGATGAAGAATTATGGAAATAGGCCATAATCCCAGCCCAGAGAAATAATATAGAAGTGATGAAGGACTTCAATTATCTGGACCTATTCTGTTGCCCTCTTTTTACTGAAAGCAGAGCAACGAATACATTATTGGTTTTCTGTTATGATAATTTCATCCTTAAAATAGGGGGAGGGATCTAGTTGAGGCCTTGCTATATTGGACCAGATTTTTATCAGGTGGAAAGAGTTGGTTGCTATGGTGAAAATGGAGGGAACTTCAAGGGGAACTGACTATTCTATCTTATAATTTATGACAGAAGAAAGAAACGTTGGGCAGTCTAGACTATTGCACAATAGATTTCAAGGGGTTCCAAGGAAGGATAGGTAGATTCTAATGGCCTAAAGTGATATAGGGGAGGTAATCTCAAGAGGAACAAGAAGCTCTCAAGAAGAAAATTTTTGACAACACAAAGAAAAAATAATTTCACTGAAAATAAAAATGGGGAATTGTCAAAAAAAGAGACTTAGATGCGCAGAGAACTTCAATGGCCAAATTACATTTTAAGAAGACGTGCAGAAGATGCAAGTGAAAGCAAAGGCAAGTAATGGAATATGAATTCAAAAGCATGGCACAGTCTTGTAAGAATGCTGTCAGGAGCGCTAGGTTGGATAATGAGATGAGGCTTTCAAGGAATGCCAAGGCAACAAAAGGGTTTGCTTAGTTATTTTGTGCATAAGAGGAGTTTCATGGAAAGGACGACTGTATAGGGATATTGGGGTATGTGGAATGTTGATAATAGATGATGGAGAAAAGGCAGAACCGCTCATATTATTTTGATTTGTTTTTTATTTTTCTGCCAAGGAGAATGATCTTTGGACTGGAAAGGGCAGAAAGAAATAGAACCTTAAATAGAAGGTTGAAACCTATGCTAAGTAAGGAGACAATAACAGAGTAGCTAGTTGCCCTAGATGAGTTCAAGTCAACAGGTCCAGACAAATTACATTTGGGACAGATGACCTGGGAGATTAAGTGTTTTGCTGAAACACCATAGAGCACACTGGGGGTAACTGGGACATGTCAAGCTCTGTGTGATTCTTTGAGAGGTGAGAATGTTTATCATCCAGTCTCATTCCATTTTGTGGGTGGCAGCTCTCATATCATGAGCTTAGTGACAATTTGGATGTTTCTGGGCTTATTAATTTATAATATATCTGGTGTCCTCACCACTGAGAAAAACTTTGCCTTTTTCCCTTTCTTGCTGTTTTCCAATAGAATTTACTCACAGGGAAGTGTGGCATCATGGAGTCCATCGCATGGCATACTTGTACGTAGTTCTTTCCTTATAATCACAAAAGCCAAAGCAATAAGAATGACCTTTCTTAAAATGACTCTTCCTTGGGCTGAATGTCCACAGATTTCCTAATCCCAGACCTCTTTTTTGTCTACAAGTCAGCCCAATAGTTTGAAAACACCCAGTTCATGTGCTTAGAGTCAGATTCCTGAAGGATTGTTCAAAGCCCTCCATTCCTCTAGATCAATTGGTGATTCTTGACCTCGGTATTACTGTCTTCCCACAACTGGATGCTCTGTTCTGGCTACTCCTCCAACTTCTACAATGCTTTATACATTCACATTACAACATACTAGCCAGATGATGTAGTGGAAACACTGGGTCTGGAGACAGAAAGACCTGTGTTCAAATGCAGCCTCAGATATATAGTAGCTGTGTGACTCTGGGTAAGTCCTTAGCCACTGTTTCCCTCAGTTTCCTCATCTGTAAAATGGGAGTAGAATAGCACCTATCTTCCCAGGGTTGTTATGAGGACCAAATGAAATAATAATTGTAAAGTGCTTAGCACATAGTAAATGCTAAATAAATGCAAAGTATTATTATTTCCAAATAACCTTTTTAACCTTATCATACATCATTCCTATTCATACATTTTTTGGTAGAGCCAAGCTAGTCTTCTAACTATTCCTTACATATGGCACCTTGCACTCATTTTGTAGTTATTTTGTAATATTTATTTTGTGCAAACTTCTATTTGTGGTTTAGCAGAGAGTTAGACTCAAAACTAGAGAGACTTGGGTTCAAGCCCCACCTCTGAAACCTATTGGATGTGTGACCCTGTGCAAACTATTTAATCTTTCACTTCTCTAGGAAACTCTTTAAGGCTATGTAAGTTGTAAAGAGAGTGCCAGCTTGCATTGGAAGACAGAGTTTTCTCATCTAGGAGTTCCCTGTATGAATGAAATCATAAGTCCAGTTCCTATTGATTGATTTATAAGTATAAATTTTATATATATATATATATATATATTATAGCTATACATGTTTCTCCCCCTGTAGAATGTAAGTTTCTTGAGGGTAGGGATTATTTCACTTTTGTATTTGTGTCTGGCACATGTTAAGTGCTTAATAAACATTTGTTGATTGTTTAATTGATTAATCATTGGTTTCATGAAACTGTTCTTGCCCTTGAAGCATAACCTTGCTATTGTACTGGGGGTCAGGTACATGCCCGGGCTGATGAAATAGAGTGAAGACCAGTTACAAAATGGAGTTGTTTGGGTGTGGGAATCGAGAGAACCAATTAGATTCTATCTCACGAACACTACCTCTACCTTGTGCTATCACTATTTATTTATTATTCATCCTCCATTTGTTATTATCCTCTGTTTTGTTGTTTTTCTGCAGATCATCCATGGAAAACTAGATGGTCTAAGTCAGGGGTGGGGAACTTGCAACCTTAAGGCCACGTGTTCGACTGAACCCAAATTTTACTGAACAAATTTTTTTTTTTCTGTAAATCCTTTTTTGTTCTGTAAAATTTAGATTCAGTCAAAAGGCTGCACTTAAGCATTTACAAGGCCACATGTGACCTTCAGACTGCAGGTTCCCAAACCTTGGTCCAATCCATCTTTTGTTTCACAAATGCAAGTGGATATACTCAATCTGCACCTCTCGACTCTGAGAAAAGAAAGACCCTCCAAATCTACTTATCACCCTTCCAACTTGACTGAAACCCATCCTTACCCCCTCCCAATTTAGAAAATCCCTAATCTATTTTCTAATTAGAAATCAGATCGCCTAATTTTGTGTACTTGCTTATATCCTCTTGTTTTCTTTTAATTGATTGGTCTTATTTGACTAATTGTTTTTAATACGTAAAAATCCGTCTGCATTCAGGGTCTTTGGATTGACTGGTGAGTCCATTAACTTGCTTATTATACCTGTTTTGCTAAAAAATCATATAGCTCAGATTTTTCCTCAGTTATTCTTAATTATATACCGCAAGACCACCTGAGGTGACTCAGAAGATGGAGAGAGGATGGGAGCCTGCTTTTGGGATAGTCATGATGACATGTAAGGAATATATCTTGGAGATATCAGAGCATATGTAGACATTCTATAACTGGTTCTGGTTGGCCAAGCACGGGGTTGGGAAGAATCTTTTGTCTATTAGCTGCATAGCTAAAACTGTTGATTTCTTCAAAAGACCTGAATCATCTTTGGCTGCCTTGTTGTAGCATTCCCATCTTGGGTATCAAGGTGACCCTCACTTACAGCATATAGTGAGAAACTATTAGAAGAATGGCCTAGATGGCCATATGATATCCCCAGAAACAGGGCCTCCTTGGCCTTTTAGCTTGTACTTTTCTATTTTAGGTGCATAGAATGAACTCTCCCATCTATGTCAGTAGTGTGCATTATAGGAAACCAAGAATGAGAATCCACACTGTGTGTTATAGTTGTTAAGGCTCTGAGGAACAGGGAGCAAGGATCAATTATTAGAATTCCAATCCATTAGAAGGATTCATCTTGCAATTGTGCCCCAACCTGGACACAAACTTGGTGGAACCAGTGCTATGTAGAAACTGAGCTAAGTCATGAAATTAATTCCCTCCTCTTGAATGCCCCAAAGACTGGGGTGGTATGAGAGGTGTTTGTGTGTTTGGTCTCGCTATATCATTGATATCCCTTTGTAAAAGTCAATTAATATAACATAGTTTAGTAGAACTGGGGTGCCAGTTACTGGTGCCTAACAAATGGGAAGAATATAGTTGATAGAGGCTCAAGCTGGTGGCGGAGACATCCCCACCCTCTAAGAGTACCTGAGAACAATGAGAGGGATATGTAATTGTCCTGACCCTGAGATAGTGGGTTCAGAGCATGGCTATTCCTGTATTATAATCTTGTATCTGAGAAGATGATTTGCAATAGTTTTCCAATTTTTTTCTTTGTTTCTCCTTCGCTATCTCTGAAAAATCCCTCTTGCATCCTATATCATTTCCATCAATTTAGGTCTGCCCATTCCCTCACTCACATCTATAGGGATGGGAGTACAGTATCCCACCTCTCCCCAGTGATCCTCTTGTACTGTGCATGATCCTGGTTGAGGAGGAGATGGATGTTTAATGGGAAGAGATTCCATATGATAAGCCCATGAATAACTCAGGAAATGTGGGTCTCTGCTGGTGGGGAATTAGGTTTATCTTTCACAATTTTTTTCATTCCTCTATCTCTTTAAAAGAAAGCTCATTGTCACTATGCCATGACACATTGACTTCTAGTGCATCTAAAAGGGGCATCAGTCAGGTGGCATTTGTGACTCATGGTGATGACTGAGGGAGTCTTCTTTTCTCTTGCTGTCACATTAACACTCTTGTTGCCCCCTGCTCCACAACCAAAGTTATAGAAGAGTTATACTTGTTGAATTTCAACATGAGTGTTTCACAGACTTATGTAGGATGGATAGAGGGGGAAAGTGTTCCATCATTTGACTTAATTAATTGAATGCTCACTCAGAGCTTTAAGCTCTAAGGACAACTTGCCTGGTGGTAGAGAGGAAGAAGATATTTAATCCTTCCAAGATTGTCTCACTTTTTGGTTTAATCAACCTAGGGCTTGAACTGGACTCAGATGAACTTTAGCTTCCATTTTCTGTCTCTCCTGGACCCCAGGGGTTTCCTCAGCCTTGATTTTTCAGACAAATAAGACATTTTAGGAAATATAGATATGCCCACAGAAAAGGGCTCATCCTTGGTAGTTCCTTCCTTTATTTCTTGATCCTGAAAAGATAGATGTAGAAATTGTGGCACACTCATTGGAGTTATGGGTGGGGGGAGAACAGAGGGGAAAAGAACAATTGAATGAACCTCTCATAATCTCAGGGCAGCAGAAGTATGGGATAGGGGGCAGGGCAGTGGGTTTAGAGGTAAAGTAGCTGTTTGAATTTTAGTTCTGCCATTTACTTTCTATGCCTTGCACAGTACCTAGCACATAGCAGATACTGAATAAATGCTTGTTGATTGATTTCTGGGTGATTTTGAGTATATCTGTCCCCTCTTGGGCTCTTATTTTTCTCCTGTGGAAAATATAGGAGATGAGTTAGACATTCTCTATAAGCCCTTCCAGCTCTGAATCCCAAGGTCTTGGAATCTATGATCCCATGACTAGACGTGTATCTGACTGGCCCTAACATTTGACAGGAATAATCTGAAGCTGAACTTCCACAGGGCTCAGGAAAAGGCTGCTGAATACATAGCCTGTGAATTTCAGAGACCTGAGCTAGCACAGCTTCTATCCCCAGTCAATGGAAATGAATTACTATTTATTCGATTCTGCTTCCATTAGATTAACTCTCCTGTTTCCCCCACCTCTTTGTCTCAAGACTCCACATGAACAGAATGGAGAATGAATCAGACCAGTTGTCCTTGGAAATGAAATGTCTGGCTGATGATTGGAGAGACCTAGGGGAAGAGTTTCCATCAAAGATCATCCTGTTTGATGTATTTCCATGGAATACTCAGGGTTGGGGAAATGGAAGCCACCAGGTAGGTGTGTGAGGTTGAAGTTGGTTGGGTGAGATGGGGGAAGGTAGGAGGGAAGAAGTCTTTCAGTTAATATGATGTAGATTCTGGGGGTTTTCAGTACTCTTTTTTCCCCCAAGTCAACTGAAAAACATGTAGTGATTTTGAGGATTGAAGTTATCAGCTTTGGCTTAAATGTAGTAGGGTAATAATCAAACCTACACAAAATCATCATGCTCTGAATAGAGCAGG
>CM053586.1:303795129-303817940 GCA_028646515.1 Pseudochirops corinnae | reverse complement strand
GACTTTAAATGTCAAAGAAAGGAGTTTGCATTTGATGCCAGAGGAAATGGTAAACCTTAGAGTTTATAAAACAGGGAGTAACTTGGTCACAGTTATGCTTTAGAAAAATCACTTTGATAACTATGTGCAAGATGGATTGGGGTAGAAAGAACTTAAGGCAGGGAGAATAATCAGGAGATGATTACAATAGTCTAGGTTAGGAGTGATGAGAGTGTAACGAGGGTGATTGGTGTTCATCCTTCATTCTCAAAGAGGATCAATGACATGAAGAGAGTGATGTCTTGACTTTGTATGAATTAGAGTTAAGTGAGGCAGGGCTGCGCTAAGTCATCAGCCTCACTCTCTCCTCCAGAGTCATTGGAGTCCAGTGGCAAGACAAAAATCAAGACAACTGGTGATGGCCCAGGATGCAGTGGGTGACCTTGGCCCTTTTAAATTCAGGTCTTTCCCAGGTCTCAGTTTGTCTGAGGCAATGTCCATTCAACTGAGCCTTGATGCAGCTTTGTGACCTTGGATAAGCCCACTCCACTGAGTCTGTTTCATCATTTGTAAAATGGGATTGATACCTGTAAAACCTATCTCATAGGGCTGGAAGAAAAACACCTAATAGACTCTAAAGAACTATTTTACAACTCCAAACTATCTTTGTTTAAAAAAAATCCCTAGTGATGCATTATCTCAATTCAACTCAACATTTATTAGATATCTACTCTGTCTGGTGGCCATGTTCCATGGGAGTCAGTGTGACATATTGGACAGAGAGTTGACCTTGAAACCAGAAAGGGCCTGGTTCAAATGCCTTCTCTGCCATAGACTGGGCAGCCACTTAGGCTCTCAGCTTTCTAGGTTACTCTGATTATAAGCTGCAGAGAAAATGCCAACTTGCATTAAGAGAGGAAGTTTCTTTATGTAGTTAGCTCCTTATGCTGAAGGAATCACAGTTCCAGTCCCCATCCTAAGAAGCTACTAAAATGTGAACTATTATTACCCTCTCACCATCCCAGGCAGGAGAGAGAACATTTTGAAGAACCGGCTTGGAGTGAGGAAGGCCTGGGTTCAAATTCCACTTCTGACACATCATAGACGGTGTGACTTTGAGGAAGTCACTTTACCTCTTAGTGTCTTGTACAAATTTTTATTTGCTGTTGTTGGTTCTGTTCTGGGAAATTTATTGCAGACACACAAGAATATGCAGTGTGAAAATATATCCTTCTATGAATTCTTATGTAATTTTAAAATTTTAGTTTTGTTTTTTTAATAAGTTTTTCTTTTTAGTATGTCATTCCCACTAAAGCCCAAACAAGGAGGTCAAATCCTAATTCCATTTCTCACTGTCTGGAATGTGCAGTCCAGTACGTACAGTCTAGCTCCAACCTACCTGGGGACTGCCCCAGTCTGGTCCAGACCAGGAGAAGCCCTATTCCCGTGAAGGTTGTTTCTGAGTTATCCTCCTTTAATTGGATATAAACCCATGATCCTTATCTGTTGATTAACCATGGACAAGAATATTCAATATGATATAACTTTGCAGATTCCCCAGAATATTTCTTTGCAAAGGAAGAAATGAACAATCAGTGAAAGATAAGACTTTATTTTCTGAGAGGGAGGCAAGGGAGATTCCACAGTTGGGACAGGATGAAATAAATGCCTTAGGAAAGGGGACTTGCTGTTCCTCACACACAGTATCCATCCTCCATCCCCCATCCTCAATCCCCATGCCTTGGTAATGGCCATCCCCCATTCCTAGAATGTTTTCCATCCTCATCTCCATTTCATAGAATCCCTTATTTCCTTCAAAACTCAGCTTAGACTACCTTCCCCATGAAATCATAGTGAATAGAATGCTACGCTTTGAATCAGGAAGATCTGAGTTCAAATATCACTCATTAGCTGTATGACTTTGAATAAGTCACTTAACCTTGCCCAGGTTTTCTTGATTTTAAGGCCAGGCCATGCCCACTATATATCGTAGCCTCTCCATAAAAATAGAGAAGCTCAGAAGAAGGGTGACTTTGGGGGATAAGATTATGAGGGGTTTTCTTTTTTTAAATGATGAGTTTGAAATGTTTATGAGGTTTCTAGTTGGAAAGGTCTTAAAGTCAAGTGGTAATATGGGACTGCGGCTCAGGAGAGAGACGTGGGCTGGATGTGTAGATCTGGCAGTCTCTACGTAGAAATAATGATTAAGCCCATGAGGTTGCTCAAGTGAGACAGTTTGGAGGGAGAAGAGAAGGCCTAAGACAGAGGCTTGGGGGCCAAGGGGAAGGACACAGGTGAGAATCCAGGTAAGAAGACTGAGAAGAAGCTGTTAGGAAAAGGACTGAAAGAAGGCGGAACATTTTTAGGAGGAGAAAACTGTCAACAGCATCAAATGCTGCAAAAAGCTCCGGGAAGGGAGGATTAAGATAAAACCATCAAACTTGGTCATTAAGAGTCCGAGGTCACTGATTCTGCTTGTGATTCTCCTACCAAAATACCTTTTATCTATTTTGTATATGTTGTTGTTGTTGAGTTGTTTCACTTGTGTCTGATTTGTTGTGACCACCTTTTGGAGTTTTCTTTTTTAAAAATTAATTAGTTTATTTACTTTTAGTTTACAACATTCAGTTCCGCAATCCCTTGAGTTTCAGATTTTTGGGATTTTCTTGGCAAAGATACTGGGGTTCGGCATTTTCTTCTTTCACCCATTTTACAGATGAGGAAACTGAGGCAGACAGTGACTTGTCCAGGGTCATACAGCTAGTAAGTGCCTGAGGCTGGATTTGCACTTAGGTTCCTGACTTCAGGCCCAGCACTCTAACCACTGTGCCACCTAGATGCCCCAATTTTGTTGTACTTGTACGGTGTCTCCTGTTGGACATCTACAATAAAGCCTGAGGAGATGGAGAAAGTGAAATCCAGTGAAAAAGATTTCTTTAAGGTTATTGCACAAAAGTTATTGCCTTCTTCCTCCACTCCCTTCTACTACTCAGCCACCCTGCTAACCTTACTATAGTTAATAATATGGATGATATATACAGGGAAATGTCCACCAGACCTTACTATGTGCCCTTCAGACCTCAGGGCATTACTACCTGACTCAACCCTAAGGACTCCTGGACTTTGTCATCTACTCTGAAAGTACATCCCTTAAAGGCAGCTGGATGTCTCAGTAGATAGAACATTGAACCAGGAGTCAGGAAGACTTGAGTTTAAATCCATTCCCAGATACTTATTAGCTGTGTGACCCTGGCCAATTCACTTAACTTCTGTTTGCCTCAGTTTCCCCATCTGCAAAATGGGGATAATCATAGCACCTACCTCCCAGGGTTGTTGTGAGGATCAAATGTGATATTTATAAAGTGCTTAGCAAAGTGCCTGGCACATAGTAGGTGCCTAATTAATATTTGTTTCCTTCCTTCCTTCTTTCCCTTAAATAGAATTTGAGTTCTTTGAGAGCAGGGACAAGGTTTAGTACAGTGTCTGACAAATAATAAGGGCTTATTAAATACATTTCCATTTTATTCCATAGAATGCAAACTTCTTGGGTGCAAAAACTGTTTCATTTTTGTCCTGTATCCCCAGCACTGAGCTTGGCACATAGTAAGTACTTAGTAAATATATATTGATCGCTTGACTGATAGGTCAGTGAATCCCTCTAAAATCTTACTTTCTTCATCCATAAGATGAGGGGAATACTCCTTGTACCACTTGCTGCACAGGCTTCTCCTAAGGCTCCAATTTGATTATGTCTGTGTGCTTTGGAAATTGAGAACTAGACAGAGAATAGCAAGTTACTATTATTTCTATTGTTAGAATTCGGGCTGTAGTGTGGAGGGAATATAACCCTCTGAGCACTGTCCCCATGACTTCATTAAGTGCCTCAGAGTAGGTTGTGAGTCCCTAGAGTCCTGACCATTCTGCTCCCCTAGGTTCTTTCTGTGAATTAATAGGAATGGGAATTTTCTTCCATTCCTTTGTGAATGCCTTCTTGCCTGAGGCAGGGGGAGGGAAGATGAGAACAGAAGATCTTGGATGGCTCCCTCCAGGAACTAGGCTGGAGCTTTGCCAAGCTGCTTCAGATATTGCAATCTGGAATTTTCAATCCCTTCTTTCCATTATGAAAACAGAATATCCCAGAGAGGGGAAGGACTTACTTTGATAGAAACGACAGGAAATGATCTGTGGCCAAACACAGAAAGAGAGGAGAGGGAAGGGTTGAATAGGCATGAGCAGGCAGCATCTGTTGAATGGTGAACCCCAAGAGTTCAATTACCCCAGATCCCTCTATGGAGGGTAACCATGGAAACATCATAATCCAAAGCATCGCTAGTCTCTGAATAAAACACACACATACAACATGTACACACATGTCTGTACTCCCTTCCCCCAATAGAAAAACTCACAGTCTTGTCCAGAGTTGTGTGTGTATGTGTGTGTGTGCATGTGTGCCATGCACAAGACACACACACACACACACACACACACACCTACCCACCATGCGCATGGGCTCAGTTTCCACTTACTTTGTATGTGGGGTGTGTTTGTGGGCTGTATCAATAGTTTGTGTATGGATGTGTCAAACGTGATAAGTATGGGTATGTACCAGTGCTTTCTTTGTGCCTTCTGCTTTCTACTTCTGTTCTCTGGGGTGGTGAATGAGCGTGGGCTTGTCCTAATATTTGGGTGCTACATTGATAGCTGGTTAGTGTAATATGGGAGTGAAGGTTTTCCTTTTTCTTTTGGTGGTGGTGGATGAAGTGGAATGATTTAGGCATCAAGGTGAGTTCTTCTTCCCACTTGTACCAGAAAACATTCTGGGAGTTGATTTCTTTGCTTGTTAGATTTGATACTCTGCTGGGAAAGAAAACTGGAGTGGGAATCTGGATACCTGGGTTTCAATTCTAACTCAGTCATTTAAAGCTTTTTATGGGTTGTCCCCAATCTATCTTTTCAGCCTTTGTACACACCACTCCCCTCTACATCTCTACAGTTCAGCTCAACTGCCTCCCTGGCTGTTTCTCACTTGACATTTCTTCCTCCATCTTTATGTCTTTGCACTGGCTCTTCCCCATGTGTGGAATATGCTCCCTACTTACCTCTGTCTCTTGGAATTCCTGATTTACTTCATGACTAATCCAAAGTGTCATCTTCTCTACCTGTGGCCTTTCTTAGTCCCTACAACTCAGAGGATCTGATTTGTATGTTTTGTGTGCGTCTCCATATGTACATGTCATCTCCCTCATTAAAATGTATGAATTCCTTGAGGGCTGGAACTGTCTTTTTTTCTTTGTGCTCCCAGCATCTGGTACAGTGCCTGTCTCACTTTGTTATTGTTGTTTAGTCATTTTAGTCATTTTCCAATTCTTCGTGATCCAATTTGAGGTTGTTTTGGTAAAGATACCAGAGTAGTTTGCCATTTCCTTCTCCAGCTCATTTTACAGATGTGGAAACTGAGGCAATCAGGATTGTGATTAATCAAGTGACCTTCCCCAGGGTCACACTGCTAATAAGTATCTGAGGCTGGAGTTGAACTCAGGTCTTCCTGACTCTAGGCTTGGTTTTCTGTTGTTCTATTGACTTTGCCACCTACTTGCCCCAACCTGTTACATACTAGACGCCTTGTTGATTGATTGATGCTTAACTAGCTGTATGACCTGAATAAAGTCAGTTTCCTCATCCTTAAAATGGAGATAGTATTTATGCTGAGAGGCAGCTTGAACACAGCAGATAGAGAATCAGACTTAGAACCAGGTAGACCTAGATTCAGGTTCTGCCTCTGATACACCCTGGTTGTGTGACTCTGAGAACAGAGAAGGTATCAACCTCTCTGGTAGAGGGAGTTCCTCAACTGGGGGCTTTCTACACTAATAAAATCACAAGCCTTTGTCTCTTTCCCCTACAAAAAGAGAACTTATGCTATCCAGATCACAAAAGACTGCAAGAAAAATGCTTCATGAACTGTAAAACACTGTAAAAATGAGTTGTCGTTATTTTTGTTACCAGTGAATGATTGTACAAAGCAAGTAACATGGCAGAAATTATCAAAGTTACTTTATTGAAAAAGGAAGCAACCTGCTCCTGCATGAATTAAACCTGGAGCGAGTGATAACCATTGAAGAGTCCTTGTCCTCCATTGGTGTCTGTGAGATGGGAAGGGAGATAGAGGAAGGTTCTCTGAACATCAAATAGACATTCCCTGTAGGTTTTAATTGGAGGAAATGCTTAAAGATTGCATAGGATGGGCATTCATGGACGGGTTGCAATCTGTGTCCTCAGAGGAAGTACCCAAATAAATGAGATCACAGATTCCTCAAAGAGCTAGTATATTGTCAGTGCAGATGGAATTTCATCTGTGTGGGAAGATGACCCCTGTTAAAACTCTATTAAAATATCGATATAGATCCATAACTCATCTGTTACTTGTAGTCTTGCTCAAAGGCTTACACTGGGCGAGGTAGCTAGAATGGATCAGAGATGAGACCTAAATTCAGGTCTTCTTGAAAGTAAGGCTGGCCCTCCATCTACCATGTCACATTGCCTTTTATTTTTATTCATATCATTGTTATATTGGTATTTATTTTATATATGTTCATACATGTACGTGCTGTCTCTTTCAACAAGATACAGGGATTGTTTTATTGTTTAACTTTTTATTTTTTTCGGTATTTTTGACCCTAAAGTCAAGGTGTACAGTGCCCGGCACATTATAGGGGCTTAATAAATGTTTGTTGATTAGCTGATTAAACAAGTGGCTTAGCTTTGATACAGATGTACCACTATAGTGGTAGTTCAAACTAGGCAAAATGTCAGATTTTATAGATTTTTGCAAAGCTGTTTATTTCATTCATTAATTCCATTGGTTCACTCAACATGGGGGCCGTTACTAGTTGTTCTGACCCATGTCTTGCCACTGGCCTCCAGTGACTCGGGAGGAGAGAGCGAGACTGCTGACTTTGCACAGCTCTGCCTCCTTTAAATCCAATTCACTTGTAATTCAAGATGTTACCCTCCCGATGTCATTGGTCCTCTTGGAGAATGAAGGATGAACAGCAACAACATATCATTCCACAGACATTCATTAAGCACCTAGTATGTGCCAACCACTGTGCAAGGTATCATAGTAAATCCAAAGATAAACAAGATTGGTAACTGTTCTCAAAGAGCTTATAGTCTAGATCTGAACTTGGTGAACTATGACCCAGGAGCCACATCCACAGGTTCAGTTCTCAGCTCATACCAAAAAGGGAGAGGGCCTGATTGGCCCATGGGCCAAATTGTCAACCCCTTGAGTATGTTATTTTTAGTAATTAATAGTATTTAATATATAATTTATATATATTTGTATACATATATATTATATGAATAATATTATATTCATATTATACATATATATTTATATACATATATTATAAATATATAATTTAATAGTTTTCAATATACTACTCTCTCCACTTTCACCTTACTGGTGTTACATTGAGATCTAATCCTTCCTATGACGGGAACTCAGAACTTGGCTAACAGCTTGACATGGTAGATAGGGGAACTTTTGAGATTTTCTTAGAAGTCTTCACAGCAACTCATTTAATCCAGGGAGGGGTCTGATAATGAAAAGCTTGCATGTGTCACTTGGCAGATCTTTGAGGTGCAAGGATGCTCCATCTGGACTTCAGGATTAATTAGGGTGAAGGGCGGTAGGAGTGGGATGTGTGAAGCGTGGGTGTGCGATAGTTGGTACTGTAGTTTATGAATGAAGACCTCTCTGTTCACAAGTTGGTCTGTCTTTGGAGATGCCTTAAATAGAGATGAGCTGTGAGTATGTGTGTATATGTATGTGAATATATGCACCCCCCCCCCCGTCCCCATTGTGTGTGATGTTTAAATGAAAACTGAATCCATTTGGGATCAGTGAGATGAAATGGTTGTCTACTAAATTCTTGCTTGAGTTTCATTCAGATTTACGAGTAAGCATTCTTAAAAGGATGGTATTTTGATGGATGGGGTACATCAGTGTTTCGATCTGGATTTAGGGTGCTTTTTCCTCTTCTTTCCTTTTAAAATAGCACCCTTCTCAATAACAAAAATGCACACCAAGCCCTTCCAACAGGGTCCTGAAACACTGTCCAAAAAAAATTCCCAACAGCTTAGCCGGTCTGCTTATGTGCTTTCAGAGTGTACCATCTACCCTTCCATCTGCTCCTGTCTCTGGCTGTGCTCCCGTGAGCAAGGAGGATTGAGACTGAGAGGTTGACAAAGGCTGATAGATATTTCAGTATCAAGCCACCATTTAAAGCCCTACCATCTCTGAAGGAGCTGATGTGGCAATGGAGGGCTGGATGGTATTTGACAACATCCTGAATCTATGTGTGTGCTCATGTATTCACATGTTTGCATGTGCCTATGGACTCTGCATGTTGCAGTGGTACACAGCTGGGGTGGATTGCAGGTAGCCACATGATTTGAACATACTATATCTAGGTAATGTTTTTTACCCCTAATTGTATTGCTGGCCTGCCAGATTTGTTCTTCAGTACTTCAGTGCCATTCTGGGACCCCAAAACCAAAACTGATCTTTAATTGCAAAATAAACAGAGATCTCCTGAGGAAAGACCCTCCCTCCCCTTTCACTTTTCCTCTCTGAGATGCTAGAGACTTTGGGGGACCTAACTTGTACTTTTTGAGGTCCTCCTTTCTTCCCTCCTGAAATGTGCCTAGTCTGTGGTGGGACTGAGGGAAATGAGGCTGTGAATTCCATGGGCTTTCACAAGTAGGGTAATATTCTAGGTCACTGTGGAGAAAAGTACAAATAAGCCAGGTTTAAGAAAGAATGCTGCATTGGTTGAGATTTGATGGGAAGTCAGGATTCCAGGGCTGTTAGTAACAGGGTGGCAGTGGGGGGAGAAATGAAGGAGGAAAGAAGGGAGGAGGCAAGAGATGAAGAAAGAGAATAGTGAAAAGGGGAGGGGAAAAAGAGAGGGAGAAAGGGAGGGAGGTGTGAATATCTGAGCAATATTCATCTCACTGTCATACTGGCAAATTTGGCAGTGCAGTGTGAAAGCAAGAATAGTTTTGATGAAGTCTGAGCTTGGCTCCTTTTTGTTTTCCTTTTCTCTTTTCCCTTTCACCTTTTCCCTCACCCCCTCCCTCTTTCCCCTTCTAACCATATCCTGTCTACAACTGGATGGCAGAGAACTGGTTGCCATGGCTACTAACTGGAATCCATGCCAGCTGAATTATTAAATAAGGGTCTTTTCTTCAAAGCCACAACCCTGGTTCAGGAGTCACTTTTCACTGTTAAAGTTTGGGAGCATTGTCTGGCCCAGAGTCACGTAGAACACTTCTTAGTTGGCCTGGCTCTATACAACCTGGCTCTATATACAAGGGAGTGTGTGCCAGGGTCTGGGGGGGGGCAGTATGTAGGGACTAGCATTGATCTAAATGCCCTTCTTTCAACAGCTGGGTGTAAAAAAGGGTAAAGGGCAGAGAAGTGTCCCAGATTTGGTGCCTGTGGTAGGTTGGGGCAGGTGGGCTTTATGTGATGAAATGAACTCATGGCATCCTGAATTGCCTTCCTCCAAATTCCTGCCTGAAGAAAAGAGAACTGGACAGGATCCATAGCTCATGAGAAAGGGATAAGGACCAAAACCAATATTTTGGTTGTTATGTTTGGAAAAACTCCATGTTTTTCTAATTAGTTGGTATTTGCAGTCAGCACAGCAGAAAATCAAATGGCAGGTATATCTAAAGGCAGACCTTGGGCATGAATGTGGGCAATGGTCCCTTGGCCTTCTCAGCCAGCCTTCCCTCCCCTCCCATTCACCAAAGGGTCATCCAGTTGACTCATATGGTCCTGACTTAAAAGTATGAATGGGCAGGGAAGGAGAGAGTATTGTTTGTGGACATGAATGCTGTTTCAGTGGGAAGGGGAGAGAATGGATGTTCTTCTTTTGGGAGATTCCAAGCCAGGAAAAAACCTAGCCTTCTGGTGTCCCAGATTTTTAAAGTTTTTTTCTTCCCAAACAATAGCAACAATAAATAATTATAACAATTACTAGCATTTATATAGCACTCTGTATCTCCTTTAAACCTCTAAATAATCCTGTGAGGAAAGTGCTTTTATTATCCCAATTTTTCAAATGAAGAAAACAAGACTGAGAGAGGTTAAGAGACATGTCCAGAGTCACATTGCTCCGAGTGTCTGAGGCAGATGTGAACTCAGGTCTTCCTCATTTTAAATATAGCACTCTATCTATTGTACCATTTAGATGCTACAAAGAATGAGGACACTGGGGGTCAAAAGGCTCCTGCTAGTGACCTCTGTTTTGGATGATCTTGGAAATATATGTATTTGTGAACTTGGCAAGGCATTGGTCAAATAGCTTTCAGCTGAGCTTCCCCCATGTCCTTTTCCCTTCGTGTCTGGCCATGCTGTATAATATTGTATTGGGACAGAAGAGATTGTCTCTTGGCCTGGAGGGAGCAGGTTTGTGTGTCAGTGTCCTTGAGGGCCCATAACCCCCATGTTACTCTTTGGACACTGTCCTAATTAAGAAGAAGGAATATGGAGTCTATTTTTTTTTTTTTTTACCAGATATATACCACCTCTACCAAAAAAAAATTAGTGAAAAAAAACACAAACTGAAGATCTGGCCCTGTCCTGGCCCTGTCACTATAACTAAGTGACCTTGGACAGATCATTCAGATTTCCATAGAATGACATGTTTTTGCTAGCTTGGCAGCCTTAACATTTTGTGATTCTGTAAAAAATGCAATTGTTCCAAATGGAAACACAGAACCTGGTCGGTTTGGGGGGTGGTCTCTCTTTGGATTTTTGATACCTTTTCTCCCCTGCTGTTGTGTGGTCCTGAGGCAATCTCTATACAAGTGGGAAAGGAAGAAACACAATTTCTTTCTCCAAAGCAAAGATTCTAGCCCATTGCTTAATTGCAGCTCTCTAATTCTTTGGGATCTATGCATAGATCATACCATCAAAGGCTCATAGATTTTTTTAGTTTGAAGAGACAATAAATGCTAGCAACTCCCCATTACCTCCAGGATTAAACATAAAATTGCCTATTTGGTAGCCAAAGCCCTTCTAATGTTTTGTATTCTTCATATACTTTATTTCCTTCCACTAACTCTATGTATGATTCAGTGACTGGCCCCCTTGCTGTTCCTTACATGAGACATTGAGTCTCATGTTCTGTGCATTTTCATTGGCTGTTACCCATGTTTGGTATTTGAGCCCTCCTTGTCTCTTGACTTTCCTGGCTTCCCTGAAGTCTCAAGTATAATCCTACCTTCTCTGCAAGAAGCCTTCCAGTCCTCCCATTACTAATGCCTTGCCTCTGTGTTTACTTCTAATTTGTCCCATATCTGTCTTATTTGCACATAGTTGTTGGTAAATGTGCCAACCCCCATTAGTTTGTGACTTCCTTGAGGGTAGACACTGATTTTGTCTTTCTGTCCTCTGTGCTGAGTACATAGTAGGCACTTAATAAATGCTTGTTGATTTGTTGCTGTTGACTTCAGAGGTCCTTTCGTACAACCCCCTCATTTTACGGATGAAAATGAGGTACAGAGAGGTTGTACCTTTGCCCTAGGGGGTACATGTAATGTCAGAGGAAGATTTTGAACCCAAGTCCTTGACTTTAAATCCATTGCTTTTTCTCCCATATATCACTCTCTCTTCATGCTTTTCTCTTTTGAGAGGTCAAAGATAAGTCTCACTAATTACTGCACTAGCACACAGGGAAATTAATGAATGCTTCTGATCTTATCCCCACCTTCTTCCTGGGTCTGAGGGTTTCCCATGATGTGTGCTGGCATTCCTGAAAGGGCAAAGTTCTTAATAAAGAGGATCAGGCCTACAAGAAGTCTTTCAAGAACTGGGCAACCTTAAAAAATCTTGCCCCTTCTCCAAACATTGGAGTGAAGCAACTACTTCAAGAAATTCGATCCTGCCCTATTTCTCAGAGGCCATCATTTCACAAAGGGCTGATGTCTCAGCTTAGCAAAGGAAAGGAGAATGCTCTTTTCATTTCCATGCCCAGGGATAAGGGTAGGTTGAGGGATGCTTAAGAAGAAAGGTCTGGATAGAGAGTTAGTATTGGGATGCTTAGGAAAAGGGTCTGATATGGGGAAGGAAGAAAGTGAAAGTCACTGAAGAGTAGTGGCTGGTAGATCAATCTGTTGGGAATTATTGCAGAGTCAAGGAAACTGCCTAATTTACTAGGCTCCCTCAGGCTTGAGAGAGGATCTTTTGTGGTAGGGGGCAAGTATCTCTGCAGTTGGCCCAGGTGAATTTTGGTCTAAGGGTTTGGGGGAATGAGGAATGCTTCAATTTACTCTCTTTACTTTATCTCCTTAGCTATCCCAAGAAAAAGGGGGAGGACAGTGTATGAAGGGTGGGAGTCTCCAGCCACTCCACTTTGGGGAGTGTTGGAGAGAGTGACCCAGCCAGCATAGCTGTGAGGCATTTTCAGAGCCTTCAATGCTCAGCTGGCACAATGGATTCCTTACACAGTCCTTTCTTCCTTTTCCTTAAGACATGCTCACCCCAGTGATGCTCGCTATAGGTTTCCCATCAAATCCTGGTTTTCCCTTCTCTTCTCCCTCAGATTTACGCTCCTTATTTCTTGGCTTGTGCCCCATTAACAAGAAAGAGTGAGGTTGGAGATGAGCATTCTGGTAAGGGTGTGAATTGGCTAGGTGCCTGAAATGAGGGTGAGTAATTTGGCCAGAATCGCCAGATGAAGTTTTAGGTCATTGAACTTTTTACAGAAACCCTGACCTAAATTTCCAGACACTCCAGTGTTTACTACACTAATTATACCCAATAGATCAAGCCTCCCAGCTGCCCTCCTCCTGCTCCTTACCCCCCTCCCCAAACACACGTGTGTGCCTGCGCGCACATCGCACACGAGTAGGCTCTCTCCCCACCCTCACTCGCTGCTTCTCTTTCTTCCCTTGCTGCCTCTCCCTTGTTTTATTTTATATGCCTGGACAGTTCTTTTTTCCATTTGGATTTAGCTCCTCTTTTCCTTTGTTATTTCCCTGTCTGCCCCCTCTGGTATGTGTGAGTTCTGATTGTCAGAAATTTCTTTTCCACTGTGTGGGTAGGAGACAAATTTTTAACGGTCTCCTCTCTCTCTATTTATTTTACTTTCTCTGTTTCTCTACCTCTCCTCCTCCTCCACCTCCTTTCCCACTTCTTCCTTTCTCTTGTTCCCCTTCCTTCCCCCTTCAATATCTGCCTCCCCTTCTCTCCTCCCCCCACTTACTTCCTCTCCCGCCCTGCTCCCCCTCCTCCATATTGCTCGCTTTTTCTTTCTCTTTTTAAATAATTCAAATAATGTCTATGGAATAATAGCACACCCTCATTCACCTGAGTGCGGGACCCTGCATTAATTCAAGGTAAGCCACTGTTTTACTTGCTCTGGAGGAGATCGTGGTGTGTGGTATTGCTCAGAGTAGATCTATTCCCTTACCTTTGCCCCAATGTGGGGGCTCCGCTTTTTGCCTGTCTAGAATAAGAATCCTTTCCGGAGAAGGCTTAGACTCTGGAGTACTACCTGTTGGGGATGGATAGATCTTTGAGATCTGAAACCTTTTCATAGTTTCCCCAAACCCTCCCTTAAACCAGTCCTGCCTTTCCGAGGAGCCCTTTCTTTACTAGTATGTTTATTTCCTTTGTAACTTCCGTAGCAATTTCATCTATGTGGAAATTTTCCCAAGGCTGTTTGGCATTCTGAAGAGGAAACTCATGTGTGTATGTGTATGTGTGAATGTGAGTGTGTGTGTGTGTGTGTGTGTGTGTGTGTGTGTGTGTACCAGTACCTTGTCAGGGTGCTTAGTGATCTTGTTAATGTTTCTTCTTTTCCATAAACCATATTGAGGGGGAGACTGCGCTGGGGAGCTGGAGTTGAAACAGGTGCCGTATGGCATGTGCCTTTCTCAAGTCTTTCCATATCGCTGCCTTCCTTTCTCTTTTAAGCCGCCTGTCTTCCCTTCTCAGTTCTCCGTATGGTATAAGAAGAATGTTTGGAAGTTTATGGAGAACTTAATTTTAGGGAAAGTCCAGTGGCACCTGAGGAGCTCACTATCACCCAAATGCCCCCTTTAGAGGCTGTGCTTTTGGCTAGGCTTCTAATAAGTCAGTCTTTTGTGATTTCTGGGCTCATCTATTTTAAGGTGAATTTTCTTTTCCTGGAGTGGACTGAGACAGACGATACTGAGCTTTTTGGCATGAGGGATGGGGTCTCCTTTAATGGTATGGCAAGCTGAAGGGGTCTGGGAATGGGAGAAGAGGCTAAGAGGAGTAGGTAGAAATGGGATCCTGAGCCCAGTCAGGTTTATTAGTGGATCTAACTTTATTATCTAAGGGGCTTGAATGTTGGCTAGGTGACGGTGGCACAGAACACTGAATTCCCTTTCTTTTCTAACACCTGATTCTCCTGCTTTGATACCTGTACTTTGTAGATAATAGGAAAGTCCATTGGGGATGAAGCTTCTAGTGGGTCCTTGTGTTTCACTTGGGCCAAAAGCCTTATAAGGAAGTCCTTCTTGTTTGTTTAATTCATAGCTTTGTTCATATAAGGCAGGTAGGTTTTGGTTGAATGGAAGAAAGTGATCTTGAGAACTAAAGAGTGCAATATGGGCTTGATTCCCAGAATTTCTTCTTTAGACTTTATTCCATCTTGGTATATTGATCTTTGCTCTTCTGATCCAAGAAGAAAGACTGAAGGAACCAGGGTGGTTTAAAATAGAAGAGATAATGATGTGTGTGTGTGTGTGTGTGTGTGTGTGTGTGTGTGTGTGTGAGACCTAAGAGCTATCTTTTCTCAAAGGGAGGGCAATTTCTTATACTTAAAGAGGAAAACAACTCTTTACTTCCACTGAGATTAGAATAAGAGGAAAATGGGTTTAAATGATATTATAAGGGTGTTAGGTTACACACAAGGGAAAACTTGTTGGCTAAGTGTTAGGCAACACAGAGAGAAATTACTGATGGAAAACATGAAAATTGGTCCCCTTATCTCCCTTTCCCCCTTCCCCTCCCCACATTCCACCTCTAGAAGCCTGTAGGGAAGGGTTAGACAGCTGTTGGCTGGTGAGAGTAGTGTTAAAATCATTTGGAGAGACGAGAAAAGGATGCCCTTTGCTATGTGCTTGAGTCTGCTCTATTGTCCTCTGGTTTCTGGTCCCATTATTCCTCTGGTCAGGCTATTTTTTCTACTTTCTAGCAGATGGATGATCTAGCAGCTGTTCATATATCCAGAGATATTGACAGTTTATGGGCCAAATAATGTCACTTGGATTTGGTTTTATGACTCTGAAGTCTGATTTGTGTAATGGAGATGGGAAGAGGCTATTCTTGAATATTAAGCTTGGGCTATGTATCAGTGGGACACACTTAGCAAAACTTTCTTGGACTCCTGACACTTGGTCTCAGTTACTAGCTTCCTAAACTCATTCCATTCCTTGTAATAACAGGATAGGTACTGGCCCTGTGATTTCACTGATGTGAGAAACTCCTGGAAGCAACTCTCTTTACCAAAGTAGGTTGGCATCTTCCTGGAATGTAGAGTCCTAGAAGTCACCTTTGGGCACTGAGGGGCTAAATGATTTCCCCAGGGTCACATAGTCATTATGGAGCAGAAGCAGGATCTGAACCTAGTTCTTCCTGGCTCAGAGATGAGCTCTCTTTCCATTGTCCCATGTTGCCTTTCTCCTCATACTGATAGTATATACTCCTGTAATCCTGCCCTGTGTGACCACTATATCTTTATCTTAATTTCTCTTCTGCTTCTAAGTTTTCCCCTTCTCCCAGAATAGTTTGCTATGGACAAAGGGGACATTTCTTGTACCTGACCTACTCATTACTCAGATGATTCAATCATTCAAGAGTATCTTCCCTTCCTAACTTAGGCTTCTTTAATCATGGATCTTGAATGCATATTTTATTCCCAGGCCCCCATGAAAACAGGCTCCAACTAAGTCTTTTACCTCTTAATTTTATATGAGCATCTTCTACTTATCCTTCAAAATCCCTCTCTCTCCTCAAAAATTTAAATTCCCAATCTCAGAACTCAGGATATTTCTTTGTAGGGGAAAATGGAGGAAGATTTACTTGGAATTATTTCCAACCCTATTCATGCCTTCTTTTGGCATTTATGAATCCAGGGCTCCAGAGCAACCCTCTTCTGGGGAAAAAAAGCTCTCTTTGGTATGGCATATTGATGGTAGCATGATACATGATGAATCTTCTTTGTCACAATGTTGAAAGATTAGGTTGGTTTCTGGATTTCTCCAGAGCCATATACCTCACCATCACCCTTTACCAGGAGGAAAGAGAAGAAGGAAGAGAAGGAAGGTGAGTGAACAGAAAGAAGTACAGGAGAGAGAAAAAGAGAGACAGACAGAATGTAAATCCAATTTACTTCTAGATTAAGACAAGTTAGTTAAGGCTAAGATATGCATCTCATTCCAGGGAAATTCACTGCTTTTCCCATCTATGTGAATATTTAGAGATGGGCTTCTTAGTAGCATAGGGTGGGTCACAGTACCATTCATTGGTAGGTGGACCAACTGGCAGCCCAGTACCTCTGGGCTTTACCCTTTGGCATTGGATATAGGGTTAGTGCTTAGATGGCAAATTGAGACCAAGCATACCCAAAGCAGCTGCTATAGGAGTCAGTAACTGGGAAGAGTGTGCCTGGTTCTTGATCCAAGTACAAACACACTTTCTGCCCTCTTACCTGTTCCTGTCCCTGGACCAACTGTGGGATATTGTTCTAGACTTTCAATTTCCTTATTTGTAAAATAGAGATACTGGATTTTTGAGCCCTATAAGTCTGGTACTACTCCTACCCTGATTCCTGAAATCTTATTCAGGATGATAAAATGGGGAATCTGGGCTTTCCTGAAACATAATCCTTTGTCTGATAAAAGATCCTGTCTTGCCCCTTGGTTTGCTCAGACTGGAGTCTAGAATAGAGCCTAGAGTCTAGAACATAGCCTAGAGTATAGAGCCTGGAATCCTAGCTAAAAGTCTAGATTGATAGAAACCAGATACTCTAGGATTGTATGCTGACACCACTTGTTCTTCCATAGTCTGGTGCAAAACTCAGGCCACAGCAGGGAGAGGGGTGATCCTGGAGTCTTTAAATACAGCTTTGAGTCAGGGGATCATCTCCCTTGAGTAATGAGGTGCATGATACCAAGGATTGGAAAGTCTCTTTGTGGCTCCAGGCAAGTCACTTAACTTCTGTGGAAGTTTCCGTGTTTGTATAATGAGAGACCTGAATATCCTTCCAGTTCTAGATCTATAGACATAAGACCCCATGACTATAATTTTCTTTTCAAGTGAATCCATTCCTTCTAGCTTCTTCTTCTCTTCCCTCTTAGTAGCAAATAGACTCTTAGATCACAAACATCCATTGAAAGCCTTTCCTGTACCAGTCACTGTGCTAAGCACTTTACAAATCTCATTTGATTCTACACCATTATCTCCATTTTACAGTTGAGGAAACTGAGGCAGACAGCAGTTAAATGACTTGCCCAGGGTCATGTGGCTATGAAGTATCTGAGGCCAGTGTTGAATTCAGCTCTTCCTGACTCCAAGCTTGGTGTTTGCTCTATCCCCTGAGCTACAGCTGCCTCTGGATAGAAGGATCAAAACCGAAGTGCCCTATTTGTGGAGCAGCATTCAAAGATGGCTGCGGGAGTAACACTGAGTCCTGAATGCGAAGTCAGAAGATTTGGTTTCTACTCCTGACTCTACTATTAGATTGTTCGAGGATTATGGACATGCCATTTCAACTTTCTTGATCATCTTCCTTACCTGTTAAATGAGGGCTTGGATCAGATGGTCTCTAAGATTCTTTTTATCCCTAAAAGTCTGTAGAGCAAGTGTGAATATCAGAAGGAAAAAAAAACTTTCATAAATAACAATAGCTTATATTTATGTTGTGTGTTATAGTTTACAAAGTGCTTTCACATATATTGTATCATATGGTTACCTCCATTTTATGGATGAAGAAAACTGAGGTTCACAGATTAATTTATCTACTAAGTAGCATAACTGAGGCCAGATCCAGGTTTTCTTGCTCTAAGTTCAGGGGTCCTTTCCATCATATCACACTACTTTTCCTATATCACTTGCCCCAAATGCTCATTTTGTCCTCTATGTGGAAAAGGTCATAGGACCCAAGGTCTGGAATTGGAAGGGACTTCAGAGACCATCTAGTCCAATTTCCTCATTTTACAGATGAGAAACTGAGGTCCTGAAAGATTGGAGACTTGTCTAATGTAATACTGGTAGTAAGCAGAAGAATTAGGATTTGAGTTCACCTCCCATGATTCTAAGTTTAGCAGGAAATTTCAGCCCTCTTTCCTCTGCACCCACAGTACCTTCTTCCCATCTTTAATTGCTCTGCAGAAGTATAATCATTCAGACCTAGAATGGCATGACTAGAAGGTAAAGGGGGTGGGTGGACCTTGATGAGACAATCCCTGAATAGCTCTGCGCTGCCTGCTTCACACATCTCTACTACCGTCTCCTGATCCTGAAGAGCTCTTCATGCCCTGGAAATAAGAACTTGGTAGATGTTCACTGATGATGAAGAAGTGAATTTGGGGGAGATGGAAGAAACATGCTGGAAGGCACCAAAAGTGTCCAATTTAAGGCAAAAGAGCCTTAGTAGCAGCACTACCCACCATTTTTTCCTTCCCCCTTATAAAAACTCCCTCCCTCCTGTGGACTGTCCTCATTGCAGTGATCATCTGGGCTACTGATCATGGGAGATCAGGATACAAGTGACATAAGTGCCCAAGAATTGTTGTTGAGTGGTTTCAGTTGTGTCTGACTCTTCACAACCCATTTGGGGTTTTCTTGGCAAAGATACTGGAGTGGTTTGCCATTTCCTTCTTCGGTTCATTTTATACATGAGGAAACTGAGGCAAACAGGGTTAAGTGACTTGCCTAGGGTCATACAGCTAATAAGTGTCTGAGGCTGGATTTGAACTCATGAGGATGAGTCTTCCTGATTCCAAGCTCAGTGCTCTATCCACTGTGCCACCTAGCTCCCCAAGAATTAGGTCTACTAATATCTCCTGATTGTCTCCTGTGCTGATTGTCCCCCTCTTTGGGTGAGGAGAGACAAAAGGAATCAGAGATAATGATCTCTCTCCTGGAGAAACTTTCATTCCTATCCATGATAGAGGAGGAACTTCTTTCAGACATAATTATTAGATAAACACCAACTATACACACTCTGAAACCATAATAAAGTGATTGCTTATGCTGAGAGTTAAATCATGTCCTCTGTAAAAGCAATGATGATCATCTATCTCTATCACCAAAAGCCTGCAATGTAAGTTATTTTTGTCTTCATTATAAACATCATCTGGGAGTTGCTATATAATACTTGTTATGGCCAATGTGTCTGTTTAGTTTGCCTACTCATGGTTGCAGCTGGGGCCCAAGAATGTGTGTACCATGCCTCCCATATTAGCTTTATCATTAGTATTAAGTTTCTAGAGAGAAGTTGTATTATGGAAATAGGGAGATATTCCTTTAGTTGCAAAATTACACCATGACTTTAAAAGCCTTTAATTGCAAGGACCTAATGAGGTGGCTGGATGGCATACTGGAGAGGGACTTGGACTTGGAATCAGGTGGGACCTGAGCTCAAATCCTACATGACCTAGGACAAATCTTAATTTCTTTGGTCCTCAGTTTCCTTATCTGTATAAAGGGGAGTATAGGTGGTACAATGGTTAGAGCACCAGACCTGGAGTCAGGAAGATCTGAGTTCAAATACAACCTCAGACACTTACTAGCTGGGTGACTCTGAGCAAGTCACTTAGCCTGGTTTTGCCTCTGTTTCCTCATTTGTAAAATGAACTGGAGAAGGAAATGACAAACCACTCCAGTATCTTTACCAAGAAGACTTTCAATGGAGCCACAAAGAGTCAGATGACTGAAAAATGACTAAGTCACAATTCTAGGAAGTGGGGTGGGTCTTTATTTTTGTGTCTGTGTGGTACCTCAAAGATCAAGATGGAAGGAGACAGGAGACCTACGCTCTCTTCCTTCCTCTCTTCATCAGGTAATCTTAGGAAAGTCACCTTGCTTGTCTAGACTTAAGCTGGCCTACCTATAGAAATGGAAACAACAGTCCTTTACCTGCCTGAAGGCAAAGAGACTACTACATTGTTTCTCTGAACTGTATGGTCAGCGATTTCATGATCTGGTTTCTTTCCCCTTCCCTTCTACTTCATTCTCTCCTGCTCTTCCTCTCTCTCTTAATAGCCAATAAATTAGAAGTGAAGCAGAGATACAAATATATCAGTAGTTCTCTTTGTATTCCCAAAGGATATCTCAGGAAACCTCTGTGGGGGGAACCCATAAGTAGCCTCAGTCTGATAGACTGGAATCTCCTTGCAGTCAGGGACTTGGTCTTATTTTGTTTTGTATCTTATCCAGGGCTAGTACTCTACAAGGAGCAGGTACTTAATAGATGTTTACTGGATTGAATGTTTGTTGAATATGTATGTGTATACACATACATATATTTAATATATGTATACATACAAACATGCACTTTTGGTATATATATATATATATATATATATATATATATATATATATAATATTTGTTGTACTCACTGAATAGACTTTTATGTTCCCTCTTAATATAATAAACTGGTGAATGGAACATTTTATAGTTTTCTCTTTCAAAAAATAAACTGCGTTGCTTTTTACTTAAGGTATGTGGTCTTTGATTTTTTTTTCTTTCTACAAGTCAATGGCTCCGAGGTAAAGGGAAACTGTGAAAGATGAACAAGGATCTGCCTTTGCTTTTATTTTCTTTGTATCTTAGACTTCGGGATGATTAAAAATCTAGGCTCAGAATGTTGAAATTCCCAGTGATGCTGGGAATTACAAGGACAGGCATAATTACAGGACAAGGCATAACCCCCCCCACCCGCACAACTGCTACTGCTAATAGGGGTTGTTTTGATAGTAAGTACATTACTGTTTGCAAAATGCTTTAGTCTGTTGGTCAAGAAATGTTTATTAAATCCCTCCTTTTGCGAAGAAAGCCCCAAATGGGGTCACAAAGAAGCAGATAGGACTGAAACTGAACAACGATGACACCTACTACGTACCAGGTGCTGTGTTAAGTTCTGGGGATACAAAAAGAAGCAAAAGGTCCATCATCTTGATTCTTATCACCCTGAGGGGTAAGTGCTTATATGTATTATGATGCTTATGTTATAACTGAGGAAACAGAGGCTAAGAGATTAGCTAGAAAACATCAGAGGACACAACTGAAGGCAGGTTTTCTTGACTCTTACTCTAGTGCTCTGGCCACTGGGCCATGCTGATTTTGGGGGAACCCGGCTGCTGGCTTCACAGTCTGGTTCAGGCTTATACTGACCCGCTCACAAAGTGTGTGGTCCCTATGTGATTGTTTGAGGTGGTAGTGATGGCTTCAGATTAGCATGGCAAGAAGACAGTGAACTCCTTGAGGGTAGGGAGGAAAGGGACTATCTTTTGCCCTTTTGCCTCCTTTGGTATTTCCAGTTCTTAGCACAATGTCTGGTACAGAATGAGTACTTAATAAATGTTTACTGACTGACCAATTTAGTTTGACTTTTTAAAATATTCTAGTGGACAGAACACTGTATTTGGAGTCAGGAGATCTGGGTTCAAGTTCTGTCTGTACCACTTCCTAGTTATGGGACGGCAAATCACTTCTCATCTTTAAGGCTCAGTTTCCTCATTGCAGAAGGGGCTGGATGTTTCTTGTTCTTCTCACCTCAACTGGGTTGTTATAAGCAAAGTATGTTTAAAACTGCTATATATTTAGATCAGGATTATTTGGTTTCAGAATGAATCAGGGCAAAGGATGTGTGGTGCTTCATGTCTAAAGGATTTGTAGCTAGAAGGGATCCTAGTTCAGGGGTTTTTAATCTGGGTCTGTGGACTTTACAAAAATAATGGGATGGTTGTCTTTTGACATAATTGGCTCCCTCTGTAATTTTTATTTTAAGCCTTTAAAAACATTATTCTGAGAAGGGGTCCATAGACTTCAGCAATCTGCCAAAAGGATCAAGCACCTTTCCTAATCCTTCTTAATTTTAATTCCCTTCCTCTGTCAATGGCTTCCAGTTATCCTGTATCTAGTTTATTTGTACAAAGTGGTTTACGTGTCATCTCTTTCATTAGACCGTGAGCTCCTTGAGGGCAGAAGGCATCTTTTGCTTTTCTTTGTATCCCCAGGTCTTAGCATAGTGCCTGGTATGTAGTGGGTACTTAATAAATGTTTATTGATTGACATAAAAGATTATAAATCCCAGATTCATTCAACCTTCCCTCTCCTCCCATCTTAAAAAGGAAGAAACTGAAGTATGAAATAATTTGCCCAAGGTCTCATAGGCATTAAATAAGATCTCAAATGGAGATTTGGATCCAGGTTGTCTGATTCCAAATTGCATGCTCCTTCCTCCACACCCCTCCACTCCTTGGTCTCCAGTATCATTTCTGTGTTCTTTGTGTTAGCATTTACCCCTCTGCAAAAATGAGACTGTTTCAGGTCCAATATGGAGGTGTAGAAACAGCAAGGTTTCGCAGCTCACACATAGCCACCTCAAATACCCACAAAATATGACTCTAAACAAATTTTAGGACTCCAAAACTCACATAAAAAATACAGAAAAACACATTTCCCACTGAAGGCAGCTCGGCACAAAGGGCTCATTGCAGCACACTGGGAGCTGAAACCAGCCCAGCCTGAAACCGTGGCTTGGCCCCTGTGTGG
>CM053586.1:303739111-303794629 GCA_028646515.1 Pseudochirops corinnae | reverse complement strand
ATGTATCTGAGCACCTTGAAAATAGGTGGCCTCAGAGAGAGTCTGGGAAGGGAAGCATTTCAGAGAACTTACAGGTTACATTGTATATAAGGTGGTGGTGGGAAAAGGGGACTTGGATACGAAGTTTCCTTGACTCTCTAATCTAATTGAATCACGATTTATTAAGTCACTACCATGTAGGAGGCTCCAGACTCAGCATTGGTAGATAACAGAAGGGATTCCTGCTCTCAGGTTTTGAACTATTAGAGGGGAGATTGGATAAGGACACAAGTAATCATCATTGGGGTTTATCCCCGTTTGGTTTTGGTAAATGCACCCATCACACTGTATCAGACATCATTATGTCATGGGCTATCTGATAATTTCCAGGGACATATCTGTATGTGGGGGTGGGATGGCATAAAGAGCTTTTGTGTCCTACTGGATTAGAAACTCTTTGTAGGCAGGCTGTGTGTCTCATTTCTATATCTTCCCTCAGTGCCCAATACAGTGACTGCCATGCAGTAGTCAGTCAGTCAGACAATGTGCATTTACTAGGCACTTATGTGTCAGGTGCTGTAGTAACCACCAGGTATATAAAGAAAGGAGAGAAAATACAACTCACATTTGAATGGCGGTAGACAACACGTAAATGCTTACATATGTAGAGGATACCTTAGGAGGAGATGGAATGTTACCTGAAAGGGGAGAGGCTAGCAGTGGGAGGGCCTACAGAAAGGTCTCCTATAGAAAGCCCACTTTGAACTGTCTTGAAGGAAGCCAGGGATACCAAGAGGTGGAGATAATTTTGCAGAACATTTCAGGCACTGGGAACAGTTGGGACAAAAGGACCAAGTCAGGAGTATTCTGTGGGAAAAGCAAAGTAGGTCAGTGCTGCTGGATTGTAGAGTTTGTGGAGGGGAGTAAACTGTAAGAAGATTGGAAAGGTGGCTATGTAACAGGACTGTGACAAAGCTGGGGCATTCAGGAATTGGTCCTAGGGCTCTGAGTGAAGAGGGTGCTGAAAACACTTATTGTCCTCTAGCAACATAGAAACATTAGAGTTTATAACCTAGTTAGCAAAGACCAATTAGTCAAAATAGGAAGCTGCCAAGTAGTCCACTAGTATTAATTCCTTCTCAGCCTCACTTCATCAATTAAAGATCAATTTTATGTTCTTTGCCCTAAATGATGTTTGTGGTCCTTGGCCCAGAAGGAAAAAAAAACAAAACAACCCTAGTTACTGCTATGGTGTTTCACAAATGTTTGCTGAACTGTTATATGTTGAATGGGTGGTTTACTATTCCACCTTCTGCCTTTTTGACTTTCCATCAAGTGAATGTCCTAGGTGTAGCAGAATTCATTTGTCCTATGTTAAAATTATAAAATAATAACATGACATGCATTTATTAAATGCCCACAGTGTGCAGAATACTTGGGGAAAGACTGGGATAAGACATGGCCCCTATTCTCATGGGACATACATCTAAAAGGCGACAACAGCGAGGGTAGCTATAATATACAATATCATGTAATAAGTGCATTAGAGGGTTGTAAAAGAGAGTTAGTTGTATGTGAAGTCTGAAAGAGACAGTAGTTGTGTGTGTGTGTGTGTGTGTGTGTGTGTGTGTGAGTGTGTGTGTGTGTGTGTGTGTGTGTGTATGAATGAATCAGGGAAGGCTTTCTGGAGGAGATGGCATTTGAATTGGTCTTTAAAGGATGGGTAAAAATTCAGCGGACAAAGAGGGAATAAATGTCTCTGGAACAGAGGGGACAGAAGTGAAAAGGCATGGAGAGATGAGGGACAGCAAATGCGAATGCATGGAGGTGGAATGTTGGGTTTGAGGAACATCAAATAGCCCAGTGTAGCTGGACCTAAGAATGCAAATACACAGAAGAGAGTAAGACTGGACAGTCAATTAATCAAACATTTATTAAGCACCTACTATGTACCATGCCCTATGCTAAGCACTGAGGATACAAAGAGGCAAAAGGCAGTCCCTGCCCTCAAGGAGCTCATAATCTAATGGGGGTAGACCACGTGCAAACAGACATACACAAAGCAAGCTATATACAGGACAAATGGGAAACAATTGAAAGAGAGAAAGCATTGGAATTAAGAGTTAGGGAAAGGCTTCCTATAGAAGGTGGGATTTTAGTTGGGACTTAAGGAAAGGCAGGGAAGTCAGTCGTCAAAGTAGAGGAGAGAGAGAGCATTCCAGGTATGTGGATGGGAAAATGTCCAGAACCAAGAGATGGAGTGTTTTGTTCATGGAACAATCAGAAAGCCAGTGTCACTGGATTGAAGAGTACATGTTAGGGAATAAGATGTAAGATGACTGGAAAGGTAGGAGGGTGCTTGGTTATGAAGGAATCAATAGGGAGCCACTGGAGTTGACTGAGTAGTGGGGAGACATGATTGCAGATTGGGGTTGGGCTAGGCAGAAATGATAGAAGAACCTTCCTACTTGTTCCACAATTTATTCATTTATTCATTGTCTTCTAAACTGGGAACTGAGGGATCTTCAAGTGGATTCTTATCCCCACCTCCACCTTCTTCATTGTTTCCCTAAGAAGAAAGCAGGAAAGTAGGGGGGAGGAAAAGAGCAGGCAGAAATGTGAGCGGGTAAGTTGTATACCAGGCTCCTTCCTACCCCATAACCTCCTGGGAAGGGATGCCTTGACCCCTGCTGCCGACACTCTTCTTTCAGGGTCTCAGATAACTTTCTCTTTTGCCTTCTGTTGGCCTTCCCATAGTTTGATAGTGCCGCACCCTCATCTGCTCTCTGCTCTGCTCTGGGAATATTGCTCAGAGAGGGCGCAAGGAAGCCCTTGGTTTATTCAGTTCTGATGAGAGTTTTCCCTTTCTAGTTATTGTGACTCGGCAGTTCCTACCTCCCCAGAATAGTTGAGTCAGCGCAACCTACCAGATGCATTGAGGATGGTGAGTCACACAGGCTTTCAAACCCTGGGGTATGAATCACAAAGTCCTTAGCCCTACAGAGGACTTGGGTGACAGCTGGAGGAAAGCAGGGAGAATGGGTCCAGTCCCTGCCTGCTGCCCACCTGCTCCCCCTGCAAACCCAACACATACCCCGAACTTAGCCCTCTGAAGTTGCCTCTCCTTCCATAGCCTCTGTCCTTCCTCTATAGTGTAAGGTCTTGGAACTGGCTTTAGACACATGCAGAGTTGCCTGGGGAGTAATGGATAGGGGAGCTGAATAATTGGTAGTCAGCAAAGTCAGGTTCAAATCCTGCTCTTGACGAATGTGGCCATGGGAAGTTCAGTGAGATAAGTTGGTGACATCTCTGAGTCTCAGATTTCCCATCTGTAGAATGGGGATAGGTGCACTTTCCCTGCAGTGTTATTGCAAGGCTCCAATGTGATGATGTCTTGTCAAGTCCTTAGCAAACTTTCAAATGCTATCTAAAGGTTGTCCAATATTATTAACCTCAATAAGGAGGTGATTTGCAGGCTTCCTCTGCGACTATCTCCTCTCCTGTCTGTTGCTAATTTTTCAAGTTTAGTGCTGTATTTAGTTCTGTATTTCTTTGGTTAAGGTTTTGTTCCTCCCTGAAAATGCAAATACCCCCAGAATGGATACCACATTAAACTATAATCAGTCATTTCTACTGTAGTATGAACTAGTTTGCATTTCTTTAAGGGAGGCTTTCCTGGGGAGGAGGGAGAAGGTGGGAAGGAAGAACTGCACCATAGTAGGCAGGACTAATGAAAGTGGTGCTTGGAAATCTTGATAATAGTAACAACATTTACCTTTTGGTGATTTTCCCTCTTGTTGGCCTTGGCTAGGTCCCTTCATCTTGGAGGGAGGAGGATGAGAGTTGAGATGACACCTTCTGACAAACCTGAGATCTTCCAGCCCTCAATGGGGATGCCCATCAACCTTGCTGCCAGGGCAAATATTGTCATTTGTAGGCATTACCAAGCATCAAAGGGTAGTAAGTAGGCCCCTTGAAACTCCAAGGCTGCACAGCATCCATGGAGCTCTGTCAAAGCAGCAGGCACATGTGTGTGTGTATGTGTGTGTGTGTGTGTGTGTTGTGTGTTTGTTTACTGTCACTCCCCAGAGAGCACTATGAGATACCTGCCAACCTGTCAGTGGCCAGATACTGCAACCTGCCTGGCTACCTCTAACTCAAGGGAATGTCACTGTCACGATTGCCTCGGGGAAGGCAACAGAAGTAAACACTCAGGGGGCAATGTTAGTCCCTGAGACTTGATCGGGCCTTCAAGACACACTCATTTTGTGGGAGAAGAGATGTTGATATTCTTGCTGCTCAGAAAGAAAATCTGATAAAAATCTTGAAGAGTGTCAAGGGGATTCGTGGTTGAGGCAGTATCCCAATCAATTCCTCAGTCATCTTGCAAAAAGCCTGTTTATTGGGTCTGATGAACTGAGGGAAAAGGGAGGAAAGTAGAGATTTACCAGGACAAACAGAGCAACAAAAATGTCCCTTTTCCCCTATAAAGAAACCTCACCTCCCTTGCTGGGTAGGAATTCTATTTGGGTATTTAGACATATTTAAGCCTGGGAACATTTCTCTGGTGAAGAGAGTATGGGCTATGCCACCATCATTCTGGGTGGAAACAGTGGCTGTGGGGCTGAGTGGGTGGGACCAGGAGGATGCTATCTTTAAATGTCCAGAAGAAGTAAGAGTTGAGTCTTAAGTACTCCCTCCCAGAGAGGGAACACTTTTCACACTAATTAATGGCAGAGGTCCTTAGGCTGATGCTAGGCATTAATGGCTGAATCAGAGGTAGCAAATTCCTGTGTTCTGTGCTCAACGATTCTTCATTCTGCAAATGTCTTTTTCCATGATGTGTCACAGAAGGCCTTAAAAATCTGTCTGTAGTGGAAAGAGCAGAAGAGCAGAAGATTTGGAGTAGGTTTTCTTTCTGCTTCTGCTGCCTACTACCTGTGTGACCTTAGGCAAGTCATTTACCTTTCTAGGTCTTAAGTTTCCTCATCTATAAAATAAGGGGGTTGAACTAGAGCTCCCAAGATCATTTCTAGCTCTCAATTCTATGAGGCAGAAAGAAGGAAGAGTCTGGGCTGGGTTAGTCCAAGCCTGGTGGCAATAGAATACAAATACAGATGGAGTTGTATCCCTCCAGTTTTAGAAAGACATGAATTAAGGGGAAGGGGAGGAAATAAGCATTTATTAATAAGCATTTATTATTATTATGCTAAGAGCTTTACAAATAGTATTTTTTTTGATCCTCACAATAACCATGTAAGATAAATGCTGTTATTATTTTGATTTTGCAGTTGAGGAAATCAAGGCGGAGAGAAGTTAAGTGACTTGCCCAAGGTCACACAACTAATAAGTGTCTGAGATCAGATTTCAACTCAGGTGCTCCTGACTTCAGGACCAAGAACTTTATGCACTATGGTACCACCTAGATACCTCTTAGTTTGAGAACAGAAAAGCAAAAAAGAGGAATACATGTCTGTATGTTGCGTTGCTCCAGTAGAATGTAAATCTTTTGAAGGTAGGGACCATTTCATTTTTCTCTTGCTATGGGCAATGCCTACCATGTGTGTTGTCCATAAGCAAATGCTTAATAATTTCTGAATTGAATTGAGACCCTCTTAGGTGGGATCTGAGTCTGATTTAGTTTTTTGTTTGGGGCCTTGTTTCATTATATTCTTTCCACCTCATTCGCATTTCCTAACCTGCCAATCCTGGACACTTTGGGAGTAACATTTCATATCTATTTAGGACCCTGAGCTGGCAGTTGTTTGGGAGAGGCACATGGATTATTTCTAAAGTTGATTCTCTCCTCACTTTCCTGCTCCCAATAATAGCAGGGAGAGGCTTGCTTCTGAATTTCCTGGACTCTTTCCTCCTTTTCCCCCTGTGTGTCTGGACATGTTTGCACACCACTGAAGGAGAACTATGTTCATGACCAGCAGAATGATGAGGCAGGCCCTCTGGAAAGATCTACCCCTCCTTTTTCATTAGATTGTAAGTTTCTTGAGGGTAGGGACCATCTTTTGCCTCTTTTTGTATCCCTAGAACTTAGTATAGTGCCAGGCATACAGTAGGTGCTTAATAAATGCTTATTGGTTGATTGAGTTTCATCCTTTTTATTGCTTAGAGTTTGATCCTGGGGAGCCCTGCGGGAGGGGTAATCTAATAGTCTTATCAAAGACTTTTACTACTGGTATCAGTCAACATATATTTATTAAATGCTCACTCTGTACCCGCCCCTGTGCTTAGTGCTGGGGATTCAAAGACAAAAGTGATGCCATTTGTTCCCTCAAGAAATTTACAGTCTAACCAGAGGAGATCTGGATGGACGAAAGAGATGCGAAATAATTTGGGATTAGGGGGAGGTCACTGGCAGCTGTCAGGACTAGGAAAGGCTTCCTGTCAAGGGGGAGTCTGGTCTGAGCCTTCAAGGGAACTAGGGATTCTACAAGGTGAAGGGGAGGAGGGAGCATGTTCCAGTCATGGGGGCAGCCAGTGCAAAGATGCAGAGAAGTGAGATATGGGACCCCATTGGAGAAAAAGTACTCCTAACTGCTGGGAAGGCTTTGAGGTGTGGTGAGAGCCAGAAAGATGTGCTGCTCCATGATCTCTTCCCCTAAAGGCAGGGCAAGACTGGGGCTTGGGACTTTGGTCTCTTTTTTTACCTTTTGCCCCTGTCCCCTCAGTGGACTCAGGCTGCAGGTGTGCTGTTTGTAGGGAATGGGTCTGCTTCTAGTTTTGAAGGATGGAAACTGGGTTTGGTAAGGATGGGAGAAAAAAAAAGGAGGGGGTGAAAGGGTTCTGGTAACATGCTCACACTTACTGATGGGAATAGGGTTTGATTCCCAGGAGGGGGAAGGCAGAGATTATGTTTCTGCTTTCCCAGAACTATGAGCTTCTTGAAGAGAAGAACCATTGGCCAGAGGCCTCAACCCCACTCCCTACCCAATGACAATTCCATCATGTGTACACTCCACAAGACTGGGCACAAGGAAAATGGGGGAGGGAAGGAGTGGGATTTGGTATAAAACCTTCTCCCAGGCCTGAGGATGATCTCCCCTGCATTTGGTAACTGCCTTCCTTGCCACATTGACTCCTTCTTCACCACCCCTGATAGCTTCTCCGCCAGCCTTCACCTCCTTGCTCCTTTCCCCTTCTCCTTCTCTGTGGCTGAAATGAGACACTGAAGTATAGGCTTCTCAGAAATGTCAAAACATGGCATTGGTTGTAGTAGCGAGCCTACTGACCAGGGAGCAGCTTGTCAGGCAGGAGAAATGAGGTTTATGTAGCCTACTAGACAGAGGGGTCCCAAGTGTGACCTTCAGCCTTCGTGACTGGCACTGTGTCCCTGTGGAACAGGATCAAGGTTTGTGTCCTGGATCCTACTCAGGGATCATCACTGGACAGAGAAGAATATTAGGAAGATCCTGGGTGAAGCTGTGTGAGTATGGGTATCTTTGGGTCCTGATTGGATTAGTCTTCTCTCTGCCATATATAACTTTCATTTGGGTTATCATTGCATTTAAGGTTTAAGCACTTTCAATATGGTGTCTCATTTGTGGTAATCAACAATGGGTAAGCCTCCCTTCCATGCAAGTATGTTACAGATCAGTCTTTCTGGTTGACTTTTGACCTATGGAAGTCCAAATGAATGGTGGAAATATTGAAAATAATAGAATACTGGAATGCTTTCTTCCCTTTCTTCTATGTGAGGCCTTAATGAGGCATTGGACAGAGTCTTCCAGAATAGGGAGTTTGCACGAAGGAGTAAACTAGACATTCCAAAATCCTTTCTGCTCTTTAGAAACCAAGTGAAGGGTAGACCAGAATCTTTCCCATTAACTGTAGATTATGAATCTTGGCAAATTCTCTTTGTGTCTCAGTCTACTCACCTGTAAAATGAGAGGGCTAGACCAAATTATCTTTAATTATCACTAATTATCTTTGTTCTAAATCTATGAACTTATTATCTTATTTGGAAAAACCTCCAAGGCCTTTGGTATGTAAGAAAAGAGCCTGGGATTTGGAGTCAAAAGACCTGGGTTTGAATACAGGTTATGCCAGACTCTGCTGTATGACTTAAGAAAAATCACACTCCCTGTCTGGGTTTGTTTCTTTGTCTGTAACATGTTAGGGGTTGGATTAGGTAAGGCACTATGCTCCGTTTTGCTGTGATTCTTTCTCTTCTTATCTCCTGCCCTGGAGTGGAGGTTTCTGTTTAAGATCAGGATTCTAGTCTGGAAGGAACTCCAAAGGGTGATCTCTTCTTCTTCCATTGGATGCTAGCTCTTTCTGCTTCAAATGATTGCTAACATTAATTTTCTTTTTTAAAGAAAGAGAGGAAAGAGATAGAGTGAGTGAAAGAGAATGGGAGAGTGAAAAAGAGGAAATGAGAGAGAGACAGAGACAGAGACAGAGAGACAGAGACAGACAGACAGACTAGAAGAGTGCCTAAAGTTTTCCTGGCTGGGATAGATTAGTAGCTGGGTTAAGGATGATTGGGAAAGTACTCCCCTTTCAGGTACTGAAAATAACGGGTGGTAAGTAGTAAGATAGAGTAGCAAGCCTGGAATCAGGAAGACCTGAGTTCAAATGTGGTCTCTAACACTTATTAGCTAGGTGACTCTAGACAAGTCACTTACCCTCTGCCTCAGTGTCCTCAGCTGAAAAGTGGGGATAATAATAGCATTTACCTTGCAGGGTTATTGTGAGGGTGAAATAAGATAATATTTGTAAAAGGGTTTACCAACAGTGCCAGAAGTGGAGTTGGTACCCTCACCCTCTCCTCCACACATTTCAGTACTGCTTAACTCTATTTTTTCTAAGCCAGTTTCCTGTACCAGTCAGTCAAAGAGTTAACTTTCCTTTGCTGTCACTGCACGTAATAATATTCAGACTATTTTGGATTTTCTTTCTGTGTTAGGAAGACCCCTGTCACTAGTGTTGGGATGATACCATGTTTAGCCTTGAATTATGGGTCACATACCTGACAGATGGGTAGCTGCAAGCTCAGTCAGGGTTGTATTTACAAGGAATGCTGAGGTAGAGCTGGCTGCATTCTGCCGGAGTTGGCACCCTAAAGCTTTTCCCATCTAGACCTCTTATCCCTGTTCCTCAGGCCCTGTCTCAATGCCAGGCTTACAATGAGATTTTGTGGTGTCAGTGGGTGTTGTTTTTTGAATCTCTTCCCTCAATGAGTGGATAATTGGGAATAACAATCTCCCTCTGCTCCTGCAGCCTTCCCCTCTGATTGGTGAATTCTTCTTGGAATCTCCATTTTGAGGAAGAGTCCAGGCTAGGCAAGAGTCCATGCCTTCACTCCTCTCCTGGCTCTACTCCAGCTCCCTTCTGTTCCCCTTCCCCCACTTCCCGAAGGATGGTTTTTTTTGACTTGTTTCTGTATTCCCAGCACTCAGCACAGAGGCTGACATACAGTAAGCACTTAGTAAATGCTTCTTGACTTTACACCAACCTTATGACATAGACAAGGAAAGTTTGACCATCTTCATTTTATAGAAGAAGAAACAGGCTCAGAGGACTCAGCTTGTAGGTACCAGAATTAGCCCTCAAACCCAGGTCTCCTGACTCCAACATTAGTATGTTTCCCTTTGCATCCAAATCTTAGTTGAATGAGTGGGTCTCTTGCCATCTGAATCCTTCCTGAGAGAAAGCTGGATTATATAATCAGAAATGTGTCTTGAGGTGAATTCGTGTGGATGGGTTTTGGCCCCTTCTTGGGCGTGACTGCATTAAGACCACCACTTCCTTGTCCTCTTGGTACTCCAACTACCTAAAAGTTGTAGGATACTTTTGCTCCCCACTTTCTAGGCTTGGACTTTAGCAAGTGATCTCTCCCTTCCAACCAATGTTGTCATTTTACAGATGAAAAAACTGATGCCTAGAAAGGTGATGTGATTTTCCCTAGACCAGCCAGGTAAGTAGCAGACCACCTCCTCTCTACCCCCATTCAGTAAGATCCAGTGACTCCCTTTTACCTCCAAGATCAAATATAAAATCCTCCATTTGGCTTTTAAAGTCTTTTACAAGCAGACCTCGTCCTGCCTTTCCAGTTTTCTTACTCGCCTTACCCCATATCCTCTGAGATCCAGCAACATCGACCTCCTTGCTGTTCCTCACCCTCTGCACTCCCTTCTCCCAACTTTGGACATTTCCACTGTATTTTCCACCTGCCTGGAATTCTCTCCCTCCTCATCTCTCCCCCAGGCCTCTCTGGTTTCCTTCGCTTCTCATCTGAAGTCTCAACTTCTATGGTAAGCGTTTCCCAATGCCCCTTAATTCTAGTGCCTTTCCTCAGTCAATGGTTTCCAATTTATCCTCTATATATCTTTTTAGTACATAGTAACTTGCATATTGTCTCCACCATTAGACTGTGAGCCCTTAGAGAGCAACAACTCTCAAGGTTTGGTTTTTTTTTTTGTCTTCGTATCCTCAGGGCTCAGTGCATACATAGAAGGTGCTTGGTAAAGGCTAGTCTGCTGACTAGCAGAGAAAGAATCTGAGCCCAGTTCTTTCACATTGTCTCCATCATGCTTTTTCTCTACATGGATTCTTCCAGTTTTAACTGAAACCACAGTTACCTCGGTTATCTTCTTTCTTTGTCCTACTCTTCAATCTGGCCACTTCATGGCATCTCAGCACTTCTCAGAGAAAGAGATTATGTGATTCTAACCAGTCACTATAGGATATTAAATCCTATAAAGAGTTCCTTTTTTCTCTTTCTGAGCTCAGAAGGAGAGGAAGTGATTCTAAGCAGTTCTTTACTATAGTAGCTCTTATTAAGAGCTTTTTTTCTTCTGTAGTCAGAAGGAGGGGGTAGGATTCTAATCAATTACTTGGCATAATAGCTCTTATAAAGAGTTGATTTAAAATTTTTTAAAATTTTATATAAATGTATGTATGTATATGTCCTTTTCCCCTTTCTTTTATAAAATTGATTTGTTTATTTACTTTTAGTTTACAAGATTCAGTTCTACAATCCCTTGAATTTCAAATTTTCTCCCTTCCCTCACTGCCTTCCCCCCTTTCTCCCCATGGCAGCTTGCAATCAAGGATAGGATCTGCAAATACTTTCACACTGGACATTTGTCTGGTTGTATAGAAGGCTTGTAACCAATAGAACGAACAATGGGAAAGAGGAAACAAAGCCCGATGTGGAAAAGAAAGAGAGCATGTAGTTGGCTTCAGTCTCCATTTATACTCTGTTCTTTCTGGATCTTTCTCTGAATGTAGACATCTCCTTCCATCCTGGGACTTTTAGAGTTGTCTTATAACCTGGCGTTACTGAGAAGAGTCCAGTTTATCAAAGTTAGTCACCATGCAATGTATGTATATATCTTTACTGGACTCAGGAACTTGCCTTGGAATGGGAGAGAGGATGGAGAAGAAAATGGAATACTGAAGGTCCCAGAGACTTCAAAGAACTGCCTTTTCCCCCTAGAGGATAAAAAAGGAACTTTGTATACCCAGTGGGTCCAATAAGATTCTGTGACAGCTGGATAACTTTGAGAACTGACCTCCTGGTCATTGAATATTTTGTGGACGCTAGACTATAGTGTGAACTACATCATCCCCTCTGAACAGTTTTCTGTACTTTATAAATTAGCCCATGGCTTGTTATCCATAGCATATTTCAAGGCAGTTACAGTCCAGTGGAAAGAAAACTAGATTGGGAATCAGAGCATTTGGGTTTGACTCCTGATTCTACCATTTTCTATCTATGTGACCCCAGGCAAGTCTGAAGCAAAGTTTTAGGAAAGATGGAGTGGATTCCAATGTTCCTTCAGCTCTAAATTTGTGATTCTCTCAGGCGCACAGAGAGAGAGAATCCCAAGTCCTATTAATTCCTCCTTTTGTTGCTCTGCTTTAGACTGAAGAATCCTATTCTAGAGAGGTTTTCCAAAGTAGCTCAGAAGCCACCTCCCCCAATGCCCCCCTATAGCCACACCCAGCCTCTTTGAGGGAATGCTTCTTTTTAATGATTTACAACATGCATGGCCAGTGACAGAGACCAAGATCTGGCACAGTCTCCCACACACCCCCTGGATGTTTACTGAGGCAGAAGCTGTGTGAGAGTGTCATTTCCAGAGATTCTTTGGCAGGGTGACAATCTGCCACCCCTTCTTCCCTCTTCCTTTGCCTGCAGGAGGTGAGATAAGTCCATACACTCATTCTTACTCAATATGCTTCATCCAGTAAAGTCTGTACTTTCCCTTGGAACCGCCTGAGCAGTTGTGGATCATGCTAATTTTTTGTTGTTCATTTGTTTTCAGTTAAGTCCAATTTTCCACGACCCCATTTGGGGTTTGCTTGGCAGAGATACTGGAGTGGCTTGTCATTTCTGTTTCTAGTTCATTTTATTGATGAGGAAACTGAGGCAAACAGGGTTAAGTGACTTATCCAGGGTCACACAGCTAGTAAGTAGTGAAGGCCAGATTTGAACTCAGAAGATGAGCTTTCCTGACTCCAGACACTCTAGCCACTGTGCAACCCAGATGCCCTAAGCCATTTAGGTAGGTTCAGCAATTGCTTCTTTGGTGATTGACTGACTAACTGATTCTGCTGACTTCTTGTATAGTTTCTCTTTCTACAAATAGATATATGCCTTCTCCTTTAGACCTGGTGATTAAATAATCAACCACTCAAATGGATCTATGGTCCCCTCAATATATATATATTCTCTCCAATGATGTAGATTGAGACCCATCCATGTCTGTTTGATATTTGTCCACATCCTACCCTAAGTTCACCATAGAACATATATGCCCAACATGCCAGGGACTCTCCTTGATTTCTCTTGGCATCACACAGATACCAATGACAACACAATGGCTAAAGAGGTTGTCCAGTTATCCTGCATGCTTTTCCTGTGACCAGTTCACCATCTTTCTCAACTATATTTTTCCTTGATGACATCCCTTATTGTTCTTTATAATTCCTTATTTGTGATACCTTAGGGTCTGATCATACCCCCCATGCTCTTTTTGAATGATGCCCTGTTTTAATTCTTCAGGGACAGTAAGGTCTTCTGACTTGCAGTCATGCACCAACATTGATAGAATATTAGTACAAACAGATGGTACTTAGCTTCAGAGAATATACACACATACATGCACACATGTTATACTTATGTATGTGTATATACACATCTATACACACACACACACATACGCACACACACTTGGACAAGCACTATAGATAGGCAGTTAGGGCTAAATAGGAGAGGGAGAGTGAACAGATTACCTTTAGTAAACTTCCATGCACTTTAACAACCCCACACTCTTCTGTGAAATGAAGCTCCATCTGTTTTATTCCAATATTTTATCAATATTGTTGCATGAAGTGCAAGTTATAGGATCTGACTGTCTCTGAGGATTATTGAAAAACAAACAAACATGATGAAGCACAGCTAGGTGCCATGATGAATAGAACACCTGCCCTAGAATCAGAAGGATTGGAGTTAAAAATTTGACCTTGACACTTACTAGTTGTGTGATCCTGGGCAAATTACTTAACCATGATTGCCTCAAAAAAAAAAAAGCACATGGTGAGTGTGATTGTGCACATGTGTATATGGACGAGTTCTCTAGATTGCCTATCTAACTGCATTTCAGAGTCTAGACTTTGAAATTCTTCGTCCACTTTGTTTTTCTTGTGTAGATGATTGCTTTTGAGTGATTATGAATTGTCTCTACATATACTTACTTTGGGCAAGACAGGTTGCTCTCTGGATTTCATTTTCCTTACTTGGCAAATGATGGGGTTGGATTAGCTGATTCTCCTCACTTCTAAAGCCTAAGTCACAAAATGAGAACATGTCATCTGAGAGATGAGTCTGGAAGGGAGAAGGGTGGAAATAGCCTTCATCTGCTTTGCCTTGGTGATGGTGCTAGAAGGCATGAGGTGATTTTATATGAGTCTCAAGTCTTTATTAACGCAAACCATTTTCTCTAGCTGCTTCCCTGAGCAATTCCTAATTTGGAGACTGAAGTGATCTGGCCAGGGCTCAGTCAGCAATCATTTATTGTTTACTATATAGCAGGCACTATGCTACTACAGTAAAAATCATGGCTTCAAAGTCCAAGGGGCTTCTCAAAGGGGAAATTAAAAGAGATCCTGAACAATGTACAAATGCAAATTAGGTATGAGACGGGTAGTTCATTCCTTCACAAAACAGGGAATCAAAAGCATTAAGAGAGCAACTCTGGAAAAAGATTCAAATATGTTTAAAAGGAATGTATATGTAGAGCCTATGTCGGCTTGCATGTAGTCTTGGGGAGGGGATAGAGAAGGAAGGAGAGAAAATTTAAAACTTAGGGAAGTAGATGTTGAAAACTAAAAATAAATAAATTAACAGTATTAAAAAAGAAGATTCAGTAACTTAACATAGCTGTTATTACAGTCTGCTGGAAGGGTGGTAGCTAAGCTTTAATGGGACATAAAGCAGTTGGAAAGGATGCTAATTAGCCATTTTGCATTTTCCTCTGCTTATTCCTATCAACTCTCCTGGCGAAACAGATATGGCTTGTTCATTCCTTCCATAGTCTCCACAGTTTTTGCAGATGAATTGACTCTCCTATCACTTAGGTCCTGCTGCTGCTGGGGACATCAAAGGGTCTTCATTCATGGGTCTCTCAGAACCTTCAGACTTTGGAGAATTGACAAAGTTGCTGCTAGTACCAGCTACGTCCACCATGGGTTACTTGTTCAACTAAAATCAGGGAAGAAAAAACTCAAGATAGGTAGAGGTAGCCTTATGCTCAGGATCATATAGAAGAAACTTCTTAGAGCTTGAGCCAGTATCCACCTTGTAAGTATGTATGACATTGCTTTAGTATTTCTCTTTATTAACTGAGGGGCAGCTATGTGTTGCTGCAGTGGATAGAGTGCCAGACCTGGAGTTAGGAAGACTCATCTTCCTGAGTTCAAATTTGGCCTCAGACACTTACTAGCTGTGTGACCATGGGCAAGTCACTTAATCCTGTTTGCCTCAGTTTCCTCATCTGTAAAATTACCTGGAGAAGGAAATGGCAAACTATTCTAGTATGTTTGCAAAAAAAGAAAAACCCAACAGGGTCATGAACAGTCAGACACTGCTAAACAACAACTATTAACTGAGAGAATGGGGGAAGGACTCAAAGAATGTAGAGATTGTGGATGTCAAAAGGCCAGTTGACTCACTTAACAATTTTTCTGAGAGCTGGCCCAGTTATGATCCCTCTTTCTCCATGTCAGGATGAGATAGCCCTGAGAGATGGGGTCAGAAGACAAACAAGCTAAGTTGGGGAGGGTATATAGAACTCTGGGAACTGCCTGGGGTAAGCAGACACTGTAGGATGCTATGATGGGAAACTCTAGATTGTTTGAGGATACTCTGTCCCGTATGTGTATGTGTGTGTGTGTGTGTGTGTGTGTGTGTGTGTATGTGTGTATGAAAGAGAAAGAGTAAGAGAGACAGAGACAGAGAGAGAGCACAAGAGAAACAGAGGTAGACACAAAGAGACAGAATCAGAGAGACATAGGGAGATATACACACAGAGAGACAGAGGTCGAGATAGATGGACAGAGACAGAAAGAGACATTTAAAAAGACAAGGTAGACATTGGTTGGAGACGTCAATTAAGACAAATTGACTTTGAACAACTTTTGGTCTGGGGAACCATGGAAATGGTACAAAATCATAGAAATATATTTCATAGAAAATATATATTTCATAGAAAATCTTAAAAATATACTACCATAGAAAAATGGTGGAATAATCATAGAAATGATTATTATCCAGAAAAGAATGGAATGGAAATTAACCAAGACAACTTTGAGAGTTTCCTCCTACGGATATATTAGACTACATTAGCCTCTGAGTAGAAGAAAGGTCATTGTGAAGTAAGAAAGGTTCCTTCCCACCATTTTTTTCTAGGCCTGTTGCTTCCCAGTTTTATTGATCTCACTACAATGCTCCATCTGGACCTGCTTTCGATGTTCCAAATCTTTATCAAGAATCTCCATTGAAACAGACCAGTTGCATGTCCTATTTCTTCATTGGGTCATGTTCTAGACTTTCTATTCTAGAACTCGATGCTGCATAGAATAGTGGAAAGAGTCCTGGATTTGAAATCAAAAGACAAGGTTCAAATCCTGGCTCTGCTGCTCATTACCTATGTGACTTTTGGCAAATAACTTAACCATCCTGGCTTTGCTTCAGTTTCCTCTTCTATAACGTTCAATTCCACAAAATGTGAGTCTGAAATCATTCAAAACCATATGTCATGAACCATGCCCTCCATGAGTTTATTTTTATTAGCCAACTAATGGACGTAATTCCAAACAAAGGCATTTAATGAAATGTCATAGCAAGAAATACAGCAACAGATCATTCCTCTTCTCTTTTTCTCCCATTCTCATAAATCTGGCACATGCTTGCTCACAAATACAGGCACCCTCAGGGATAGCAATGGACACACATAGGGATCATACATGAGAGTTCACAAGCTGGGGATATGCATAGAGAGACCACATGACATGGAAGGTCTATGCATACTTCTGGTGCTAGAGGGCTGTTGGTCTCTTTGGAGGAATGTCACTGAGTTGCTGTCTCTGGATCTGCTCCTTTCTAGGGGTTACTTTCTCCTGAGTCTGCACCTGGGCATTGCATCAAATATCTCTGCTCCTCCAACTGGTGTTATGCATCAGCTTCTCCTCACTTGCAGCTTCTTTGTACTTTGATGGCTTTGGGCATGGTTTTCTGTTACTGGTTTCTGGTCTTCCTCTTTTCAGGACCACTTGCCAGCAATCTGAGCTTCACTTTTCTCAGATGGTGTGCATTTGTTATGAGTATTAGTCAAGGGCATAACACCCCAGCTTTGGGGCAATATTTTGATCAGTGGAAAAACATTCTCTTCTCCTTATATTTTCTCTCCTCTCACCTAGTGAACTATTTGCAGTCTAGCAACTTTCTCAGGAGTTTACAAACACCTGTGAATATATATGAAAAGCAACATAAATTAAGAAAGAACATAAACACAGATCACCATCTCAATGACAGAATAAAATGCACATGCAGGTATTTGATATATGGCATTCATTCTGCTACAGCCTACAGCTAGCGGTGCAGGCAAGAAACATAATCCTGAGCAACCATTTATAGAATATATGACACTTTGCCATATATTAAGTAAAGAACACAAATCTCAGTGAAATAAAAAACATATGCCATCACAAAAAAGTGATTAAATACATAGATCCCAGAGCTATAACCCATTAACATATAGTATTAGTACATGCACAATATCGTATATTTTTATATGTAGCCAAAATTGAACATAAAAATAAATTATGTATAATACAGCATGTTGCATAATTTATATATAACAAATAGCACATGTTGTTATTACACATAAAGCACCTATTACATGTATTATTACAACAATTTAGTTACATAAATAACCCCTTCTCCTGTTATCTCCTGAAGCTTCACAGAGCAATGTACAGATTAATTGGGATAAGCTAAAATAATTAAACTTATTTTAAAATAAATTTTTACTGATATCTTTTTTATGTTACCATACTTTCTTCTAATATCTGTCCTATGTAAAAATGTTCTAAAGGAAAAAAGAAAAACAAGTAAATTCATTAATACATAGAAAAAGTCTGAGAATATATGCAGTGTTTCACACTTGTGGACCTTCCACTTCTACAAAGGAGTGTGGGGAGGTATATTCTCATGTTTTTTCTTCAGGGACATGTTTTGACATTAATTTTTGATTGTTTTGTGTTTATTTTTCCCATGTACATTGTTAGAGTTATTGGGTATATTTTTTCCTTGACTCTGCTTGCTTCACTTTGCATCAGTTCATGCAAATCCTTCTCTGCTTCTCTGCATTTATTCTTTTGTCATTTCATTTATGGTTTTTAGTCATTTCCAACTCTTCGTGACCCCTTTTAGGGGTTTTCTTGAAAGAGATACTGGAATAGTTTGCCATTTCTATCTCCAGCTTACTTTATAGATGAGGAAACTAAGGCAAACAGGGTTAAGTGACTTGTTAAGGGTCACACAGCTATCCACTGAGTCATCTAGTTGCCTATGTCATTTCTTAGAGTACAAGAATCATAATTTCTTATAGCAATATAATATTATGCAGCAATAGTCATCGTCTTACACAATAACATTCCATTTACATTCATGTGCCACAATTTGGTTAGCCATCTTACAGTCTATGGACATCTACTTTGTCTCCAGTTCTTTAGTACCTCAGAAATTGCTGTTATTTTGGTGTAAGTGGGGATTTTATTATTATCAAAGATCTCCCTTAGGGTATTCACCTGAAATTGGAATTTCTGGATTACTCTTTTTGCATAATCCCAAATTGCTTCTCTATTACTAATGCACCAGTGTATCTACCTTCTCTCAACCCCTCTAACATTAACTAGTTTTTCTTTATGAGGTATGGAAGCTCTCGTTGAGATTTAATTGGCTTCAAAGGACTAAGGTTCAGGCTGTTGACATGGTTGCTCGGGTTGCCTGAGTGTGAAGAACCAGAAGGTTCAGCTGGGCTCTGATGCTTGATTGACAGGCAGCTGGTCATGGGCAGCACAGAGTAAGTGGGGAGCACCACTTGTCTGACTATTTTGAGTACTATGGTTAAGCAAATCTCCCTTTGCTAACTGCTGAATGTTTCACAAGCACCTCATTTTGTCCCAGTATTGAAAAATAAACTACCAGGGGACTGGCCCAAGTTGAGCCTTGCTTGTAATGTGTGATTCTTAGGAGCTACTACAACTTTTGCACATTTCTTTGGAAAATATCTATCCTTAAATACCACAGACTTAATACAACAAAAGAAAGCAATTAAACATGTATGGCACAAATCCTGCACTCAGTGACAGAGAACTAGCTAAAGAAGGGAAAACCAGCTCAGTTCAGTTTCATTTGGTCCAGGTCAGATGACCTATAACTAAAAGAGACATTTTCACCTAAGAAAGTTATTAGGATATTATAGAGCATCTTGCTAATGACATTAATTGGGGTTAAGGAATGTGGGACACCTTTCTCATGTTAGTTTTATACTTACTTGTATATCTATTCTATCTTCTAGATAAAATATGGGATCTCAAGGGCAAGGATTACTTTATTTTTGATTTTGATTATATATGTGTGTATATATACAGATATGGCTAGGTGACAGCTAGTTAGTGCAGTGGATAGAGTTCCAGGCCTGGAGACAGGAAGACCTTTCTTCTTGAAGTCAAAACCATCCGCAGACACTGACTAACTGTGTGACCCCGGGCAAATCATTTAACCCTGTTTGTCTCAGTTTCCTTATCTGTAAAATGAGCAGGAGAAGGAAATGACAAACCACTCCAGAATCTTTGCCAAGAAAACCCCAAATGGGATTATAAAGAATTGGACATGACTGAAAAATTACTGAAGCATATACATATATGTATGTATATGTAAACATATATATTTCATACATACACATACACACAAGCAAATATGTACATATATACACTCACACATACTTACATGCATGTATACTTCACTTCTCTCCACCCCAAAGAGGTTACACTGCCTAATGCTGCCTTTTTTTTTTTAATGTAGAGATTTGAAATGAGCACAGAAAACCACAACCATATCTCTGGGTATATGTTTATCAAAGGAGAGTTTTTGGTCAAAAGGCAGTCAAACTTTAAGGACACTTTGAGGGGCTAGACATTTGTACATGTAACCAGAGGGAAGCAAATGAGTTTGGACTGAGAGTCTCTCCTATCTTTTACTAGAGGATGACCTTATGAAAAGTCAGATTTAGACTTCCCATCTGAGGTGGCAGTAGTTATAGTGTCCCTGGAGAAGTAGTGGCTTCTTGACAAACTACCCTAGAAAAGACAGCTTTAGGGATGGGACCTCTTTGGGGGTAGAAGGAAGTGCAGCCATGTACTCTACAAAGATACTGACTTTCAGAGCTCAGAAATGTTGTACTTCAGGGGACTTCCTATGGCCTTCCTAAAGGAGAAAAAGACTTCCATTACCATGAATGGTCAGTTACCCTTTGACTACGTGTACTTTCTTCTTTTTTTAAAAAAATTAATTGATTTGTTTATTTACTTTTAGTTTACAAGTTTCAGTTCCACAATCCCTTGAGTTTCAGATTTTCTCCCCTCCCTTCCCCCCCGCCCCCATGGTGGCAATCAAGTATAGGATCTGCAAATACTTTCATGCTAGACATTAGTCTGGTTGTATAGAAGGGTTGTAACCAATGGAGTGATCAACAGGAAAGAAGAAACAAATCAAAATTGAAAAGAATGATAGCATGTAGATTGCTTCAGTCTCCATTTAAACTTTGTTCTTTCTAGATCTTTCTCTGATTGTAGACATCTCCTTCCATCTTGAGACTTGTAGAGTTGTCTTATAACTGTGCGTTGTTGAGAAGAGTCCAGTTTATCAAAGTTGTTCGTCACACATACTATGTGTCTGTGATTGTGTACAAATTTTTCCTGGTTCTGCTCTTCTCACTTAGCATCAGTTTGTATAAGCCTCTCCAGGTAAATTTGAAGTCCATCTCCTCTCCATTTCTTATGGCACAATAGTATTCCATTACATTCATATACCACAACTTGTTTAGCCATTCCCCAATTGATGGGCATCCCCTTAATTTCCAGTTTTTTGCCACCACAAAGACAGCTGCAATAAATATTTTTTGTACATATGGGTCTTCCTCCCACTTCCACGTGTACTTTCTAACTTTGAGCTTTTGCCCTTCTGGACTCTGTATGTATTTTCAGGAAAGTGTGCTGTAGTTTGAGGCAGGGAAAGGATGTTTTGTACCAACTAATTTGACTGAAACTCTTTAGTAAATAACTCTTCATAAAAATCAATGAACTTGATAAGAGCTAATTGGTCATTAGGGAGCATGCTGGATGGTGACCTCTTAAGTGACAGTATAAAAAGATTCATATTTCTCAGGGTTACACCTACAAACCCACCCTCTAGGGACTCAAACCACCAGTGCCATTGAATTTTGGAAGAGTGACCCTCAGTAAGGAACTGAGGGGATAGAAGTCACTACCAATTGGGATTAGGGAAAACTTCATGGAGGTGACAGCTGAGATGAGCCTAACAGGAAAATAAAAACACTAGGAGGCAGAGATGAGAAGGGAGAACACTCCAGGCATGGGAGATTGCAATGCTGAGTTTGGGGAGCAGGTAATTTAATTTGGCTAGGACACTGAGTACGTGTGTGAAAGGGAGGAAATGAAATAAGCTTGTGAAGTTAGCTGAGAGACAGATTGTGGAGTACCTCAGATTCCAGCCAAAGGAGTTTGTTTCTTATTCTATAGAGGATGTGGGTGCACACATGGTCAGACTATTGCCTAGAGAATGAGAGTCAAACTCCTTTGCATGGAATTGAAGGCAAAATCATCTTTGGCAGCTGTGTGGAAGACAGATTGAAGAGGAGAGAGGCTAAAAACAGGGAGACCAATTGGGAGGATATGTCTATAATATGAGACTTCTATAGTCTAGGCTGAGGGCACAGAGGAGGAGAACCACAGTGGTGGCTGGGTAAGCAAGGAGATGGTGAATAAGTGGAAAAGATGCAGCAAGGTGGAATCAACAAAGTCTGACAACTTACTGGCTATGAGGGCAGGTGTTGTGAGGCACAATGAAGAGTCTAGGATAAGTCTTAGAATACTTGGGTGACAAAGGAGGGGGTGCCCTCAACAGAAATAGGAGTTTGGAGGATGAGCAGTTCAGTTCTCAAATCTCTATTTGGGGTGCTCAGTGATATCCAGGGAGAGATGTCCAAGAGGCAGACAGTTGGTGAAGAGGAATTGGAGGTTAAGAAAAGGAGAATAAAAAGTTTCTCACCTTCCTTCTTTTCTTTTCCCCTCCTCAACACCACCAATATGATTGATCTATTCCTATCTGTTTTCTTTTTTAAAAAAATTTATCCTTAAGCCAATGCACAGTATGATACCTTTGTATTGTAAGACTTCCTTACACAACAAGTAGGCTCTTAATTCAAACAGCCAGAGATTTATCTCCCCTGATGCCCCCCTCATCCCTTCTTTCAGAATCATTTGATGATTCTATGTTGGCCATTATCCGATGAGACAATTACCTATCTGCCTCCCCTCCAGCTTGTTCTTTCGTGATTGGGTAATCTACTCATTTTGTATGATTTAGTCATCTGAAGGGATTCATGGTGTCACCGTTGGAAGGAAAGAAACTGAAAACAATGTCTCAGCTCTCCCTCTGACTTCCAGGTCACAGAACTGGCTGCTCGAGTGAGCAGATCCTGCTGGGTGGGCGATGACTCCACCACAAAAGGCTTTTGTGGGCATTGTGGTGTGTCAGATTTCTAGTCAGTGGTAGCTCTGAGACTGTAAACATTTTCATTTCTTATCATGTAAAAATAATATTTCTCATCCTTCAAATGAAGGGCTAAAAGGCACCCATACAGGTATTAATTATTCAGGTTCCACAGTCCTTCCCATGGTGCCAATCCAGAACAATCTTGCTTATTTTATAGCTGGGGCCATGGAGGAGACAGACAGGTGAAATGATGGGGCTTCGGGCCCAGTCTGAACTGGGAAATAGTACTTTTGTGTCTCTGTCCCCAAACCAATCAAAAAACAGCTTGTGGAGAGAGTTTGGACATTGTCGGACTTGCTTAGGCTTTTAAAAAGGATTGTATTTTTTAATGAAAGAGGTTTTTTTGAATTAACAAGCATTTATTTTTCCTCTCTTCCTACTCACCACCACTGGGTGGAGGAAGAAAAAAAAAACTCCAACAAAAATTTTGTAACAAATACTCCCAGTTTTCTTCTGAACTTCTCTGTGGGACAGAGGGAACTAATGGGGCTTAATATTTAGAGGCAAGTGATAAGAAAGATGACTTTGGAGACTTATTTGAACTCTAAGATGCTGTGGCCATTTAGTCTCGAGATAGAGAGCTGGGCTGTATTTTCTCTACTTCAGCCATTGCTGTTCCTAAAATAAGCATTTATTCTTGATGAACATGAAAACTGGGTTCTAAACCATGTATTTCAGGGCAATCTCAGTCCCACCCCCTCAATGAGGATAGCCCTGAAGACGTAGCATGGAAGCTACAGGGCCAAAGATTATCCTCCAGGGTGATATTGGAACTGGGAGAAAAGACAGTCATTTAACTTCCCAGTTTCCACGCCACCTGGACTTGGGGTGGGTGAGTTTTCCAGTCCTGTATGGGTCATTTGGGCACACATTTGGACAGCTGGACAGGAGTACCCTCAACAGAATTGTCTCTGACTATGGAGGATGTTAATGTCTCGTCTTCAGTGTGATGTAAGATGGTGCAGCTTCCATCAGTGATCTGCAGAGCAGGTTTGGAGGGATGGATACAGTTTGCCTGATGGTAATTCCATCTTTTATCAACTTACTACAGTCATTCATAGTGTCTTCTCTAGGCTGTTCACGAGCCAGATATAATTGACCAGTGATTGTTGTAGTTCTGAGAATTTGGCAGGGACAGGCTTTGCTGATCCTAATTGTGGAAAATAAAGTCACCTGCTTGGTTTTGTAACAGTTGTTTCTCCTGTCTTCCAGTGAGTGCTTAATAAAAACTCTATCTCCATCCATCCATCCATCCATCCATCCATCCATCCATCCATCCATCTATCTATCTATCTATCTATCTATCTATCTATCTATCTATCCATCCATCTATCCATCCATCTAGCTATCTGTCTATCTGTCTGTCTGTCTGTCCGTCTGTCCATCTGTCCATCCATCCATCCCGTCCATCCATCCTTCTATCTATCCCTTTCTTTCTATCTATATTCATCATCATCTTATATCTATTGCATTACCTATTCCTTTAAAAGAATATCCTAGCCCATCTTTTGAGGGAGATGGTCCTGCACTTGTTTTATTTTTTGACACCATCTTCTCAGGGGACAGGGATTCCAAGAACAAGGTATCATCTCTTCCTGTCCAACTGTGCAGTTCCCACAGCTAGAGGAAGCTCAGGAACTCAGGGCTCAGGAGTGCCATTGCTATTTCCATCTTTGTTTGTCCAGTACTTAGCACAGTTCTGGGGACATCAATAATAAACAGGCAATTAATAAATACTTGTTGACTTGATTCTTAAGTGGGGAAATGAAGGCACCAAGACACTATGGTCCTTTCCCAAGACTACGTAGGCGCTACTAAACCTAGACTAAGATTGCTACTTAGTAGCAACAAATACTAATGTAGCACCCACTCTGCATTTAACACAATGAGGGATACAGAAGAAACCTAAGGCAGTCTGCACTCAAGGAATTTATGTTAGTTGAAGAGATGTGACTAATCTTAGTTAGCATGGAGGCTAGATAAGAATATTATTATGTGCTAAATTGTGTGGTACAGACTACAAGTGCTAGTGAAATTCAGAAGGAGGAGAGATCAGTGAGAAAGAGAGACTTGATTTAGGCCTTGAAGGATGTACCAGATTTGTAGGGAGGAAGGGAGGACAAACATGGCTATATGGCCGAGGGAGGTTGGGAGAGGAGGAGAAGAGACAGAGAAATTGACCTGAAAAAGAAGAGGATGAATATTCAATTAAATTTAATGCAGCAAACATTGAGCTTTGTATCCATGGTGCTAGGCACTCAGAATACAAAGATAAGAATGAAATATATCCTACCCGTGGAAAACTTGCATTCTATTGTAAGAGATGAGGATGGTTGGAAATACAACGTATGAGAGACAGTAGTGTGTTGGATAGGGTACTGGACTTGGACTTACAAAGGCCTAGGTTCAAATCCCACCTCATACCTTCACTAACTGGGTGACCCTGGACAAGTCCCTTAACTTTCCTGTGCCTCAATGTCCTTATCTGTAAAACAAAGCAGTTAGAATCTATAGCCTCCAGCTCTGAATCTACCATCCCATGATATACACCAATAAGTTTAAGTATAAGAAGAGATATTGCCCTGTCCCTTGAGATTATAGTAGAAAGGTCATTTATTGGAGGAAGAGAGTACTAATGACTAGGGGGTGGAGTGGGGAAGAGGATAATAGATAATAGGGTTGACTAAGATCTTGAAAGACCCACTAAGGAGATAGACTTTATGATGAAGATCATTGGGAGTCATTGAATGTTTTTGAACAGGAATGTTGTGCATTGAAAGTAGTGTCTTAGAGAAATAAATCTGGTAGCTGTGTATTGGAAGGGTTATAGAGGGAGGACATCAGACTCAGAGAAGCTAGCAATCTAGTAATCATGAAATCATATAATATTAGGATTCTATGAGGAAAAGGACTTGTAGTTAGAAATAAGTGATTTGGCCAAGATTCTGAGATCCCACAGTGAGTTAGTAATAGAATGCATGCTTCTCGATGTTATGAGGGATTAGCTTCTGGTAGTGGCACTGGGAATGGAGAGGAAAGGAGCAATATGAAAGAAGTATAAAGGAGGAAATGACAAGATTTTGTGCTCTATCTAGAGGCTGCTAGGTGGTGAAGTGGTTAGAACCCTGGACCTGCAGTCAGGAAGACCTGAGTTCAAATCCAACCTTAGACTCTTGCTAGCTTTGTAGTACTGGGCAAGCCAATAAACCTCTGCTTGTCTCAATTATCTTCACTAAAATGGGAATAATAATAGCACTTATGACCTAGGGTTATTGTGAGAACCAAATGAGATCCTATTTGTCAAAGTACCTAGCACAGTGCCTGGTGCATGGTAGGCATTGAATGAATGCTTATTCCATTCCCCTCTGCTGTCATAGCTGTTTAGATGTGCATGGATGAAAGGGGTGACAGTGGAATAGAAAGGTCAGGAAAGAAAGTGGACTCTCGTGTTCTTCCTTGTGCCAAGGGATTTCCTCAAAACCAACAATGTTTATTGAGGGAATTTAGCTGAGCTTTTGGAAACATATTGCTTTCTACCAAACCAGAACCTGAATTAATGTTTTAATTATCCAAGAATCCTTCCCCAAGGCCATATTCTCCATTTTAATTTTGGGAAACTCATGTATGTGATATTCTTCTTCCCTTGATCTTGTCATCTGCTATACTGAAAAAAACCACCAAAAAACCAAACCCTCCCCCTGAGCCCTAACTGAGGACAAAAATGATGATTTCTGTCAAGGAGGGAGAGAAGCAGCTGGGTCTGGCAGCTGTTTCCCAAGGGCATGAAACCTCCTGTAACTGAAAGTGGCTGGGGGAAGAGGGAGGTGTCCACTGACACATACTCCATGGTTTTTGGTTCATCTTCCTCTCTGTTCCCTTCATTCTCTGTCCCTATAATAACCAAGATAGCTCAGAGTTTTAGCATCTTCCAGACCTGGTCCTGTTTCTAAGAGAAGTCTTGAGTTTACTCCCTGGGTAGTGTGAAATTTCCATCCATCCATGACTGGAAGAGCATAAGAATTAATGAATCAATCTGCAGGTATTTATTGAAAATGGTTTATGTATCCAGCACTGTGCTAGATACCCACCGAGTCTAAGATAAGTCCTTTCTTTGAGGAACTTATAATTAGTGGGAGAGAAAAAATGTATACCCAAGAAATTAAGAGGGTAGGTAGTAAAGTGCTGAATTGTGTGACACAATTAGAGGACAGAATGTTCTTAACTTTGTGTCATGGGTCCCTTTGACAGTTGAGTAAAGCCAATGGACCCCTTTCAGAATGTTTTTAAATGCATAAGAATATAAAGGAAATCAATGATATGGAAAAAAGTTATCTGTCTGTATTTTGAAAACAAAGTTCATAGACACCAGGTTAAGAACCTCTGATTTAGAGGATGATAATTGTGTTATAGACAAGAGAAGTGGATAGCATGAGGCTGTAGCTTCCCCAGTCCCCTCTACCGACATTTGACCTTCCTCTCAGTTGCTTCCAAGGTTCATGATGATGTTTATGTTACCAATGACTCAGATTCACAGCTCTAAGCCCCCATACATTGACTATGGTCAGACAAAACCAAATGATTAATGAAATTAGATAAAAAATTAGATAAATAATTTACAGTAAAGTAAATAACAAGAACCTGGATCAGATAGTAAACATTCTCCACACCCATGCCAAATGGCTGTCACACTCAAATGTCTCCCAGGAGGGCTAGCCAACTCCTAGGTAAGTTCTCTTTCTGGAGATACATCAATTTACTCATGGAAGGCTGTTAGAGACATTGATTCAGACTCATTCGTGGAAACATAATAGAAAGGAGCGTGGGAAACCCACTCTGCTTAGTCATTGCCCTTTTTGTCTCAGATGTGGCAATCTTGAGAGTACAGGCTTTTCAACAAGGCATTCTGAGTTTTTCTGAGCTGAGCCCCCCTTCAGACAATCTCTTTGTTGTAAATCGTTATATCTTCTGAGACTTCAAAGCAAAATTCATTAGGCACTTGTGGCTCTTGCCTAAGCATTGTGAGTTATGAGGTGAATGAAGCCTGTGGCATCATTCTTTGTACCACCCAATATGCTATATTTTGATTTCACTAAGCCTTCTGCTCAGGTTCTCCAGCAAGTTCAGTACTATCCTCTGCTTGTGGGTCTCCTTTTTGGAGAACTACCTTGAGTAGCTTGTCCTCAAATCTCAACATTGGTCAGAATGGATTCTTAAAGGGAAACCACACATCACACAAGCCATTTCTCACACAACATCAATAGAAAGACCTGTCCTGTCATCACCAGAATTATCCCAATATTTATCCTATATTCTTCTAGAGATAAAAAGGCTATATATTGAATCTTCAAAGTCATTTTGGTACTTACACTCTCTGGATAAGCAGTACTAGTCAGTAGCACTTTCCTCTGAACACACTCAACACAGGTCTCACACTTCCTACATACATCTGCTGCCACCATGGGCCAAAAGAATGTATTTTGTACCAGTTCCTGAGTTTTTTTCTGTCCCAAGTGTCTAAAATCTCTGTGTAGTGCTTTCATTTCTATAGAGCAGGAGGTCTATGGTAGCCTCAATAGTTTTCTCATATCATATGTTGGATCAATTATGGTCTTGTACAATAAATATGTCATTGAATACTTCTCATTCCTGCCATCCTCTCAACAGCAGGGTATGCTTTGTGGAATGAAACTTGAGTCTTCAAAGGTCCCATCCCCATCACTTCTCATAGACCTCAATTTCATAGTTGCTCCTGTTGCCAGTTATTCAAGAATGGACCGCACCAAGGAGTATTGATCCAAAAAATGAAATTTGTGTACATTGTTGCATCATAGAAGGGAACCAAATCCTTCATTTTGTGGATGAGGAAATTGAGGTTAAGTAACTTTTCCAATGTAATACAGTTAGAAGGATTTGAATCCAGGTCCTCTGTCTCTAAAGCCAGTGCTCTGACTAGTGACCCATATTGTCACCTTCCCCATGAAAGTTTCCCCGATCCTTCCAGCTAAAAGTGTTTTTTCCTTCTAGCTCTCTGTATCATCTTCACTCCTTCTTTGAGTACTGCCACAGCTTTGGAGATGCCTATGAGATAGGGCATCTGCATTTATGCTAGTTTTCCCTGGGCAGTAACTAATGCTGAACTCATAGTTATCTAACATCCAACAATGTTTGTTGAAATCCATCAGTGAATTGTTATATGTTTAGGCTTGGAATTGAAGAGGCTCCAAGCTTATAAGTCACAACCCACTTGAAAGCCAAGAACTACAAGTTATGGCTAGAGTAACATGCCTCACTCTCACTGAATCCTTTACTTCTAAATGCAGTAGTAGGCTTCTGTTGGCTCTCACTCTCCTGGTATAGCATTGCTTCCACACCATCTAGGTTGGCATTAAAGTAACACAAAGGGTTTGCTTAGCTCTGCAAAAGTTAACACTGATGTTTATGGGAGACAGATGACCAAATCCTTGAAGTATGATTTATATTCCTCATCCTAATAATCTAACAATCCATAATTGGTACCAGGGGTCCCATAATCACAGTATTTTGGAATTGGAAAGGAAATTCAGCATGATTTCTAAGGAGGGAGAACCTATTACCTCTTAAGGTAATCTATTGCCCTTTTGGATAACTCTAATCAATAGAAAGATTTTTCTTGCATTGAACCTAAATTTTCTTCATTGCAGCATCTACCCATTGCTAGTTCTTTTGCCTCCTGTGGCCAAATAGAATAAGTCTAATCCCTTTCCCATACAATAATTCTTCAAACACTTGAAGACAGCTATCAGAGTTCCCATGAGTCTTCTCTTCTCCAGGCTAAAAATCCCTGGTTCCTCCAACCCACCCTTTTATGACATGAACTCAAGGCCCCTCATCATCTTGACTGTTTTCCTCTTCATTCTCTCCAGTTTATCAATGTCCTTCTAGAATGGAACATAATATTCCAGATGTGATCTTACTGGGACAAAGTAGAATGGGACTTTTATACCAGATTGCTACTTCTGACCCTCTTCCATCTGGTCCTTTCCAGCCACATACCTACAAATGAAATTGTTGAGGAATGGTGGCTAAAGTCTCCACAGATTTCCAATAGCAGCCATGCAATCTTAGAAATATCTTTAGTTCAGGAAAATTCTTCGGCTATGGCCCGATGACAAGCATGTCTGTCAATTCATGTCAATTTTCACTTTGTTCTGAAATTTGACTTGTCATGCTTGACAGGAGCCCTGTAGAGACAATACTTGAATATTAGATTTAACCCAGAGGCTTTAACTTGACCCACCAGCTCTAGGAGCAGGCTTTCTTGAGCTGCGGTCCCAAGCCCTGTTTCCTCTCCAATTGGAGTGGCTATGCACATTTTTGATTGGGAAATAGAAAAATAAATTTTTTCTAACTCTGAAATACTGTAATGGAAAAATGTGTAAGTCACTCTGGTTGGAGAGAAAAGGGGGCTTGGGACCACAGCTCAAGAAAACCTGATGCTAGAGCTGGTGCATCAAGTAAAAGCTCAATCATATTTCTTTAAAGAATCTGGATGATCTGAATTGGGTTCTCTTTAGGTCTAGTGATTCATCCTTAAAACAATGTCTTGGAATCTGGCAAGGCCTGTTTTGTTAATTTCCAACATGTCTTTCTATCCACTGACTGTGCCTCTAATTTTATTATCAGGTACATATATCTAAGCTGCATAGAAGTTGCACTGTTTATTCAGTGATGAATACAATAAATGGTTTAATATATGTGTACATATACGTGTATGTGTACACATGCATGTTTATGTGCTCACACATGTATATGCACACACAAGCATTTGTGTATATATGCATACAGTATACAGATAAACATGAACACACACATGTGCATATAAGCACACACGTGCATTTCTAGGTATATATGGGTATACACATATGCACAGATATATACACACAAGCACATTTTTGTGTGCACATGGGTATGTAGATATACAGTGTATATCTACACATGTATACACACATGCATGCAAACAGGTGTATTTCTATGCATACATGCATGCATATATGTGTATATATATATACACACATGTGTACACATATACATATATGCTCCAGTCACTGGATCAGTATGACATTGTTCATCTGCTTAATGGCCACCATTGCTCTGCCTACCACTTTTTGGAGCAGTCTTTTCAAAGGTGGTACAAGTTTTCTCTCCCTCATTTTAAAAGGTATTAAGCAATTGGACAGACACAGACATCTTGGACAATCTCCACACCACCACCCAGCCCCTTCCCCCTTCCTACAGTAATTAAGCCCAAGATGCTTCATTTTCAGGGAGCAGAGGAAAGCAAAAAGTAGATCCATTGAAGCTTTCCTTTAGCCTCCTCTGTTTTCCCTCATCAACCCCCTGTTATTCCCACATTATTTCCATATGTGTCTCAGTTCCCTTGTAGCAGCCCTGGCAGTCCTTATGGCTATCTCTTATTACAAGGTCATTGGCTGCTGAGGAGGGTGGAGACACCAGGTTATTGAGTGTACAGCACTGTACTTTCACTAAGCACAAGGGCCTTGGGGGTGGTCCTAGCCACAAAGCAGGCCTCTCACATCATCTTTAGTCAATCCTCCCACCTGAGGGATTTAAACTTTCTTTTCATATCCTGGTCTCCAATATGGGGGTTAATAGCTAGTTCCCAAGCAACTCCATCAAAAGCTGTCTCTTCAGGGATGCTGGGATTTCCCACTGTTTTGCAATTTGCATAATATTGCTACCACTTCTCCTTAATTCCTGTATGCATTAGTGAGTACTTTACATTCCCTCAAAGCATGGTGTAAAGTCTGTACAATAACATCATTGCAATCAAAAGGGACTCCCCAAAACAACTGTTTTTGATGGGGATTGAGTCTTGTTGCTGTACCTCAAATTTCCCCAAAATGTAAAGCCATGGTGACTACTTAGTTTAGAATTCACATAATCAACCTACAGTAACAATTCAGCAATGCTACTTCTGCCTCAAATGACAAAAATTTCAAAGACACATTGACCTACGATAGAGTAAGAGTCCTTTAAATCAGCTGGTCTGCCTTGTAAGAAGGGATTCAATGGAAAACCTTGCAAGGATACATTGAATATTTTTCTTTTCTTTTTCTCTCTTTCTAGGCTGTAATTTGACAGCAACAATAGATCATAAAATACTCTTATTCAACCCCCTATCTAATAAGAAATCCAAAATGAGCCCCCACAAGTAAATGGCACCACCTTCTGCCAAAGTGGCACTCCTTCCAGTTACAAGTACTACAGCTAGAGAAAGGAGAGAACAATCTCAATGTTGAGTATTACTCTGTTTATATCTTCAGGGCAGAACCAGGATAAACGGGTGATAATTTTTGGGAAGCAGATGTTGGATCAATATATAACATTTAATTAGAGCAGTCAAAAAATGGAATAGCTTGCATTGAGAGTAGTGAAGTTCTCTGTCATTGGAAGTGTCCTAGCAGAGAAATGTGATGAATATCAGTGAGAGTGATATTGTACAGGAAATTTCTGTGTGGGGTTAATGTTCAAAGTCATAATTCTAGGACTTGGAGAATGGCAGCTGAACAAGCAAGGTTGAACTTGAAGTAGGTTTGGCGGGATGGATAGATTTGACTAAATGGAAAAGAAAGGTCTGAGCCTTTCTAGGGGTGGAATGTCTTAAACAAAAATACAGGGATGGCCAGTCAACAAATATTTTAAAATGAGACTGGTTTATAAGAGAACAAATAAGTTGATACATTTGAGTTAGAACCATTACTCAACCCAATATTTTGTCTCTGAGAGGCATCAAGGTAAATTTTGCAAGAGAATATAGTTAGACTCCCTATATTAACTGTCAAATGGTCAAACTACTCAAAATTTTCCTTATAAACTCACTATAAATGGTATCCACATCTAGTAATTTACACAAACTCTTGTTGAATCCCCTTATATTTTAGTCTTTTTTTGGGACATTGTGATTTTATGCTGTTCTTGGAATCAGGAGGTACCTGGGTCCTGCTTCTGACGTTGGCTAGCTATGTGTCCATGTGTGAGTCATTGAATCTCTTTTGATTTCAGTCTCTTCATATGTAAACTAAGTATAATATTTTAACACTTGCAGTATGATTGTGGTGAGGTTTTGCTCCAATACCCAATGTTGTCTGATCAATGTGGGCATTTCTTTGAATGATGCAGACTGCAGCCCATTCTTTTCTGACTATATAATGCTGGGGGATTCCTTCATGTTCTTCTGACATCATATGCATAGCAATAGAGCATCAAGGTTGCCCCTTGGTTGACATGATTGGTCCATAATGTTTTTCAATTGAACAGTTTTGATGACAGCTTTTTCATGGTTTTTCCTGCAGAATTTCTTGTTAGTATTATGTCAGTCTGCTAATAGATATCATGTACCTCTCTAATGGGTGATCCCAAACTTTAATTTTTTTCAGAGACTGTAACATTCCATGTCTTGCAAACATTCCTAGAAGAATAGTCATAACAAAAATGACTTTCTGAATCTGAGAGAAACTGGGGAACATTAAAAGAATGTTGCAACTGTCAAAAGGCGAGCTTCATTGTTCTCCTCTTTCTTGTCCAGCTCATTGTCCATTTTCAGGGTTCATCAAAGGCAGATATATTAATGGGCAAGTTCTATAGCTTGTATCTCTAACTGTATGCATCATATATCTGGACAATTGATACCTTTTTTCCTGTTTTTCCTGTGTGATAGTTAGACTGAACTCTTATGAGTGATCATTGAGCTCATTGAAGAGGCTCTACCGTGCAAGACTAAGGGGAGGAGTGGAGGTGGGAGAAATAAGCACTTATTAAACACCCATTATGTGTCAGACATTTTCCAAAGTACTTTACAATTATCTCATTTAATCCTCACAACAACCTGGGGAGGGAGGTGCTATTATTCTTACCATTTGACAGTTGAGGAAACTAAGGCAGACAGAAGTTTGGTGACTTACTTCCCCTGGATCAAACAGCTAGTAAGTATCTGAGCCTGGATTTAAACTCAGATCTTATAGAGCACCGGCCCTGGAGTCAGGAGGATCTGAGTTCAAATCCAGCCTCAGACACTTGACACACTGATTAGCTGTGCCACTTTGGGCAAGTCACTTAATCCCCAATTGCCTTGCTACTCCCCCTCCAAAAAAAAAGGAAAAAGTAAAAAGAAAACAAAACCCAAAATAACTCAGATCTTTCTATCTCCAGATTCAGTGTTCTATCCACAGCTCTACCTTAGCAAAATATCATGGGAAAATAGGTTTACCTGGGAGACCTAAAGACAGGCAGTATGGTATAGTGGGTAATGAATGAGCTGCCTTCAGAGCAGGGAAGTCTTAGAGTAAAATTCTGTCTCTGTAATATACTGACTGTGTGACTCTGGCCCAGTCATTTACCTGGCACAGAGAAAATTCCACTTTGCCTTAATAGAGGGAATCTCTCACCTGAGAGCTCTTGGTATTGATGAAATCATAGGGTTCATCCTATCCCAATCCTGAAAGTCCTCATTGTTTATGAGGAATCTCTCTTCTACTGTGGTAGAGTCCTATGTGAAAGCAATGACCACGTTTGGCAAGCATAAAGCTTGTGTAATCTTTAAATGCTAGGTAAATATTAGGTATCATTATTAATTTTTGTTGTCTCTGGGGGAGGGGAGCGTAACTGCACCCAACACTCCAGTTATGAGAATCCATACTTACACACATTATATAGGGTGCATGTACATGTGTGTGCATGTGTGTGTATATGTCATAATACTGGAGTCTTCATTGCTGACAGAGGTAGCGAGTTCCATGGTCCTGTATGGGACTGGATGTTATATTAATTGGAGAAGGCAGCTCAATTCTCTATAGTTTGGACGATGTCATTAAAGAGAAAAGTATTTTGCAAGCTGCAAAATGCTGCGTGATTGAATTAAATCCAATAAGTATCTACTAAGTGCTTACTTTGTACAAGGCCACACCTGGCGGTGGGAATACTGCAGCAACCACCATAAAAAAGATAGGATCACCTCCTTCTTGTGGTTATTCAGTTGTTTAGTTTCATATCTGACTCTTCATGACCCTATTGGGAGTTTTCTTGGCGAAGATCCTGGAGTGGTTTGCCATTTCCTTCTCCAGGTCATTTTACAGATGAGGAAACACTGAGGCAAACAGGGTTAAGTGACTTGCTCAGGGGCATACAACTAGTAAGTATCTGAGGCCAGATTTGAACTCAAGAAGGTGAGTCTTCCTGTCTTGAGACCTGACACTATGTTCATTGCCTTCAGCCAGCCTCTGTCCTAACTTCTGACCTTACCTTCTGAATGTGAATTGTTTCCATGACATAAACAAATAATAAGGCAAATTTGGATAAAACATTTAATGTTTACAAAGCACTCATCACTGGAGATCTAGAAACAGACCTGTCAGGCACACTAGAGTAGTTCTTATTTAGGCGTTGGTTAGAATAGATCACCCCTGATGTTGCCTCCAACTTTGAAATTCTAAGATCCTCTGATTCTCTGAAGATCTTACCAGCAGGAAAAAGAGAAATGGGTTTAAGGAAGGCAAAGGCACCTTGAGTCTTCCTGTTGTATTGAGAGGCAGGTAAACTGATTATCAAATCAGGAGACCCTGGTTCATATCCCAGCTCTAACCCTGCCTGTGAGACCCTGGGCAAGGCATTTTTCTTCTCTGGGTCCCAGCTTCCTCATCTATAAAATAACTAGGGTTTGGACTAATTGGTTTCTGAGGTCATTGTAGCTCTCAATCTATGATCTAAATCTATTTTTTCTGAATAAATGGAGGTGAATTTGAAGATCCTTGAGTGGTTTGGGGAGGGACTTACCCCAGCACCATCTGGTGGTGCCCTAGCAGGAGCCCTTTTTGAATCTTTTCAAGCTTTTGCTCTGTTATTTTTATAGGATTTTTAATAATTCATGGATCTAACAAAGATGACATCAGACAAGATTTAAATAAATAAGTGAAGAGTACTTTATTTTCCAGACATGTCAAAGAATAGTAAGGTCTCCAAATCAGATAGCCTTCCCAGAAATATTGAATTCTTCCTCCTTATTTCTGGGGTTAAACAAGAATAAATTTGTATAATTAATTCGTTGGCCTCTGTCACTGTTTCCCCCTTCTGCCACTTTTATAACTTCAACATTATTTCAAGATGTTGGGAAAAGAAGTAGATTGGAAAAGAAATGGGGCTTTTAAACTACTTAAAATTGATTAGAGTGGCAGTATGGGATAGTGGACAGAATATCAACCCTGCAGTCAGGAAGACCTGAGTTTAAGTCTTTCCTCTACCACTGTGTGACTCTGAGGAAATCATTTAACCTCTCAATGCCCTAGGCAACTACCAAAGATTATAGATTACAGAGAATCACTGATCTTCATGGGGCAACAATCTCAAATTATTAAATGATCCAATGTGTGAAAAGTTCTCTGCAAATCTTAAAGTGGTATAAAATGCTAGTTATCATCATTATCATTATTATTACTATTATATTACAAGGTCATTATATGGATAAAATCACAGATTTTTACCCACAAAACCCAAACATGGGGCATGCGTATAGTTAGACAAAACAAATTCCTGTATTTGCTGGGTCCAAAAAAAGTGTGCTTCATTTTGTATATCCATCACCTCTCTGTCAGGAGCTGGGTCATAGTCGGTGGTCCTCTGGACTTACAGTTGATCATTGTGTTGATCAGAGTTCTTCAGAGTTAGAAGTCTTTCAAAATTGTTCATTTTTGTAACATTGCTGTTAGAATATAAATTGCCTTCCTGGTTCTGCTCACTTCTCTTTGCATCAGTTCATACAGTTCTTCCCAGGTTTCTCTAAAACTGTCTCTATAATCATTTCTTCCAACACAATAATATTCCATCATATTCATATGCCATAAGTTTTTTAAACCATTCTCCAATGCTGGACTTGGAGTTGGAAGATCTGAGTTAAAAATCCCATCTCAGACATTTACTGGCTGTGTAATTATGGGCAAGGTGGTTAACCCTAATTTTTCTAATCTGTAAAATGGGAATAAATAGAGTACCTATCTCACAGGGTTGTTGTGAGGTTCAAATGAAATATCATATAAATTGTTTTTCAAACTCTTAAGAGCTATATAAATTCTAGCTATTATTATTGTTAATTTATGACTACTTCCTTAATTTTTTTAGTTCTTTGCCACTATGAAAAGAGCTATGATAAATTTTGTTGTAACATGTAGGATGTAACATTACAAGAGGTAATGCTTTAAAAAAAATTTTTTTTGGAGGGAGAAAGGCAGGGCAATTGGGATTAAGTGATTTGCCCAAGGTCACACAGCTAGTAAGGGTCAAATATCTGAGGTCGGATTTGAACTCAGGTCCTCCTGACTCCAGGGCCGGTGCTCTATGCACTGTGCCAGCTAGCTGCCCCTGGTAATTCTTTTTAAATGCCAGTCATTTATACCTCAGTATGGTTGAATTTCAACTCCTTTTTTACATGGGGGAAGGAGAGAGAGAGAATTAGGATGCTGGGTACTAGAAAGTCTAGGATATGCAGGACATTATACAGACTAGGAAAACATTATAAATTTCATCTACTTAACAATTATCTCAGTCCAGTCATGGTAGAAGAAGAGGGATCTTACAGATGGAAAAATTAGAAAAACTGGTACAATAATACAAAAATAGATTTATTACATGCTTTCTGAGTATAAGACACTATGCTAGATGTTAGAGAGTAGGCAGGACATGATGTTTAGCTAAGGTATGGTGCCTATGTTCATGGAACTTAAGATCAGTCAATAAACATTTATTAGGCACCTACTGTGTGCTAGGCACTATACTAAGCAATGGGGACACAAATATGAAAAAGAAAGACAGTCCATGTCCTCAAGAAGCTAACAGTCTAATGCAGGAAGGCAATGCATAAAAGGAAGCAAGATAACAAGGAAGGGGAGAAAGAAGTTATTCTCGGTACAGGGGCTAGATAAAAATGAGTTTGAGGAATGCAAAAGTGGTGGGGAATGAAGAGATAGCTGGCTTGGGAGATCTCTTTAAATGGAAGCTTTGGGAATAGTTATTCTCCCTACTCCTCAGTCCTCCAGTCAGAGGGGTAAAGGATACTGAGGGCACTTATACCTTGGTTGGAGGATAAGGCAAAAACCTAGATAGCTGTCATATAAAATAGTACATGAAAAACAAATTGGATTCTTTAGTAGATTCTTTAAGGGTTAAAGGATATGAACGGTTTTCAAAAAAGGTTTCCCAACTATCAAAAACTCTGAGAAAGATTGCTCCAAATCAGAAATGATAATGCAAATGGAAACATATTTAAGGTCTTGCCTCATGCCTAACAAATTGGTAAAGAAAACAAAATACAGAACTAATCAATGTTGGTGTGGCTGTGATAAGGCAGGTACTCAATGCAATGTATTATTGGTGGATCTGTGTTGGTCCAGAAAACAATTTGGAATTATAAGAGACAAGTGACAAAATTTGTCACGCCTTTTATTCCTAAGAGAGCATAGGATTCGTTGGGCAGCTACCCCATAAAGTCAAAGATAGCAAGAAAGGTCCTGTATATGCCAACATAATGACAGTGACACTTTCTGTGATGGCAAAAACTAGAAACAAATTGAATGCCCTTTGATAAGGGAATGATTTAAAATGTTATGATATATGAACATAATTGAATATTGTGCTGTAAGAAAAAGACAAATATGAGGAATTTAGAGTAATGTGAATTGACAAAGAGTGAAGTAAGTGAAAGCAGGAAAACAATATACATGATGCCAAAAGTCAGCTCAAAGAAGAAGAATGGAAATATATCTTTCTTTTCCTTGTAGAGGTGGGAGATTGTGGGTGTGGGATGCTGCATACACTTGCAACCATGGTAATTGTGTTAATTTTTTCTTTGTTATAAGAGGAAGCTCACTGGTAGGAGGGGATTGTATATCAGGATATGACTGCAATGCAAAAACAAAAGGCAGCAATAAAACTTTTATAACAGTTCTTTGGAGGCTACAAGACAGTACTTTGTGAGGGAGTACTTTTTCAGGGGAGAAGAGAAAGAGAGCCGTAACTAGGAATTCTGGTATCTGGGGTGAATTTAGTTGAGGGATTGAGAAGCTAACACTTGATTACTCCTGTACAGGCTTGAGGCAGACTAGACAGAGGTCATGGTATTTGAGGAAGCTGAGGAATTGAGGAGTCAGACTATTTGAAGAGCAGGGCTTGGGTTGGTGATGACTGAGGGCCAGCAGGTAATGAACTTACTGGTGAGGAAGTAGAATAACTTGGTCCATAAATGGTGGCAGTAAGGATGTAAACAAGATGGAATGAACTGCTTTAAAAAGCAGCGCTATGCCTATTATGATTGCTGAGTGATAATGGCAGAGGGAAGGTCTGAATGTGGACGTGGGAATTTGGTAACAATAACAAAGCGTAGTGGGAGGGAAGGCAGTGGAGAATAGAATGGGGAAAGATTAGGACTGAGTCTACTATGGGATAAAATGAAGGTGGAGTTAGGGTGCACTGGAGGCTGGGGTGCTCCTCCCTTCGTCCTGCATGTACCTTGGGGTTGGTGTACAGGTCAGGCAGTATGTTGGTAGGGATGTGTTGGAGACAGCTCAAACTATCTCTCAGGAGCCCATTGTTAAATTTTCGGTGTTTATACCTCAGAAATTATCAAATGCTTTGAATTAGGGCTTGCTTTATTGTTTTGTTTTTTGCATAGATTGAAGAAAATAATGGAGAACATGTTAATGAAGGTTAAACTTTAAAGTGTGTCATGTACATCCCTACCCCCTTCCAAAGAGCTGGTTGTTAACATTTACCAGCATACCCATGTACATTGAGGAGAGTTTGCCTTGATGGGAAAGGGGGCCTTGGATAGAGGAGTGATTGCTTTGGGAATCTGGGGTGGGTGGAGTATGTGTGTGACAATCAGAACCAAGTAAAGGAGTGGAAGGAGGAAATGCCCCACTGAAGTTGACACCTGGGATGTTCTCCTTTGTCAGTTCTAGGTCTGGAGGGGAAAGCTTTCTTGATGAGGAAGCATTTGATTTAGGGTAGGGGTTCTTCACCTTTGTGGATAGATACGCTTCTGGGAATTTGTTTCTTTTAATATTTTGATAATAATATTTCAGTATAGCTGGTTTCCTCTGTAAATCTATGAATTCATTTTATGCATTTGAAAACATGATTGCGAGAAGGCTTCACTAGATTGCCAAAGCAGTCCACAACACAAAAAAGGTCAAGGAAGCCTGCTTTAAAGGATGGATAGTAATTCTACAGGCAGAGAGAGAAAAAGTCTTGGACCTATGCCTACCGAGGTCAGAGTGTGTCTCTAGCTCCAGGATGCTTTTGACAGGAAGACAACATTGAAAGGATTGGTAGAAATTTGACAGGTGAAGTGACAGACGAAAGGCATTCACCGACCAGGAGCTATTCAAGGATCGATCAATTAAGGAATAGACCCTAGCTAGGGTTACTGCCTTGGAGTCTTACTGTTTCTCTGAGCAAAGCTTCTGGAATATCTTATCTTCCTCATTTGAGTTCTGAGATCTCAAAGAGCCCTGAATATAATCTGGGAGATCTTTGGACATATCTACCGCTGCCTCTGAAGAAGTGTATTCTTATGACAATGATAATAATATCATCTGACATTTATATAGTGCTTTCTAATATTTATATAGTACCTTAAAGTTTGCAAAGCACTCTGCACATTATCTCATTTGATTGTCACAAGAATCATAATATTATTCCCATTTTATAGATGTGGAAACTGAGGCTAGGAGAGGTTAAGTGACTTGCCTAAGGTAATACTGCTAGTAAGAATCTGAGGAAGAATTCGAACTGAAGTCTTCTTGACTCAAAGCCCATGACTCAAATCCACAATGTTATGCTCTATGGTGGTAGATGTGCCCTACTTTAACAAAGTATAATATAGGAAATGCTAAATTTACCAGAACAGATAAAGCAGGGGTGGCGATGATGGGGGTGGTGATAATTCATATCACAAAATGCCTTTTCATTTTACGAAGGGATTTCTAGAGGGTTCCTTTAAATAAGAGCTCCTTTTTTGCCCTGAAGTGTTTGTTTGCAAATCATTAACTACTTGACTGAAAGTTAATGGCGAAAGTGATAGAAACAATTGTCAGGTGAAGAGCCATCAAAATGATTGGTGACTCCACTTGCTCATTTCAGTGTGACCTGAAAAAATGTGGACAAGGAGACTGAAGCCTGGTTGGCTGACCTATGCGCTGGCACCTCCTGCCCACCCCCACCTCCCAGCAAACCTCTAAGTCACATTAACTGCCCTCAACCCTGGGTCTCTCTTTTCAGATGATCTCACTGTATCTCCTTTTGTCATTCTGTTCTTCCCCTCCCCCTACTAAGCCTCCTTGTGTTTCTTGTCTTTTAGCTTGTAAGGGTAGAGAGTTCTGGTTGTGCTAGAGTTTTGCTTGCCAAAGTCTGACAGCTCTGCCCGGGAGTACTAAGCCTGGGACAGTGACCTTGATCTTAGTAACTACTGACCAAAAGCTCATAAGCTGATGCCTAAATGTCTTACAGGGGGAAGAGAGGGGTAGTGTAGGATAGAGAGGACTCCAATATGGGAAGGACTGTTTTGTAATGTACTGAGTTGTCAAGCATTGGAGGTCTTTAAACAGGTGCAATGAACCTCTAGAGGATTCCTGTTCAAGTATGGGTTGAACCAGATGACCTATAAAGTCACTTCAACACTGAGATCCTGCAATTCTAGGAAAATAAAGCATTTCAGATTATAATGTGTTAATGTGGAATTATGATTCGATTTACAAAACTTCTATTTATACACATTGTTTTCTGTAATGTATTTAGCATATAAATTGAAACATCATATAAACTGATACCAGGAAAGAAGAATCAGGTTTCCTTTGTGAATGAATGAATAAATAAAAAAGCACTTACTATGTTCTGGTTTCTGTGCTAGGGATACAAATGCATATGAGATACTTCCTTACATTCTTCTGTCCCTGAGACCCCTCCTCTGATTGGTGAGTTCCTGCCCATAGCCTCTGTTTCATGAATAGTCCAGGTTATTCCTATTCACTTCTTTCCTGGCTCTGAAGAGAAACCCTCCTTTACTCTCCCTCCCCTTTTCTAGCTGTGTGTGTGTGTGTGTGTGTGTGTGTGTATGTGTGTGTTTTATATGTCTTTGTGTCCTCAGGGCTTAGCATAGTGTCTGATGCTAATTAAGTACCTAATAAATATACTTTATCTAGGGGGAGATAGTATATACAGGGAAAGTATTTAGTGAGCATCTAATATACGTCATTGTGCTGGCCTGTGTTAAGCTCTGCATGGAATTCAGAAACAGAAGATGGGGTCCTTGTCCTCCCTTGGGGAAGCATTTTCACACCTGCAACAATTGTTGTTTTCTTGTTGAGTCATTCTTTGTGTCTGACTCTGTGACCGCATTTGGGATTTTCTCAGCAAAGACACTGGAGTGATATACCATTTACTTCTCTGGTTCGTTTTACAGATGAGGAGCTGAGACAGACAGGGTTAAGTGACTTGCTCAGGGTCACACAGCTAGTAAGTGTCTGAGGCTGGGATGCCAAGCGTTGTAATAAGTGCCAGGAATACAAGTAAAAAAGCAGAGTCCCTGACAGGAGCTTACATTCTAACATGAGGAGACAAAATATCCAGGATAAGGAAGTGGTGGCTAGGAAGGGGTATTCTGGTGAATAGAGCTTTAGGAGAACAGACCCACACAAGCTTTTTAGTGGCAATCACAGTATTGATTTGATTTTGGTTCCAGAATTGGAACAAGTACAAACATGATGGCAAGGCAGTTGAGAAGAGTGGAAGCAGAAAGCGTGGCTAGAGCCGGCTTAGATATAGTGGTAAGCTTCAAGCATTCATCCATCAGGAAGTGAGGAGAGGCAGAAAGGCAGGGCATCTCATTTTGATATAAAAATCACTTGTCAATTCCGTAAACATTTATTAAACTCCTGCTAATTATAAAGCACTGTACTAGACTCTAGGGAAGATACAAAACTTTATGTCTTCTGCCTTTTCTAAGCCCCTGGGTAGGAATTCTTAGAATAATGTTTCCACTGAGTCTAGAGTATCACCTGACCATTCAAATCAGTGCATAATATGATTATAATATTATAAATTAATATAATTAATATAATACAATATGATACAATATAATATATAAATTGTGAATATAAATATGTAAATAAAATAAATATAGCATAATAGGACATAATAGAAATAAATATAAATGTACTATAATAAAAATATACATCTAAATCATCATAGGTGCAGCTGGAGAGAGGATAGTAAGAAATTATGCTTGTGTACGCCACTAGATGTCAGATTATTTGACCAGTTGTTGGAGTTATCCTCATTTAGGCATCTTTCCATTTTACTGGGTAACTGTTCCTTTCAGAGGTTTTCTCCTTCTCTTCCACCCACTGCTGCCTCCTCCTTTATCCTTTTCCCTGCTTCCTACTGATTACCTCGTTCCTTGACTTGAACTGGGACTGGAAGATTTGGCCTTGGCAGAGATCGCCAGGCTTAGCAGAATGATTTACCCTCTAGCGCGTGCTCTCCTCCTTCTCTTTTCAGCCCAGCTTCTCCTTCTGTTTATTCCAATGGGTTTCCTTTAGATTCCCTTATAATTCAACATCTGTCAACCCTCTCTAAATGAACATAGATGCTCTGTTTCCCTAGCTCCATTTTTCCTCCTGGAAAATGCTTCATGTATTATCTCAGTACCCAAAAGACTCCAATGAAGTAAGTAGTAAAGGGTTTATCAGAAGATCTAGACCTAGAGTGGCCCTTTGGGATAATCTAGCTTAACCTCCTCTTTTTATATCCATGTATATATATATATATATATATATATATATATATATATATATATATACGTATATACATACATATACATATATATATAAACATATATCTATATCTCCTTATATAGGCCTTGTCATCATCATTGTTGTTGCTTTTTTCAGTTGTTCAGTTGTGTCTGACTCTTTGTGACTCCTTGGACCACTGTCCATGGGGTTTTCTTGGCAAAGATACTGGAGTGGTTCGCCATTTCCTTTTCCAGCTCATTTTACAGATGAAGAAATTAAGGCAAACAGGATTAAGTGACTTGCCCAGGGTCACACAGCTAGTAAATATCTGAGGACAGATTTGAACGCAGGCCTAGAGCTCTATCCATTGAGAGCCATCTAGCTGCCCATGGAAACAAGGCCACGTTGTTGTTGTCATTGTTTGGTCATTCAGTCATGCCTGACTCTTTGTGAGCAGGTGACCACACTGTCCATGCTAGTGAGGCGAAATGAGCTGCTCATAGTCACACACTAGTAAAGGACAGAGCCAGGGTTTAGACATGGGTCTTCTGACTTTGGATTTAATGCTACTTCTTTCTTTCTTTCTTTTTTTTAAACTTTTATTTATTTTAGTTTACATCATTCATTTCCATGAGATTTTGAGTTACAAATTTTCTCCCCATCTTTCCCCTACCCACCACCCCCAAAATGTAGTGATATCTTTTGTTTTTAGAAACCTTTGTTTCTCAACTTATTATTCCTCTCCTCTCACACAAAGCCATTTTTTAGAATAAAGAATAAAAAAAGAGGTAAAAACACAATTTAGTAAAATTAAACAACACACCCACTAAATTCAATACTATATGCAGTTCTCATGCCCAGAGGAGGTCCCCTCTACCTCTGTAAAGAAGGGCAGAAGTTACATTCTTAAATTTTTTCTGTAACTTGGTCATTGTAATTAATATTCAGTTTAGAGGTTGTTTTTTTTTTCCCATTTACATTATTGCAGTCATATTTACAGTTTTGCTGGTTCCACTTAGTTCACATCAATCAGTTTAAGCGTCTTCCTATACTTCTTTGTATTTTTTTATGATGCAGTAATATTTCATTACACTTGCATATCACAATTTATTTATCCATTTTCTAATCAATTGATATTCCCTTTGTTTCTAGTTCTTTTTCTTACTACAGAAATGCTATTATAAAAATTTTGACATAATTAGGGCCTTTCTATCTTTGACTTTTTTGGGAGTATTCGCCTAGCAATAGAATCTTTGGATCTAAGTTACTTTCTTAGCATAATTCTTCATTGTTTTCCAGAATATTTGGCCCAATTTTCAGTATCACCAGTAGTGTATCAGTGTACTAGTCTTCCGCAAAACTTCTCCAACATTTTCATCTATCATGACTTCTGCAAATTTGCTGAATATGAAGTAAAACTTTAGAATCTTTATATTTCTCATTTTCTTAGTGATCTGGAGCAATCTTTCACAGGGTTGTGAATAGTTTACAATACCTCTTTTTTGGAACTGTTTGTTTATATCCTTTGATCACTTATCAATTAAGGAATAGCTCTTGGTTTTATATATTTGTGTTGGTTCTTTGTATATCTTGCATATCAGATCCTTATCACAGATATTTGATGCAAAGATTTTTTTTTTACAACCAGCTGCTTCACTTCTCAGTTGCATTGATCTGGTTTCCAATGTTTATTCTACTCTTTTTAATATACTTCTAAATTCCCCAGTTAAACTGAGTTAATTAGCTGTGTATATAATGTATCTTCCTATAGAATGTAAGTTCTTCAAGAACACAGACTGTTTTGTTTTTGTCTTTATCTCTGTATCTTATAAGATGTTAGATAGGAATATTCAAAGGTTATGATGCTGATTTCATCAGCATGGGTGAACAAACACTGTGGGAACTTCCTTTGACTTCATGAATCTTAGGGATTTGTCGGAGGCATATGGAGGTTCAAAAACTTGCGCTTACTCACAGTCAAGTGTCAGAAGAAAGGATATGAGCCCACGTCTGCTTGAGCCCCAAACCAGCATGCATAAAGAGGAGGTTAATAAATGTTTGTTGTATTGATTAATAATCAATCTTATTCTACATCTGGGGAAACTGATGCAGAGGCAAAAATTTCTCTTTTTAGATCTTATACTAGAATTTGTTCTGAGTTCAGTGTCTCTCTCTAAGCCCACTGATTCTCACATTGTCAAAAGACTAGCACTTGGTCTCCCTCAATACTCCATGTATTGAGATAGCAGCCCTTGAAAGAGTGAGATACCCTGTGGGCACTCAATTAATGTGAGTTAATGATGATAGCCCATAGCTGAAATGTTCTCTCCAAAATATAACCCTTTTTTCTCCATCAGGGAAGATTTATTCCTGTTTGCCTATTAAGTTTGAAGCTGTCAAAAAGGCACCCTATTTCTTTGTACTTTCAAAGCCAGTAAAGTGGCTTTCAACCACACTTTCTGGCTTCTTTGTGACTAAGATATAACTGATGGCCCTATGCAGTTTGCCTGGGCTGGGTCCCTCCTTCTTACCGCTGAGTTGGCCTCTGCCTTCAAGTTGTCACAACTTGGGTACAATCAATCTTTTATTCAACCAATGTGGCTCGTGAAAGCTTCTTATGTGGAAGGCCCTCTACTAGATATTCCAGGTAGTCCCTTCACACTTCTCCAGGGAATAGAAATGGCAAAAATACCTTGAACTATCCTAGCTCTTCACTCTTCTCCACCCCCTTCATTGTGTTGGCCAAACTTAGACTCCCTTGGTCTAAGAAGGGAGTAAATAACCAATGACTTCCATATTTCTTTTTATTAAGTGCCTCCTATATGCAGAGCACTATGCCATCTGATATGAAGTTTAGGTAAGACAGAATCCTGCCATTATGGAGCTCACAAATACAACACAACACAGAATTGTGTTGCTGATACATAGCAGTACATGATAAGTGCATTAGATGGTTTACAGAACAATATTCTATTAGCCCTGGGAGGAAGATCCTTGTGAAGGAAGGACAAGACTCTCACCATTAGATTATAAACTTCCTAATTCAATTCAAATTAATAAGCATTTATTAATTACCTGCTGTGTTGCAAGACATTGTCCTAGGTGCTAAACAGAGACAGCCTTCACCCTCAATAAGCATCCATTCTCTTGCCCTGGTGTCCCTAGCACAGCTCTCTATATTATAGGTGCTAATAAATGTTTATGGAATTTATTGAATTGAATTCTTATATTTAACCCTTTCCTTTGCTAGGGAAGGCAAGATATTGAATAGTTCAGCAGTGGCAGGGAAACTGTAGCCTTCTAGCTCCTCGGGTGTGGTCTTTTGTCTAAGTCCAAGTTTTACAGAACAAATCCTTTTATTGAGGGGATTTGTGCTGTGAAGTTTGCATTCAGTCAAAGGGCCACATCTGAGAATGTAGAGTGCCACATGTGGCCTTGAGACCTCAGGTTCCCCAGCCCTGGATTACAGAAATTGGCTGCTTTTTCCACATTCCCCTTTCCCCCACCCCCTAATATACTGTACAATATTGGTTCACAAACTTTTTGGTCTAAGATCTTTACACTATTTTTTTTTCTTTTTGGAGGGGTAAGGCAGGGCAGTTGGGGTTAAGGTCACACAACTAGTAAGTATTAAGTGTCTGAGATCACATTTGAACTCAGGTCCTCCTGACTCCAGGGCCGGTGCTCTATTCCCTGTGCCACCTACCCACCCTGATCTTTGCACTATTAAAATTTTTTTGAGTACTCTGATGAGCCTTTATCTTTGAGAATTCTAATGAACTTTTGTTTACATGGATTATATCTATTGATATTTATTACATTAGAAATTAAAACAAATACATTTTATACATATTTATTAATTTTAAAATACAATAATTAGCCCATTGCATGTTAACAGAAATATTATTTTAATGAAAATAACTACATTTTCCAAATCACAAAAATTGAGTGAAAGCATCTTTGAGCATTTTAACAAATCTCTTCAATGCTTAGCATAACAGAAAAGAGTTGGATTTTCCTATCTGCTTTTACATTCAACTTGTGATATATGGTTTTGTTTGATGTATATGAAGGGAAACTGGCCTCGTACAGATACAGAGTTGTAAAAGGAAGTCTGAATATTATTATTAAAAAGAATTGTGATCTTGTGGACCCCTAAAAGGGTCTTGGGAACTCCTCATGATGTGGAGACTATACTAGGAGAAACATTGCAGTGGAATATACATATTAGGCTCAGTTTCACATTTGTTCTTCTGTTATTTTCTCATCTGTTCCTATCTGCTCTATTCAGAGTAGTAATCTTGTGGAAGTAGTTAGATCTAGGAAAGGGAACCATGTATAGATGGACCAACTGGTTATCATATGCCCTTTCACATGGTAGCACATGGGAAGCCTTGGAGGCTGTACTGAGCTGGAACATAAGCATGGACCATGCTCCTGGAGTCCATATTTACACATATTATAATTCTGTAACACAAATGATTCTGTTATTCCCTGTTGAGACCTCTCTCTTTCCCAAGGTATATCATGGTTGTGAAATGGGAGGGAAATACTCAAAGATCTGCCTAACTCTATTCCTGAAGGGAAGCATGGAAAATTAACAAGAGACATTGTAGTGTCGTAGAATAGACTTTGACTTTGGTGTTAAACGAGAGCTCAAATGCTTTGACTACTTATCTGATGGTTGAGGTGAAGCAGAAAAAAATGCTGCTCTTGGGCTTAGTCCCCTTTGTGACCCTCAGTTCATTCCTTATTCTTTCTGGGCCTTAGTTGAAGTATTTGGACAGATGTCTCCTAAATCCTATGTGCCCTTTGGGATCTTTTGATATTCTGGGTGGATTTGGCATTTGGAGCTGTATTCTTCCTCCCTCCCCATCTTTAGACAGAATGTGTGAAGCATAAAAATCCATATTAGACAGACAACAATTTTGTTTTTAGCTGGAGGAAGTAATAATGGGGTAGAGAAAAATCATTAGATTTTTCTTTTTCTTTGTGAAGGGATATTCTAAGACAAGGAGAGTGGTTGGTCTCTCTTGTGAGCTGTGTCCTCAGAGGATAGCACCTACCAAGGAGGGCTAGAGGTTAGATTATAGCTCAAAGGATAATGGTTATACTTAAGTCCTGAAAAAGACTTGTTACTGCAATAATGCAGAGTAGCTCAAATGAACAAATATCGTGACATGTCCTTCTTGAGAGACCTTTCAGAAAAGTCTGGACAGCTTTCTTTCTGGAATTTTTTGGATATAGACCTACCTGGAAACAGAGGCAATGGGCAACCTCTCCAGACCTTTCACTGCCTTAGGATTCTTTCAGTATATTTTTTGGAGGTGGTCTAGCAGTGAGTGGAGACAACTCATTAAATCAGAACAGTGCATTAAACATGATTTATTCATAATGAACTATCACTTCCCATCAATATAAGCCAGATTTCTGTAAGATGTCCTCCCTCAGAAATATACTCGACATGCTGCATAATGTCCTCATAACACTTTCCTACATATGTCTCTCTACCCCTTAGCTTCCCCAGTAAAATGCATATGCCAATTATATTTCCCACTTGTGACATTTCTTTCCTCTTAACATTTTCTTTCCTACATCCTTCAGAGAATCTTGCACAGCTCATGGCTCTGGCAAAGAATTTTGGGTATTCATTGGCCCTTTGCAAGGCATTCCCTTGGGTCCCACATCTACCTCTTCAGGATGGTTTCAGCATATTTTTCTCTTAAGTTTTGGATGCATTCCTAGTTTTGGAGATGGTAGGAATATTTTAGAACTGTTTGACCTGTCTCCTTATCCAAAATGTCACATTAACTCAACTCAACATACATTTATTAAGCATCTATAATATTTGCTATGGTAGATGCTGGGTGTATAAAGATGAAATAAAATATAGACCTTGCCCTCAAGGAGCTTATGGTCTAATCAGGGTAGAAGATGCATACAAGTAATTATGATACAAAGGAACACTAGTATTTATATCTCCAGAGCCTAGCTCAGTGTTTGCTTGTGATCATTTGCTGTTGAACTGAGGCAAAGTTAATTGGATGGTTCAAACAAAGTGCCATGAGAAGTTTGAGGAGGGAGAAATTGCTTTCAAGAAGTTGGATCAAGGAAGGATTCATGGAGGAGATGGCACCTGAGTTAGATATTGAAGGAAGGGGGAAATTTTAAAAAGTGGGCTAGAGAAGGGGCTAACAGGGAGGCCATTCCAGGTATGGAGGACAGTGTGGACAAAGGTACAGAAAGAGGCATAGCCTTCAGGGAATATGGAGGTGATATTTTCTCTGTGTTCTGCTCTGGTCAGATTATAGTCGAAGATTTTGCTTAGCTCTGGACACAACCAATTAAGGACATTGATAAATGGGAGAAGTGTCCAGAAGGAAGCAATCAAGAGGGTGAAGGGCCTTGAGTCTGTGCTCTATGAGAACCAGTTGAAGGAACTGGGAATGTTTAGCCTGGAGAGGAGAAGACACAGCGATGACAACTTTTTCAAGGGTTGAAGAATTGTCATATGAATGGAAGTTTAGACTTGCTATATTTGGCTACTCTTGATTGGGGTGGATTATTTGTGGACTAAGGGAGCCCTATGGGCAATAATGCAGCTCCAGGGCAGGTAGCCAGTCCCCACTTTACCTCAATCCTTAGGGGAAAGGGACTTAGCAAGGTTAATAGAAGCAACTGAGAGCCTTTGTCAACCCATCTAGCACCTGTCCTCCATATTGAGAAGCATCATATTATTATAGATATAGGGTTGGAAGGAAACTCAGTGACCATCCAGTCTAAATCCTTCCTTTTATAGATGAGGAAGCTTAGTTTAAGTGGCTTGCCTGAGGTCATATGGTAAATAAATGTTAAAGGTGGGACTGAGCCCAGGTCCTCCGTGCTCTTTTCACTGAACCATCAAATGAGACCTCTAGAGGAAATCATTGATTTTTCTAATCCCTGGTAGGATTGCCAGTGACCCATCCTGGAGATAAGTATCTTTCTACAACACAGGGATCATAGGATTATAGAATGTAGAACTAGAAAGGACTTTAAAGGTCATTTAATCCTTTCCTCTAATTTTATGGATGAGATGGCAGAGGGGAAATAACTTTCACCAAGTCACAAAGGTAATAAATAGATGATCCCAGATTTAAGCATGGGGTCTTTGACTCTGAATCCAGTCCTGTCTGAGTGAAGTACCCTTGGATCATATACCCCTATTAGGGAGAAAAGATATCCTGGCATCATCCCTTCTCATCAAGACTATATGGGGATACATTTCAGTTTTATTCACACTGTTTCCAGCAGTGACGGTACCTAGACATCTGGCTTCTTGGGAAAGGTAGGTGTGTGTGTGTGTGTGTGTGTGTGTGTGTGTGTGTGTGTGTGTGATAGTCCTGGGGCTCAAGTAGAAGAGCAAGTCAGTGCTATGGCCAGGCACTTAGTCTCAACCTCCACTGTCAAGGGCTCTGGCTGCACTTGCAGGCATTCAGCAACATAGATACAAGAGAATGCAGCTGCTAAATAGCAAGATTAGTTAAAGTAGGAAGTTACCAGCTGGCCAAGTTGGGGTGAGCTCCTTGCCTAGTGGTCTCAAGCTAGTGACCTGGAGTATTTGTTTCCCTGTCATGGATGGTGCATTTCTCTCCCAGCCTCCCCAAAACAACCAAGTCTTGCTTTGTGCAATTTAACTCAAGAGCAGTTCTTAGTATTTGTCCCCACTGTAAAGGTTCGTAGTTTTGGCTCTGAATGGTAGCATCACTCTCAGAAACATAAAAGTTGAGAGGGAGGACTGTACTGTTAAGGGTGGTGATAGAGGAGATAATGACTTAGTTTTGGAAGTGATGTGCCTTGAGTACTGTTGTTTGTCCTTCATTCTCAAAGAGGATCACAACGTAAGGAAGGTGATGCCATGACTTTCAAGTGAATTGGATTTAAGTGAGGCAGAGCTATGCAAGGCCACCAGCCTCATGTTCTCCTCTGGAGCCATCTGGGTCCAGTGGCCAGATATACATCAGGATGCCTGGAGATGACCCTGAGGTCCTTGATAATACTAAAGGAATGGATTAACCTGTGAATGAAGAGAGAATAGATGGGGGACAGGGGGTCAGCTTTTCCCTTGGGGATAGGAGAGGCAGACCCAATAGCTACCTGTTCCTACCTCTTCTCTTGCTTCAATACAGGAAGGAAAGCTGTGCCAGGTGAGAGGATGGGAGTGCTTGTTTTTCCCTCTTTGCTAGTTTTGATGTACTTACTAGAGAGGAAGAAAAGAAACATTTATGAAGTGCATACTGTGCGCCAGGTACTAAATACTTTACAAGTATCATCTCATTTGATCCTCACAACAACTCTGTGAGAGAGGTGCTATTGTGTTTCCCATCCTGCAGCTGAGGAAACTAAGGCAGACAGAGGTAAAGGGACTTGCCCAGGGTCACACAGCTCATAGGTACCTGAGGTCAGATTTGAAGTCAGATCTTCCTGACTCCAGGCCCAGCACTCTGTGCACTGTGACACTGCTTAACTGCCTCCAGGCAGCCTTCAGCTGAACACAGCCTTTGCTTTCTTGTGTCGGTTTATTGACAGAAAGATTGCCAGCGTCACATGGCACTGACTCTTCACAGTTTTTCACATGCATGAGTTAGCTCGTTCCTTTGTTGTCTCTGAGGGATGGAGGAGAGGCAGGTAAATCGTGTTACCTTTCCAAACAGTGAGGAAAGCCTGTCATCCCCATATACCTGTTCACATGCTTTGAAGGAGTTAGAGCTTGTGACATTGCTTTTTACCCTCAGGAGCAACATACTCATCTGTACCTCCCCTTCTCCCCCTCCCAACCCCAGACCAAAAAGACTTCAGGCACTGTACCAGGTCACACCGTGGATAGAGCGTTGGTCTTGATTTGGAGTCAGCAAGATGTGAGTTCAAATATGACTTCAGATACTTGCTAGTGGCAAATCACTTAACCTGTCAGTCTTGCTTTCCTTATTTGTAACATGGGGACAATGATAGTACCTACTTTCTAGAGCTGTTAAGAAAATCAAGTAGGATAATGCATGTAAATCATTCTGCATACCTTAAAGTGCTAGATAAAGGCTGGATGTTGTCCTTGTTACACAAAGAAAAAAATAAGAGTCCTTGTCCTCAAGGATCTAACAGTCTATTAGGGGAGACAACATGGACATGTACAAAAGAAATCCAAACTAGTGAGAAGGGGCAAACTAGCAAGGGGAGGACAAGAGGAGGATTAGGAAAGGCTTCACCTAGAAGAACATTGGTGATTAAGTTGAGTCTTGAAAGAAATGAGAGATTCTGAGAGGGTGATATAAGGAAGGAGTGCATTCCATATGTGGGGGCTTGTGGGATGGGAGATAAGACTATCGTAGGTCTGGCATCTGGGAAAGGGAGTATCATGTCAGAAGACTAGAAAGGTAAATTTGGGGCCAGGTTGTGAAGGGCTTTAACTACCAAACAAAGGAGTTTATGTTTGATCTAAAGTGAGAGCCACTGGGTTTTATAGAGGAGGGAGGGACATAGTGATCCTTGTACTTTAAAGGAAAATTTGCTTTGGTTGCTATGTAAAGGAGGCTATTGCAGGAGTCTGGGTGAGAGACAATGAGGGCTGAAATAGGGAGGGGGCTTTTTTTCTGGGAGGGAAGGGGACCAATGTGGGAGATATTGTGGAAGTCAGAATGATAAGATCTGGCCACTGATCAGCTACTTGGGTTGAGTGAGAGTGAGGATTCAAAGAAGTTTTGAATAACTGGGTTGCCATGTCATGTCCTGTCTTTTAAGGAGCTATTCTACCACCCTTAATGTTTCCCCAGTTCTGGTACCTTTGATGACAAGGTGACATGTCTCATGTTCTACTCTGTTTCATGTTGTTATGTCCTGAAGAGTGTGATTTGCTTCAGCTGAAGTATAAAGTCATTGAGCATAAGGACGATGTCACTAGGCACAATGCTGAACAAATTGTATAGTTGATGAAGGTTTATTGTGTGGTTTGACCTATGGCACATTCAAATGTGAGGGCAGGATGGGACAGTGGAAAAAGCACTGAGTTTGTAGCTGGAGGATCTGGGTTCAAGTCCCATTTTTTCTATTTGTTTTGTGACCTTGGATAAATCACTACTTTGAACCTTCATTTCTGCATAAATGGTAGGGGGTTAGCCTAGATCAGTGGTTCTCAACCTGTGGGTTATGTTCAATTTGTAACAATGAAAATACATCCTGAATATCAGATATTTATATTATGATTCATAACAGTAGCAAAATTACAGTTAGCAACAAAAATAATTTTATGATTGGGGGTCACCACAACATGAGGAACTGTATTAAAGGGTTGTAGCATTAGGAAGGTTGAGAACCACTGGCCTAGATGATCTCTAAGGTTCATCTTGATTATACTCCTGTAACATTGTGAGTTAGGCTTCTTGGTTTTAGTATCATGATCCAGTTGATTTCCCCTCTTTTCTTTTCTTGCCCCTTCTTTCAGCTAGAGAGGCCAGTAGCAATGGGAGGCGTGAGGGGAGACAATATGTTACAGACAGATTGTATTTTATTTTTATTGAGAACTTAACAAACACCACAGAAAATGAACATTTCCAAATGTAAGCTAGAACAGAAAAAGAGGATTGTGGATCAAACTGAATTTCTACTATGTACACCTTGCTTTTTCTTTTAAGTATACATTTAAGAAATTCAATATGTAACTTTCAAAGCTGTTTGGCTTGTTGGTGTTTCCTTCTGTCCTTCCTTCTGTTCTTTTTTTCTGTGCATTTTAAAAATGTTCAATAATCTTTTCCTTTTTTTCTGGCAAACCTATGTTTCTTCTCCTCTCTCTGGGACCTCCCTCCCTGCTTTATGATGATAAAACAGACAAAACCTTTGTAACAAAGCAAAACATCTCACCCCGCACTGGCCAAATCTGAAAATGTGTCTTATTCTTAATTCATTACTTCTTTGTCAAGAGGTGGGGAGCCTGCATCACCCTCAGTCCTCGGGAATTGTAGTTGTATGTGCATTCATCAGAGTTCTTAAGCATTTCAGCTATTTTTCTTTACAATTTTGCTTTTCTTGTATGCATTGTTCTTTTGGTTCTGCTCCCTTCCCTCCACATCATCTCACATGAGACTCTCCAGGTCTCAACCATTGCATTTGTTGTTTTTTGTGTCATGGCATTTGTTTCATGACATTTATATACCATAATTTGTTTACCTAGAACTCTATGCGTACTCTTACTTGACCTTGATCAAATGGCTTCACCTTTCTGAAATTCTGCTCCATTAAAAGAAAATGGGGGGGAGGACACAGAGCTTTCTTCTTGGGTGACTGGGAAGAAAAACCATTGAAGATGATTTACAATGATAGGATGTTTTGGCCGAAAAGATGAGTTTTGGGGGCAGAGCCAAAATGGCAGCATAGAAGCAGCAAGATTTCGCAGCTCACACATAGCCACCTCAAATACCCATAAAATATGACTCTAAACAAATTTTAGGGCTCCAAAACTCACACAAAAATACAGAAAAACGCAACTCCAGCTGAAGGCAGCTCAGCAGGAAGGGCTCATCGTAGCACACTGGGAGCTAAAACCAGCCCAACCTGAAACTGTGGCTTGGCCCTGGGATGGCCACAACACACCACAGTTGGAGCCTTCAGGAGAGTGGATCAGCAGCAGCTGTGGCAGTTTCCAGAATTATTAAGCCCTAAGGAACAAGGACTAAGTGAAAAGTCAGTGGAACTCAGCTAAATTTGGGGGAGAAAAACAGTCTGGCCAAACTGCCTTCAGGGCAAGGAAGTGGCAGAAGTGGCGGCTCTGCCGCCACCTTCATGGGGCTGCTTCAGAGCTCCTGGACTGTAGACTGCAGGTGGGCCAAGCGATTGTTCAGAGGCCAAGTGCTCTTGCGTTGAGCAGCCTGGATCCAGATCATGGTCTTGGGTGGTGGTCTTGGGGTATGTTTTCAGTGAGGCAAAGCTGGAGGGGGCTGCAGCCCCCTCCTAATAGCTCTGGCAGCTGTGAAAACTCAAGCAATTTGGGACAGAGCATTTCCCCCTGGTAGCAAAGTTCCAGAGAGCTAAAAAATAAAATATTTCACTGGCAACATGAGCAGGCAAAGTAAGCAAAGTAAGAACAGCAACTGAACTCTAGAATCCTTTTTTGTGGACAAAAAGGAGCAAAGTATGGAATGGGAGGATGACAACACAGTCAGAACTCCCACACTAAAAGCTTCCAAGAAACATGAAGACTTCCTAAAAGCCATAGATCAGCTTAAGAAGGATTTAAAAAACCAAATAAGAGAAGTGGAGGAAAAATTGGGAAGAGAAATGAGAATAATGCAAAAA
>CM053586.1:303696187-303738611 GCA_028646515.1 Pseudochirops corinnae | reverse complement strand
TCTTTCTCTGAGTTTAGTTATCTCCTTCCATCCTGAGGCTTGTAGAGTTGTCTTTAGTTATGCGTTGTTGAGGATAGTCCAGTTTATCAAGGTTGGTCATCATATGTACGATGTGTCTGTGATTGTGTACAGGTTTTGCCTGGTTCTGCTCTTCTCACTTAGCATCAATTTGTAGATTGCTTGTCTTTAAGGACAATGAAGGAAGGTGAGCAAGACCTGTATTGTAAGTTCCCTAGGAACAGCTGTGGCAATTCCCAATGTTAAAGCAATCTGAGGCTATTTATAGAAAAGTCTAGAGTCCAGGAGAAGGGAGGCAATGGTCCCACTGTATCTTATCTTGGTATGAGCACACCAGAAGTATTATGTTAAATTCTGGTTAGCAAATTTATGTGATGAAAATTTGGGGAGGGGGACACCTAGAAGAGGATAAATAGAAGTATGAGTGATTGCCAGATCACATGGGAATGGCCAAAGGAATTGGGGATATTTATTTAGCCTGGAAAACTGAAGACTTCAGAGGGGCATGAAAACAGTGTTCAAATATTTGAATACTGGACCGAAAGACTATTTTGCTTGGTCTGAGAGGGGGGAATTCAGATCAATGGGTGGAAGTTACAGAAAGCAGATTTTTAGCTTATCATGATAAAGAACTTTCTGACAAAGCTGTCCATAAATGGAACGTGACTGCCTTTAGAGGTAGTGAGATCTCTATCAGTGAATATTTTCAAGTACAGGCTACATTACCACTTTACAGGATGTTTATAGAGAGGATTCCTGTAATATATTGGAATTTTGATGGCCTCTAAGACCCCTTCCAACTCTGAGATTTTAGTATTTGATAGTTCTCAGATTCTATGTTGTGTTTGAATGAGGCCAAGGGAGCTTACGGAAGCCTCAGGAAACAAGGCAAAGGATACAGGGAAGAGCTGAGTGACACTTCATATGGGGACAAGAAGTTTCAGATTAATCAAAAGTAAATGAGATGCCAGTTTAAGGACCCAAAGTGGGGCTTATGAAAAGGTTGGAGTCATGCAAAAAATGATTTTCATAGAGAAATTTTGAATAGTTTGGAGACTGGAGAAGCAGAGGGCTCTCATACTTGGCATTCATACACTTAAATACTTTGTTCTACACACAATCACAGAATTTCAGAGTTGGAAGGAACTTCAATGTCCATCTTTAAAGAGAATCTGCATTACTACACACCCAACAAATGGTCATGGCTTGTAAGCCTTTAATGAGGGTCCAACGCACTCCACTTTTGTATAGGTCTAAATTTGTCTTCTCTTGACTTCCACCCACTAGTCCTGGTTCTGCCCTCTGGAGTAAAACAGAAAAAATAAAATCTTTTATTCACATTAGACCCCTTGAAATACTTGAAGTTATTTATCCTTAAGTCCCCTGAACCTTTTCTTCCCTAGGATAAGCATCTCCATTTCATTTAGCTGATGTTCATATGGCATGGTTTGGGTGCATTTCACCATCTGGGTCCTGGTCTTCTGGATGCCCTCTAGCTTATCAATTTTTTATTCAGTCACTTCAGTCATGTCCAGCTCTTTGTGACCCCATTTGGGGTTTTCTTGGCAAAATACTAAAGTGATTTGCTATTTCCTTTTCTAGTTCATTTTTGTAAATGAACCAATTGAGGCAAACAGGGTTAAGTGACTTGCCCAGGGTCACCTGCTTCTAAGTGTCTGAGGGTGCATTTGAACTCAGGTCTTCCTAATTCCAGGCTTGGTACTCCATCCACTGTGCTACCTAGCTGCTCAGTTTATCAGTATTCTTTCTAAAATATAGTACCAAATGTACCCGGGGGTAGCTAGATATAGCTGCCATTATCCCTTCTGAGGATAGGATGGGAAGGTAGCGTTCCTCAAACCTCTCTGGCCCTGTATCAGTCGTAGAACCAGGACTCTGGGTCCAGGCAGGTTTCCTGTCTAGTGCAACTTCCATTCAACTGCATTAGGAAGATACTTAGATTGAAGTGAATGCCAACCAAGAATGGCAGGCCATATTTTAAGACAAGTAAAAACATAAACAAAAAGCAATGGGAAATTGAGGAAAAATTGTAAAGGAGATAAGGCAATATCTTACATGGAGGTTGACCTAGAATGGTTACAATTAATATCAACGGAAAATTTGGGGAGTGCCATGAGCCTTAGCAGAGGGGATATTCTGTGTTACTAGAGTGCATTGAGTTTGGTTGATAACTATGGATTTAAGATGATGGTTATGATATTCCACAATTTCAGGCCAATCTCATTGTCTAACCCTGTTGCCTCCCCTCCTTCAGCCACCAACTCCAAACCATGCCACTTTCACTCTGGCCATCATCCGCAATCCACCCCACTGGTACCTTGGATTCTGCCTCTGGAAGCACACTGGGCTTTACTAGGTGACTATACCTTGTTAAGAACCAAGCTTCCCCCTTATTTCTTGAGCACCATCTCTCAACCATGCCATGATGTGTGACTCCTCCCCCATACACCATCCCATCATAATCTAAGCTTCTTGAAGGCAAGGATAGTTTTGCTTCTTTGTATTCCTGGTACATAGCACAGTGCCTGGCATATTGCGAGCACTTATCTTGTGTATCCCAGCATATAAGTGCTTATCTGTCTATCCTTCTGGTGTGCCTTTGTTACTGTTGTTACCAAGGACTAGGATGCTGTCTCCTCTCCCTTTTACCTATTCAAATCCTGCCTATTGTTTAAGGACCAACTCAAGGCCCCTCTCCCCCATGAAGTTTTCTCTGTCTACTCAAGTCTATCCATTCCAAACCTCTTTTTTCCTGTGTGTCTCTTCCTGTTAACTGAAACTTTTTCTGTCTTAGAAAGCTTAGACCAACACACTTATTTCCAGGTCTCCAGAATAACATTTTCTGGCTTTTGACTTGTTGAAAACAAGCCAGGCTTTCCTGGGTAAGGGCAGAGATCTGGGAAGTAGGCACCCTGATGGCTTTCTGTGATTAGAAAACGACGTGAGGGGTTGGATGGTCAGGAGGCTGAGTCAAGACAGCTTTCACCCCCGCTATAGCCATGGTGGTAAGCACAGGGCAAACACTTAAATAGAAAGAAGAAACTCCTGCCCCTTGGTGCTCGGGTTTTGCTATAGTTCATTGCTGTCCATCACGGTGCTGGGTGCCTGCCAGCATCCTCTCCTGCTGATGTTATTATGAAGGTCTCTGTTGGACTCCTAAAGCCCATGCTTCCAGGAAATCCTGGGGTACCTTAAGGCATCTGCCCTAGCTGGTGTGATCTCCTGCTTTCTCCTCCCCAGGGACGAGGCAGGAACCAGGAAGAGATGACTCACAGAGATCCCTTGGGTTCTGAGTGAATTTGGAAAAGCAAATCTGTGAATGAGTATCAGATGACTTAGCACCAAGTAGGAATCCCACCCAAATTGTGGGTCTTAGAGCTGACCCAGGTAGAATGGGATGGGGCTTTAGGGGCCACACAAAGTCCTTCCTCCTCCCCAAATACCTCACTTATTGATCTACCTTGAGCCTGAAATCCCCACCATTAGAGCCACTCTGTAGAGTTAAAATCTGTCTCCAAGAAGTCACTGTTAATATGATGTATAACCTGGGAGTGGTAACATATTAACTAGCCCATCAGGGCTGCTTCCCATCACTTCCTCTGTAATGGACTTCTGGGGTAGGGAGTAATGGAGAGGAAACTTGGGTTTATCTAAGTAGGACCATAGGACTATAGATTTAGAGGGGAAAATGAGCTTAGAGATCATTAAGTTTAACCTCCATAATTTACAGATGAAGAAATTTGAGCCTAGGTAGGTGAAGTGACTTGCTCTAAGTAAGATAGAAAGTAAATGGTATGGCTGAGGCTTGAATGCATTTCTTCTGACTGCGCATCTGACACTCTTCCCATTTGTACCCACATGGTTTTCACTAGTAGTAATGGGGAATGAGTTTTCTGTACAACATGGTTCAAATTCCAACTTCCCTTCAGAATATAGGACTTCATATTCAGTAAGATAAGTTCCTCTCTCTTTCCATTCACATGGCCCCCAAAGGTGTTACTCCTTTTCTGGTCCTCCCTAAATGTCACTCACGGAGTTCTGGATGTTTCCTCTATGTAGGTTTTTACTGTCATTATAGTTCAGGCCTCCCGGTGAAATGGGTAGAGAGCTGACCTCAGAACCAGGAAATTAAAGTTCTGCTTCTGATACATGTCATGTTAAGTCAGTTAGCATCTATTAAGTGCCTACTATGCGACAGGCACCATACTAAATGCTGGGATACAAAGAAAGGGGAAAAAAGCCCCAACAAAACCCTCCCAACAAAAGAAATCACTACCAGCACCAACCACCCACCACCACCACTACAAAAACCCAATCTCCTTTCTTAAAGAGCTTTTCAAGTCTAATGGGGGAGATGACATGCAAATAAGTATATACCAGTGGTTCTCAACCTTCCTAATGCTGCGACCTTTTAATACTTATATGTGGGCATATCTGCATGTGGGCAGACCTGCCTGAAGACACAGGAGCAGTGTCTCGGTTCCTAAGACCATGGAAAACATGTGTTTTCCCATGGTCTTAGGCGACCCCTGTGAAAGGGTCATTTGACCCCCAAAGGGGTCACGACCCACAGGTTGAGAACCACTGCTATATACAAACAAGATAGGCACAGTGCAAACTAGAGGTTGTCTTGAAAGGCACTAGGATTATGGAAGACTAGGAACGGCTCCTTGAAGAAGAAGAGACTTTAGCTAGGACTTGAAGGAAGTCAGGAAGTATAAATGCAGAGTGATATAGTCTTAGGCATGGAGGAAAACCAATGAAAACACTCCAGAGATGGAATGTCTTGTACAAGGAAGAGCCAGGAGACCAGTGTCCCTGAATCGAAGAATACATGGATGACAATATATGCATACTGCTTATGTGACCCTGGGCAAGTTAATTAACCTCTTAGTGCTCTAGGCAAAACTTGCAGAGAAGGTGTGAAGCTGAATTAACAGAGAGCTTCCTTCTTTAGGAGTCCTATATATCAGTGAAATCTCAGGTCCATTCCCTTTCCACACAGTTCATTGGTTTACACTGACATAGTCCTGTACGTGTATCATTCAAATTTCATTGTGTGTATGTGTGTATGTGTATGATGAGTTCTTCTATTTTATCTGGTATCAGTGCTATGGTGATTATAATGCTTATCATTTTTGTGACCTTGGGCAAGTGTTTTAATGTGACTAGTCTTTGCTTCTCATCTATTAAATGAGGGGGATAGACTATATGGCTTCTGATGTTCTTGCCAGCTCTAAATCTATAATCATAAGCTTACCTATGGATGTTTCAACCCACTTCCTGCTGCTTCCATATTCTTGTAGCCTACTGGTAACTGATAATCTTGTGTTGATCTTTAAGGAACAAGAGATCCTATTCTTTCTCTTCATAGTTTTTCCTTCTCTTGCTTGAGAGAAAATGCTTCTAAATAATGAGACCATTGATTCCTCAAAATAAAATTAAGGCTAGCAAGGTTATTGCAAGTTTAACTCCTTAGTTATCACAGCATTCAGCAAGGAGGTGGTGGGGTAAGGTGGATTTGGGCAATGAATTTGGCATTAGAAGACAGTGATTTGAACCTTAGTTCTAACTCTAACCGAGGATTTGCTTCTTCCAATCTTTGGGACCTTGAGGTAATCAGCCAATTTCATTGGGCCTCAATTTCTTCACCTATAAAATTAGGTATTTGGACTAGGTGGCCTCTAAAGCCCTTTTCTGCCATAATTGTATGATCTTACAACCAGTTTCCTACTGTAATTTTATGACCCTGTGATTATCTTTATGATCCTGTGGCCAATTTATTGTTTGGCTGCAATTTATGGAATAAGTCTCTGAAGGTCTTTGAAGAACTGAAATGTGTATCACTCAGAGAGCAACAGAAAAATATAAGGTGGATGTGAGCAGGCTGCAACAGGTAATAAATGTGGGGCTACAAAGAAGAATGAAAGTTAAGGATGGTATTAGAGAAATTCGGTCATTATTGAGCCCTGCTATGCACTAGGCACTGTGTTAGTGCTTCAGAGACAAAGAAAGATAGAAACAGTCTTTGCTCTCAAGGAGCTCACAACCTCATGGGAAAGACAACATACAAACAACCATGTACAAACAAGCTATAAACAGGATAAAACGGAAAAAAAATGGACAGAGAAAAGGCACTAACATTAAGAGGGATTGGGAAGAGTTTCCTGTAGAAGCTGGGATTTAGCTGGAACTTGAAGAAAACCGGGAGGTGGAGATGAGGTGGCTGAGCATTTCAAGCATAAAGGATAGTCAGGAAAAAATGCCGAGTCAGGAGATCTAGTTTGAATATCAGCAAGGAGGCTATTGTTGCTAGATTGAAGTTACTAGATTGAGGGGTGGAAGGTGTAAAAAGATTGTAATGATAGGAAGGAGTCAGGTTATAAAGGAATGTGTGATTGAAAATGAAGATGGTCTTAAATTAAATATAAATGACATATCAAAAAAGATGCTATTTGCATCCAGAGAAGGAACTGATAAATAGAAGTATGTATACAATAGTTTTACATACATACATACCTATTTGTGTCTAATGGTAGCCATCTCTTGCGTGGGTGGGGGAGAGAAAGGAAAAAAGAAATTTACACGATAACTTCATTATATATTTAAAAGGAATAACAAATTGTACATAATAGATTTGCAGTTTCATGTGCAATCATCTTTTTTATTATAGCATGTTATGGAAATGCTTGTTTTATTCCATAAATTAAAAAAATAAAATAAATACAAAAAAAGAAGCAATCATAATGTAATGCAGTTGTCTTAAAGTGTCATAAGTTTGCCTTTATAAGAAAAAAAAAGAAAATGAAGATGGTCTAGTCACATGGGAAGAGTGAGGGAAACCCAATAGATTGCCCATGTGCTCACTGATAAACCTCACAACATCACGGAAAATTGAGAAAGGAGCCCACAACATTGGCTAGATCCATTGTGGTGAACTTACTGGGAGGACATGAATAAGAGCAGCACGGAATGCACAGGAATGGCAGGGTTACAGTCTAAGTATCGGAAGAAAATATCTGAGGTAGTGGGGGGTAGCAGACAGAGAGCTAGACTTGGAGTCAGAAAGATCTGAGATCGAATCCTGCCCAGGCATTTGCTAGGCAGCTACCTGGTAACTGGTGCTTTGGATTTGAAACACTGAGGGCTGGAAAGGTGATCAGTGTCACCCAGAAAGCAAGTCTTTGTATTTAGCAGAAAGCTGGCACAAAGTAGATGCTTAATACATGTTTATTGAACGATAACCTAAGGAATCCTAGAGCTCAAGATGCTGAGTCTGAAACAAAGAAAAAAAAAATGAGGCCAGAGTAAGTCAGGCTGTGTGTGATCAGTGATTGATGAGCTGGTAATGAAGGAGATAGAGGGCAGCCCCAAGACCGACATAGGAAAAGAATGATTATAGCCTGTCCCTGAGGCTGTTAGGGAAAGAGAGAAGATAGCCCTCATCAACAAGAAGCAGGAAGAAAGATGGGGCTGGGACCTGAGAGCCTGTTGAAAAACCTTCTCATCACCGTTGGTCTTTGAGGTTGACCATTTTGAAATTTCATTCAAGAAAAAGACAACAATTCTAAATGAAAAATCTAAGACTGGTTCTGCAGGAAGATCAAAATGGAATCTATAATCTGTTAAATAATTAGACAAGTACTAGAGTCAGAGAATTATGGAGGTGGAGCAGACCTTAGAGGATGTTTGCATCTTCTATCCTAGCTCTCTCCCCTTTGCCTTAGATGGTCTGTTCTTTGAGGGTGAGGCTTGTTTTTTTCTGTACTTCTGGTGTGTTCAGCACCTAAACTCTTGCACATAGTAGGTACTTAATAGATGACTTTTGGGTTGCATCTAGTTTAACTCCCTCATGTTATATAGGTGAGGAAACTAAAAGCCAGAATTTGACCAAGACCACACAGTGAGTTAATGGCAGAGCGAGGGATTTTTACCCAGCTCTCTTTGCTATCTCTCCAGTGTTCTTTCTACTGCATCACAGTCCTTAAGCTAATTAGTGACCCATTTGACTGCATTTGTTTGGTGTTCCAGAAACATACTGGAAATAAGGTGGTCTGTGAGGATGAATGGGATTTTTTTTGGTGGTGGTGCCTGAGCCCTTGGTAATGTAGGTAGTGTCTAATTATTACAATATGACCATCTTTTCTGACAAGTAGCATAGCAGTCATCTGGCAAGTGCTACTTCAGTGAGTTCTGGCAGGGTTTGGTGATCTGATCTGGGGGAGGAAAGTACGGAGGAATCAATGCATGGGGTCCCTAAGCTGGCATGGACGGTTTTTGTAAGCCCCCATGTTTTGGACATGTCTAGCACCAGGATATGCTCAATGGACTGCCAATGGAGAGCTAAGGTTCCAAACCCCTTCCTCTGGTGTGCTGGGGGGAATGGGGAGGGGAAAGAGATAGCTGTGCTAAGTCACTGTCCATTGCTAGGTCTTGGGGAAGGGTTGGGTGCTTGAGCCTGGAGAACAGCAAGAACAGAATGCACTAGCTTTTAATTCTCATGGCCGGCGTGCAGCCAGGATGGGACTGGATAATGTGCCATCATTAGTTCCTGATTTCTGATATACTACATCAGGGGTGGCTTCTACACTTAAGGATTTAGAAGGCCATGTGTGGTTTTAAGGCTGCAGGCTCCCCATCCCTGTACACGTGGTAATAATTCATTCAGCTAACTCATACTTCTGAAGAGATTTTGAATGGATTGCAGCTGTTGTTGCTGAGGGACAGCTCCTGGAACCAGTTTCTCCTCTATGCTCTTCAGTCATGAGGATCTCCAGAGCCAGTTGTGGCCCCACTTGGTTCACCCTACAGAGCATCTGCTCCCTCCTCCACCCTATCCCCTACTCCCCACCAGTTTAGAGTCAAATCTTTCCCTCTTTGTCCCTGTAGGCACTCCCTTAGGGTACTCTAGTTGTCCTCTTAAAGCCTATTGGCTGGGGCAGAAGGTAACCCTAGAGATTCAGGACACCCTCCTAGGCAACAGTGCCAGAGCAGGCGGCTGACTCTATCTCTACACCGACAGATGCCCTTATAACAGGAACAAACAAATTAGCTTGCCTGACACTAATGTGCTAATATTGCCTTATCAAGCTGGCTCTCTGCTAAACCAAGCATCCTCTCCTCCTCCTCCTCTAGGGTGCGGCTCTTTATTATGCTTTTTATCCCAGAGAGCTTTCACAGGATGGTAGGCTCTGACATCTGACTTGCCCATCTGACCTGACACCATACTCTGTTCAAAGTCTGCTTAGAGGACTCGAGTTGAGGGAAGTTGCCCCAGGTCGAACAAAGACATTTATGAACAGATCCTGGGCAGTGATTGTCTCAGGGGAGGAGGTGGCTTAATTATTGTGATTAAGCCTAGATTCTTCGTTGGGTGGTGATCAGCTGCTCTTTTCCATTGAGTTACCTGAAAAAGAATGGGTATAATTAGCTGCAGCTGGACCAGGGTAGGGGAGGAAAGTAGAGTTTAGGTAAGAGGGGACTCTCAGTGGTAGTGATTAGAGCTAGTGTGGACATCATTGCGAGGTTGTGCATCGTTGAGATGTCATTGAGAGGTGGTGGGGGGATGGAGGGGCTAAGTGTAAAAGGAATACGATGAACAGTTATTCAATTTGTTGAAAATATAAAAGATAGTAGAGCAGCATAGAAAAAGAACACTTAATTCTTTCCATGGCTGGAATAATATTAAGAATAATTAGCTTTTATATAGCTCATAAAGGTTTGCAAAGCACTTTATATGTGTTATCTCATTTGTTCCTCATAATAATCCTGTAAAGTAGATGCTACTATTATCCCTTTAGCTTTTTTTTTTTTTTGAGAAGGGAAGGCATGGCAATTGGGGTTAAGTGACTTTCCCAAGGTCACATGACTAGTAAATGTTAAGTGTCTGAGGTTTGAACTCAGGTCCTTCTGATTCCATGGCCGGTGCTCTATTCGCTGTGCCATCTAGCCACCCCTACTATTATCTCTATTTTCCAGATGAGGAAACCCCAGACTGAGGTCAAAGTTATTTGCCCAGGGTCCCACAGCTAGAAAATGTCTGAGGCAGGATTTGACTGTTTTTGACTTTTTTTGTATCCCCAGCACTTATTACAGTTCCAGGAATACAGTAGGTGCTTAATAAGTGCTTGTCAACTTGACTTGGCAATGCTTATTGAAAACATTATTCTTCTGCTTTAAGGTAGTAGCATCATATCCAAGCATTTGTGGGCAACAGTTCTATGCATAATGGGGTGAGGTTTATAATAAGGTTTCAGTGTCAGGTTATTTGTTTACTTCTCAAGGATATTTGAGGGCTTGTATTTGTAATATGGGAATTTTGTCAGTGGTTAGTTTATAGAGGACAGTAAGTTTTTGAGGTATTATTGTTGCTACCTGATTGTATCTTTCTAAGTAACCGGTAGGTGCTAAATTTTTGTATCCTAGGGGAGACATGTTACACAATTTCTATTATTTCACAGTACAACCTGCATTAATCTATGAATCTGGGATGTTTAAGGACAGTCTTTCTGTATTTATTGGTGTTTTAATAGCCTTTTCTTGAATCACTAGTGTAAGCTCTTCTGTTTCAATAAACAAACCTGCACATCTCACACATAACTAGGTTCTTTTGTTGGGATGTTGTTGGGTAAGTTCGTGGGAGCATCACTAGTGATTCCATGCTTGGATCAGAGCTGCTTCATAGACTCTATTCTGAGTTAACCTACCCAATTACATTCAACAAATCCAGTCTTTATTGTTGTTTTGTGAAATGAGGTCTGTTTGTTCCAAAAATTTCTGTAAAAATTTAACCTATATATCATGGGTTACATAGTAAGATGTGAGAAATCTATTAATCCTTTTCCTCTTTTTTCCCCTTTCTTTCAATTTTGCTAGAACTACCTTGAGGATGACGAGCCCTGTTTTGTTAAAATCGTAGAGGCTTTTGTTTGGAATCTAGATCCGCTCCCATCCATAAAATGTATATTAAACCTGATATTGCATAGGTTTTAATTGTTCTAAATTTTCACATTCATCTTTCATTTCAGGATTACGATCACCCACTTTGTCTTTCTTTTTGTAGCTTTATGTTGGATGGAGAGCAAGGTCAAATGGCCAGGGAAGAAGCATTTATCAAGGACCTATTATGGCCAAGTACTGCACAAAATACTTAACAAATATTATCTCATTTGATCCTCACAAGAACCCTAGGCTGTAGGTGCTATTCTGATCCCCATTTTACAGATGAGGAAACTGAGGCAGATTGAAGTTAAGTGACTTGTCCATGGCTACACAACTACTAAGTGTCTGAGGCTGGATTTGAATTTAGGTCTTTCTGACTCCAGGCCAAGTCTTCCATCCATTGTGCTGTGGAGCTGCCTCAGATGAGCAAGGCAGAGTGTTTAGACTTCTCTGTCAGGTCTAGGATGTGTATATTCTTTTATCATCACCACCCAATTTATTTCATGGGACAGGAGCTAGGATTAAGTAACAGAACTTTGATTCTAGACCTCATCGGGTCAACCACTGGATGATATGCTGTCAATCAAGCCACAGTCTGATAGAGACTAGATCTGTCATGGTGGTTAGTGCTAAATCTCCATTCATCAAGTTGAATTAAGTCATGTCGCAGAGTTATGAATTTGAAAGCAATTCTCAAGATATATGAGCTAGGGCAGGGAGGGGGGTAGCATATTGTGGGAAAGCAACCATGGTCTTCTGCAGCTTTGGGCTTCATCCAATAAATGGCAGAGATGCTTGTGTGGAAGAGCCTTGGGGAGAGAGACCACATATTTTATGAAGGAAATTGACAAGCTAGTGTCCAGAGGAGGACAACAGGGATGGTGAAGGGCCTCAGATTCTTGCAATAGGAGGATTCTGTGAAAGAAATGGTAGTATTTAAGCCACAGAACATAGGACTTGGGGAGGCATAACTGTCTTCTAGTATTTGATGGGTCTTCATGTAGAAGAAAGATAAGCCTTCTTTTTCTTGACTCTAGAAAATGGAACAAGGAGCAATAGATGGAAGTTACAAAGATGCAAATTGAAGGTTGACATAATGAAAACCTTTCTAACACTTAAGACTGTCCAAAGGTGGAATGAGCTATTTCCAGAGGTAGTGAGGTCCCTCTCACTGGAGATATTGAAGGAGCAAGCAGATGACCTTTAGTTGGGTTTGTTTTGGCTAGGAATTCTTTTCTGGCATTGTTTGGGCTTCGTGTTCCCTGAGGTCCCTTCCGACTCTGAGATTCTGTGATTTGGGGGAGGTAATTTAGTTCACCCACCACCTTCAGGAATTATATGTCTTGCCCACCTGAGAAGGATAGAGTCTGCCTCCCCAAATACCCAAGGTAGGAGACTCTGGAATAATTCAATAATTACCCATTCCAATGTTTAAGACCTAGCTTCTGTTTCTAGTACCACCTCTTACTAGCTATGGGACACTGGGGAAGTCATTTAGCTTTGCTAAAAGTCACTTCCCTCATTTGTAGGATGGGGAATAATAGCTTTCCAGCTGACTTCATCAGGGGGCTGTTAGGATCACATGAAATAATGTAAGTAAAAATGTTTAGAAAATTGTAAAGTGCTACATACAGGTATAATATGATTATTATTGTTTTAAAGGAATTCTTCCTTACATTTAACCCAATTCCATCATACTTCAGCTTTTGTTTTATACTCAGGGGACGTGGAGAATAGTGGATTGTCAATCTCTGCCTCATAATCCTTTCTGCATTTGAAGACAATTATTCAATTTCACTTTTGTCTTCTCCTCATACAGGTCAGATACCCTACCCATTCAGCAGGTAGGGCCAATTTTCCTAATGCTGGTCTGCTTGCCAGAGATTCTTGGAATCAATAAGGGCCTCAGAGAGTGGGACAAAGAATGAAATAGAGAAGGAATGTGACACCTGAGCTCTCTCTTTCCTTTTGGCTTCCTTTCTCAAAATCCCTCCAAGCTCCCTCATTTATCTTCAATCTGGTTAAACCATCGCCATTGTCTTTTTTGGTGTTCTACACATAATCCTCCATCTTTCATTCTCACACCTTTCCACAGATTGTCTACCATGCCTGGGGATGTACTCCCTCCTTACTTTTGCATCTTAGAATACCTAGTATCATCCAAAATTTAACTCAAGTACCACCTTCTGTGTGGGATCTTTCCTGATCTTCCAAGCTGTTCAAGTCTCTTGTCCTTACACCATTTATCTGGTATTTATGTTGTATTTATCTTATAAGGTATGTTGTATATATGTGCTGTATATATCTTATATATTCATGCCATCTCCCCCGATAGAATATAAGCTCCTCAAGGACAGAAACTGGTTCATTTTTGACTTTTATTATTACTATATTATGTGCCTGGCATACAACAGATACTTAATAAATACTCAATTGATTGATTACAAAAGTATTTTGGATTTGAATATTCCCATCAAGAGTTTCTAGTCCAAAGCTGTATTAGCCCAAGTTCAAACTCTGAAGTGAGAAGATGCTCAATAGCCAACACATGAACACGTATAATAATAAGGGAGGGTCATCAAATGTAACCAACAACCTTCAACAGGAATGGGAGGTTTCAGAGAACCTAGAATTTTGCCATTGCTTTTTTATGCTCTGATAGGGGCACCTAGGTGGTGCAGTGAATAAAGCACTGGTCCTGGAATAAAGAGGACCTGAGTTCAAATCTGACCTCAGACACTTGGCACTTAACTAGTTGTGTGACCTTGGGCAAGTCATTTAACCCCAATTGCCTTGCCTTCTCCCCTCAAAAAAAAAAAAGAAAGAAAGAAATACGCTGACACTTTCTGCTGAGTTTGGTTCTATCTTATAAGAGCTTTAGTGTGGTCATTGAGTAATGAGTCATTCAGGCCAGATCACCAGTGAAAATTGGTCTTAGTCATTCCACCTCCTTAAAAAAAAAAGGCTTCATAATAATAATGACATGAGCATTATTATTATTAATTATATGGTATCCTAATGGTTGCATGATGATTACTATATAATCAGTAATATATTTATAGAATAATGTGATAACGTAATAGGAAACTACCAGACTGGCAAGTAGTGAGAAATGAGCTGCTGAAGACTCATAGGATAAGAGCAGGGTTAAGAAAAAGAGCTAAAGATTTGTCTTTATTGCTGTGGTCTCTCCTGTGGGCCAAGGTCTTTTGTAATCTACGTCCCACCTACTTTCCAGTCATTTCATATTTTAAAATTAAATTAAATTTTTAAAATTCAGTATTTTATTTTCCCCCATTACATGTAAAAACAATTTTTAACATTTGTTTTTAGAACTCTGAGTTCCAAATTCTCTCCCTTCCTCCCTCCCCATTTTCCGTCCCTATTGAGAAGGCAAGTAAATTTAGGTTACACATATGAAGTCATGTAAAATATATCCATAATAGTCATGTTGTAAAAGAAAACACAGACCAAAAAAAAAAAAAACCTCAAGAAAAATAAGGTAAAAAAAAGAGTATGCTTCAATCTGCATTCAGTCACCATCAGTTCTTTCTCTGGCTATGGATAGCATTTTTCATCATAAGTCCTTCTGATTTGTCTTGGATCATTGTATTGCTGAGAATAGCTGTCAGCTATTATTAGCTGATCATCTTACAATATCGCTGTTACTTTTTACGTAGTACATTTCACTCTGTATCAGTTCATGCAAGTCTTTCTAGGTTTCTCTGAGAGCATCCTGCTCATCATTCCTCACAGTACAACAGTACTCCACCAAAATCCCATATCACAACTTGTTCAGTCTTTCCCTAATTTATGGACATCTCTCAATTTCTAATTCTTTGTCCTCAGAAAAGATATGTCATAGATATTTTTGTATATATAGGTCCTTTTCATTTTTAAAAATCTCTTTTGGGATACAGATCTAGTAGTGGTATTTCAGGTCAAAGGGTATGCATGGTTTTATAGTCCTTTGGGCATAGTTCCAAATTGCTCTACAGAATGGTTTAATAATTTACAATGCCATCAGAAGTGCATTAATGTCTCATTTTCCCCACATCTCTTCCAACATTTGTCATATACCTTTTCTGTCCTATTAACCAATCTAATAGTTATGAAGTAGTACCTCAGAATTCTTTTAATGTGAATTTCTCCAATCAGTAGTGAGTTAGAGCATATTTTCATATGGCTATAGATAGCTTTGATTTCTTTATCTGAAAACTGCTCATATCTTTTGATCTTTTATCAATTGGGGAATGGCTCTTATTTTTATAAATTTTACTTAGTTCTCTATAGGTTTGAGAAATGAGGCCTTCATCAGAGAAAGCTGCTTCAAAATTTTTTCCTGTTGCTAATTGTGTTTCCCTCCATCCCATTTCCCCCCATTTATTCTATTCTCTCTCTCTGTTTACCTTGTCTCTCCTCAAAAGTGTTTTGCTTCTGACTACCCCCTCCCCTAATCTACCCTCCCTTCTGCCACCCCCTTCTCTTATCGTCTTTCCTTCCTACTTTGCTGTAGGGTAAGATAGATTCCTATAGCCAACTAAATGTGTATATTATTCCCTCTTTGAGCCAATACAAATGAAAGTAAGGTTCACTTGCTCCCCTCCATCTCCCCCTGTAGCCACAATGCAATATTTACAGCACCTACAATCATGATAAGGACTGTAACTATAAATACCACATGACATTTGATCGCAAAATATACCAAACTCTCCAGATAGAGAATAGAACTGAAGCATTTATTTAGACACCAGAAAATTCAATCCCAAAACCAGTAAGCCGATTCTATCCTAGTACCAAAGATATTCAAAGCCATTATAACACTGAGAGCCACAGCATCCTTCAGCCTTCCCACAAATCAACACAAGATCAACATCTACTTACAAGCCCATCTTACTCCTTGTCTGAGTGTTCTCTCTCCTCCACCAGTCTGGCTAGCTCTGACTCCCAGCTTCCTGTGGGCTCTGCTTCCCTTCACCACAGGCTCCATGTGACTATATTTAGTCTATCAGGGGGCAGAGTTTACTTTCAAAGCAGGGGAGGTCTTCAAACTCCTCCCTAGGTCTAGTAAGGGGCAAGGAAGATCTTCAAATTCCCACTTTCATTACACCCCCCTCTTCCCCTCCACTATAAAAGATTTTCTTGCTTCTTTTATGTGAGATAATTTACATCATTCTACTTCTCCCTTTCTCTTTCTCCAAGTACATTCCTCTCTCACCCTTTAATTTCATTTTTAGATATCATCCCTTCATATTCATCCCCTATGCTTCCTCTCTGTCTATATATATATATACACACACACACACACACACACATACACACACACATATATATATATATATATATATATATATATATATATATATATATATATATTCCTTCTAACTACCTTAATAATAAGAAAAGTTTTATGAGTTACAGATATCATCTTCCCATGTAGGAAGGTAAACAGTTTAAATTTATTAAGTTCCTTATGATTTTCTTTTCCTGTTTACCTTTTTTGTGGTTTTCTTGAGTCTTGTATTTGAAAATCAAAATTTCTATTTAGCTCTGATCTTTTCATCAAGAATGATTGAAAGTCCTGTATGTCACTGAATGTCCATTTTTATCCAGAATGATTACACTTAATTTTGCTAGGTAGGTGATTCTTGATTGTAATCCTAGCTCCTTTGCCTTACAGAATATCATATTGCAAGACCTCCAGTCCTTTAATATAGAAGCTGCTAAATCTTGTGTTTTCCTGATAATGACTCTACAACATTTCAATTATTTCTTTCTAGTTGCTTGCAATATTTTCTCCTTGACCTAGGAACCCTGTAATTTGGCCACAATATTCCTAGGAGTCATTTTGGGATATATTTCAAGGGGTGATTGGTAGATGCTTTCAATCCCTATTTTGCCTCCTGGTTCTAGAATATCAGGACAATTTCCTTGATGATTTCTTGAAAGATGAATGTGTAGGCTTTTTAAAAATCATGGTTTTCAGGTAGTCCAGTGATTTTTAAATCATCTCTCCTTTATCTATTTTCCAGGTCAAGTGTTTTTCCAGTAAGATATTTCACATTGTTTTCTATTTTTAGATTTTTTTGTTTTGTTTTATTGTTTTTTTTTTTTGATTTCTCATAAAGTCATTAGCTTCCATTTGCTCCATTCTAATTTTTAAGGAATTGTTTTCTTCAGTGAAGTTTTGGACTTCCTTTGGCATTTGGCCAATTCTGCTTTTTAAGGCATTCTTCTCTTCATTGGCTTTTTGGACATCTTTTATCATTTGGCCTACTCTGTTTTTCAAGGTGTTACTTTCTTCACTATTTTTTTTTTTTGGCCTCCTTTACCAAGCTGTTGACTTTTTTTTGTTTTTGTTTTTGTTTTTGTTTATAATTTTCTTGCATTACTCTCATTTCTATTCCCAATTTTTTCTCTACCTTTCTTACTTGATTTTCTTTCTTTTTTGCTTTTTGGAGGGAGGAAGGCAGGGCAATTGGGGTTAAATGACTTGCCCAAGGTCATATGGTTAGTAAGTCTTGAGTGTCTGAGGCCAGATTTGAACTCGGGTCCTCCTGACTCCAGGGCTGGTACTCCACTCATTATGCCACCTAGCTGCCCCCTTACTTGATTTTCAAAATCCTTTTTGAGCTCTTCCATGGCCTGAGAGCAGTTCATATTTTTCTTGGAGTCTTTGGATGTAGGAGCTTTGTTTTATTGTCTTCCTCTGAGTATATGTTTTGATCTTCCTTGTCAACATAATAGTTATCTATAGTCAGAATTTTTTCTGTTGTTTGCTCATCTCCCCAGCTTATTACTTTAACTCTTTGTTAAAGTGGGAGTCTGTTTCCAGGATGGAGGGCACAGTGTCTCAAGCTTCAGGAATTTTCTGTAGCTGTTTTCAGAAATACTTCTAGGGACCTGTCAGTTTTCAGTTCTTCTAAGGTGGTATGATCTAGGGAGAGGTGTTTATTACTCTTCTAGCCTGTATTCTGGTTTGTGAGCAACCACAAGCACTCTCTTCTGCACTGGAACCATGAGAGGGTTCCTCTTCCACCATAGCCACAAGTTCTGCTATGTTAGTGGTCCTCCTTGCTTGGGGACTGCCACTCAAGACTGTAACCTGGATCAAAGTATGGGCAAAACAATAGAGTCCTGCCTCAGTGCTAGCAAAAAAGACCCCAGTAATCTCCTTCTGACAGTTGTTTGATGCCTTTACCATCTGTGGACTGAGAATTCTGGAAGCAGCCATTGCCTCAGCCATTGCTGATTCAGTCACTGCCAAGGCTGGCTCCTGGTTTACTGTGGCCAGGGCCGTTCTGGCACAGCCTGCACTGTGCTATACTCTTACCCAGGGGTGACAGACCTTTCCTGCTGACCTAAGTTGTCTTTGGTATCTGTGGACTGAGAGGTTTGGAAACTGCTACTGCTGTCACTGATTCAGTGACTCTGAAACCTGCTCCAGGTTTACTGGGGTTTGCTTTGCACTGACTTTTCCTGTGCTGGCCTGCATTCCTCTCTCACTCTGGTGCATAAACCTTTCTTGTTGACCATCTAAGTCATTTTGGGCTGGGAAATTATTTCACTCCATATTTTTATGGGTTCTGCTGCTCTAGAATTTGTTTAGAATCATTTTTAAAGGTATATAGAGGGGTTTGGAGGAGAGCTCAGGCTAGTCCCTACCTTTATTCCACCATCTTGGCTCTGATTTCCTACATAGTTCTTTACCCCATTTATTTTTTTTTAAATAAAATTTTATTGATACAGCTTGTTTTTGCATTATTTAAATTTCCTCCAAGTCCCTCATTCTCCACGCTACCAGAGAGCTATTCCATAAACAAAGATTTTTTTAAATAAAAAGAAAAAAACAAAGATGAAGCAGAACCCCCCCCCCCCCATCAAACCCAATTAATACATAGAAAAAAAATCTAAAAATATATGAAGTGCTTCATATCCAGGGACCTGCCACTTCTGTGAAGAAGAGGAGAGGTGTCTTTTTATATTTCTTCTTTAGGACCATGTTTATTGTTTGTAATTTGTAACATTCAATTTGATTACTTTGTGATTATTCTTTCCATTTACATTGTTGTTGTCATTGTGTTTATTTTCTCCAGGCCTTAGTGCAGTGGTTAATATGTAGTGTCACTTAAAAAGTGCTAGTTGACTCACTGTTTTCTTGGTTCTGCTCACTTCACTTTGTATTATTTCATTTAAGTCCTTCAATATTTCTCTGTATTCATAATTTTTTACCATTTCTTACAGCACAGTAATATTCCATCATATTCATGTACTAAATGAACGTAATGTTTAGTGATTGTCCAATCTATAGAATCTACTTTGTTTCCAGTTCTTTTCTGCCACAGAATTACTGTCATATATATTCTGACATATATGGAATCTTCATTTTTAATGAGTGACCTCCTTGGAGTATGTCACTAGCAGTGGAATCTCTGGGACATTTTAGTCACCTTCTTTGCATAATTCTAAATTGCTTTTGAACATAGCTTGCTAATTCACAGTTCTACTTAAAATGCATTAATGTGCCCATCTTACCACAAAACCTCCAACATTGACCATTCCCATCTTTTGTTATCTTTGCCAATTTTCTGGATGTGAAGAAAAACTACAGGGTTGTTTTAATTTGCATTGTTTTTATTATTAGTCATTTGGAGTATTCTTAAATGTGGTTGGTAATCATTTGCAATTCTTTTGAGAACAGTTTGTTCATATTTTTTGATTACTTATGTGTTGAGAATAGTTTTTTGTCATATATATTTGTGTTAGTTGTCTATTTATATTGGTTACAAAATTCTTATTCAAGAAATTCCATGTACCCCCATTTGATCACTTGCCTTCTTATCCTAGAGGTATTAATTGTATTTGTAAAGAAGCCTTTCATCAAAGATACATAGATACATACATATACATATATATGTATATATACATACATACATATACATATACATATATATATATATAAAACACATATATTTAAATTACATTTATTCTTCATTTGGTTAAGAATACACCCTCCACTTTCAGTGCCAAGATGGCAGACTGAAGAAGGAGCCCTGTGAAGCCCTCCCAAATTCCCCTCCAAACAATTAGAAAAACCACCTCAGAATTGGTCTAGGAGCAGGGAAGCAGTTTACCAGTCCTGCAGGAAGGGTCTATCTCATTGTGGTGGGAGAGGATTAAGGTTCAAGAGCAGCAGCAGCAGCCAAGAATGTCATATCCAAATTCCAGAGTTCACAGATTAAGGAGAAAATACTGCAACCAGTCAAAAAGAAACAGTTCAAAGATTGTGGAACTATGGTCAGAATAGCATAAGATTTAACAGTTTCTACATGAAAGCTCAAGGGCTTTGAATATTATATGCAGGAAGGCAAAAAGAGCTAGGATTACAACCAAGAATCACCTATCCAGGAAAACTGAATATAATCCACATTCAATGATATGGAGAACTTTCAAGCATTCATAATGAAAAGACCAGAGTTGAATAGAAAATTTGACTTTTAAATACAAGATGCAAAAGAAGTTTAAAAAGGTAAACAGGAAAGAGAAATAATAAGAGATTCAATAAGGTTAAACTCTTTGTAATCCTACATAGAAAATGATATTTATAACTCCTAAAAACTTTTTCATTATCAGGATAGTTAGAAGGAGTACACATAGAAAGCAGAGGTGTCAGTTGAATGTAATGGTATGATTATCTAAAATAACAAAATTAAGGGATGAGAAAGAGGAATGAACTGAGAGAGGGGGAAAGAGAGAGGTTGAATGGGATAAAATATCTGACATCAAGAAGACCTAAAAGAGATTTTACAGTGGAGGGAAAAATGGGAGAAGCAGAGAAGAGAGCACATGAACCTTATTCTCATTAGAATTGTTTCAAAAAGGGAATAATGTACATACTTAATTGGCTATAGAAATCTATCTTACCATACAGGAAAGTAGGAAGGGAATGGATTAAGAGAAGTGAGGGAGCTGATAGAAGGGAAGGCAGTTTGGGGGAGGCAAAAGTCAGAAGCAAAATATTTTTGAGAATTGATGGGGGGGGGGAGAGAGAGAGACAGAGAGAGAGAGAGAGAGAGAGAGAGAGAGAGAGAGAGAGACAGAGATAAAGGGGGGATTGGATGGATAGAGCTGGTAATCATTACTGTGAAAAAAAATTTTGCAGTGAATTTCTCTGATAAAGGTTTCATTTCTCAAACATACAGAAAACTGAGTAAAATTTATAGAAATAAGAGCCTTTTTTCAATTGATAAATGGTGGAAGGATATGAACAGGCGGTTTTCAGACAAAGCAATCAAAGCTATCTATGGTCATTCAAAAAAAATGCTCTAAATCACTACTGATGAGAGAAATTCATAATAAAATGCCTCACACCTGTCAGATTGGCTAAAATGACAGAAAAGGAAAATGACAAATGTTTGAGGGGATGTGGGAAAATTAAAACACTAATGTACTATTACTGATGTTGTATACTGATCCAACCATTCTGGCAAGCAATTTGGAATTATAAAACCATGGATGCCCTTTGATCTATCAGTACCACTACTAGGTCTATATCCCAAAGAGATAAAAAAGAAAAAGGAAAAGGACCTATAAATACAAAAATATTTATAGCAGCTTTTTTAGTGATGGCAAAAAATTGGAAATTGAAAGGATGTCCATTAATCAAGGAATGACTGAACAAGTTGTTGTATATCATTGTGATGGGATGCTATTGTGCTTTAAGAAATAATGAGCATGGGGCAGCTAGGTGACGCAGTGAATAGAGCACTGGCCCTGGAGTCAGGAAGACCTGAGTTCAAATCTGGCCTCAGTCACTTGACACACTTACTAGCTGTGTGACTTTGGGCAAGTCACTTAACCCCAACTGCCCTCCAAAAAGCAAAAAAAAAAAAAAAAAAAAGAAAGAAAGAAATAATGAGCAGGATGCTCTTGGAAAAAACATGGGAAGACTTACATGAACTAATGCAAAGTGAAATGAGCAGAAGCAGGAAAACATTTTACATTGTAACAGCAATACTGTACAGTGATCTCCTAAAAATAACTTAGCTATTCTCAGCAACACAGTGTTCCAAGACAATTCTGTCAGATTTATTATGAAAGGTGCTATCCATCTCCAGAGAAAGAACTGGTAGAGCTTGACTACAGATCAAAGATACTTTCCCTTTACTTTTTAAATTTTTTTTGATTTTTTTTGTCTGTGTTTTCTTTCACAGAATGACTTACATGGAAATGTGTTTTGTATGTCTACACATGTATAACCTATCTCAAATTGCTTTCCTTCTTAATGGGGAGTAAAAGGAGGAAGGGAGAGAATTTGTAACTTAAAATTTGAAAAAAAAAAAGAATGTTAAAATTGTTCTTACATATAATTGGAAAAAAATAAAATATTAAGTGAGATTAAAAAAATAAGAATCACCTACCCAAGAAAATGGAATATAATCTTTCAGGAAAAAATGGATATTTAATAAAATAGAGTACCTTCATGCATTTTTAATTAAAAGACTAGACCTGAATAAAAAATTTGTCTTCCAAATACAAAAGTCAAGAGAAACATAAAAAAGTTAAAAAGATATTTGGGCAATGTGGTAATCCAAAGTAAAACACTTGTGAGGAGGGAAAGGTGGGGTAAAGAGGGGGATAAACAAGTGAAAAGTAGCCTGGAGGGAAATACACAGTTAGTTATAACTATGAATAAGATGAACTCACTCATGAAATGGGAGCAGATAGCAGAATGGATTAAAAACCAGAATCTTACAATATATTGTTTATAAGAAACACATTTGAAGCAGAGAGATGCACACAGAATAAAAGTAAGGGGCTTGAGCAGAACTGATTATGCATCAGCTGATGCAAAGAAAGATGGGGTAACAATTATCTCAAAAAACAAAAGCAAAAATAAAACTATTTAAAAGAGATAAAGAAACTACATCCTGCTGAACGGTACCATAGACAATGAAGTCATATCAATACTAAACGTATATGCATCAAATGTTGTAGCATCTAAATTTTGAAGGAAAAGTTGAATGAGTTATAGGAGGAAATAGATAATTATAAAAATGAGGGACCTCAACTTTCCCCTTTCAGAACTAGATAATATTTTTCTTTTTCTTTTATTTTTGGAGGAGGGAAGGCAAGGCAATTGAGGTTACGTGACTTGCCCAAGGTCACACAGCTAGTAAGTGTGTCAAGTATCTGAGGTCAAATTTGAACTCAGGTCCTCCTGACTCCAGGGCCAGTGCTGTATTCAGTGCACCACCTAGCTGCCCCAAGAACTAGATAAATCTAATGAAAAAATAAACAAGAAAGAAATTAAAGGGGTGAATGAAATTCTGGAAAAGTTAAATATGATAGATCTCTGGACAAAATTCCATGGGAATAGAAAGGAATATATCTTTTTCTCAGCAGTAGATAGCACCTGCACAAAAATTGACCACGTACTACTACATAAAAACCTCACCACCAAATGTAGAAAGGTGGAAATAATAACTACATTCTTTTCATATCTATAATGCAATACAAATTGTATTCAATAATGGACGATAGAAAGAGAGATTAAAAATTAATTGTAAATTAAATAATCAAGTCCTAAAAAAACAAATAGGTCAATGAACAAATCATAGAAACATTAAATTTCATCAGAGACAATGACAACAATGATATAACGTACTAAAATTTATGGGATGCAGGCAAAGCAGTACTTAAGAGATAATTTATATATTTAATTGTTTATGTCAATAAAATAGAGAAAAGCAGATCAATGAATTGGGCATACAACTAAAAAAAAAACTAGAAAAAGAACAAACTAAAAATCCCCAATTAAACACAAAATTGGAAATTATGAAAATCAAAGGAGAGATTAATAAACTTGAAGGTAAGAAAACCATTGAACTAATAAAACTAGGAGCTGGTTTTATGAAAACCCTCCCCACAATAAAATGAATAAACCATTGGTTAATTTGATTTAAAAAAGGAAAGAAGAATACCAAATTACTAGTGTCAAAAATGAAAGGGGTGAAATCACTGTCAATGAAGAGGAAACTAAGATAATTGTTAGGAGCTCTTTTGTCCAATCATATGCCAATAAATTTGACAAACTAAATGAAATGGATGAATATCTATAAAAATATAAGTTACCCAGATAAACAGAAAAAGAAATAAAATACTTAACCCAAACTTAGAAAAAGAAATTGAACAAGCCGTCAATGAACTTCCTAAGAAAAATTCACCAGGACCAGATGGATTCACAAGTGAATTCTACCTGGAAGATTTACATGAACTGAGGCATAGTGAAGTGAACAGAACCAGGGGAATGCTGTACACGGTAATAGCAGTATTGTTCCATGAAGAATTGTGAATGACTTAGCTATTCTCAGCAAAGTAATGATCCAAGACAGTCTCAAATGGCTAATGAAGTATACTATCTGCCTTCAGAGAAAGAACTGATATTGATTGAATACAGACTGCTATTTTTTCACTTTCTTTCATTTTTTCTTTTATTCAAGTATTCTCGTACAAAATGACTAATATAGAAATCTTTTACATAATTACATATGTATAACCTATATCTGATTGCTTACCATCTCAAGGAGGGGGTAGGAAAAGGAAGGAGAGATAGTATTTCGAACTCAAAAATTTAAATAAAAATGTTTTTAAAAATTGGGAAAAAAAGAATACATCCCTTACCCACAGCTGTGAGAGATATATAATCTTTTTTTTTTGTAATTTTTTCAATGGTATAAGCTTTGCTGTTCAAATTGTGGATCCATTCTGAATTTATTACAGAATATGGGATATGGTGTAATTCTAATTTCTACCAGTTTTCCCAGCAGTTCTTATTAAATAAGAAGTTCTTTCCTAAGTAATTTATGTTTTGGGGTTTGCCAAATACTGGCAGGCCTATTAAGTTTCACTATTTTTGATTCTCCCTTGTCTATTCTGTTTCACTGACATACTTCTTGATTATTTTAAACCAATACTAAATGATTTTGATGACAGCTGCTTTATAATGTAGTTTAGGGTCTTGAAGAGCCATTCATTTCTGCCTTTTGAGTTAGTATTTCTCTTGATATTCTTGCTCTTTTTTTCTTCCAAATTAATTGTTTTTTTTTTAAATTCTAAAAAATTTCTTCTGGTCTTATGTCACATCATTCCTCTTCACTCACTGTTTATTTAAGTCAAAATATCTTGCTTGTGATTCGTTTCCCATGCATGACCCTTCCATTTCCCACCTCCAAGTCTTTGCACAGGCTGCCTCCCCCAGGTACACAATTCTCTTTCTCTTTATTTCTGCCTTTTGTAAACCAGTAGCTTTTTTTGTAGACATAGGTGAGGTGCCACCACTTTTCATGGTTCTCCATATTTTTACCTAAGACTATCTTTTTATCAAGGACAATGACCAAATCTTTCATTCATGGGGTATTTATTTCCCCTTCTCCCAACATTACCTACTACAAAATTATTTACCCCCAAAGTCTCAGGAATGCCCAACTAACTAGAGGAGATGGAGTTACTTTCACCAAAGATTTAATATTCAAAAAAGATTTTACATTCTCTCAAAATGATTTTGTTAGATTTTTAATGTTCTTTTAATTTATTTATCAGTATGCAAATTGTGTTCTATCACCCCCTCCTGCACTTGAGGTCTTTGAAACTCTTTGCTTTTTGTCTTTTTATTCCCAGGGCCCAGCATAGTATTTGGTATGTAGTAGATACTTAATAAATGCTTATTGATAGATTGATCTGTGCTATTAGTAAAGTCCTTGAATTGAATTAATCAATACCTATCTGCTTCACTCTTAGCACCAAAATCTTCAAGCTGTGCTCTAGTATATGGCCTTCAATTATTATGCTCATGCACCCCTATTACTTAAATATTTTTGATCACTTACCCCCAATATATTTATATTAACTTATTTTAAACATTGATATATGATGCCATACTCATAATTATCTGTATTATGAAACATACAAAAATGGAAATTTAAAAGAATGAAATAATTTAATAATAATTTAATATTTAATCCTAGACTCAATAGGAAGCCACTGGGGTTTGACATAGGGAGACAGCCTGGTCAGATCTACATTTTTGAAAAGTTTTATGGGAGTTCTACGGTGGCTAGATTGGAGAAGGAGGAAGTAAAGGTAGGGAGACCAATTAGGAGGCTCTTGCAGTAGTGCAGGCAAAGGTTGACTAGAGCTAGAGTAGGCTGGTCACTACATGAGTAAGGAGAAGAGAACATACTCAAGTTATATGGAGTAAAAAATGATAAGATTTGGCAATTGATTGTGCCCTCAACAGTTCTAGGAAAGTTTTGAAGATTTATGTGGAAGATAAAATCAGGAGATCTTCAATTAGTCACAACCCATCTATACCAGATCAAACTGTGGGACTCAATTGCTTAAAATAGAAAGGGTGGAGGAAGGCTTTTATGGTTGGAGTGTTGAACCTTGATCTGCCTTCCATGGTGGACTGCCAGAGGCATTAAATGTTCTAAAGGATGGGAAGAGATTTTTTCCTATTGGCAACTGCCCCCACAAATAATAGGTTATAACTTCTCTGAGGGACCTAAGCCTTGCTTAGAAGAGAGTGTGTTGTAAAATGAAGATTGGGAACATCTATAGCAAACACTGGAATGTTAGGGCTCAAGGATGGATATGAGTGTGATGGAGACAAGCCCTATAATAGGTTATTGCTGGGAGGGTGAGGGGGGATTTATCTTCCCACCCTCTAATTGATTGATCATATGCCTGTCTCAGTCCATAAGGTCACTGGCTCCCACTCTCAGGTCTGTTGCTTTGGTGTTCTTTACTCTGCTATAGATTGCTTTGGAATTGTTTGTTATTTCCTACATACCTGTTCTTACCTAAGACTATCTCCTCTTCAAGGACAGGGACCAAATCTTTCATTCATTGAGTATTTATTTCCCCTTTTCCCAATACTGCCTACTACAATGTGATGCACATAAAAGATCTTAAGAATGCCCAACTAACGAGAGTAGATAAGGTTAACTTCACCAAAGATTTAATTGGGATACATTGTTTAACCCAAGGTCTCTTCAGACCTTATCTTTTGTTCTGCTTATGACCTTGAAGGTTTTTATGTTAGACCTCAGCAAACAAACAAAAGATGAACAAGGCAAGACTTCCTTTGATGGTCTGTTATTGCCATGAAATGCTCTAGAAATCATTGCAACCTACAATTATGGACCCTGAAAAGGACCAAAATTGGAATGAAATTAAAGAGGTAAAATTACCGTATTCTATCATGGGGTCCCTTGGCATTCCTACACAATAACAGCAACCTAACAAAATCAGGAGATCTAACCTTACTTCTCTCCTAGTGTGGGAGCAATGATTAGAGTGCTGCCATGGGCTTATTTTCATTTGGAAGATTTTTTGGCAAATTTTAATAAGTTAATCAATCAGCAGACACTTATTGAATTCTTAACATGTATAAGGCATTGCCTAAGGCACTAAGCTGGGACACTGTAGGTACACTAAGGCATACAAGGCCCCCATTCTTGCTTTCAAAGAAACTACAATCAAATTACAGAGACAAAGCTGACATGTGGAAAGAGGTAGGTGTGTAAAGCAGAGAGAGATTACTTGATCAGTCAACTAGCATTTAGTATGCCAGGTGTTGTGCTAAGTGCTAGGGGTATAAAGAAAGGCAAAAGACAGTGCCTGCTCTCAAGAACTTCACAATCAAATAGGGGAGACAGAATGCAAACAACCTGGATAAATTGGAGATAATTAAAAAAGGGAAAGTGTTAGCATTAAGGGAGGATCAGGAAGAGATTCCTGTAGAACGTGAGAATTTAGCTGGGGATTGAAAAAAGCCAGAGAAGCCAGGAGACAGAGATGAGAAGTGAGAGAATTTCAGGCATGGGGGATGGTCAGTAAAATATTCGAAGTTGAAAGATGGAGTAACAGCAAGGATGCAAACAGCACTAGATCACAGAGTACATAGGGATGAGTAGTTGTAAGGATAAGTTATTAGACTTTAAAAGCCAAACAGAATTTTATGTTTGATCCTGGTGGTAGCAGGGAGCCATTGGAATTTTTTGAATTAGAGAGGTCTAGAACTTACCTGTGTGGCCTTGGGAATATCATGTCACCTCTTTGGATCTGTTTCTTAACAAAATCAACTATGGATATCTTCATGATAGATAAGTAGCGTTCAGATAGGAAAAGTGAGATGAAATAGGGAGGCAAGGATAGCATGAAGAGAAGATGAAAATGCATTTGTTGAATTTGAGGGTTGTCAAGTAGGTCAATGTGGTACAGTGAGAGAGACTATCCAAACAGGTGAAGGCTGGAATGCCAAGTTAAGAAGTTTCGAATTGGTTCTATGGGCTATGTATCACTGCAATCACGTAACCACTTAAAATAACATCTTTGGATGATGATGATGAGGAGGATGAGGATGATGAGGATGATGAGGATGAGGATGATGATGATGATGACAACAATGATGATGATGATGATGATGATGCCAATGATGATGATGACGACAATGACGACAATGATGATGATGATGCCAGTGATGATAGCATTTATATTGTACTTCAAGGTTTGCAAAACACTTTATCTATATTGTCATTTGATCCTTATAGCAAACCAGGGAGGCAAGAGCTATTATCATATCTATTTTACTGATGAGGAAAGAGATGAGCAGAAAAGTTAACTTACTCACCCAGGGTCACATATCTAGCAAATGACTGAGACAAGACTAGAGCTGTCAGTTTGTCAATAAACATTTCTTAAGTGCCTATTACTCTTTTCTTAATTCCAAGGCCAGCACTCTATGCACATTGCCACCTAACTGCCTGCTCTATACAGCGCCCAAATGTGTGAGCCAATGTTGTCATATAACATGTGATAAATATCTTTCCCATTTACCAATACATAGCAAACATCAATATGGAACTTTCTCTCTTGTCATTATCTTCCTTGGGAAGATAACGTGATCCATCTGCTGAGGGGTGACTGCTGGATGCAAGGAAGAGCTGACTTGCTTGGTAGCACGAACCCATATGCCTCTTACACTCTAACCTGGCTGCCTTAATAAGTCATCTCTCTTTAAAAGGCAACTTCCGAAGAAATTAGTGTTAAGTAAACCTACTTTGTGTGGGCAGCCGTCGTTTCACTAAGCTCTCATTTGAAGCTTCCTAGTGTTTTAATGACTGGGACTTGAGAAATGTTTCAATAGAAGAGTAATGTTTAGAAAGAAATTGTGGCTACAGCTGTCCCACCAAGTCTGGAGCAGATGCCACAGAATTTTGAGAAAACAGTCTTTTACCTGAAGGTTAGCCTTACTTCCAACAGGTTCTGACCTTTGCTTCTTAACCAATGACCAAGATGCAAAACTATTTTCAAAAAGGCACAGTTTCTGAAATTTTCTTATCTCCTTTCCTCACTTAAAAAATAATAATAATAATAGTAAGAATTTACATATTGCTTTAAGGTTTGCTAAGTCCTTTACATTCCTTATATAATTTGATCCTCACAACATACTTATGAGGTAGCTGCTATTACTATCACCCCAATTTTATAGATAGAGAAACTGAGGCTAAGAAAGGTTAATTGAACTGCCCATGATCATACAACTAAATAAGTGGCTGAGGCAGGATTTGAATTCAGATCTTCCTGACTCCAGGTTCATTGCTCTATTTACTACACCTCTAGCTGCTCACCTAGATGCAACTTGGTATTAACTTCTGGAGAAAAGAGCTAGTTAATGCTCTTCCAAGGCATATCTCCCCAGGAAAATGTAAGCTACTTAAGGGTAGGGACTGTTTCATTGTCTTGACAAGGTGCCTGGCACAAAGTACAATGCAAATATTCATTGAATTGTTGAATTAAATGTATGAATGTTGTACATAGCAGAAAATACTAATAAAAATGGCTTATTCCAAGCATTGCCTCATGGGTTTGCAAATGTGAAATGTAAAGAAAACATTCAATAAGACATGAACATATATTTTAAAATTATAGAATATTAGAGTTGGAAGGGACATAGCAGATTTTACAGTTCAAGCTCTGCATCTTATAGATGGAAAAAATGGAGACTAGAGCAGTTGAGTGATTTGCTTAAGGTTACACATATTCCATCAGTGGACCGAAGACCAGACTCCTGACTCCTAGCCCAATGTTCATTTTATTATTATATCTGTCATGGTTTACCTAGTGTGGGTATTCCTCTCCCATATTTGGAGAGGAAGATTTCTTGGCTGTTCACTTATTTCACACATTAACTGGTCTTAGATTCGTGTTTGCTACTAGCTTATTTAAAGCACAAACCAAAGCATATATTCAGTTATGGGAGATACATGGGAAATTCCAGGAGAGGACTAGATGGGAGGGGAATGCCAGAGGCAATTATTATTTCAGGGTACCTACTGTATATGTATGTGTATATACACACATACACACACACAGAAAGCCAGATATAGAGAGATATAAATATATAGAAATAGATAGAAAGATATATATATATATATAGATATAGATATAGATATATAGATATATAGATATATAGTTACGTACGACTGCAAGTAAATGCGTGAGATGGGGTTGGAACCCAGTCCAACATGAGGGCAGGGACTGTCTTATCTTTGTCTTTGTATCTTCTATGCCTAGCAGAATGCCTGCAAAAACCATAAGTACTTAATATATGTGCATGGAGTTCTGCTTCATTGTGTTTCCTCTAAGTACGTAGCAAAGCCTACAGTAGAGTCTGTTTTGACTCCAAATTCAGTTTTTTGGGTAACATTATGCTATATGATACTTATACCAATTGGGCATTCCCCAAGGAAAAACTGGTAATAGGGATCATTGGCATAACACCCAATTTTCCGACCTTCTTAGGAATGTAGGCTGCCCTTTGGTGTCAGGAAGTCACAGCAGACAAAGCTGATCATCCCCGTTTACTTTTTCTCTTGTGTCTGTAATAATCCCACCTGTGAGGAATAAGTGGTATGTTGAAATCTCTGTCACTTAGGAGTCAAAGGGCTTGGTTCAAATCCCGAGACTGACCAATTATATGACCTTGTGTAAGCCACTTAATTTCTCTGAGCCTCAGTTTCCTCATCTGAAAAATGAGGGGCTGATCTTGATGGCCTCCAAGGTCCCTTTGAACAATGAGTCTAAAAATTTGAGCCCACATCTCATTTCCTTTTTTCTTCTTGACTCTTGTGCTGTCTGCCTCACAGGGTTGTTACTCAAACATTTCATTTGGGGCACAGCTTTCCATATTGAGGGGATTAGGGGACAGTAATTATATCAACCTTGCTTCAGCCTGCTATAACCTTGAAACCTTTCATTACCAAAATGTCTCTTGCCATCCACACACTTGGAATGGTCCCCTTTCCTGCCTCTGCTACAAAGCCCCAACCCCAGCTCTGCTTCTTCCTAGGGAGATGATAATGAACCCAGCATCTGAGATGGGGTAAGGGGTATAGCTGCTGTTGCCACTAGGAAGAGAGTGACAATCTACTGTCCCATAGCTAGAAAACTATCTCTTCCTCCTCTCTGAAGACTTGTGATTAAGAATTGAAGGCCACTTGGGGGAAAATTCTCTTCACCTGCTACAACTTCCTGCTCTCTGCACCCCATTCACCCCAACTCTATTCTCCTGTATCTCTAACCATAATTGTGTCCTATGATTCCTTTGTATTGTTATCAATTTGTCTTTCATGTTAGACCTATTTCTTCCACATTCCTCACACCTTTTTGCAATCAGGGAAGCCCCTTGCCCCTCGATTGATACTGTGTGTCCAGTCACCCTCTTTAGTATCTGATGAGTTTTCCTTCCTGCCCCAACTGATGCACTAAACCATGAAAAAGAGTAGGCATGCTGCTTGCTATCACGTCCAGAGTGCCTCCATTGCCACCATCACTCAGTAGCCCCTTCTCCTTCAAGGGGCTCACTCTATCCAGTTCTATTTACTTATTGAGATCCTGGAAGGCTCCTGGCTTCCTTTGAGACTCAGTTGAAATCCCACCTTCTGCAGAAGCCAGACTGGCATATTGTAGTTCAGTCTTGTCCTACTCTTTGTGACTCCATATGGAGTTTTCTTGGCAAAGATATTGGAGTGGCTTGCCATTTCCTTCTCCAGTGGATTGAGGCAAACAGAAGTTAAGTGATTTGCCAAGGGTCACACAGCTAGTGAATATCTGAGGCTGGATTTGAACTCAGGTCTTCCCAATTCCAGGTTCAGTGCACTAAACACTGAATCACCTAGCTGCCTCCATCTAGCATAGAGAAAGCATTTAGCAAATATTTATTAATTCTTAACAGTTAACAAGGTATTCTCCCTTCTTTTTTATTCAAATGGTAGCCATGTTAGCCTAGCTGAACCAGCAGGAAACTCCGAAGGAGAGGCAGAGGGCAGTATGTGCCAGGTAAATCCAAATACTGCCACCACCACCTTGACCACTACCTCCCCCTCAGACTCTGAAAAAGACAACCAAGGAGCCTGAATCCAAGAGCTTTTGGAATAGCAATGCTTCTAGCTCAGAGCCAGGAGCCATCATTCTGGGAATCAATCCCTGTGCAGAAACAGCCTGGCAATCGTTCCTGCAGGTGTTACATTCACATCTTTTGAAGAACCGGTAATGAAAGTTTTTGTCACTTCAGTCCTTGGAAATGTCAAATGCTTCAACATCACAAATTGATATCATTTTATAAGTGGAAAGCATTTCCATCTGCTTTGCCCTGGTATCCTGAGGATTCTGAGACTTTTCCGTCTAACTTGTAGTTGAAACCTTCCAAATATGTTTTCACCCCCATTAGATTATGAGCTCCTTGAGGGTAGGAACTGTCTTACTTCTCTATTTGTATTCCCAGAATTTAGTACAGTGCTTTTTACACAGTAATGCTAATAAATACTTCATTCATTCATGCATTCATTTGTTCATTTATTCATTCATTCTTTCATTCATTCTCAGTGAGTTCAATTGCTGACTCACAGTATTCCTCTCCAACCCAACCCTTATTCTTGGAGGGAGAGGATTTTAATATACATACTGTTGTCTCCTCAAATGTCTTGTCCTTTCAGTTCACCAATCTCCTCAATTTCCATGACTTCTACTTTAAATACCTCTCAGCCACACACATGGATGGTCATACCCTTCCTCATTGCCAACAAAATTTTTGTCTTCATGATTCAGAACTTGGAAATTCATTTTTCACCATAACCTCTTATCTTTCTGTCTCTTCCTGGATCTCATCCCTTGAAAATCATTTATTCATCCTCAGTGCCAATTCCAGTCACTCCGCCTAGTCCTGCTTTCCGGGTCCATCATTTCTGCCTCTCACCACTTTCATCTACTAGGCTTTTAGGAACACAATTTAGCTACAGTCAATCAACAAGCATTTATTTAGTGTTAATCTGTCTTTAAGGATCTCTCATTCTAATGGGAGTAGACAACACATAAATAATTGGTTGTGTGTGATAGCTATACAGAGAAGATAGAATGTAATCCCTGAGGGGAAGGCACTAGCAGTGGGGGAAAAGAAGGAGACTAGGAAAGGCTTCCTGTACCTGGTAGGGTTCGAGCTGAATCTTGAAGGAAGCCAGGGAAGCCAAATGCTGGGATGAGGTGGGGGAGAGACAAGAGCATCCCAGGCATGGGTTTTAAAGAAGAAGTCAAGTTGGGAAGGGCTTTACAAGCCAAGCAAAGGAGCTTATATTTGATCCTGGAAGTAAGGCAATATCAGAGCTCATTGAATATCAATTTAACCTGAATGGAGAACGTTTCAGGTCCTTGTTCTTCTTTCTACTTCTATCTCCTTATCATATATCTTCTTTATTAGCTCATTCCCCTTGCTATGGATAACAAGAACAACTGGACTTTGTCCTCTAATCTTAAATCTCTAAACTTCCTTTCCTATTGTTGATGACCCTTTATAAACTCTTACTGTTAATTAGTCCCACCATTTGACTTCTCTGCTCTGATTTATTTGTTTTGTATAACAGCATTATAGGAAGACACACAACCATGCTCATTGGGTCTACTACAAGCTAATGTCATCTAATCCCAACTGGGCCCTCACTGCTACTTACCAATTGTCTTGCTCTTTCACAACTGGCTCTTTACCTTATCTTTTCCAAACCCTCTTGTCTTTACTGGAGTCACCTTCACAATCCCTCACCTCTTCCTCTCATCAGAGGATCTCACCTCATACTTGACTGAAAATATTGAGGACATCTATCATGAGCTCCTTCTTTCCCCCAGTTCAACACTTAAGATCCTTTCAGTGCTATTTCCCAATACTTCTTCTCCTGTCTTTAGTCTCACAGAACAAGGTGGCTCTTCTATAACCCTTTTATTTGTGCCTTTGATCACTTCTCCTGTCTCCTCCTGTCACCCCTTTAGTTATCCTCTTTCTATCCCTAATTTTCACTCTCTTTATCTTCTAACTCCTTATTTATGGCTTACATGCCTGGATCTTTTTCTATACTGAAAATCCTTCACTTGATTTTACTATATCACCATATTATATATATTTCTTCTTCTTTCATTGCCAAACTCCTAGAAAAAATTTAATAATCTATATTATTTGTATTCCCTTTCTCACCTCTCTCTTACTCCTCAACCCCTTTTAGTCAAATATGACTTCTATATCTCCCAAATCCATTAATTCCACTGAAATTGTTCTTTACATGGTCACCATCAGTCTCTTTAACAGCTAAATTCAATGGCCTTTCCTAATTCATCATCCTTTTCTTTTTTTTTCTTTTTGGAGGGGGGAATGCAGGGCAATTGGAGTTAAGTGACTTGCCCAAAGTCACACAACTAGTAAGTGTTAAGTGTCTGAGGCCGGATTTGAACTCGGATCATCCTGACTCCAGGGCCAGTGCTCTATTCACTGTGCCACCTAGCCGCCCCCATCATTCTTCTTAACTTCTGCACAAACTACCACCTTCTCCTGTGTACTTTTTTTTTTGTTGGTTTTTGTGGTATATCTCTTTCCTCTTTCTCCTTGTAACTTGGCTCTTGCTCACTCTCTTTTTTACTGGATCCACAAGTATGGGTGGAGATATGGGTTAGTGTACACCAGGACCCTCTACTCTTTCTGTACTCTTTTAATTAGCTCCCAAGGGATCCGTTATCATCACAATGCAGATGATTCCTAAATCTACATATCCAATCTCTTTCTCATCTTACTCTTGAGCTCCACTAGCTGTCAACAAGCAAACATAACTTTACAAAAGTTACATGAAAATTAGGTTTATTACAAGAAAAATGAACATGCATATGGAACCTAAAGAGTTCACAGCCCATATAGAAGCTTGCATATTTATGACAGTAGGACAAAGGAAGGAGGAGATACTAGAAATTTCCATCTAAAGGAGCATGGCGTGGGAGAGGGGAAAGTTGCAATAAAGGTGGGAAAAGGACAAAACCTCTCCCAAAGAGGAGGATCAAGGTGATAGCAAAAACCATGTCCTTTTCCCTTGAGAACTTCTAGATTATGAAGATGAGGTGGTCTGCTTATCTACAAGGGTCCTGACTGCACCAGCAATCTCCCTTCCATTCTAGCTCAGACTGTCTGATGCTTGTCTTGGCTTCTGAGGACACACAAGGAGTCTAGTTTGAGACGCAAACCGCAAATTACATCACCTGGGATGGGGTTTCATCTTTGACACATTTGGGACTTATATACTCTGGGTCCAGTATTTCTGGAAAATATGGCAACTCAAAAAGATAAATTCAGGGGACCCCTTAACATTCCTCAATATCACATACCATCAGCTTCCCACTGGAGATTTCACCTGCAGGTCCCATTGGAATCTCAAACTCAATAGATCTGAAATGGAGCTAATCATCTCCCTCAGAGACCCCACCCCTCTTTGTAACTTCTTTGTTTCTGTTAAGGAAACAATTCCTATCACACAGGTCCTACTTTTGCTTCTTCAGGGTCATCTTTGACTTCTCACTTTCACGTAATTGACATGTCCATATAGTTGCCCAGTCTTGTGGATTCTTCTTCCCAAATAATCCTTACATTTACCCCTTTCTCTCCACTTGCAGCACAACTAACCTATTCCTGTCGCTCACTACCTTTTACCTGGACTATTGCAATATTTGCTTAATTAGTTTCTCCTCTGCCTCTAGTCTCTTCAATCCATTTTTCTCACAATCGTCAAAGTGATGTCATTTGACTGCTCAAGAAGCTTGAATACCTAGCTCGTTATTGACTTTAGGATAAAATACATACTCTTCTCTTTGATATTTAATACATACCCTTCACTTTCTGGCTCCAGCTTATTTTTTTCTGGACTGATTTCATATTACTTGCTCATACATATTCTACATTCCAGCCAAACTAGCCAGCTTCTTGTTGCTGAGTCATTTTTCAGTCCTATCCAACCTTAATGACCCCCTTTGGGGTTTTCTTAGCAGAGATACTGGAGTGATTTGCCGTTTTCCTCTCTAGCTCATTTTACAGATTAGGAAACTGAGCAAAACTGGGTTAAATGACTTTCACAGAGTCACATAGCTAGGAAGTATCTGAACCTACTTACTGCTCCGTAGACATGATGTTCCATCTCCTACCTCCATTTCTTTGCACAAGCTCTTCCCCATGCTTGGAATGCTTTTCTTCCTCATCTTTGCCTCTTAGAATTCCTTACTCTTTTTATGGCCATCTTCTACATGAGGATTTTCTTGATCTCCTCAATTGTTAGTGTCCACCTCCCCAGAAATTACTTTGCATATATATTTGATTTACTTATTGATGATTTACTCGTTGATCTACAGTAGAATGCAAACTTCTTGAGGGCAGGGACCGTTCTATTCCTGTCATTGTATATGTAATGCCTAATACAGTTCCTGTCATAGAGTAGGAGCATAATAAATGGTTATTGAATAAATAGCAAATGAGTTATCAAAAACAGGTGCCGACTACTTTAATTGTTACATAAATGCTAACTATAGTCCTTGTTGCTGTTATTTCCCTGTCAGCTGCTTTCTGGACCTCTGCACTCAGTGCTATGCCAAACAGAAGTCTTGCTCCCTGCCCCTTTGGCTCACAACTTGGCAGTTGCAAAGGCTGTTAAATCATGGGAGTCCAAGCTTTTTTGGCTCTTGTAGTGAAATGGCCCTATCTGTCTATTGGGCAGGAGAATATGTTGATGTTGCTGTTCGCTCATGCAGTTTTCATTTGCTAGTTATACAAACATTTGTCTGCCCCTTCCTTGGCCTGTTGGGACTTCCATATGTCTACAGCTAGGATGTCCAGGCATCAGTCATATCTCCATTCTCTGTTGTTCTTTTGGACTCATGTTTAGAAGTCTCTGAGTAGAGAAGGTAACCACTACTAAGGGACAAATTAGCCAGAAATTCTGACCCAGCCAAATGCCTTTTGCCCAGGCTTGTTTCATTAGTTCAATTCTGGCTCATGTCATGGATTTAGCTAGCCAGGCTGTTGAATTTCCACCCCACCCCCCAGCGATTTCTCCTGATTTTTTGGTAGTAAATCCTTTTAAAAAGCTGAGAGGGTGATGTGTTATTTTGGAAGACTGGGGAAAAATAACTGTGAATAGTAGTGGTGGTGATGGTGGAAAGTTTGGGGCCTTCTTTCTATAGGGGTCCTGGGGAATCTTGGATGATTAGGTGAAATACTGATGGTAAAATCTGGTCAATAGCACTGTCTGTATTGCACATACATGTAGCAACATCATGAGGAGTTGGACTCTAGCAGATGCACTTGGCCTGTGGGTCCTCAACTCTCCATTAGTCAATTGTAGAGGCTCTAGACTACATGCATTGTCAGAATATTGCTCTGATCCCAAGGCATATGTGTTAAAGGAGGAACTTGAAAGGCTGGGTGGAGAGAGATTGCTAGGCTGTTAAGAGTTGGTTGATTGTTGGAGACTCAGGGGGCTACCTGGAAAGAATCCCAGAGGCTCAGAGGGACAAAAGGCGTGGTTATGGTTTCTAGTTGATGATTGGGAAGAACAAAAAACTCAGGCAGGAAATAAGAAGAAAAAAGGGCCTGAAAGTAAGAGGGTAAGAGAATGAGAGGAGGAAGATAGAACACTATAAACCCTTGGGCATGAGTCTCCATTCTTACGCAGTTGGTATTCCTTTAAAGAGGAGTCATATAGTGAAAGGAGGGGGAAGAAATAAAAACCATTTTTATTTTTTGGTGGTAGACACAAGCCCTGCTGTTAGCCCAAGCTTCTGTGTTTCATAGAGTTTGAAGGCAAGGGAGAACACAGAGCTTAAAGGATGGAGAGGACATGCTTGCTCCCAGATACATAGTAAGAGTGTTTCTGGGTGAACTGAGCTAGAGAAGGGGACCTTATGGGACAATTTCTTCTCAGGCTCCCTCTAGAACCTGCAATTTAAAAACCACACATAGGAACAAGTAGTGAGATTAGAGAGGTGAATTTGGTGTGAAGTATGGGCCAAGCACAGGACACTTGGAGATCATTGCAATCACACTTATTCTCTTGCTCTTTTTCTAAAAGAAGGGATTTTCTCTATGACGACATCTTTGAAAGCGCCAGGAATGTTGAGGTCATGCCTCGACATGGCATTTAGAAAGCTACTTGGCTTGCATTTCTCCTGTTCATTCTGCACCACATCTTGAACAGTTTCATTCTTTTGCCATGGGCCCTGTGGATTACATAAGCCTAGAATAAATGGACCACGATAGAACCCTGGTGCTGGAATGTATCTCGAATATGCATTTGCTTCATCTCTCTACTTTTAGCTCTCAGAAAATCATCTATTCTCTTAAAGATCCCCAGGAATGAAGAACCTCCTTCAATAATTCTTTTCAGTGTTCTTTACTTGTGTCTCATTCCTTTCAGAAGTGTGTGTGTGTGTTCACACATATGCATGTGTGCACCAAGTGGGGCTAAGTGCTCTGAATTATAGGTTATGCTACTGAGGTGGATGATGAAAAACAGCTTGTTCAATACTATTCCATCTTGATGCTGATTAAAATGAGGGAGCATTTCTTGCCCTGGGATAAAGTGGATCACTCATATATCAGAACATGGGGTGATTGTAAGAGAGAAAAGATCATGGAAAGGACTAGATCAAGGACAAGAAGAAGTTATACTCCTTTTTTTTGGTGTTTCTTAGAATGGAAAGTGGGGTATAAGGTTTTTATATACTGATGGGTATTGTTAAATCAAAATGAGCTATGGTACCCTGACCATATACCTATCACTGTATGTATGGGGACAGGGGAAGGGGTAAGAATGGGAAAGGAGGGTGGTAAATGCTAGCAGTGGTCATGAAAAGATACCCCCCTTCTCTCCCCTGATACTACCACCACTCTAGTGTAGGCCCTCATCAATCCCAGCTTGAACTGCTATAATAGCCTGCTGGTGAATCTGCCTGCCTCAAATCTCTCTCCATTCCAATCCATCTTCCATTCAGTCACTAAAGTAATTTCCTAAATCACAGGGTTGACCATGTCACCCCACTACTCAATAAACTCCAATGGTTCCCTATTGCCTTCAGGATCAAAAAACCTTCCTCTACCCTTTCCAATCTTCTTATACTTTTTTCTCTGCCATGCACTTTTCAATTCACTGGCTTTCTGATTATTCCTCAAAAAAGGTACTCCATTTTTGGGCTCCAGGCATTTTCTCTGCTTCTCTTCCACATGTGACCCCACTCCCCCATCTCTGCTTCCTGGATTCCTTCAAGTCCTGACTAAAATCTCATCTTCTAGAGCAGTGGTTCTCAACCTTCCTAATGCCACGACCCTTTAATATAGTTCCTCATGTTGTGGTGATCCCCAACCATAAAATTATTTTCATTGCTACTTCATAACTGTAATTTTGCTACTATTATGAATCATAATATAAATATCTGATGTGCAGGATGTATTTTCATTGTTACAAATTGAACATATCCCACAGGTTGAGAACCGCTGTTCTAGAGGAAGCTATACCATGCCCCCTCTTACTTCTAGTGGCTTCCCTCTCTTACTTATTTCCTGTTTATTCTGTATATAGTTTGTTTGTACATATATATTTGCTTACTGTCTCTCAAATTAGCAGAGACTGTCTCTTGCCTCTTTTTTGTAAGCCCATTGCTTAGCAAGGTTCTTGGCTCTTAAATAAGTGTGTATTGACTGACTGATAAGACTTTGAAGACACAAGTTGAGACAGACCAAGAATTGGCTCTCTGGACCTCCTTGAATTTTTCATGCTGATTCATTGTTTATATCCCAGAAGCATTCTTACTATGTGTCTGCAAGCAAGCATGTCCTCTCCATCCTTCAGACCCTATGTTCTCCCTCGCCTCCAAACTCTATAAAACACAGAAGCTTGAGCAACAGCAGGGTTTGTGTCTACTACCAAAAAATAAAAATGGTTTTCATTTCATCCCCCTTCTTTGTCCCTGGCAACTAATTTACCTGACTTTTCCCAGATGCTTGGATTTCAGCACTCTGGACGTTCCATAGTACCAATGCATCCTGGCTCTTGATTGATGCTTGTGTACTTCCTGAACTTGATCCTGCCTCATCTATTCCTAAGAGATTGCCCTTCCCATTCTGAGTGTTTGCCTGATTATCTGCAGGAGAATGAAACAAGAAGTGCTGTCATGAGAGAACATGGTCAACGGTAGGGATTGGCTAATCTCGCAGACAATAGCAGTAACAAAGAACTGATTCTCCTGATGAACATTTATATCAATAATAATGGGGTTGTTTAACTGTAATTCTTAAAGGAAAGATGAGATAATTTCATGTTTTGATATTCTCAAAATTGATCCTGTTGAAACTAGAGTTCTGTGGTACATATTATTGCTGCTGCAATTCTGGCAAAGATGTTATTGAAATCAGTCGAGCTTCTTGGAAGGGGAAATCTATGATACAGATGGTGGAGGTCTTAAGTTGGAGCAATAGTGCTGGTAGAAGTGGAAAGGATGTGGCTTCTGATGGCAGTGAAGTCTAGGGGAGGTCAGGTCCCAGAGACCTCCCTAGAGAGGGATAAGGGCTGTGAGGAGGCAGAAGCTGAGAAAACCCCTTAGCCTTGAAGAGAGACTGTGAACAGACTGAGGAGTATTGTGTGTGTGTGTGTGTGTGTGTGTGTGTGTGTGTGTGTGTGTGTGTGTGTGAAGGGAGAGACATTTAAACACTGCAGGAATGAAAGATAATTTTAAAATCCATCAAGCAAAGTTGAGACAGAATGACATGGTGAGCATGAATCATTCCTACAAGGGTCCCACGCAGCCCTCTTTGGGAAAACTTGAAATTCATTTGCTCCATGGCTCTCTTCTCCCATGATTCCCAAACTCTTCCCCATGTTCCTTAGTCCTTCTGTTCTCCCCTAGTCACTTCCCCCACCCCCAACCCAAGTCCTAACTACTAAATATATAACTTGCCACAAGAAACAGGAGCTCTGCATTAATAAGAGCCCCAGGGATGCTGGATTGCTCCAAGAAAATGGGTTGAAGAGGACAAATGAGAGAAAGAGAGGACTGCAGCTCTCCTTCAAGCCCTCTTCTATGAGGTCAGGATCCATTCACCATTGACATTGGGTTTTGTAGCAAACCCAGAGTACCATCTCTATTTTCTATTTAGATTTGATATCTTTCTTTAATGATCAAGGGGAGAGGAGGCCGGCAAAAATATTAATGGTTACAACTCTAGAAACTAGAAGACATGGGTGAGAGGGGATAATGGTAGGGTTTTTTCTTCTTTTGTCTCCCAGGGAAGTCCTCTGAGAAAAGAGAACTTTTCCCATGCTTCGGCTTGGGAGACCGAAGAACTTGTTCAGCCAGTAATAAGACTAGTCATAAGAGAACAAAGAGTTTGGAAATGGAGGAGGCCTTAGAGATCACCCAGTCTAACCTGCCCGATCTTTACCAATTAAAGAACTAAGGCCCAAAGAGGTCAGACAGACAGGGACAGAATTTCCACCACACTCCCTGCATTCATCTCTACACACTAAGGGGAAGAGAGAGAGAAACAGGGAGGTGGACTGTAGTAGTGCAGCATTCTTTCTGCTTTCTAGCAGGTTAGGAAACTTTCATAAAATCTGAATAGTTCTAGGCACATGCCATGGTAGGAACTCTCTAAAGACTTGTTGATTTGGAAGCAGTGCCGTAGAAAGGGAACAGTCCTGGCTGTGGTACAGTGTGGTCATGGAGTCAGGAAGATGTGAGTTCAGATCTGCCCATAGATGCTTACTAGCTGTGTGTCACTGGGCAAGTCACTTGAATTCTGTTTTCCTCAGTTTCTTCAACTGTAGAATGGGGATAATAACAGCACTTTTCCACCAAGGTTGTTCTGAGGATCAAATGAGATAATATTTGTAAAGCATTTAGTCCCTTGCCTCCCTTTCTCTTCCCTCCCCTCTCCTCGCCCCTCCTCCCCTCCCCTCCTTTCCCCTCCCATCCCCTCCTTTCCCCTCCCCTCCCAGCCCCTCCCCTTCCCTTCCCTCCCTTTCCCATTCCCTTC
>CM053586.1:303662647-303695687 GCA_028646515.1 Pseudochirops corinnae | reverse complement strand
TTTTCCATCTGGCAAATTCACCTTTTTAAGGCATTTTCCTCCTCATTGGCTTTTTTGGGTCTCTTTTGCCATTTGAGTTAATCTATTTTTTAAGGTGTTATTTTCTTCAGTCAGGTTGTTGACTCTCTTTTCATGATTTTCTTGCATCATTCTCATTTCTTTCCCCAATTTTTCCTCCACTTCTCTTAGTTTGTTTTCAAAATCCTTCTTAAGCTGATCTATGGCTTGTAGGAAGTCTTCATGTTTCTTGGAAGCTTTTGATGTGGGAGTTCTGACTGTGTTATCTTCCTCCCATTCCATGCTTGGATCTTTTGTGTCCCCCAAAGAAGGAATCTAAAGTTCAGTTGCTGTTCTTTCTTTGCTTCTTTTGCCTGCTCATGTTGTTGCCAGTCAATTACTTGATTTTTTTAGCCCTGTGGAACTCTGCTTCCAGAGGGGAAAGCTCTGTCCCAAATCGCTGGGGTTTTTGCAGCTGCCAGAGCTATTGGGAGGCCATTGCAGCCCCCACCAGCTTTGGCTCACTGAAAACACAGCCCAGGACCACCACCCAAGACCATGATCTGGATGCAGGCCACTCAACACAAGAGCACTTAGCCTATGAATGATGACTTGGCCCCCCTGCAGTCTGCAGGCCAGGAGCTCTGAAGCAGCCACATGGAGGCAGCTGCAGAGCCGCTGCTTCTGCTGCTTCCTTGCCCTGGAGGCAGTTTGGCCAGACTGCTTTTCTCCCCCAAATTTACCTGAGTTCCACTGACCTTTCACTTTGTCCTTGTTTGTTATGACTTGATAATTCTGGAGACTGCCACTGCTGCTGCTGATTCACTCTCCTGAAGGCTCCAGCTGCAGCTCATCCTGGCTACCCCAGGGCCAAACCACAGTTTCAGGCTGGGCTGGTTTCGGCTCCCAGTGTGCTATGATGAGCCCTTCCTGCTGAACTACCTTCAGCGGGAGATGTGTTTTTCTGTATTTTTGTGAGATTTGTAGCCCTAAAATTTGTTTAGAGTTATATTTTATGGGTATTTGAGGTGGCTATGTGGGAGCTGGGGGACCTTGTTGCTTCTACGCCACCATCTTGGCTCCCAAGGAAAGTACTTTGTAAAACTTAGGATATTGTAGACATATGAGTTATTGTCACTCGAGGAGATTGCAGTCCAAATATTAGTGAGATTAGAAGATGATTCCTGAAGTCTCTACCAGCTTGGAGTTTCTGTGTGTAGCTCAGTAGTCAGCTTAGAAGGATCTGTCAGTGAGATCAAGGGAAAGGCAGCCTTCCACGAAGACCTGTTACCATATCTGAAATTCCATTTTGAAATTGCTTAAAGGGCTTTCTTTCTCTAAGGGTCTCCTAACAATCAGTAAAGAGGCATTAATTAGGCACCTACTATGTGCCAGACACTGTGCTAAATATAAATGCTAGACATTCAGAGAAAGACAATATACACAGATCCATCTCTTAAGAAGCATGGTGGGAGAACCAATATGCCAACAGCTATGTACAAACAAGTTGTATACAGGTTAAAGTGGAGATAATCAACAGAAGAAAGGCATTAGCATGAAGGGGAACCTGGAAAGGCTTCTCACAGAATGTAGGATTTTAGCTGAGACTTGAAGGGAAGCCAAGGAGAATGAAGAGCTGGGGACAAGGAGGGAGAGAGTTCCATTGACTTGGAGAGAGGTCGAAGGAGTAAGTCATGATCACACACAGGTCTTTTCATGAATAAATGGATTTAATCCATCTCTTGTTGGACACCTAACTCACAACAAGTCACTGAAGGAATGAGAGTTTTGAAGAAGAAGAGGGGGGAAGGAGAATTTGGAGCTTTAGGCATTGCCCAGGGAGGGTATACCTGTGTGGCATAGGCAGCAAGAAAGCATAAAGTATCTATGAAGAGAGAAGAACAGAGAAATAAATGTACCAAAGGTCCAGTTGGCTTGCTTCACAATTTAAAAAATGTTTTAAAATTTTCTTCCAATTTCTTTGTTTTTAGTTTTCAACATTCATTTCCACAAGATTTTGAGTTAAAATTTTTTCTCCTCAACTTTCCCCTAGCCCCACCTCAAGATAGCAAACCTACTGAATACCCCTTCTCCCATTCTGTTCTCTTTCATATCCTCCCCCTCTCCCCCAGTAATTTTCTAGTAGGGCAAGATGGATTTCTGTACACCAGTGCCTATATATCTTATTTGCCCATTTTCATGTAAAAGAAACCATTTTTTTTTAACATTTGTTTTTAAAACTTTGATTTCCAGATTCTTTCCCTTCTTCTCTCCTCACTCACCCCCACTGGGAAGCAAGCATTTCAATATAGGTTGTACATGTGTTCTTATGCAAACCATTTCCATAGTAGTTATATCGTGAAAGACTAACTATATTTCCCTCCATTCTATCCCTCCCTCACTTATTCTATTTTTCTACTTTGACCCTGTCCCTTTCCAAAAGTGTTTGCTTCTAACTACCCTCTCCCCCAATCCGTCCTCCCTTCTATCATTCCCCCTCTTATGCCCTTTCCCTACTTTCCTGTAGGGTAAGATACCCAACTGAGTATGTATGTTATTCCCTCCTTGGGCCAAATTCAATGAGAGTAAGGTTGACCCATTCCCTTTCACTTTCCTGCTCTTCCCCTGCATTGTAACAGTTTTCTCTTGCCTCTTTTATATGAGATAATTTACCTTATTCTATCTCTCCCTTTCTCCTCCCAATATATTCCTCTCTCACCTTTTAATTTTATTTCTTTAGATATAATACCTTCCTATTCAACTGATCCTGTGTCCTCTGTCTATGTGTACATGTACACACATATACACACACTCACATATGTATTTATACACACATATACTCTTCTATACATATATGAATGTATACATATATATATGCATATATATTCCCTTCAACTAGCGTCATACTAAGAAAAGTCTTATGAGTTACAATGATCATTTTTCCATGTAGGAATGTAAATAGTTCAACTTTAGTAAGTTCCTTATGATTTCTTTTTCCTATTTGCCTTCTCATACTTCTCTTGCTTCTTTTTTCTTTCTTTTTAAATTTATTTTTATTTTTTATATTTTTTAATATTTTTTAAATTTTTAAAAGCTTCCCTTGCTTCTTGTATTTGAAAGTTAAATTTTCTGTTCAGCTCTTGTTTTTTTTTTTTTATCAAGAGTGCTTTAAAGTTCTCTATTTCATTGAATGACCATATTTTACCCTGAAACATTATACTCAGTTTCGCTGAGTAGGTTCTTGGTTTTAATCCTAGCTCCTTTGACCTTCAGAATATCATATTCCAAGCCCTTCAGTTCCTTAATGTAGAAGCTGCTAGATCTTGTGTTATCCTGATTGTGTTTCCACAATATTCAAATTGCTTTTCCCGGGCTGCTTGTAATATTTTCTCTTTGACCTGAGAACTCTGGAATTTGGCTATAATATTCCTAGGAGTTTTCTTTTTGGGATCTTTTTCAAGAGGCGATTGGTGAATTCTTTCAATTTTTATCTTGCCCTCTTGTTCTAGAATATCGGTCAATTTTCCTTGAGAATTTCTTGAAGGATGATTTCTAAGCTCTTTTTTTGACCATAGCTTTCAGGTAGTTCAATAATTTTTAAATTATCTCCCCTGGATCTATTTTCCAGGTCAGTGGCTTTTTCAAGGAGATATTTCACACTGCCTTCTATTTTTTCATTTGTTTGGATCTGTTTTATAGTATTTTGATTTCTCACAAAGTCATCACCTTCCATTTGCTCCACTCTAATTTTGAAGGAATTATTCTCTTCAGTGAGTTTTTGAAATTTCTTTTCCATCTGGGCAATTTGATTTCTTAAGGCATTCTTCTCCTCATTGGCTTTTTGGGCCTCTTTTGCCATTTGAGTTGGTCTATTTTTTTAAGGTGTTATTTTCTTCAGTATTTTTTTGGGTCTCCTTTAATAGGCTGTTGACTCTCTTTTCATGATGTTCTTGCATCATTCTCATTTCTCTTCCCAATTTTTCTTCTACTTCTCTTTCTTGATTTTCAAAATCCTTCTTGAGCTCCTCCATGGCCTATAACCAGATCATATTTTTCTTGGAAGCTTTTGCTGCAGGAGTTTTGACTTTGTTGACTTCTTCTGGTTCTGTGTCCTGATCCTTTTTGTCCCCAAAAAAGGATTCTATGGTCTGATTGTGCTTCTTCTGCTTGTTCATCTTGCCAGCCTATTGCTTGACTTTTGAGCTCTTTGCCATGGTAGATCTCTGCTTCCGGAGTGGAAAGAGCTGTGTCCCAAATTGCTGAGAGTTTTGTAAATGTTGTCAGATCTATGAGTAGGGTGCCCTCTCTACAGGCATCCCAAGCTCTGGCACAGTGGCCACACACCCCAGGACCACCACCCAAGACCATGCTACAGATCCAATCAGGTCAAAGCAAGAGCAATTACCCTCTGAATGGTCACTTGGTCACCCTGTGATCTGCAGGCCAGTAGCTCTGGAGGCAGCCATGAAGCATCAGCTACAGTGTAGTGCCTCTGATACCTCTCACCCTGGGGGCAGGGACCAGACCATGCTCTTCTGTCACCTGGTTCCAACAGAGTTCCTCACTGACCTTTTACTTTCTCTTTGGTGTTTATGGGTTGAAAAGTCTGGAAACGACCACAGCCGCTGGTGATTCACTCTCCTGAAGTCTGCTCCAGCAGGTCTGGGCTAGGGGTCAGGGTTGCCCTGGGTCTGAGCCCGGGTGGCTCACGTGGGACTGTGCTCAGCTCCCAGCCTGGTGTGATAGCCCTTCCTGTTGGCCTGCCAGGTTGCCTTCAGTGGGAGATTTGTTTCTTTCTGTCACTTTGTGGTTTCTATAGCTCTAAAATTTGTTTAGAGTCATATTTTACAAGTATTGGAGGTGGTTGGAGCAGGAGCTCAGCCAAGTTCCTGCTTTTACTCTGTCATCTTGGCTCTGCCCTTGCTTCACAATTTTGACTGAGTTCAGCTGTAACATTCAGGATTATTATTAGTAATAGGGGGAAAGTGCTGAACTAAAAATCAGAATATCTGTGTTCCAGGCTGAGTTATACTTTTGACTTATGTTGTGACCTTGGGGAAGTTGTTTCATGTTTCTGAATCTCAACTCTCTCATCTACAAAATGAGTCTGATATTTAATTTTATTTATTTGTGAATTTAATATTTATGTCAATTCAACAAATAATGACTAAAATACCTACATAGGTGTGTAAAGTCAGGGCAAAAAGTGGAAATATATATGACTGAGATGAATTGAAAATGGTTAGGATGGAGTATGTTCGCTCATTATAAGGGAAAGCCCTGGGGGATTCTCTTACTGCTTCTGGGGAAGTGATGATGAGAAAAGTCACTGAAAGGAGAAGTTCATGCCAGGATGGTTTTTTTTGGTTGAAATGTGGGACTGGGTCAGTGGCTACCTGAAGTGGAAAGAATATATTGGGATACTATCAACTTTCTGAATTTTGTTCCTCTGGTTAAAAACTCCAGTCACTCTACCCTAGTTATAACTCTGTGCTAGGCATTAGGGATAAAAAGAAGCAAGGGAGACCCCCATATCTCATAGGGTTGTTATTAAGATGAAATTAAATGACAGATGTGAGAGGTGTTATACAGAAGTTTAAAGTTTCATATATATGCATTTGTGTTGTTATTTTTGTACTTTCTTGCAGCCTCATTTGGTGAATAGCCGCCTCAGAATCTGGAACATCTGGGTTCAAGTCCTGCTTTTGACGTACTGACCATGTGACTATGGATAAGTTATTTAGCCTCTCAAAGTTCCAGATGACTTTCTAAGAGTAGAAGGTGCAAAGCAAGGGCTGATGTGCATTAATAGAGCTTGATCCCTTCCTGAGAGCTCTCTATCAATGCCATCATAGACCATGCCCCCACCACTGCCAAAAGCAAATCCTCCCAAAACTTTTGCCTTCCTTGAATGAGTCAGTCAATTTTCCCCACCCCAAATCTAGACTAACAGCGGATGCCAGAAGGGTTACAGGAAAAAAAGTCTTTCTAATAGAAAATAGCTTTCTGAAACCTAGTTAGAATTCCTATAAGACATTCAGTTTACAAAGTATTTTTGCATCTTATTATTTCATGTGATCATCAGGATACCTTTTTGAGATAAGGCAGGGTTATTTTACAGATGGAAAAATTGAGTCTTAGAGCAATTAAGTGACTTACTTCAAGGTTGTACAGCTAGTGAATAACAGTCATAGCCAGAACTTGAACCAGGTTCTTCTGAGTCTTTCTGAGTTCTTTTCATTGTGCCCCATCTACTCTTCAAAATAAGGACCCTATTTCAGAGCCAGAGTCTTGATATTGAGTCAGAATTGGTCCCATGCTCCTCAGTAACCTGGAGAACTCGAGGTAAAGAGGTCAAAACTAGAGGGTGGTCACAAGGACCCCTTGCCAAATACTTGTGTCTTCCGTTCAGGGACCCTTGATCAATTGGCAAGTTTCCTACAAAAAGGATGGGGCAGGGACCTGATAAAGGGTAATGAAATCAAAGTTGTAGAACTAGAAGAAACTTCAGAAGCCAGGTATCCTTGCTTGGGAAGTAGGAAGAATCTTTCTGGATACACAGAATGTCCCAAAAATCTTAGTGCGACTTTAATAGTTTTGGGGACACAACCATGCACACTTAGGGATACTTTGTGTCTTACTGTTATCTGTTTCTGTTTTATTCCCCACTGTAACTTCCACGAGAGTAAGGACAGCATTGTACTGGTGAGGAGCTTCCTCTACCAAAGTAGATCATAACATTCTCTGAAACTCATAGTCTTAGTGAGCTCCTTGGGGGCACTGAGGAGTTGGTACTTGCCCAGGGTATGTGGCAGAGTTGGGACTTGAACCAAGGACCTACTGTCTGAGAGACCAATTCTCTACCTACTAGGTCATGCTGCCTCTCTTTGAATATAGTATACTCTTAATAAATGATTATTGAATGAGTGAATGTCTATGAGATCCCCCAAGAAAAGTTGTCACATTTGAGATAAGGTTTCCAGGGAAATCCAGGTCCCCATCTTTTTCAGGTTATCCCATCCAAAGCCTAGGCAGATCTGAGCAAAGTAGAAAAGTAGTCCCTTGTGCTGCCACCTGTTGGCAAAGGGTGCTCATTAACTTACGATATTACTAGGTTTGGTTTCAGAATTCAAGAGTTTGGAGAAACAGGAATACTTGAAAATAAGGAGCACTGTTTAGAAAAAAATGAGAACCTTGTATCAAACATGGGTTTGTCCAGCTATCCAGTTTAAAAGGCTATCAAGCTTAGTCAGGGATCTCTGAGCAGAACATGAGACAGTTGGGAAGAAGCCAAAGGATCTTCAGCTTCTTCCAGGATCTGATACCATTTTGGTGATCAGAATGAATACTTTGGGGAATTTTGACACAGAATCAGAACTGGAAAGGACTTTAGAGATCATATAATCCAATCCCTCTTCATTACACAGATAAGGAAATGGAGACCCAAAGATATGTGTCCCTGGTCAACCAACTAGTAAATGGAAGAACCAGAAATTGAACTCAGGTTTTTTGGTTTTTTTTTTGCAGGTTTGTTTTGTTTTGTTTTGTTTTTAATTGCCCATCTTAAATCCTCATCTGCTGAAAGGTTCCTCCTCAATAAAATAAAACAAAACTTTATTGGGGATAGACTTAATAAATAGTACCTCAACAGTTCTGGCCTCTTGGATGCCTTCTCTCTTCCTACCCCCACCCCTTCCCTTCTCCAAATTCACCAACAGTTTAATCATAGGTTACCAGAGAGATGAGAATATGTAAGCACAGTCATATTCAGGCAAGTCTGACCTCTTTAAGGTTGCCACAGAAATTCTATGCTCATCTTCATGTTCCATGATGTTTCTTCTGTTTTGGTGGTGTACGTAGAAACTTTGAGACAAATCCAAAGTATCTTAGCCTTCCCAGAGTGATAGGGCTTAGGGCAGCGGTTCTCAACCTGTGGGTTATGTTCAATATGTAACAATGAAAATACATCCTGCATATCAGATAGATTCGTAACAGTAGCAAAATGATAGTTATGAAGTAGCAATGAAAATAATTTTATGGTTGGAGGTCACCACAACATGAGGGACTGTATTAAAGGGTCATGGCATTAGGAAGGTTGAGAACCACTGAAGAGAGTTTCTTCAGGGCCATTCCTCACATAGGTCAAAATGTGATGATAGCAGAGAAGGACAAAGGCAATATGGTGCAATGTAAAGAAAGCTGTTTTTTCCCAGTCAGGAGGTCTGGATTTGAATTCTGGGTTCTATACTTCTTAACTTTGTGATCCCGGGCAAGTCATTCCCCCCTCTCTGAGTCTCAGTTTCCTCATAGATGAAATGGGAAGAACAATAAAACTTGCATTACCTACTGCATAGGGTTATTGTGGGGAAAATGCTTTGTTGACCTTAAACTGCTGTATAAACGTAAATTGTTGCTATTATGAATCCTGGCAGCTTTTTCTATCTGGTCCCAGTTGGATTCTTCCCCTCCCCCCACTAAATCCCCCTCCCCCATTGGAAGGTGGGGGCTGAGTAGTAAAGGCTGATACTTTGGCTGCCATTTTTTCTTAATTTCCAAGTTCTATTCTCATTTTAAAGGGTATGTGATCCATCAAACCTCCCACTCAGACCAGTCCCACTCTTCTCTCCTCCCCAAGTGGGTCATGCCTGAGTGTCTCTAGGAGGGTCCTGTATATTCCTCCAGAGATTATCCTTGTCCTGAGCTGCCTCACCAGAGACAGTGAGTAGGGAAAGCTGAGGCAAAGCAATCACCAACTTCCATGGTTTATCACTCATTTTTTTCAAAGTCATCATTTTTTGTCCTGTTTTGTGGTACCACCTAGTGGCTATCTCTAAACATTGCAGCCAAGGTTATCAAGATAATAAATCTTGGAAAATGGAATTCATATGATAAAAATCCAAGAGATTTTAAAGCAGAAAGAGATCTTTAAGATCATTGAACCTACCCTCCACATCACAGATGAAGGAATCACAAAGAATTGAAATACCTTGCTCAGGGTCAAGTAGGTCTATAAGAGTTAGCAGGATTTGAACCCAAGTTCATTTAGCACACTCCCCACTATGACATACTGGTTTCTGGCCAAGTCTCCTTCATCTATATCACAGCACCCCCAAATTTATCCACCTATTCACACAAAGGGAAGCACCTATACATGCATAGAGGAAAGAAAGAACCAGGGCAAATCTCTATTCCTCCAGATAGTGTAGTTGAGGACAGACATCTTTGGCTATTTAGAATGGCTGCTCCAGTCATCCTGATATATATGTTACCACTGGACCCAGATGGGCCCATAGGAGAGAGTGAGGCTGGCGACTACACAGCCCTGCCTCACTTAAATCCAATTTACTTGCATGTCGTGGTATCACTTTCCTTATGTCAGGGTCCTTTTCAAGAATGAAGGACGTACTACATCAACAACAATAGCACTTATATAGTGCTTTAAGGTTTTCATATGCTATCTCATTTGGACCTCATAATAATCTTGTGGAGCAGGTGCTATTATAATCCCCATTTTAGGGGGGGAAGGAGGAAACTGAGGCAGGCAGGTTAAGTGATTTACCCAGGGTCATTCAGCTAGTAAGTGTCCAAAACAGGATTTGAACTCAGATCTTTCTGACTACAGGTCCGGAACACTATCAATGATCCATTATTATTATTGTTATTATTATTATTACTAATGAGGGCATTGTCCACTGACAAAGATGGCACTGTTCCACTTAATATTATCTGGGATTCCACGGCCAAAAAATATCATTATTTGGTGGCCAACTTTCTGTGGTTGTTGTTTGTCTTTGTTTTCAAAGAGTACCAATGACTTCATGGGAGTGATGTCTTGTTCATAAACTGGATTTAAGGGAGATAGAATTGCACAAAGTCATCAGCCTCATTCTCTTTTCCAGAGTCATCGATATTGATGAGCTTAAGTTCATTAGTAAGCTAATCTGGTCCCCAGAGGACACATACACACATACACACACACACACACATGCACACAGAGTCTGTCACCAAGCCCACATGAAAGGGGATACCCAACACTCAAGGAGTAGGAGATCTACTCTGATTTGTCTTTCGAATTTATAGGACCTTAGACATTGTGCAGATCAATCCTTTAATTTTTGTAGATGGGGAAACTGAGGTCCGAAGAAATGAAATTATCTTCCAAAGGTCACATAAATAATAAATAGCAGGACCAGGATTGGAATCCAGGTCTCTTAACTCTAAATCTGGTGCTTTAATTCCCATAGACTGTAATTTCAGTATTCTCTCTGAGAATGTGCTTTCTATTCCATCATACCTCACTCTTTTGCCTTTCCCTTTCCTAGTATTCTCTCTGCCCTTCTGCTCCTTTTAATTTTTTTCATCCCTCTCTTTTCTATGATCTTTTAATCGACCTTTTGCCTGTTACCCCATAAGAGCAGAGCAGTGGGCAAGTAGGTAGATTGATGGGAGTTTGGTCAGGATTGGAGTAACGAGGAAGGAAACCCTTTTGGTTCTGTTAATTTTTCTTCCTTTTAGCATCCTGGAAGTATTTCCCTGATCTATTTCTAAACTGCCTAAAGCAAAACTAAGAAAGCATTTGTCCATGGGCAAATTTAGAAAATTGTACCCCCTGGCTTTTTACTATGCACTGGAGACTTTGAGCCTTTACTGGAACATATGAAACTTGATATCACAAAATAAGTACCTCCTGGTTATAGAGAGAATTATTTTCTGGCATTAGAAATAAGTGAATTTGGGGTCAGCTAGGAGGACCTGAGTTCAAATTCGGCCTCTGACACTTAACACTTACTAGCTGTGAGACCTTTGGCAAGTCACTTAACCCCAATTGCCCTGCCTTCCCCCTCCAAAAAGGAAAAAAAAAAAAAACGAAAGAAAAGAAATAAGTGAATTTACAAAAAATGCTATCTTCATATCCCATCAATGGTATTCAGCATGGGTGTGGTGGACTGAGTCAGGAAAGAATTGTACTTAAATTCTGCCTCTGACACCTCTGAATTACCTTAGTCAAACCACATAATGTCTCTGACACTCAATTTCTTCATTTGTAAAATGGGTTTACAAACATCTTCAACACCTACTTTGCAGGGTTGTTGTGGAGTTTGAATGACACAGTGCATTTGAAGCTCATTGCAAACACTTAACCACAAATATAATTTGTTGTTATTTTTCCCCAGTCACCTTGAACAGGGATGGAGTGGAAGAAGGATCAGCCATCTCCGGCTCCATCTTACTTCCTCATAACATTCCCCCTAACCTCTTGGCATCATCACCTCTTCTCTCTCCTCCACACTCTGCTGCCCACATCTCCTGACCCCCATCCATCACAAAATCATAGGACCTGGAGCAAGAAGTTACCTTGAGGATCATACGGTCCAACTCAGGAACCTATGGGGGAGTGGGGAACCTATGGCATCTAGGCCACATGTGGCCCTCTAGGTCCTCAAATGAAGTCCTTTGACTGAATCCAAACAAAATTTATTCTTCTTTTACAGATGAGGGAACTAGGGTCTGGTGTGGTGAAATGCCTTGCTTGAGGTCAATCACACACAGACTAAATATCAGACCCCAATGCAATGGTATAAGAAAGCTCAGCAAAGAAGCATCCACCCCTTCACTCCTCCTTCATAGGCATGAGATTTCTGAGACTGCTCCAAAAGCCACAAATTGAAATGTGAACTTTCACAGTCTCTATTATCTCTTTGGCCCCATCAGGGATGCCCAATGAATTAATAATGGACCAGCAGGCAACAGAGAGCAGGAGCCATTAATTGTCAGCCAGTGTGTTCAACCCCTCACTAAGCCTCTAATTAGCACCCTCACAGCTAAGGCTTCATCTCAGGCCAGAGCCATCCATTTGGAATCCTTCAGACTCAGCTTGTGGCATCCGGGCACAGAAGGGAGAAAGTTGGGTCCTTCCTTGGAGAGGAGGGCTTGCCAAGAGGTGGGCTGAATTCAAAAGTTCCTTAAAGGGGCCCTGGTATACTGTCTATTGAGAAGGAAGAGTGTGGAAGTGGGACAGAGCTCTCAGGGCTCTGAGAGCAGCATGATGGTATATTAAAACGTGTTTCACTTTTTTTTTGCTTAAAGCTCTGGTGAAGCCAATCTTCCTTAGTTTTGTGGGCCCCTTAGGCAGTCTGGTGAAGCCTAGGGACTTCTCAGAATAGTGTTTTTTAAATGCACAAAAGAAAATACATAGGATTACAAAGGAAAACAATTATACTGAAATGCAATTAAACATTTTTTTCATGTCCCCAGCTCTAGTGGCTATTGCTAGGCTTCAACTTCTTCCAAAAACATTGTCACAAATTGGTGACTTTACCTAGATATCTATTTCCAGGTAGCTTATGTGAGTATGAAGTTTTCCTGTTCATACCTTTCAGTGATACACTGCCCTCTCCTGGTAGAGTCTGTTAAAATATAAAAAACAAACTGAAACAGCCAAACAACAAAACCCAAACACAAACCAATGTATTTTCGATTGTAAAAACCCTGAATTATGGGAAATTTATTAAGCCTCTACTATTTTAGTATGAATGAATTTATTCCTGGGGGTGGGGGCAGGGAAGGGGTGGCTGAGCTGCATAGATTTGGGTCCCTGGAAGCCAGGAATAGAAGGGATTGAAAGGAGAGAAAAGAATTCTGAAGATTAACTTCATCTATTTCAGGATTTTGCCCAATTGCAGTTTTATGCATCCATTTTGTCTGTAATAAACTAAGGAGAGGGGCGAGTAGGTGGTACAGTGACTAGAGCACTGGCCCTGGAGTTAGGAGGACCTGAGATCAAATTTGACCTCAGACACTTAACACTTACTAAGCCATGTGACCTTGGGCAAGTCACTTAACCCCAATTGCCCAACCTTCCCCCCTCCTAAAAGCAATAAAATAAAATAAGGATAATACAGAAGTCATTAATGCCAGAAGCCTGGGAGACCCATGAGGCTGATGGGGAAGAGAGACACATGTAAGTACCGCCCTAGCTGCCAGACAACTTCTTCATCTCCTGGCATTCATAGGGAGGGACAGTTGGAAGGTGGTAAGCAAGTGCTTGAATTTTCATGAATGCCAGTGTCCATAATTAGTAGGTCAGACTGGATACTGTGAGTGAGCAGGAGGAGAAGGAGAGGGAATGGTTATAATGAGAAGTGAAATTATTCCAAAGTGGCTTCAGAGAGCGAGGTCAGTGTAGACAAGTGTAGAGACTGGAGGACTGAGCCACAGCTGTACCTTTTGGAGTTACCCAGTAAAGCAAATGGGGACTCAGGAGTACGTAGGGGACCTCAGCTTTGTAAGACTTGTCATGGAATTCTTCTCTTGTATAGGTATTAGGGGCATTGTGGGAGTGCAGTTGGATTCTGGTTGCCAGTGTCTGTTGTTCAGTATATGCCAGGATGGAGTGAGCAACGACGAGAGGAGAAAGATCAGATTTTGTTTAGTATGAGTTATCTGAATTTTGAGCAGCTTCTGGGCTTCTGTCTCAGAACAAAAATGTCTAGAGACTGGCCACTGGCCAACCTAACAATGAAAAGTGAACAATGCTGTTTATGTTTATTTTTGAGTGGCTCTAAAAGATGTTAGTTAAACCTTATAAGAACAAGAGAGAATGCTTTAATTTTCTCTCCAAATACAAATTTGGGAACCATATTAATTCTAACTTCTTAGGCAGACACATCAAAAGCAAATTCAAAAATGCATGACATTTCAATTCAATTAAGTAAACATTGATTGAATACCTACTATGTGCTTAACTGCATGGGTAAAGGTGCAAATGCACATAGAGAAGTGATGGGATGTTGTGTGCAGAGAACAGAAAGCAGTCTAATTTGGCTGGAGCATAGAATGCATTACGGAGAGTACTGTGTAATAATCCTGGAAAGGTAGGCTGGAGTCTACCTTTGCAAAGGGCTTTACATGCCAAATAGCTGAGTCTGTATTATATCCCAAGGGTAATAGGAAGCTGCTGGAGCTTTTTAAGCAGGTAAGTGACATAATCAGACCTGTGCTACAGGTATATTGATTTGGCAGAATGTGACCTTCAGACACATTGCCTGGAAGAAATTTGCCACTTCCCATCCTGGGGTCATGAATGGTGAGTGCTCATATCAAGCTGCACCCAGGTGCTTGACCACTCTATCTGCCTGTCGTTACTACCTCCCCCTTTCTTCTAAGAACAGAAATCTAATCAACAATACCATTAATCTTAGAAATGATGTGTACAAATTAGTTGCCCTATAGCTCGGCTCATTATCTCTGATGTCTCAGAGCAAAAATCCTTTCCCTAGCTACTACTTCCCTAAATGTGTTGTCTTCCCTTATTAGAATGTAAAGTCCTTGGGGGCAAGGGCTGCAAGGGCTGTTTCTTTTGGGCATTTGTATTCCTAGTGTTCAGTATAGTGCCTGGCACATAATAAATACTTACTAATTCATTTATTTATTAATTTTCATCCCATGAGAAGTAATAAACTCACTGAGTGGTTCACTGAGAAAAAAAAATGGCCCAGTTCAGAGCCTTGTGGGACATTCCTGATTAAGAGGTGGTATATAGATTATGACCCAGAAAATGGAGACTGAAAAGAAGTGGTCATGAAGGGAGGAAGAATCTCAAGAAAAAGCAGTATCATGAAAACCCAGAGAGAAAGACAGTGTGTAGGAGTTAGAATGACCATCATTGTCACATACTGTAGAGAGGTCAACAAGGATGGAAGACTGAGGAAAGACCCTAATATTTGGCAATTAAGGATCATTAGGCCCTTTAGAGAGAGCACTTTCAGGTGAACGATGAGGTTGGATGCCCAATTTTAAGGGCCTGAGAGAAAATGAAGTAATGATTGTAGACAATTTTTTTTCTAGGAATTTTGCTATGAACTGGAAGAGTGATAAAAAGACAAAGGCTTGAGGAGATAGTAGGATCAAGTGAAGCATTTTTTTCAAGGATGAAGAAGACCTGGGCATGTCTGTAAACAATAAGAAAGGAACTAGTATCCAACCATCCTGGAGAGCATTGTAACTATACTCAAAGGGCTATAAAACTGTGTGTATCCTTTGACCCAGCAATAGCACTACCAGATCTGTATCCCAAAGAGATCAAAGAAAAGGGAAAAAGATCTCTATGTACAAAACTATTTATAGCAGCTCTTTTTGTGGTGGAAAAGAATAGGAAATTAAGGAGATGCCTATTAATTGGGGAATGGCTGGACAAGTTGTGGTATATGGTTGTGATGGAACGCTGGTGCTATAAGAAATGATGAGCAGGATAGTTTCAGAAAAACATGGGAAGTCTTATATGAACTGATACAAAATGGAGTGAGCAGAGTTAGGAGAACATTGTACTCAGTAACAGCAATATTGTGATAATGATCAACTGAGAAAGACTTAGCTATTCTGTTCAAGACAATGATGCAAAATAATTCTAAAGAGAGTGTGATGAAAACTGCTATCTACCTCCAGAGAGAAAATTGATGAACTCTAAGTACAGATTGAAGCATAATTTTTTTGCTTCTGTTATGTTTCTTGCTTTGTATGTTTTTTGGCAACATGACTAATATGGAAATATATTATGCATTATTGTACATGTATTACTGATATCATATTGCTTATCTTCTTAATAAAGGAGAGTTAGGAGGGAGAATAAGAATTTGGAACTCAAAATTTTAAAAAGAATGTTAAATAAATAACCAAAAAAAAAAAAAAAGGAGAGGAATCAGAAGCTAGGGAGGGATGGAAGATAAGTGAGGAATAAGGGAAGATTTGGAAGTATAAGGAGAGGGGGCAGCATCAGAGAGGAAAAGAGCCACCTCTTCATCAGGAGATAGAGTAAAGAAAGAGAGAATGGGGGATGATGTCAAGGGATTTCAAGATGTAGAATAAGGGAGAAAAGGGAGATTTTTCATGAGGAGATTTTTGTGAATGGCCTCTATTTTCTCAGTTAAGTATGAGTCAAGAGCAGAGAGGAGGTGGTGTGGGAGGCTCAGAAAAAGAAGAGAAAGTTTGGAACAGCTGTTGTGGGGTGTACTGAAGAGTCAGTTGCACATGTTATATTCCCCCCAAATAAACTGCAAGCTCATTAGTCAAAGTCAGAAACAAAGGATTTAGAGATAGAAGGTATGTTAGAGATTAAAGAGTAACCTCTCATGCTACAGATGAGAAAACTGAGGTCTAGAGAGGTATAATAACTTGCCCAAGATCATATAAAGTATTAAGTACCAGAGTCAGAATTTGAACCCAAGTCTTTTAACTGCTTACCCAAGGCTCTTTCCATTATATTTTGAGGACAAGGACCATATTATTTTTCATATTTGCATCCCTAGTATCTTGTACACAGTAGGCATTTCATGCATATTTTAATCGAAAAGTATGAGATATCCAAGAGGGAGTCAGTCAACGAGCATTTATTATACACCTCCTATGTATCAGGCATTGTGCTAAGTGTTAGAGATACAAAGAAAGACAAAAACATGGTTCCTGTTTTCAAGGGGCTCATAATTCAATGTCAGAGACAACATGTAAATAAGTATGTACAAACAAGCTATAAATCAGTGTTATAGTCAAAATAAGGTAAACTGAGGCACAAAGTTCTGAGCAAGAACTATTTACCAAAAAATTGGATCTGAGTTTCTTCAGCAAAGTTAAGACTCCAAATGAGGAGGACAGCTCTCTTCTATAGTTTTGGGGAATATAGAACAAAGAATAGAACTTCATAGGCAGGGAAAAAAATATGATTAGAAAAGAGCTTGACATCATGAACAATGAAATCAATATGATTGGTTACAGGGCTGAGGCGTGGGAGGAAAACAAAGTTCACCTGAAAGGTTAGAGATAGAGGACCAGACCTCTTTGGAAAACAGACCAGACATCCTTGGAGGATACCTTGGTAAAGATACTAGACCAGAGACTCCACTCTGGTATCCACTTGCATCCCTCAAGGATAACAGATTTCCTTGAGGCAGAGATTGAACAGTGACTAGTAGGAGAGCTGGATTTCTACACTTAAATCATTACACCAGATAAATTGGAGATAATCGCAGGGAGATTATCATGAAAAGGATCAGGAAAGACTCCATGCAAAATGTGGGATGTTAGTTGAGAATGGAAGGAAGCTGGGTAGCCAGGAGGCAGAGATGAGGAGGGAGAGCATTCCAGGCATGAGGAACAGCCAGAGAAAATGCCCAGATGAGGGAAAAAGAACAGCAAGAAGGCCATTTTCAAAGCACAGTGGGGAGAGGGAGCATATAAGAAGACTGGAAAGGGAAGAAAGAGGTTATAAAGAACTTTTTGAACACCAAATTAGATTTTGGAGGTGATAAGAGAGCCAAAGGAGTTTATTGAGTATGGGGATAAGATGGTCACGTATGCACTTTGGGAAGATCAATTTGATACCCACATGGAGAAGATGGACTAATGGGGAGAGACTTGTGTGACAGGAAAACCATCCGGTAGTATCTATTATATAGCAAACTAGGCATGAGGTGATGCCTAAGGTGGTGTCAGAGGGGAGGAGGGAATGCATATAAGAGATATTATGAATTGACAAGCCTTGGCAACAGATAAACTGTTGCTAGCCTGTGTGACTAGGAGGATGATGGTACCATTGACAGTAACAAGACATATAGAGAAAGCTGAAAAGAGTAGACATGCTAAAAGACAGACTCTTTAGGGACACTCACATTTAAGTAGGAGAATAATGAATAACTAGAAAAGTATAGGTCATTAGTAACCTTGGAGAAAGATGTTTTGGCAGAGTGATGGAGATGCAAACTGAATTGTAAAGCATTGAGAGGTTCATAAAGTGGTTAGGAAGCTAAGGGTGTGGGACCCTTTTGAGACTTGAGGAGAGCCCATAAGAGGCAATATGGAACATCCTTTCCCCCAAGATGGTGCTGAAGGTGAAGGAAGCAGCTGTCTCCCCTGAGAGAGAAGTTAAATCGAAGGCTTTGAAGGTGAAGAAGGTGATGTGGAACTGTGTCCAAAGCCACAAAAAGAATGTTCTCTACTTTCCAGAGACCCAAAACCCTTTGACTTGGAAGATATCTCAAATACTCTCAGAAAAGGGTCCCTGGGAGAAACAAGGTTTATCACTATGACATCATAAAGTTTCCACCATGGCTATAGGAAATGTGGAGATTAAGGAGAGCATTTTCATAGGATGAAGGGAGAGACAGTAGTTGGGGAGAGATTGGTAATACTGGGAGGAGAGGAGAGGAGAGGAGAGGAAGGGAAGAGGAGAAGAAGGAAAGGAAGGGGAGGGAAGAAGAGGGGAGGGGAGGAGAGGGGAAAGAAGGGAAGGGGGGAGAGAGTGTTGTAGGAGGGGCTCAAGAATATGAATAGAAAAGTTACTTTGGCCACCAATAAGGGAAACCTTACTGAAACCAGAGAGAAGGAGGAAGAAATGGTTGAGGGTTCAGATTTAGAGAAATGGAAAAGAAAGTGAGGGAGTTTATAGATGGCTTCAATCTTTTCAGCATTTTGTGTTGATCAGCCCATGTTGGGAGGATTGTTTTTAATTCTGGATATCACATTTTAGGAAAGATCTAGGTAATATGTAGTATGTTAAAAGGAGAATGAGCAAGGTGGTTCGAGGGCTGGTGGCTGGGCCGTATATCAGGATCAGCTGAAGGAGCTGGTGCTGTTTAACCCATAGAAGAGAGAACTTACTGGTTTCAAATATCTCAAGGGTTTCCAAGTAGATGAGGGATTAAGCTTGTCTGTCTGCCTTCTTGTATCCTTGACTCCTCACTCACATTTACCTCATGTATCTAATCTCTTGCCAAATCATATTGTTTCTACCTTCCTAACATCCCTCATGTACCCTTTTCTTTCCAATTACACAGCTGCTTCCATAGTGCAGGTTGTCCTTACCCCATGCCTGGATTATAGCAATAGCCTGCTGGTTGGTCTCCCTTCTTTATGTCTCTCCTCACTTCAACTCATCTTCTATTCAACTGCCAAAGAGATTTTCCAAAAGTGCAGTTCCAGTCATGACATCCCCTTCCACCACTCAATAAACTCCTGTGGCTCCCTATTACCTCCAGGATCAAATATAAAATCCCGTTTGGCTTTTAAAGCCCTTCACAACCTGGCCCCTCCTTACCTTTCATCTTCTTATACTTTATTTCTCCCATGTATTTTATTTATTATTTGTTGAATTGAAATGAATTGATAGAAGTTTCAGAGGATCCACTTTCTGCTCAGTGGAATAGGGAAAATCCCTAGCAATTAGAGCTGTTTCAAAGTGGAATGGAGTGCCTCACAAAGCAAGCAAGTTAGTTCCCCATCAATGAAGGTCTACCAACAGAGATTAGATAATTGTTAATTTGCCAGGCAACATTGCTTCATGTTTAAAATAGGAATTGGATCAGAAATTCTGTGAATCTTGATCTGTGACCATAGACCTCTTTGCCCAGAGGGTTGGGCCTGACTCCTACAGGGTCTCATTCTGTACAACCTGGTCTTTCCAGATCATTTAGGGAAGGAAGTCCAAGGTTACCTCCCAATCTCAGATCCTCTTACTGCTTGAGGTACAAAAAATTGACACCTACATGTTGGTTTCCATTTTGTTGTGGTGGATTTGGGAACATAGAAGTCCAAAGTAAGCAGATAAGTCATTTAGGCCATTTTTTAAAAGGAGTTTCATAAGTCGAGATTTAAATAAATCTAAATTTAGTGTACTTGTAAAAAAGACTTGCGATGCTTTCATAACTAGGGCTTGTGGCTGTAGTTGCTGGGGCAGGGAGAGGGAAGGGAACAGGTTTTTGGAAACTGCCCCTTCTTGCTTCCCAAAGCTGCTCCATTCCTGTAACAATTACAAAAACAGCAAGTGATGCTTACATAACCCTTTCAACTTTGCAAAATGCTTTACATTTTATTTCGTTTGATCTTCAAAACAGCTCTGAGACATGTAGTTTTCAATTATCATTTTGTAGATAAGAAAAATGAGGCTGAGACACATTAGGCAAGATATTATATGCCCACAGTCTGAAGTTCAAACTCAGGGCTTCCTGATTCTAAATCCCCAAGTCTATTCATTCTGCTAGGTTGCCTCTCAAGATGCCTGACCCATAGAAGTTATCTGCCATCACCTCCTTCCCCATTCCTCCCCCCAATGTTATACCACTTCTTATATGCATGATCTTTTCTTGACTACTCTGAAGGAGCTAAAGGCTTGGCATGAGGGTGAGTCCATGCCTATGATAAGAGGAAGAAAGGGAGAGGGGGGGGGAGAGAGGGAGGCAGGGGGGCAGAGACAGAGAGACAGAGAGACAGAGTCAGAGACAGAGAGGTAGAAAAGGGGAGAGAGAGGGGGGAGGGGGAAAGAAGAGAGAGAGGGAAAGAGAGAGACAGAGACAGAGACAGAGACAGAGGGAGAGAGAGGGAGAGAGGGAGAGAGTACATAGCATGCATATTACTGTTGCTGGTCAGTTATCTCACCTTTGCATACCAAACAAATACATCATTGTTACAAATGGCTTTCTTGTGGATTTTCATCCCCACAAGGAGGCAGCACATTTTCTTATGGAATATGCATATATGTTGAATTTCTTCTCCAGGGAACAGCAAGTAAGCTATTCCAAAAGTGAAAAGGAATGTGATATCTGCCTTGTATGTAACAATAATAATGATGATGAATTGTGAATAATAGCACCTTACAGTGGCATTCAACTTTTCAAATGTTTTTACACCCATTAGTTCAGCGTGGGCTGATGGCAGAGGACCATCTCAGGCTGTGCTTGTGCGGACGTTTTCTTTGGGAAAACGTTTTCTTTTCTCCAATGTTACCTTTAATTTAAAGTTCTCTGTGGGATTAGAGATTGTTGTTTTTAGGCCTGAAAAGGTATCTTGGGGATAATTTAGTCCAGTCTTCTTATTTTTACAAGAAAGGAAACTGAGGCCCAGAGAGCCAATGTTCTTAGATTTCTCAGGATTCTCCCTCAGGTCCTCTGATTCCAAAATCCAGGGTACTTAACACCACATCACATTGCCTTTCAAACAGAACACTGCTTTCACAGCGTTACACAATTTAACCACCCTATCTCTTTGGATAAGATGGAATAAATATGGAAGGAATGAGATCTCCATAACTACTTTCCTGCCTTGGCCAGTTATTGGGTCGTTTCCTCCAGAATATACCACCTAGGCCATGGTGCAGGATTCCAGAACCCAACAGATGCAACCACTGCACACTTGGCCTCTGCCTCTCTGAGAAGCAATTGCCAAGATGGCCCTAGTTTACAGTTACTATCTCAGGCTGCTGCTAAAGCAAGTCAACCTCATTTCTATTTGTTGTAATGCCTTGTGCTCCAACAGGGAATGAGAATTTCTGGGGAAGTTAGGTTCAGTTCTAAGATTCCATCTCATTTTATATTCAGCTTGAATGCAAAGACATTCCTGACTTGAGAAATGGTATGAATGAAGCTTAAATTAATCTTGGTTCCTTGGGGAATTGATGCGTTGCTCATTCTAGGACCATCCCATATCTTGAGTACCTCCAGGGTAAAACAATTTAAACCATGATTTTCCCCATGGTCCTCCAGGTCCAATTACTGATCACTCCAATGATTCCTCTAATTTTTTTTCAGTTGTAAGCAGATCACTAGGCTCCAGGAACTATTAAAATTTGCCCAACATAAACAGAGTTTCTTGTAAAATCAAATGCGCGCATTTGTATCACGTGAACTTAGGGAAGAAAGCCTGAAAAGTCCTCCTTCTGCTGTCAGAGCATGAAGGATCTGGTTATTCAGTCCACTGCCCCTAACCAGAACAGGGCAAGGGATAGCAGTGTGTCTTTCCATCTAATCATCCATCAATTAACTATTACTTATTAAGTGACTAATATGCGCCAGCCTTGTGCTAGGTTCTGAGGTTCCAAGTACAAAGAATGAAACCATTCCTACTCGAAATAAGCTTACATTCCAATAGGGGTGATAACAAGAACATTACTAATCCTAAAAAATGTTGCAAAATTCTCAAAAGGAAGGTCAGGATTTATAGATGGAAGAGATCTTAGATATCATCTACTTCAACTCCCCATTTTACAGATGAGGAAACAATCACTTGGCAACTCCCAATTTATGTGAGTGGTGAGTTGTAGCAAAGCCAGGATTTGAACTCCAGTCTTCTGACTTAAACTCCAGGGTTCTTTTAACCCCCCTGTAGTTTTAGGTCACCTCACTGAAATGAGGACCATGTGTGTAACATGGCACCATCTTTGGGAATGGCAACTGTATCAGGGAGAGGACGACACATACCTATGTCAGAAAGTAAATTGAGATAACAACAGGACTCCAAAGTTTGCCTGTTCAAACAATGACAATGGTAGGGGAGGATAGTGTTGGTTTTTGGATGAGTAGAAATGATTTATGTGACATAATGATTCCGCACTCTTAACCAATTTCAATATGGAGATTCACTCATTCATTCACTCAACAAACATTTTTTTAAGTACCCTCTGGGAACACAAGGAGGACAGATAAACAGTCCTTACCCTCAAGGAGCTTATTTTCTATTGGAGAGAAACAAAATGTACACAGGTAAATATAGAAATATAGTCTTCTGGGAAGGCATAGCAACTGGAAGAAATCAGGGAAGGTATCATGAGAGAGAGAGGGGGCCCTTGAACTGAGTCTTGAATAAAGTTAGAGATTTTAAAAGGCAGAAATGAAACAAGAATATATTCCAGGTATGAGAGACAACCTGTACAAAGGTATGATGAAGAAAGATGGAATGTCAGGTGCAAGAAACAGAAAGCTGGTCCAGCAGTAAATCAGGAAGCATTTAAATGCTTACTAGCTGTGGGGCCCTGGACAAGTCACTTAACCCTGTTTGCCTCAGTTTCCTCATCTGTAAAATGAACTGGAGAAGGAAATGGCAAACCACTCGAGTATCTTTGCCAAGAATAAACCCCAAATGGGGTCATAAAGATTCAGAAATGATTAAAAAATGACTGAAACAAATAAAACAAACAGGTACCAGGTACTGTGCTAGGGAAAGGGAACAAAGAAAGACAAATGAGAGTCCCTGCCTTCAAGGAACGTGTGCTCTAATTGGTGAAACAACACATAAATAGCATTATTCAAGGTATGTACAGACCACATGAAGATACTCTGAAAGGGGAAAGCATTAGAAGCTGAAGACATTGGGAAAGACCTCCTATAGAAGGTGGGCTTCAGATTGAGTCTTGAAGGAAGCCAGGGAAGCTCAGAGAGAGAGGTGAGGAGGGGGCATTCCAGGCAGGGGAGAGAGCCAATGTAAATGTACAGTGGTTGGAGACGGGATGTTATGTTTAAAGAACGGTAGATGTACCAGTGTAGCTGAATTATAGAGTGCCTGGAAGGGAGTAGTGCGTGGGAAGACCGGAAAGGCAGATACTTCACAGAATTGCAATTAGGCTCCCCAGTCTCTAACTGAATGCCTAGTCCAAAGTATCTAGTATAATATCTGGCATAAATGCTTATTGATTGATTTTCTGCTAACTGGTAATAACAATAGCTCACATTTATATAATTAAATGCATTTATATGGCCTTTAAGCTATACAGGCATGTGAACTTTGAAACACTTTTTAGTCCCCTACCCCTAGCATTTCTCCTGTGAAGCAGGTAGTTAATTATTAATCATGCCCATTTTAAAGATGAGGAAACTAAGACTTGAGCAGCAAAAGTATTTAGCCAGGATCACACATGTAGGAATTTTAGGAGCCAAGCATATTGCTCAGAAGCTGCTCTAGTAGATTCAAGGATCACACAGGCCTTCTACAAAGCCTGCTCTCATACCTTGATTCTCACCCCACCTTTCCAGTGCCATAGAAACCCTGGTTCCCAGTTGCAGAATCTTGCCCAGGCCATGACAGAGAGTGTGGCTAGAGTCCTGCAGGACCAAAAACCTACTGGGGGATGAAACCTCTTAGCACCAGTACTAAAAAGCTCTGAACTCCTTGTGTTGGGGGCAGTCAACCCCATAACACCAGTATGGCAACTCTCTAAACTGTTAGTGCTGGTCCAGAGAGCTAAACCACAGAGAGAACACAGGACAGGCCAGTGTGTGTGTGTGTGTGTGTGTGTGTGTGTGTGTGTGTGTGTGTGTGTGTTTGTGTGTGTGTGTGTGTGTGTGTGTGTGTAACTATGTAGCACACCCCTAAGCCTGAGGAAAAGAACACAATATCTAGCTGGGGCCAGTTTTTCTCCCCAAAAGTCACTTACCCAGAATGTTTTTTTAAATATGTGTAAAAACAATTTTTAGCATTTCTTTTCAACCTGGAATTCCAAATTCTCTTCCTCTATCTCTCACCACCCCCTTTCTTGAGAAGGCAAACCCTTTGATATAGTTTATGTGTATAGTCATGGAAAATATTTCCATATTAGGCATCTTACAAAAAAAACCACAGACAAAAAATGAAGTAAAAAAAAGTATGCTATGATCTGTATTCAGACTCCATAAATTCTTTCTCTGGAAGTGTACAGTATTTTTCAGCATAGTCCTTTGAAATTGTCTTGGATCATTGTATTGCTGAGAATAGTTAAACCATTCATAGTAGATCCCCATTTGATCTTGCTGTTACTATGTGCAATGCTCTCCTGTCTCTGCTTGCTTCACTTTGTATCAGTTCATATAAGTCTTCTCAGGTTTTTCTGAAACCATTGTGCTCATTTCTTATAGCACAATAGCATTCCATCATAATCATATATCACAACTTGTTTGGCTATTCCCAAATTGATGGACATCTCAACTTCTCATTCTTTGCCACCACAAAAAAAATTGCTATAAATATTTTTTACTTATAGGTCCTTTTCCTTTTTAAAAAAAATTTCTTTGAGATATAAACCTAGTAATGGTATTGCTGGATCAGAGGTTAAACACATTTTTATAATCCTTTGAGCATATTTCCAAATTGTATTCCAGAATGGTTGGATCAGTTCACAACTCCAGCAACAGTTCATTAGTGTCCCAATTTTTTCACATCCCTTCCAACATTTGCCATTTTCCTTTTCTGTCATGTTAGCCAATCTGATAGGTGTAAGGTAGTTTTAGTTTGCATTTCTCTAAGGAATAGTGATTTAGAGAATTTTCCCCATATGATTATGGATAGTTCTCTTCTTAAAATTGCCTGTTCATATCCTTTGACCATTTATCAATTGAGAAATGAATTATATTATAAATTTAATTCTGTTGTCTATATATTTGAGAAATGAGACCTTTATCAGAGAAAGCTGCTGAAATGTCTCGTCCCCAATCTCCTGCTTTCCTTTTCTTCTTAGCCTCATTAGTTTGTGCAAACCTTTTTTAAATTTAATGTAATAAAAATTATCCATTTTATATCCATAATGCTCTCTATCTCCTATTTGGTCATAAATTCTTATCTATAGATTTGACAAGTAAAATATTCTATGTTCTTCTAATTTGCTTATGATATCACCATTTTTGTCTAAATCATGCACCTATTTTGACTTTATCTTGGTATATGGTATGAGATGTTGATAGATCCAGATTGTTGAACTGTGAATTGCCCAGCATGGAGGGAGGTTGAGATGCCTTGATATCAAGCTCCTAAGGAAACTATAACCAGAAGGGAGGGAGTCAAAAAGTGAGTAATAGAGAAAAATAAGGGGGAGGGGTAGAGGAAGATTGAAATTACTAAAGATCTCAGGAAGAAGAAAGACCTTGAACATAAACTGATCCATCAACAGGGAAAATATTAACAACAAAGGAAATACGGCCTTATGATCTGGTAAAAGAATTCAGGTTTCTATGAATAAATCACACAAAACAAAGGAAAATGATCCAAGATTTGTGATGGAGTACTCTATGGAAAGTGAGAAAAACCTGGAACCACAATACCCTGTTCCTTAGTGGTTCAAAAATAAAATGAGAATTATGAGAGTAGAATTTATGGCCTTCACAGAAAAAAAATAATGGGCAGAATAGAAAATCTGGAATTTGCAATGGAAAGTTTTACCAAGAAATAAAAGAGAGAACAATAGATTGGGAATGAAAATAAACAGAAGTGAATTACAATTGATAAGGAGAGAAGCAAAAAAAAAAAATAACATTAGAAGAAAATGTGCTTATTATTGTGAGCTAAACATACTGATCTCAAAGACTGGACATGGACAGATGACCTAAAGATTATAGGTCTCCCAGAAGAACATGGCAAGACAAAAAACTTTAACACTATCATGAAGGAGATAATGGAAGATCACTGCACACAACTTCTGAACATGGAAAATGAAATATTAATTAGAAGAATTCAATATCACCTCCAGAAAAAACTCCCAAGGCTGTAAACTCTAGAACATGTGATGGATAACTTTAACAATTCAATTCAGAAACACATGTACTTCAAGACATCATAAGGAAGACTTTCAAATACAAAGGAAGCAAAATTCGAACAACACAAGACTATTCTGCACCAACCAGAAATGGAATAATATGTTCTGAACAGCAATGGAACTCAAGATGCAACCTGGGGTGACCTATTGTGTAAATAGGAGCTTAACTATATATGAAAAAAGATGAAAGTTCAATAATAAAGAACTTTGCATTTGAAACATTTTTAGAAAGAAAACCAGAATTGAAGAGATGATTTGTTTCTTAAACACTCCAAACAGAAATACAGGATGGAATAAATGTCAAGAACAGCAACAGTAACAGAGTAACTTCAGAGAGACCAGTAAGAGACTTCTTTCTACATGCATGCAAGGAAAACATTGTATACAGTAACAGCAATATTGTTCTAAGAACGACTTTGAACGAATAAGTTATCTTGACTATTAGAAATACCCAAAATAACTGTAAAGAACATGAAGAAAGATGCTCTCTGCATCCAGAGACAGAACTGATAAATAGAAGTATGCATAGAATAACTGCATATGTGCATATGTGTTATATATACATATACATACACATATACATATAAATATGCATACACACGCACACACATATGTCTTTTTGTGTCTAATGGTATCCATCTCTAGGGCAGGAAGAGAGGGAAGGGAAGCAAAAAAAGAAACTTACAAGATAATTTTGTTGTATATTTGAAAGGAATAGCCAGTTGTGTGTGGTAAATTTGTAGTTTCATGTATAATCATCTTTTTTTATTGTGCTGTGTTATGGAGATGATTGTTTATTCCGTAAGTTGAAAATAAAATTTTAAAATGCATACAAGGAGACAGGGGTGAAGGTGGAAGTCTGGTGGAGGTAACAGTGAAGAGGAAGACATGGGACATTATGGACAGAACCCGGAGACACCCTGCCTGCTGGTGAATAATTTTTTTTTTTTGTAGGACTACATCACAACATAGGAAGATACATTAACAGAAGAGAGGATCAGGGATATAGAGAGGAATATGTGATGTGCCAAGGTCATATCAAAGGAAATCCCATTCAACATAACTACAAAATACATAAAATATCTGGGAATCAACCTCCTAAAACAAGCAAGAGTTAAATTAAGAGATATCAGAGGATACCTGCAACTCACCCCCTTACAGAGGAGGAACACACACACAGCTGTTACACACTGCACATGTTTTTGGACTTTTTCAGTGCGTCGATCAACTGTGCTGATTTTTTTTCTTCAAAAAATACTATTTGTAATATGGGTTGACTCTCTGGGAGGGAAAGTGAGAGGGATATTTGGGATAACTATGATGATGTAATTAACAGAAAATATCAATACAATATTTTAAAATATATATGTAAATAAATAAAAGGTAGATTTGTGGAGTGAGATATCAATGCATATACATGCTATATGTGGACCAAATAATATTGTCAGATAACTTTTAGGTCCTAATGTGTTATATCTCTTCGGTAAGAGAGATAGAGCCTTCCATTCCAAGCAGTGAATAGGTTTTTGGGTAGGTTTCACAGAGAGATCATTTTGGTGGTGGCAAAGTGTGTGGGGAAGGCGGTTGGTTCCTTTCAGTTGCCCTCAGACAATACCTTGTAGGACATCAAATTAGAATGCTTTACAGATTACAGAGCATATCCCTTACCACAATCTTGTGATCTAAATAGTATAAATATTATCATCTGTCATTTCAGTTCTTTTTGAACCATGCTAGATATATTTATTAATACAGGGAACTACCTTCTCAGCCAGAGGAGATCACTCCCTACTCTGCTACTTACAGTCTTAAAGAGATGCTTAGAGTTAGTTAAATGACTTGCCCAGGGTCACCCAGTCAGTATGTGTCAAAGGCAGGATTCAAACCTGGGTCGACTAATTCTAATTTCAGTTTTTTTCTAGGATACCATATTGCTTCTGGACAGCTAGGGATACAGAACATACAACACAGGACCAGGAGCCAGGAAAACCTGTGTTGAAATCTGGACTCATGTATTTGCTGGCTGTGTGACCCTGGAGAAGTCACTTCACTGATGTCTACCTCAGTTTCCTCATCTGTAAAATGACCATAATAATAGCATCTACCTCCTGGGGTTGTCATGAGGAAGAAGTCAGACAATAACGATGATGATGGGATGATATATTATTGCCATCATTTATTGTTATCATTATTACTACTTTTACTACCACTACTACTACTACTACTACTACTGCTGCTGCTGCTGCTGCTGCTGCTGCTGCTACTACTACTACTACTACTACTACTACTACTACTACTACTACTGCTACTACTAGTACTTCTACTACTACTACTACTACTATTACTAAGACTAGGGCAGCTAAATGGTACAGTAGTTAGAGCGCTAGGCCTGGAGTCAGGAAGACTCATCTCTCTGAGTTCAAATCTGTCCATAAATACTAGCTGTATGACCCTGAGCAAGTCACTTAACCTTGTTTGTCTCCATTTCCTCATCTGTAAAATGAGCTGGAGAAGAAAATGCAAACTGCTTCATTATCTTTGCCAAGAAAACCCCAAATGGGGTCATGAAATTTCAAACATGACTGAAAACAACTGAACAACACCTAAAACTGATGCCAGTCAGAAATTCATAAGTTTAGGAAACTTGTCTTTATGACTTACTGATATATCATGATCTGAAATCTGAGGAAAGTTATTACAGAAAACAGTGATGACCCAGGCCCAAGGGGTAGAGTCCAATGGGATAAGAGGTTAAGAGTAGCTATCGGCATGTAGTAATGGGTTAACAGACTATAGAACTGGAAGTAGGTAGACAATTCCTTATATTAGTGTTATTCTGAAATTCTATACTGATTTGATTCTATTTTTTCCTCCCTACTTCTCTCTTAATTAGATACTAAGTGATTTTTCTTGCTTCCTACTGCCTCTCTCTGCTACCACCTTCAGGTCAGTTATAATGACATATTCCACCCACTGCTACTGTGTTCAGCAGTAGCAGTGGCTTAGTGGATGGAGTATTGAAAACAGGGAGACTGAGGCAAATCTTGCCTCTAATACTCAGCTTTCTAAGAAAGTTGCTGAGTTCCTCCCAGCACCTGCATTTTGGAGAAGGGCTTAGGTCAGGCAGCTTTCATTTCCCACTGGCTATAGCTTCTGACTTTCTGTACTTCTACACTATGTGTCAGCTGCAACCTCATCATAGGACCTCCCTCAGAGCCTAGGGGTCTTTTCACCCTAGAACATCCTTTTGCCTTGGTGGCCTCTTCTCCCATTTGTGAATTCCACCCAAGGCCTCCATTTTGGGGAGGGGACCAAGCCAGCTAACCTTTATTCACCTACCAGATATCCTTCTGACTTTCAGGAATCTAATACTATGCCTCTAGTAGGGTACCTTTATCTCTCTTTACCTTTCCCCCCTTTCTCCTCCCCTCTCCCCACTTCGAGGGCAAGACTATCTTTTGGTTTGTTTCCATTTTTATGGAATATACTTAGTATAGGTCTGGCATACATTAAGCACTTAAGAAATTCTTGTAGTCTTGCCTGCCTGTCTGTGTGACCTTGAACAAGTCATTTAACTTCTTTGATCCTCATTTTCCTCCTCTGTAAAATGGGGATAATAACTTTAGTACCTATTTCATAGGAGATCAAAATGAAATATTACTTGTAAAGGTTCTTTGCAATGGAGAGAAAGCATTATGGGATGGAAACAAGGGAGGCTCAGGTTGAAATCCTTCCTTCCTGTAATATTTAATAACTATGTGACTATGGGCAAGTTTCTTAACTCCTTTGAGCCTCAGTTTCTCCATCTACAAAATATAGATAATATTTGTGCTACTTAACTTTCTAGATTGTTATAAGGAAGGCTCCTTGTTTTTGTTTGTTTTGTTTTGTGAATTTTTATTTTCAACCCCAAATTCTCCCCCTCTCTCTACTTTCGCCCCACTTAATGAGAAGGCAAGGAATATAATACATATATATGTATATATATATATATATATATATATATATATATGTTCATGCAAAACATATTTTGACATTTGGTAAAAAAGTAAGAAAAATAAGGAAAGAGAAAAAAATATGCTTCAATATGTACTCAGAATTCCTCAGTTCCCTCTCTGGAGGTGGATAGCATTTTTCATCATAAATCTTTTGGATTTATCATGGATCATCATATTATCAGAGTTGCTAAGTCTTTCACAGTTATTGTTATAATATTGGGGTTATCGTGTATATTGTTCTCATAGTTTTCCTCACTTCATTTTGTATCAGTTAATATAAGTTTGCCCAGGCTTTTCCTGAAGCCCTCCTCATCATTTCTTACAGCACCATAGTATCCCATCATAATTATATTCATAACTCATTCAGTCATTTCCCAATTGATGGGCATCCTCTCAGTTTCCAATTCTTAAAAAAAAAGCTGCTATAAATGTTTTTGTATTTAAGAGCTCTTCTGCTCTTTCTTTGACTTCTTTGGGTTATAGACCTTGTAGTCGTATTGCTGGGTCAAAGGGTATACAATTCTATAACCCTTTGGGCATGGTTCCAAATTGTTTTTTAGAATGATTGGATTAGTTTACAATTCCACCAACAGTGCATAAGTATACCTATTTTCCTACATCCCCTCTAACTTTTATCATTTCCCTTTTCTATCATATTAGCCAGTCTGGTGGGTGTGAGGTAGTACCTCAGAGTTGTTTTAATCTGAATTTCTCTAATTACTAGTGATTGAAAGCCTTTTTATATGACTATTGATTACTTCACCTTCTTCTTCTGAAAACTGAGAAAAGCTCTTTATCAATTCCAAAGCAATATAGAAATGTAACTTGTTATATTATTGGTTTCAGTGAGGTTATGTTTTGAGGGGTGCTAAAAAGGAACCCCTCCAATCAAAATTATGTCACTCCATAGCTTATGGGTGGTATATGATGTATTTAAATGCATAAGGGGGATCAATTTAAGGAAAAAAAAACTGTAGTTTTGCTAGTCCAACAGAGTGATCTTTTCCTTCTCTTAATCCTTTCCTTTTGGCAGAAGTGACAATAAACAATAAGATGACCAAAGAATAGGCAAGAGAAATATCAGAATGAGAAACAAACAATGGACAGAGTCATTCACAAGATGTGGAACAAAGAGCCGGAAAAACAGAGACATTTATGTGAGACATAAAATGTGAGACATTTTATGCTGTTTCATACATTTCTGTAAAATAGTGTGTGTGCACAAGGTGTGTGCATTGTGTATGTGCGTGTGCATGTATGTGTGCATGTGCGTGTGTGTGTGTGTGTGTGTATAACATCAAAATATTGTAAAATGGATCATTTTTTAAATGCCAAAGGGGAGCTAATAGTTTAAAAGAATCTTGTGGTGAAACCTTTTAAAAAGTTAACGATAATAATGAAATGAATCATCACCCTTCCTATTTTATATTTTAAGAAATTAGATTTTTAATGTTCAATTCAAAAAGTATTTTTAAGCATTTGGCATGCATTTAGCATGAATTTCTTTAAAACAAGGCAAGTATGTAAATACCAGAGAATATAAAATCCTTCCTATATGTATCTCAGAGGATCCTACAACCTCTGACTACTAGGATACTTTAAGTTTTGGTAGAGAGGCCTCCTGTTAAAAATGCAACTTGTGATATAGTCATCATTGCCCAGCCCTTCAATATGTGAGCTAAAGCCTCAGGCAGCTTATAGCCCTGACTGATACACCAGACTTCTTCAAGGAAAGGTCCACCATAGGGCAACAGAAACATGGATACACAGGGAAAGATCTCCAAGAACCCCAGATTCCCTACAGCTATACTGTGTCACCAGCAAAAGGTCTCACCAGTGTCTTGTTATCCCTCCTTCCAAGAAAAACAACCACAATATAAGGGTCAGTTTAGAAACATGAATCCAGGCTTATGGATTTTTTTATGTGTTGCCTGAAGACAGCCTTAGGGTGTTGCCTTTGTTCACTCTCTAGTCAATAGCTACTCCATTTTATTTCTATAATTCAACTATAATTCTATAATTCAGTGTGGTAGTCCTGTAGAGTGAGGAGAGCGTTACAAATATCCCAGTGATTCCAGGAGCCATACGTGAGGAGATGGAAGATTCGGAGGCAGTTCTATGTAAATGAATGATGGGGTTTCAACAAGTAACTGAGTGTGGATGTTGTATCAACCACCCTCCTAAGTGCTAGGGGAGAGACAGGAAATAAAAAAAAATTAGGCATTTGAGAGTTTGAAGGGTCCTTATTGGATAATAATTATACCTTGCACTTGCATCCAGCTTTAGGGTTCATGGCATCTGATGCCAGAAGGGACCATAGAGATAATTTAGTGTGCCCTCTTCATTTTGCAAATGAGGAAGCTGAGGCCCAGGAAGGTTGGATGGCTTGAAGAAGGTTATATAGGTTGTAAGTAACAGAGTCAAGATTTAAATCCAATTTCTGTGCTTCTATAGCCAGAGTTCTTTTTGTCATTACACCAGGTTTTCAAAGCACTTTCACTTATTTAATCAAAATGCTTTCATTCATTTAATCTTTTTTTTCAGTTTCCCAAAACTTTATTTTATTTGATTTTTAAATTGATTTGTTTACTTACTTTTAGTTTACAAAATTCAGTTCCACAATCTCTTGAGTTTCAAATTTTCTCCCCTCCCTCCCCCCTTCTCTTCGTCCCCCCATGGCAGCTTGCAATCAAGTACAGGATCTGCAGATACTTTCACATTGGACATTAGT
>CM053586.1:303624421-303662147 GCA_028646515.1 Pseudochirops corinnae | reverse complement strand
TCTCCATTTAAACTCTGTTCTTTCTAGATCTTTCTCTGAAAGTAGATATCTCCTTCCATCCTGAAACTTTTAGAGATATCTTATAATTGCGCATGCTGAGAAAAGTCCAGTTTATCATAGTTGGTCATCACACAAACGATGTGTCTCTGATTGTGTACAAATTTCTCCTGGTTCTGCTCTTCTCACTTAGTATCAGTTTGTATAAGCCTCTCCAGGTAAATATGAAGTCCATCTCCCTCCCATTTTTTATAGCACAAAAGTGTTCCATTACATTCATATACCACAACTTGTTTAGCCATTCCTTTGACCCAGTAATACAACTTCTGGGGTTGTATCCCAAAGAGATCATAGAAGTGGGAGGAAGATCCATATGTACAAAAATATTTATTGCAGCTCTCTTTGTGGTCACTTATTTAATCTTTATAGCAAATCTGTGAGAAAGACAGAGAAGATGGTTTTTGTTCCCATTTTATAGATGAGCATATTGAGGCTCTTAAAGTGCCTGGCCAGGGTCACGCTACTATAGTGAAGTAGAAATAACATTGAACTTGGAAAAAGGATCCCTGGGTTCTTCTCCCAGCTCTGTCGCTATGTCCACTGCATGATCTTCAGCATGTCCCCTTATTTCTTGAGGCCTGTTTTCCTCAGCTGTAAAAGGAGAGTGCTGCTCCTTTCAATTCTGACATTGTATGATTTTTATCTAGGAGCCAGTACTCCAGCTGGAGTCTTGTGACTCCCAGGCCAGTGTTCTTTTTACTAGACAATGCTTCTTGGTGACCATCTTTAGGCCAACCCCTTTATCATAAAAGTAGGACAATTGATAACCATAGCAATCAAGTGAATTGGCCACACAGCTGGTTAGTGTCAGAGTCTGAACTAGAACCTAGATCTCCTTGCTCTAACTCCAGTGTTCTCTTCTTAGAAGACATGGGGCACACCCTCAAGAAATGTGCAGAATATCTGGATTAATGGGCAAGACAAAAAGATGTGGATTGGTTGAAGGAAAACCAAAGCTAGTTGATAAACCTTGCTGTTTAGGCAGTAAATAACATTGGAGCTTAGGAAGGGGAGAGCACAGCGGGCCGTCAACAAGCACAGCTTTCTGGATGGTTTCAGAATATCACCAGAACCATAAAAATACCCACTGGGCCCACACACGTGAGAGCTGACTTTGCTCCTACAATCTACAAACCTCACTAATGAGAACTGCACATTTTTATAGACTTGGAGGTTTGCAAAAACACCTTATCTCATCTGCTTTAATCCTCTCAACAACCCTGAGAGGCAACTACCACAGGTTTTGTTATCCCCATTTCACAGATAAGAAACTGAGACTCAGAGAGCTTAAGCGATTTACTTATAAGGGTCATGAAACTAGTAAATGACCAAGGCTAGATTGGAAACCAAATTTTCCTAAAGTCAAGTCACCTGCTCTATCCACTGACTTACACCACCTCTCATTGCTATAATATCCTGCTCCCAGTACACAGCCAGGGAAGGGACCAGGCATTTATTAAGAACTCAACCATGTGCCAGGCACTGTGTTAAATACTTTATAAATATATTCTAATTTGATCCTCACAACAACCCAAGGAGGTAGGTGCATTTTATAGTTGAGGAAACTGAGGCAAAGGTTAAGTAACTTGTCCAGGGTCACACAGATAGTATCTGAGGCTGGATTTGAATTCAGCCTTCCTCTTCAGGTCCAACTGAGTCACCCTAGCTGCGAAGGAATGTTGGTCAAGGTAAAGGAAATGATCAGGTTCTTATTATGTGATAGGCCTTGTGTTAAGTATCAGGAATATGAATAAAAGCAAAAAGAAAGAAGGAAAGAGAGAAAGAAAGAAAAAGAGGAAGGAAGAAAGAAAGAAAGAAAAAAGGAAAGAGAGAAGGAAGGAAAGAAGGAAAGAGAGAAGGAAGGAAATGAAGAAAGGGAAGGAAAGAGAGAAAGAAGGAAGGAAAGAAAAGAAAAATGAAAAAAAGGAGTCTCTGTCCTCAAGAAGCTTACATTTCTAAAGAGAGAGGACAAGAAGACACATAAAAAAGAGCCAGGGAGGAGTGGGTGGAGGGAGGTACCTGCCTAGGAGGCAAAGTGGCCAAGTCTGTGGAGTCAGAACCCAGCTGGGAGGGAATGGAAGCATGGCTGGCCTGAGCCCATCCCCAGAATGGCGGTGCTGGGAGGACCTCAGCAAAGGGAGAAGAGGGCTGCAGCAGTGTGGGTCTATTCCAGAAGGCAGCTGAGTCACGGTGGGGGAAGTCCTGAGAGTCAGAAGCAAAGCTGAGAGGGGAAGGCTGGGATGCATTTATTTTCTCTTTTATGTGTTTGCCACCAGATGATCCTTAAGTCAACTCTGAAGCCTCCCAGAAACTACTGTAAAGAAGCCAAGGTCAGCCTTCTTGGTCTGGGATGTGAAAAGATCACCAGCCTAGGAGAGTTTCTGAGCTGACTCATCTTCACTCAGTTGGCAAACATCTTTTAAACATATGCAGCATCCTAGTCACTGTGTAAAGTGTCATTCGGGAGAGGGGGAGGGGAATACAAACATGAATGAGACACAGTCACCACCTTATGGAATCTCAGATCTAGTAATGGAGAAGAGATATGTACACAAGTAATGAAAATAACTTTAATAACAATGGCTAACATTTATTTGGGGTGTCCCAAAAGTCTTAGTGCAGTTTGAAGCTTTGAAAACATGAAGACTTTTGGGAGACCCCATTTAGTGCCTTAAGGTTTGTAAAGTGCCTTACAAATATTATCTCATTTTTATCCTCACAGAAACACAGAGAGGTTCCCATTTTATAGATGAGTAAACAGCAGCAGACAGAGGTTAAGTGGGTCACTAAGTGTCTGAGGCAGGTTTTGAACTCGGGTCCTTTTGACTCAAACTCCAGTGCTCTTTACAATGCCAGCAAGCTATCATATGAAAACCAGAATATGATAAACGGGAGGAGCAAAGGAAGTGCTCTTTTAGACCAGATGGTAAAGACTGCTTCTGTCTTCTGTAAAGACATTGTTCTACAGACTGCTGCAGATGGGATCAGGGTACTTTACAGAAGAATGTCACTTCAGCTGAGGCTTGGAGAAGCAGTAGAATTTGGACAGGTAGAGACTACAGGCAGGAATATTCCATGCAGAAGGATGGAGCATGGGCAAAGGCAAGGAGGGAAGAAAACTTGTGGACAGTTTACTGAGAAAACAAGTGAGAGATGAAGCTGGCAAGATAGTTTAGGGCCAGGTGTTTGAGAGCCTGGAATGCCAGCCTAAGAGTTTGAACTTCAGACTTTATTCAGTAGGTGACAGCGAACAACTGGAGATTTTTGAGAAGAATGATGTAATCAGATTTGTGCTTTATAGAAAAATTAATTTGACAGCTGCGTGTAGGATGGATTGGAGTCAGGGAAAACCTGGAGGTGGAAAAGTCAGTTAGAAAGCTATTGTAATAGTCCAGGGGAGTGGCAATGAGGACATGAAAAGAAAGGATGGATTTGAGAATTTGTCATTATTTTGGGCTCTGGACTACTGTTGGTATTTATCTCTGTAAGTGTGAGTGTGAGAGGCTTGGGGGAGGGTCAGCTATGGGGATGGGTCAGAGGTCATTGATTATCTGATCCTATCTGAAGCCTCCTGGAATTTCTGATGTTACAATACAGAAATGCATGTGCTTCCCATACTTTGTGCTGGATAGAGTGTGATCCTGGCCATAGATCTGACTTCTCCACTTGTATTCTGAGCACGTCAGAGTACAGTGGGCTTAATGGATAGAGCTATTACAGATGATCTAATTAATCCAGGAGACCGCTGTTTCATTACAGAGGCTTCTAGCTCCCCCAGGCTCATGCAGCTAAGAGTTATTGTCCTCAGCTCCTCCTAGTTCTGGCATTCACGTGGCTAAGGTACTACCTGAAGATTCAAAGGCTTTTAATAAGACAATCCAAAATCATATGAATGTTTACTGCCTCTTGGCCCCTTGGGATCTCAAGAGCAGGAAGGGTCAGAACTGAAAGCTAACTGGTGTAGGTCCAAATCCTCTTTCAAGTCTTCCCCAGTTATTCTTTTTTTATGGGTACAATCCGCATATCTTGAATAGAGATCCATTCCCCCAACAGTGGCCCTTTTCTCTTTTCTGATTTGGTACTTTATCCTAGGAGTGTGATATCATGGCCCAAGTAATAGATTGGAACTGAGTCAGAAGTTAGCAATCACAATTGAAGCTTCAGCCCTCACAGATACCAAATTGATTTCTTAGACACAGATTTTCCCTTACCATACCCTTACTCAAACATTTTCTTTTTTTAAAAATTTTTTTCTCAAACATTTTCAATGGCACATCACTGCCTCTCCATGATTTAGATTTCTAATCTTTCCAGTTTTATTTTATATTGCTTCTTATCACACACTACTGTCCATTCAGGTAAACTGAACCCAGCCATTACCCAGAAATATCACGTTCTTTTTTGCCTCTGTGCAATCTGGTGTAGTGGATAGAACACCAGGCTTGGAGTCAGGAAGATGGAAGTTCAAATTTGGATAGAAACACTTACTAGCCATGTGACCCTGGGCAAGTCATTTAACCCTGCCTGCCTCAATGTCCTCATCTGTAAAATGATCTGGACCAGGAAATGGCAAACTACTCCAGTATCTTTGACAAGAAAACCCCAAATGAATTCATGAAGAATTGAACAATAGCAAACAAGAAAGGAAGTTCCTTAGGGGGAGACACTATTTTGCTTTGTATCATTTCATCATCATCATCTTCATTTTTGGGGGGTGGAGTGGAGCTGGTTGCCTTTTGGACCTGCATTTTCATTAGTATGGGGAACTTCTCTCTGTTAATAGAGATGAAAAAGTCTCTCATACTTATTATAGCTAGAATGTTTACAGCCCTTTTATTATAATCCTCATTTTACAGATGAGGAAACTAAGGCACAAAGAGGTTAAGTAATTTGCTCAGTGGCTCCAAGACAAGATATGCATTTAGGTCTTCCCAACTCCAGCTCTGGCATTGTATTCAGTGCATTACTTCGTGGCTGTAGCAGCAAGCACCCCAGCATACCCAGGATGGCTGCTAGCATAGGTTCTTAGATCTGCTTTTCTAAAGGAAAGCAACTCAAAATGGGTTAACAATCTTATTTTAATCAATCAAACATATATCATTTACTTAGTTCAGGGGGAAAAGTCAGCACCTTAACTTCAGGGAATACAAGCAGAAGTTACAAGCAGACAAAGAAACAGATCATCAGATGGGCCTTCAGCTGTCTGACCATTACATCCATACCTAGTTAGTTACCAGAGAGGGAAGCACCAACATCTGGGTTTTCAAAGCCAGGGGGCCTCAACGGCTGCCCAGAGTCTTGTCTGGCCAAATCACACAACTCTTTCCAAAGCAAGCCCCAAAGCAAAAACTCACATCAGGGTATATATAGCCTTCTCCTGGATCAGAAAATGTCACAGCCCTCTTGACCCACTGCCAATCACAAAGCGATAAGGCTTGGGCATTCCTGAAGAACAAGCCTCCCGCCACAGGCTCCATGTGACCACATTCAGCCTATTAGGGGGCAGAGTATATTTTCAAATTAGGGAAGGTTCTCAGAGTCACTTAAAACTATCAAAGGGCCTAGGGGCAGGGAATGTCTTCAGATTCCCATAGCAATGGCATATTTCAGCAACACAGGTATCTTCTCAGTGGGTTCCTAGGCTATTGTTAAGTGAAGTATTTGGAGTCATATAAGTAGTATGTGTCAGAGGCAGGATCTGAATCCAAGTCTTCTTGAGCCTAAGTCGGGCTCTATTCCTCCCATCTTATACATTATGCCTGGGGGATCATTGGATTAGTTGAGGAGGTTGATTTCTAAGATCCTCTCCTACATTCTACAAATTTATGTTCTCTCGTGCTTAGAATGACCTACTAAAAAAATTAGTGGGGACCCGGGAAGATCATAAGATCGAGAGACCATCTTATCCAACCTATATATTTTACAGATGAGGAAACAGGCCTAGAGAGAGGTGAAATGACCCCAGATCACACATTTAGTACATGGCAGAGGTATGGTTCAAAGCAATATCTTAACTCCAAGACCAATGCTCTTTCTCCTACAGATTTACAGGCTTTCTGTCCTGTTTCCGATACCAGCAATCAGTATTTGTGGTTGTTTCATTTCTTCAGAGTACATTTTGTTAATGGAAACTGTAGTTTTACTTGGGGCTATGTATGTGCTAATATATATTAATTAAACATCTACCATAGAATATTTATTGCACATAGTACTTAATAAATGTTTGTTGAATTGAACCTATTTTCTTTATTGATCTTGCATGAGCCTAATACACAATGTATTTACATACTTATGGACTTTATGAATCTCAGATGCATTAATAAATCCTTACATTCATAAAATTTTTATGCAACAAATTATCTTTATTTTATGTATATTCATATGTTTGTATAAGAAATTCTTATATGCATCTGTCTATAAAGGTTCAGCCAGTATGTTTGGCATCTGGAGGCTAACATTCCAGAAACCATTTTATTTCTTCTTATGTCCTATTGCTGTAATTCAGGTAGCTATAACCAGCTAGATGATGGCACCTAAATTATAGCCTTGTGATCCAAATAGACTTCACATGGATCTGATCAACTGTGTGGTAAAAATTAGCATGTCTTTCCATAAAATTATGCTTAAAAATAATAAAAAAGAACATTTTATAGAGGCTATAATATTATAAAAACAATATCATAAAAAACTATGGATTTTAACAGGGATGGAATGGACTTTTACCCCCTCATTTTATATAGAAACTGAAGTAGACAGAAGTTAAGTGACTTATTCAGGGTCACACAATTCCTAGGAAGTATCCGAGCCAGGATTTAGACCTAAGTTTTTCTGACTCCAAGACCACTATATCATGCTGCCTCTCACATTACCATATTTTCTACCCAAAGTTCATGTTTTAAAATTTCAAGTGTTCTCCTGGAAACTCTAATCTACAGCCCCAAAACTAAGGAGGTCAGAGAATCCCCCTCCCACACTATAATCCAGGTGCATGGCCCATTTGCTGTTCAGAATACATGAGAGATACTCTATCTCATGTCTCCATTTCTTGGCTCTGTCTGTCCCCCATTCTTGGAATTCACTCCCTCTTCATCTCCACTCCTTCCACATTGGTGGAATCATCCTTCTACATTGTGTTTCTTGATCTTTTACCCCACTCACCAGTTGCCTCCCTCCTGTAATCACCCTGTATTCATCTTGTCTATATTATGTATATGTACATGGGTTATCTCCCCTATTAGAATGTAAGCTTCTTGAGGTCAGGGACTATTTCACTGTTTGGCACTGTCCCTAGAACATAGTAAATACTTACTAATTGTTTATTAACTGAATACAAATAGAACAAGTATCTTTCCTCTTACTGATTCAAATGAAATTTTTGGATGAAACTTAAGGGCTTAGGGAGGAATCCCAGCTCATCTCTATGTCTTCCCACTCTTTCCTGTTCAAAGAGAAAGGGTTTTAGGGAAATGGTGCCAGTGGTGAATCTGGCCCTTATCCCAACCACTTTGTGTTATTCTCAGCTGATAAGCATCAGTATAAAGACCACTGTTGTTAATTTGTAAATATGAGGTGCTGGGGCTTAGGTCCTGGATTTTTCAATAAGAGATGGTCCAAATCTATAGAAATATGCCTTCTAGGGAGTCAACAGAGGGGGCGAGATGGATGGCAATAAAGAGGAGGTCTCATTAATTACAGCTATAGGAAAAGTTATACCTGGGAGCCTCCACGTATGGGAACCTCTCACCTCCAATTGGTGACCCCACAAATTTTATTTCTCTGTAGATTCCATACATTTGAGTCTGGTTAGCCTGCTGCTTTGACTTGGGAAGCTATACGCAGGAGACCCACATTCTCAGTCTTGAGATAGCCCATTGTATGTCAGCTAGAAGGCCTTCTGACAGTGGCCCAATTACAGACCTGCTCCTCCCTACCCCCATTCCAGCTTGGCAACAATAGTGTGAAGGAGACTGAATTTATTTCTATTCCTTGTCCATATATGCATATACTCACACACACATTCTTTAATAATTAAATCATCTCTTTGCCTGCTTTGTACTTTCTCCCCCCCTCTTTTTTTTGGCACAGTTCTGACAGACAGGTACCATGAATCTGTCTTCTTGTTTTGATCAATGCAGGCTTTGATGTATCAGGATTGCAGGTTGTTAACTTCTTCTTAGGGCCCTTGGCTGTTGAGGAATTTATAGCTTCCCTCCTCATCTGCATCTTCTCCCTTGGCTCAGTCCAAGCTTGCCATACAAGAGCAGTTGTAGTGAAAAATGAATGACTTTTTTTTCTGGTTGTAACTAATTAATCACCAGGCATTTATAAAGTATATACTGTATTCCAGGAGTTGTAGTAAGTATTGAGGCTATAAAGACAAAAGGAAGCAGTTCCGGCCCTCATGGAGATGACATCTTCACAGGGCATAGGTGGCTCTGGGGAGAAGAGTGGAAAATATAGTTTGGTTCTATTTTTATCTCTGGTATAAGTGTAACAAACTCTGGACAAGTTCAGGGCACCAACATAACAATGTAGCTTGTGGTTTTTCTTCCAAAAGGTTTACCACTGGAGGCGAGGAAGTGAGATATTACCAACCACGTGTCTCTTATGTGTCCCTTCTCTTCATTCATATGGCTTCTGACCTACTTTGAGTTCTGACCACCTTTTGCTAGATTTTGCCAAAAGCCTCCTAATTGATTTACCTGCTTCTAGTTTCTCCACTTTTCAATCTATTTTTTCACACAGCTTCCAAAATCATCTTTCTGAGGCACTACTCCGATTGTATGTCACTCTCAGAAATCTTCAGTAGCTCCCTATTACCTCTCAGAAAAATGTGAATCTGAACATCCCCAACGACAGTACTTCAGTATATCTTTGCATGCTTTTCCCCCCCCTACATCTCTTAATGTCTCTAATTGTAGTCTACAGCTTTATAACCTTTTAGTTGTTTCCCAAGGCTGGAAGGGATTTGGAGAACAGCTTCTGATCCTTTCTCCTTCTTCTAGGTGACTTTAAAACATCCTCCAAAATTGCTTCTTGATTCTTTCTTGGTAGCACTTTGGAGGGGGGAGGGGAGGGGAAATGAAGTACCTATTCTATACCAGGCACTATGCTGAACACTTTACAAATACTATCTCATTTTATCCTCATAGTAACCCTGTGAGAGAGGTGCTATTATTTGTCCCCCATTTTATAGTGGAGGAAACTGGAGCAGACAGAGGTTAAGTGACTTGCCCAAGATCACACAGCTAGTAGGTATCTCAGGCTATATTCAAATTCAGGTCTTCCTGACTCCAGGCCCAGTGCTCTAGCCACAGCCTCACATGGAAGGAGACTCTATTTATTCTATCATCGATGAGTAGCAATACCTAATATGTTGCTTCCTGTTAGTAAATCAATAAACATTTATTAAGGGCCTCCCATGTGCCAGGCAGCTAGGTGATGAAGTGGATAGAGGAACAGCCCTGGAATCAGGAAGATCTGAGTTCAAATCTGTCCTTAGACACTTACTAGCTGTGTGACTCTGGGGAAGTTACTTAACCCCTATTTTCTTCGGTTTCTCTTCTGTAAAATGGAGATACACTGGAGAAGGAAATGGTGAACTACTCTAGTAGCTTTGTCAAAAAAACTCCATGGACTTTTGTCAGACACAACTGAGCAGCAACAATGTGCCAAGCCCTATGCTAAGTATTGGGGATACAAAGAGAGACAAAAGACAGTCCCTGTTCTCAAAGTGCTCACAGTCTCATTGGAGAGACAACATGCAAACAACAATGTACAAATAAACCAACCAGCAAACGAAAAGCACTAGAATTAAGAGAGAATGTGAAAGGCTTCTCATTGAAGATGGGATTTTCGATGGGTCTTGAAGGAAGCTAGGGAAGTCAGGAGGTGGAAATGCAGTGGGAGAGCATTCCTGGCACAGAGGTCAACCAGAGAACTTGAAGTCTTTCTATCTGAAATCCTTCTCATTCCCAGCTACAGCTGGTTTGGATTTCTGTGCATTTTGACCTCACTATTTTCTGGGGCTGCTCTCTTTGACTTTTGAAGCTGGAACTTGCTTGAATTTTCTACAATCTGAGCAAACTGGAAGTTAGATTTCTGGAATTTTAGACAATCTATGAAGTATAAGCATTGACCAGCCTACCTTTTTCCTGGAGCATACATTGTTACTGACTCTTGGGCATATACTAGAACTTCCCTTTAAAAAAATGAATTCCCGACTTGTTTTTAAATATTTTGTCTCATTTTTTATTTAAGTGCAATGCAGAATGAATGTATAGCTACGTAACCATAGATAAAGAACTAGGAAAGGACATTAAGGAGTCATCTAGTCAAATACTCTCATTTTATAGATTAGAAATGAAGAACAAGAGAGCTTGTATGATACCTCCAAAGTCACATAGATAGTAAGTGTCAGAGAACAGATTTAAACCCAAGTTTTCTGACTCCAAATCTAGAATCTTTTCTACTAAACCATGTTTCACTGTAGAGGAATGAGAAATGAAAGGCAGGTTAAGAAGATGGTGTCCAGGGATGGATTTTGGATTGATAGACCACAGCTTGAAATATAGGAATGATGGGTTATTGCTCTTCTAGATCTAATCCAAAAGAGATTTAACCTGAAAAGGATGGGGGAAGGAGAAAACTGTCTCAGTACAGTCACTGATTTGAATGCCATAGAGGGTAGCTACAGTGTAGGAAGGATGAATGATAGAGACACCTGGAAATTAACAGAAAAAAATGCAAGGAAAGAGATAGCAATACGATTCATGACTTGTAAATCCAGCAGGAATCTACAGTGTGATATGCAAGACAGCCAAACCAACTAGCCTCATCTTAGAGTAATTCAAGAGAGGCAGAATGTCTCCTACTAGAGAGATGATAATCCTTCTCTCCTCTGTCCTGGTTAGACCATATCTACCATATCATTTTCAGTTCTAAAGGGCCACATTTTAAGGAGGGCATTAAAGAACTGGAGAGCATCCTGAAGAGGGCAGCCAGGATAGTGAAAGACCTTGAGCTGTGATTTGGTCAGGTGAAGGAACTGAGGATTTTTAGTCAGGAAGAGAGAAGTCTAAGAGAGACATGATGACTGTCTTCTGGTGTTTGGAGGATGTCATGTGGAAGAGGAAATCCAACATTCTATTCTGTCCCAGAGGACAGAGTTAGAAGGAAGGCTTGGACTTGAGGTTGAAACAAACAAACAAAAACAACCTGCCACCCAAAAAACAAACAAACAAACCCTACTAACAATGAAAGCTATCCAAAAGTGGGGGCCTTAGCAGGGAGTGGATTCTCCTTAACTAGAGGTCTCCATAATCCTCTCTTTACCTTATGAGGTTGCCCTCCCAGCCAAGATGGTTCCACTGTTTCTGAAATGTAGCTTCTAGGATCAAAGGTCATAATACTTTGTCACCAAAGGCTTCACCTTTGTTTTTCTCAGTTTTCTAACTCATAGATGAAATGTTTTGACCAGTATGGATTTGGCAATATTACCTTCTGGTCCTCTCTGAGCCTCTAAGTATTTATTTTTGAGGAAAATGAATACATTTCCTTCATTGTAAGGAATTAAGATAATCAGACTTAAAGAAAATAATGAATCATATTTCTGAAACATATTTTTATTTAGCTTAGTTGTCTAAAGCCCCTCACCAGGTCCAGGTGCATGGCTCCTACCATTCTAATTTCAGTTATGGGCCTAGAATTTCAGCTATAAGCTCCTATTACACCAATCTTCCCCTAGGAACCACGGCATTTATTCCCTTTAGCACACTATCCTGTGGCCTGGGTTCCATGCAGCTTTGGATTCCCTGGGCATTAGTCTATTGGTATATTATAAATCTATGACATATCTGTAGTCAATTGGGAAATGAGCCAAACTCTTGACTTATGTAGGCTGCTCCTCCCCCAAACTCATCCAGGTAATCACTGAATTAAAGGCCTACCTCTCTTACAATGTTGTTGTTCAGTCATGTTTGACCCTTTGGGACCTCTTCTGGGGTTTTCTTAGCAAAGATATTGAAGTGGTTTGCCACTTTTTTCTCCAACTTGTTTCACAGATGAAGAAACTGAAGCACACAGGGTTAACTGACCTGCCTAGGATCACACAGCTAGTAAGTGTCTGGGGTCAAATGGCTTGGCTGACTCCAGGTTTGGCACTCTGTCTACTGTACCACCTATTTGCCCTTATCTCACCAGGACCTAGCCAATTTCTTATCACTCGCCCCAACCCCTGCCCCCATTCCAGGTCACAACTATACCCCATTCCTTTTTTGCACGTCGTAACATTTTTAAAAATTAAGTTTTATGATTTTTTTTTTGTTTTTAAATCATCTGTCTTTCTAAATGTATCCTTCTCTTCCTCTCTTCCCATCCTCCAACGTAGCACCTGCCCAGTGAATCATCCCTCATAATAAAGAACAAAACAAACCAATGAGAAGAAAAGAAGTTTAGGAAATACATTGATTCTGCTGGATATACAATGTTCCATCCTCCCAGAACCTCACCTCTGCAGAAATTATGTCCCTCCATCTAAAAAATTTGTAGCAGATTGGAGAGAGAATACAAGGGGAAGGCCTAGAAGGTATAGATAACTGTTCTTCCTATGCACTCAACAAAATAAGTGTAGCCTGTATAAACTTTGTTTATAGAGTGTTTAAGCTGTTCATTCCAACTCCCACTCTCATTGCTGAGGCAGGTTCCTCAGGAAGGCTACATTTCTCCCCTTGAGATTCTAGGGGTTGTATGTTCTAGGGTTCTGAAGGTTGTGTGTCTCTTCTCTAATATAATCTTCTCAAGCCTCTATTCCAGTGGTTCTCAACCTGTGGGTCACAACCCCTTTGGGGAGTTGAACAACCCTTCCACAGGGGTCGCAGGGGTCTCCTAAGACCATCAGCAAACACATATTTCCAATGGTCTTAGGAACCGAGACACCACTCCTCTTTCCATCTCCAGATGAGTCCACTCACATACAGATACATCCACATATGAGTATTAAAGGGCTGTGGCATTAGGAAGGTTGAGAACCACTGCTCTATGAGTCCACTCACATACAGATACATCCACATATGAGTATTAAAGGGCTGTGGCATTAGGAAGGTTGAGAACCACTGCTCTATTCCGTTCTGCTCTATGTCCCCTCCTCCATTAACCACCAGAGATTAATACCTTAGTTGTGTTTAACAATTAGTATCAATTATCTCTTATTAAAGGATATTGATTGAAAAGATATAGCAAGAGCAATAGTTACAAACATTCTCACCCCCCCCCCCCCAAGGAACCTTGGGGCCCAAACTGTTGGTCCCATTGGAGAGTGGACTCAGATTTTTTTTTTCTCTTAGAAATTTTTTTTTACTTAAACACCAAAAAGATTATTTCCATACTCACCACAAAATGCAATTAGAGTATTCTATATGAAACTCTGAATCTCCATTCATAGAGATTGTAAAAAACGTTTGTAATAAATTCAACATTATACTTTTAAAACTGTCCTGCTTGTTCTTCCTTCTGAACATCTTCCTGTTGTTGCTGTTTTTTCTGTGCACTTTAAGAAATGTCACAAAGGCCCTCTTTTAGGGGGAATCACTATTGCTAACCTCCTCTTACTCCTAACTGTCCTTTTTTGAAAAACTAAACAAAACAAAAAAAGATGAGAGAAAGGAAAAAAAACAAAACACTAACAGCCCTGTAACAAGTAAGCATGGTCAGGTTAAATAGATCCATACAGAGGCCTTGTCCAAAAGACCCTGTCTTTGCACCTTGTAGCCATCAGCTCTGCCAGAAGGTGGGTTAAATAGGCTTCATTGTGGGTCTTCTGGAGACATGACTGCTTGTTGCATTAACAGCACTTTCAAAGTTGGGTTGTTGCTGTTGTTTTTACAATGTTCTTGTTTGTACAATATACATTGTTCTGCTAGTTTCACTCACTTTACATCAGTTCATACTACTCAGGATTCTCTGAAATTGTCTCATTCTTCATTTCTTACCCCACAATTTCTTGCCTTCAAATACCATGATTTCTTTGGCCAGTTCTCAATTGTCTAAGAAGAGATCTAAGACACCTTCTTAGATGCTAATTTTTTGCTTTTCTCTCCCCTCTCTCCACTTTTCCATTCTCCTTTCAGAATTAGAAAGTTGTTTTGCTTATGCCTCTTACTTTTCCAGTATCACCACCCTCTTAAACACCGCCCTTCCCTATCCCAAATATTTTCCTGTTTAGTTTCATGTATTTCATGTATTTCCATGTATTTCCACATTATTTTTTTTGTGTGTGTGTGTGTATGTGTGTGTCCTCCTTTTTCCATTTCAGTTAGTCGTGAGACTGATGTCAATATCTCCTTTCCCTTCCTCCATGCTTGTACCCTCTTCTTATGTACCCCAATTATAAGAAATAACAAGTTCCATTCGTTCCTCCTCCTTTCTACACCAATGCATTTTTAATCTTCCCTTTTCTCCTCTTAAAATCCTCAAAACAGAACCAACCCACCCCCAAGTCTTTTTCTTTCTTTCTTTTTAGTTTAACTCCTTCCGTGAAGACATCAAGATTTTGTGGAGACATTTCTTTTTTGGCCTGTTACCTTTCATCTACTTTCAGTTGCTTGAATAATTCCCTTTTTCTGGGTTTCTCCTGACTGTTGAGTTTGTATTTCAAAGTTCCTACTTAGCTCTCTGGTCTTTTTGTTAGAAATGCTTGAAAGTCCTTTATTCCATTAGAGGTCTATTTTCTCCTGTAGGATAATACTTGGCTTTGCAGGAGAAGTTATTTTTGGTTGTAAGTCTATCTCTTTTACCTTTTGGAATATTATATTCCTTCTCTCATTGATAGTAGATGCTGCCACTTCACTGTCTGGCTTCCAGCAGATCCTAGCTCTTGAACTTCTGGTAGCTCCCTGTCTTGATCTCACAAGGTCACATCTCCAATCTGTTTTATCTAAAAGAAGGAAAGAATGGATATAATAGTGAGAGAGAAGTCACAATATATATTGTATTCGGAGTGAGACAGAGCCTGAGATGCTTTCCTGACCCAGAGGCTCTGTCCAGCTTTTCTTCCTTGCTCAAATTTTAGCTCGGTCTGCCTTAGAATATGAGTTTCTTGAGGGCAGGGACTATTTTCATTTTTTTTTTTTTTTTTGCTTAGCATGGTGCTTGGCCCGTGTTGTTGTTGTTATTAAGTCATTTTCAGTTGTATCTGGCTCTCCACAACCCCATTAGATGTTTTCTTGGCAGAGATACTGGAGTGTTTTTTAATTTTCTTCTCCAGCTTATTTTACAGGTAAGGAACTTGGGGAAACAGGGTTAAGAGACTGACCCAGGGTCACACAGTTAGTGTCTGAGACTGGATTTGAACTCATGAAAAGGAATCTTCCTGATTCTAAGCCCAGTGCTTTATATTTTGTGCCATTAGCTGCCCTGCTTGGCACATAGTAGGTACTTAATTATGCTTGTTGACTTGACTTGAAAGAACCAGCCCAAGTAACTTGTTTTGACTGGTTAGAACTTTTTGAATGCTCCCTAGCTGTAGTTCCACAACCAATCAAAAAACAAACAAACAGAAAAGGGTCTTTTATCACATGGTGGTTGGGTCAGAGGACCAGGACCAGTTACAGAATGTGCTTGATACAAATTTGGGGGTAGTACCTTTCAATGTCATCATGTCTTTAAGGCAGGCTTCTCAGCCTGTTCTATGTGGGAGTTTCATCAGCTGTGCATTCTATGCTTGCTTACCAATGCCCTGTTATGCTAGGATATATTGCCTATATATCTCTAGCCCATCTCATTGACTTGCAAAAAACAGTCCTCAGCATTTATCTCCATGGGAGATTCTAATGTTAAGGGAAAACACAAAGTGATACTTAACTGGGAATCCACTTCATCCTAATTTGGCCACATCCTACCTGTATGACCTAGGACAAGTCACTCAACCTCTCTTGGCCTCACTTTCCTCATCCATGAGATAAAAAAAGTCAGACTAGACTTCTAAGGTCTTTAATAATACTATATCTGTGAGGCATGTGTGAGAAATGCTAGCAGTTTGATTTCCACTGATTCTGTAGGAACAATGGATGTTCCAAAACCAGATGTTACACAGAACGTGCAAGAAGGTGTAAATCAGGATGGGGGGGGGGGGAAGGGCAGAGTGACCCTATCCAATCATATAGCTGGAAGAAATCTGTAAGTTTCCCCTTGGAAGAGGGTCAAAGGATGGTCCCCACCTTTTCATTAACATGAATGCTTAACTAGCCTCATACATATTCGCTGACATGCCCCACATAGAATTAGAACCTCATTATCTGATCATGTGTCAGCTCGTGTTGGGAGGAAGGAACACATGAAGGAGCAGATATGTAATGGGCAGGTCAGAAAGATTGTAAACCGGAAGAGCTGAAACCAATCCCAGTTCTGAAGGGCAGGAAATTTGAATGGAAGCAACATAAAAGGGTTTGCATTTTTTTCATTCTCTGTAGCAATTTGAAGGTATCCAAGAAGGTCACTTCACTAACTTACTCCATTTTAATCACACTATTCATACCTTCAAAACTCTCTAGGGTCTTTCCGTCACTACGTTCTTGAGGTTTAGAGTTTTGGTTCTGCTATATTTCGTTTTATGTATCCACCCTTGCTTACCCTTCCCTCCCTCCTCTTCAACTCTGTTTGGTTTAATCCCCACCTGCCTGGCCTTCAATTTACCTGAATACAATGGCATTCAAAGTCCTAAACCTGGTCCTGTGAGAACTATCACTGATAAAAGACAATGAGGATATGAACTCAGGTTCTCTGACCCCTAATCTACAACTCATTCCATGACATAATGTATTTCTTACAATGGGCTTCAATAACAGAAGCTCAAACATGGACTTTTTATTAAAAAACTAAACAGAGGAGGGAGTGCATGCTTGTGTAAAGTCTTTGAGGCAAGGGAAAAAATGCTAGATTCAGGAAGCAGCAAACAGGACAATGTGGCTATAATACATTGTGAATGAAGCGGAATAATGTGGAATAAGTGAGCGAGCTTAGGATGGGAATTAAATGCCGACCGAAGAAGTTTGTATTTTATCATAGAGGCAGTAAGGAGCTCCTGAAGGTCCTTGAACAGGGAAAAGAAATGATCAGATGTGTGCTTTAAGAAGATTACTTTGACTGCCATGTGGAAGATGGATTGAAGAAGGAGGAACCAGGAGACCAGTCATCTAATTAGGCTGTCAAAATTGTGTAGGGGAGTGTTGGTGAATGGAGAAGAGAGGACAGCAGTATGGGATGTTAGGATTGTAAAGAATTCATGCTCTAGGGACTCAGGGATAAAGGTTCCTTCCCTGGAGTATAGATGGCACTTCCACTACAGGGGATAAATAAATATTAGGAGGAAACAAAAATAAGGAATGTCTCAAGTCAAAAAGGAGGAAATGAACAAGTGGTCCAGGTCTGGGAAAGAAGCTGATAGATAAAGGGGGTTAAGCTTCTCCTGGATTGAAGCTTTATTTATATATAGATGATCTAAAAAAAGTGGGGGAAAGGTGATGGTCCATGGTGAGGAGAAAGAACCAGAAAGAGGAGGAACATAATATGATCTGAGTGATCCACTGGTAACACTCAAACTCAATCCCCATTTTTTCTTATGTCAATTCTTTCCTACTCCCTCTCTGCTTGGGAAAGGGTGAGGTAAATGAGGGGTATGATTTCTTTCTCCTTTAGGATCCTTCCTCTCCCTGCTATTTTACTCCCAACCCCTCACCCCCAGCTCTGCTGCTTGTCAAGAACAGGGGATCTATTTAAGTTTATTTATGTGCCAGGAAATGAGGGGCCATGTTTTGCTTATTCAACCAGCATGTTACACTGTCAAGAAGGTGCTAAGCTTCATACTCTTTAGTTTTTTCTTCTTTCTTTCTTTCTCTTCCTCCTTCTCCTCTTTATCTTTCTTCTTCTTCTTCTTCTTCTTCTTCTTCTTCTTCTTCTTCTTCTTCTTCTTCTTCTTCTCCTTCTCCTCCTCCTCCTCCTCCTCCTCCTCTTCCTCCTCCTCCTCCTCCTCCTCCTCCTCCTCTACTTCTTCTTCCCAACTTCTCTCTGCAAATTCCAATGGGAGATAATATTTACCTAAAATATTCACTATGGAAATATGACATGACAGATGGGGGTGGAGAAAACTTTCCCTCCTCCTCCCCATCTATCTTTTCTAGAGAATTGAAAAGGGGGAACCTGGGATCTCCAAACACAATTGATTTAAATTCAGGGAGGATGGAGGAAGAGAAATAGGAATGGCTGTTTAATTTTCTCTTATAAAAGGGCATAATGTGAGCTTGGCTCTCTGGGAATATCATAGGGGCAGAGGTTAGCTATGGGAGTCATACAGAAAGAATGGTGGAGTGGTACAGTGATGGAGGCAAGGTAAATTTAGAGGTGGAGGATGGGATGTGTGTGGTGCTGGCTTGAGTAATGTACTATTTTAGTCACAGAGCCATTTGGAAGATTTGATGAAAATTCTGCTCTGTAGAGTATAAGAATTACTATTAGTTTAGGCAACCTCTCTAAAGCAGGTCAGGTATATTCATAGGATGTCAAATTGCTAGGCAGTATTTTCAGGTAATAGCCTGTGACTGCTCCCTTATTACCTGAGAACATGCAAAAAGTACAAATTCCCAAGTCAGCTACTGGGTAAATGAGGTAGTGAGGTGGTGCAGTAGAGAGTGGTGGTCTGGAGTCAAGAAGATCTGAGTTCAAATGCAGCCTTGGACATATACTAGTTGTGTGACCCTGGGCAAGTCATTTAACTTCTGTTCATTTCTTTCCTCAACTGTAAAATGGGGGTAAGAACAGCATCTACCTCACAGGCTTGTTGTGAGGATCAAATGAAATAATATTTGCAAAATGCTTAGCACATTGCCCGGCACATAGAAGGTGCTATATAAATGGTTATTCCCTCCCCTTCCTCCTAAATGCCTAGTTGTTCTTTGTGTGGGTCAGTCTTTATGCTTATTCTATCTAGGAGGGTTCACCTGCTGATCTACAAGAAGTCAGATGTATTAAGCTGAAAAGATGTTTGATTCCAACAGTGGGACAGAAATCCATATGTCTGAGATGGTATGATGAGTGGGGAGAAAGAGTGGGTGGCTTTCCAGAGGTCATGTCACAGCTTTCTGGAAAAAAGGGACATTGATGAGGGGTGCTGAGAGAAAATGGGAAGTGCAGGGGAATTTATCATTGCTTTAGAACAGGAGGGATTTTAAATATCATCGACTTATCCCCTCATTTTAAATAGGAGGCAACTGAATTCCAGAAAGGCCAACAACTTGCCGATTGTCATATGGGCAATAAATGGGTCAGAATTTGAACTTTAGTTTTCTGACTCTAATCCTATGTTCTTTCTACTACTCTACAACAGCACTTCTTAAACTGTGGGTTGCAACAGTGAAAGGTTACTGAACGCACGACTAAAAATTAATTCCAAATCAAATGCATAATGCATAATGAATTCAAGGTGTTTCTGGCAGTGCCTGCCAATGATGCATCACAAAACTTCACTGCAGTCTTAGTTCTGAACAAAAAGCATCAGCACTTTGCATTGTATGCCTCAGGCCATGCAACACCAATGAACCCGGCCAAAACACAAAAAGGGGTTTGCTAGTGGAAAAAGTTCAAGAAACTCTGTTTTACACTGTCTTAAAAAAGGGAATGGGAAGAGGAACCCCGAGAGGAGAAAAGATGTCACTTGTATTTAGGGCATTCATGGTATTGGTCCATTTATTTCTCTGTGTGGACTTTATTCCAATGTACCAGATGCCCCATCCCTGCTCCTCTATTTCATCTACCTTTTTTCCCCTCATTCCGTGAAGCATACTTAGAAAGCCTAATCCTATTCCTTAAACTGAATGCTCACCCTGTGTGTATTGGCTTCCTCATAGTTTGGCCTTGGCCAAGCATCAAATTGTCCATTAGTTGTTTTCACATGTACATATGGGTATCAACACAGAGAGACAGATGGAGGGCATCCCAATGATTCTCAGATTCTTCCTATCCTGGAATACTCTCCTCACCCATGTACCTCCTACAGTCAGTCTCTTAGAACCTACACCACTCTTCCCTCCAACCTAAAGGTGCTATCTTGCTGTTAGATGGACAGAATAATGGTAACTTAACAACATTGTGGCATGGCATGGCATGGTCTGTCTACTTAAGTTTGGGGGATGAAGAAGAGCTCAGGCAGAAAGAGGTATTTTTAGGAAGGAACTAGCAGGGCACAAGATGAAACAGCCAGGAAAAATAATTACATGATCATATATTTAGAGCTGGAAGAGAACTTAGAAGTCATGTAATTCAACCCCAATTATTTAAGACTTAAAAAAACCTGAAGTTGAAAGAGGTTAAATGCCTTAGGTCACACAGAAAGTAAACAGTGAAACTGATTATATAGCAGAACCTAGTAGAATAATAAGGAAAAAGGAAGTTAGCTCTAAAAGTGAAGATATGGCTTGTTGATAGATTGGTGACTTTTAACTCTGCTTTTTTTTTTGGAGGAGGAAGGTAGGGCAATTGGGGTTAAGTGACTTGCCCAAGGTCACATGGCTAGTTTTTGTGTTAAGTGTCTGAGGTTGGATTTGAACTCAGGTCCTCCTGACTCCAGGGCTGGTGCTCTATTCACTGTGCCACCTAGTTGCCCCGACTTTTAACTCTGAAACTTAGTTGAGAAATAGGCTGTGCTTGACATGAAAAAAGGACTCCAGTTTAGATGATGGTAGACCAAAGGTGATTATTATTATTATTATTATGAAATGCATTAACACAGGGCCTGGTACATAGTAAGTGTGTAATGAATGCCTTTGACTGACATTGCATTCATACAGCTCTTTGCAACATGTGAAGTTCTTTCACTACCATCTCATTTGATTCTCACAGCAATTATTATTCCCCTTTTACAGATTAAGAAATTGGGGCTCAAGGAGGTTTAGAGACTTTCTCAAGATCAAATTCTAATAGCAGAGCTGGGGGTCCAAACTGAGGTTTTCTCACTCCAAGTCTAGTATTTCTTCCACCTCATCACACATTCCAACGTCATGTACCAAAGAAAAGAAGACAGGCAGAATTTCCCTCAGGATCATGCACTATGACATCACCAATGCAGGGTTAATCAGGGGAGATCTCTGCTCAACCTGAGGAGCTTAGACTGTGGGACTTTGATTGTATCTTCCTTTTACAACTTTATTGGGAAGATTAAAAAAAAAAGCTACTGAGGCATGGCCAGGTAGATGAGATGGTCAAGAGCCGGTAGAGGCTGGGGTCTCTGGTACATTGGAAGAAAGTCCACACAGAGAAATAGATGGACCAATATCAATGCCACAGATGCACTAAGCACAAGTGACATTTTTTCTCATTTTGGGGGCTCCTTTTCCCATTCTTTCTTTTAAGACAGTGTAAATGCATGTTTCATTTGGGATGAGAATATATGGTTAAGTGTCATTGATTGGAGTTGAAGTAATTGGCTCAGTTGTTGTGAATCAAAGCCACTCATTTGTGTTGGAGATATAAAGAGGAGTCTTCATTGCAGAGTCTCTCTCTCTCTCTCTCTCTCTCTCTCTCTCTCTCTCTCTCTCGGGAGGGAGAGAGAGAGAGAAAGGGAGAAGTGCAGAGGAGAGAGAATGAGGGAAGAGAGTAAAAGAAGAGAGAGAAAAGGGGGGAGAGGGATATATATATATGTATGTACGTATGTATATATATGTGTGTGTGTGAGTGTGTGTGATATATATATATATATATATATATATATATATATAGAGAGAGAGAGAGAGAGAGAGAGAGAGAGAGAGAGACAGAGACAGAGACAGAGACAGAGACAGAGACAGAGAGAGAGGGAGAGAGAGAGAGAGAGCGCTGTGCATGTCCCCAAATCCTGAAAGCTCCTGAAGAGAACCTTTACCTTGAGATGATTCCACCCAGGAGCAATTGATCTTTATCTTTCTCTTCCTGCAACTCTAGAGACCTAAGGATGATGGTCTTTATGCCCAAGAGATAGCAGGGCCAGTGGTGAAGTATCAAGGATTCATGACCCACAAGTTCCTGAACCCAGTCATGGAGAAGTAGTAACAGAGGTATATAGTACTGGAGAATACTTGCAACCACATAGCTTTAGTGGAAGGAGACCAAGGGGTGGTGATTGCTGATCTTTAGCCTCCTAGAAGGTGGGGAGGGGGAACATTTCCTAAAAAATGTTAAATTCTTAGAGAATTTAGAGACTTAATTTTTTTTTTTTGGATTTTTTTTTTTTTAGAGAGGGTAAGGGAGGGCAATTGAGGTTAAGTGACTTGCCCAAGGTCACACACAGCTAGTAAGTGTTAAGTATCTGAGGTAGAATTTGAACTCAGGTCCTTCTGACTCCAGGGCCAGTGCTCTAGCTGCCCCAAGGGACTTAGTTTTTTAGAGTGAGCAGGAAAAAGGCTCAGACAACACTAGAATGTTAAAGAGAGAATTATTCATGGCTCCTGAAAAAAGAAGAGCTGTAAGAGACTGAACCATGATAAAGGGGAATGAAGGACCTGGACTTTGCCCTTTTCTGGTACCATAAGTCACTTAGTCCAGACCCAAAGGTAAGAAAGTTGCCTTTTCAGTACCCCTAGTTTTGTTTCCCTTCCAGGAAGAGTCTAAGTCCTTGCGCTAGTGCCATATGATTAGAGGCCTATTTGCATCCCTGAGGTGAAGGAACTCAATGGAATGTTGAGGGTTCAGTTCTCCAACAAGGCCATGTTAATTTTCCTCCTCAGGGGAGGCCAAACCACAAGGTGGTGCTTTGAGTCTAAGGAACTCTATATGATTATGGGAGGAAGGTGGGACTCCCTGAAAAGGGAGGACAATTAGATCAGTTCTTTATGAGCTATTATGAATCCTTTGTATTTTCTGCATTCTGTCTTTAGGGTAAACTAGAAGCTATCTTAGGCAATGGTAGATATTGTTTCCTAAGTGCCTGCATAGGAGTTGGAGGCCTTTTATCCCCCACATGTGTGGAGAACTAAAGTTAGGTTATATTTAAGTTGTATGTTGAAATTTCCCATAGACTACTCTGGATGGAAGCTATCAATCCAAAGAGTTAGGATTTTCAGAACCATTCCAAAGCCCAAACCCAATTCATTTAAGTCAATAACTTGGGGTATTGGGTCATAGGTTATGAAAATATCACTATACCTGGAATCCAGTATCTTTCTTTCAAGGAATGTAAAGGAAAACCCAATCTATTATATCACCCACACAACACCCTAGTGAGATAGATTGGGACATGTATTATTCCACCTACTTTATAGATGGAAAAAAATCTACTATATCAGGCAGCTGTGTCTTCTCTTCAAAATAACTCTAGTAAATTCCTTTCCTCAGTATGTTATCATTTGCAAACACACTTAAAAACATCACTAATACTTTGCAAATAAACCAACAAGGCTCAGAGGTGGCAGAGAAAAAGTCTGTAATGTGTCCCTTCACATAAACCTGTATGCCTTGGTAAAGTTGGAAGGTTTGATTTGAGGTGTGTGACCAAAGGGCTCAGGTAACATCAAATTCTTTTTTATAATAGTTCCTTATGCCTATTATTGTTATTTCATCTCCATTTATGAGTATATCTCTTCTCCCTCCCTTATCCATTTTTAGCCACCCTAAATAGCAACGTATAAAAAAAGGAAGGGGAAGAGGGAGGGGGAGAAAAATTTAGTTCAACGAAATCAACCAACACATTGACTTTGTCTTAGAGCATATGTTCCATACCAATATCCCTCACTTCTACACAGAAGGGTGTGTGTGTGTGTGTGTGTGTGTGTGTGTGTGTAATTTCTTGTCTTTTCCCTGGGACCAAAGTTGAACATTATAACTTCACAGTGCAGAATAGCTTTTAAGCAAAGAATCCTTTCCAAAGAGATGTATTCCCCAGGGAAGAACCATAAAGTTCTACTGGAAGTGAGAATTTGATGTCTGAGTGGAGAGAGTAGTGAGAACCCTTACAAAATGGAGAAGAGTCTGAGTGAAGAAGCATTTGACTGGTACTCCTAGCTATCTCAGATGCATTACCAATTACAGTAGGAAGGTCTTTGTGTCTAAGGAAGTGATACTCTATAAATCCTCACTAGGAGCTCTGAGGAACTGTTGCCCCAAATGACCTAGCCCCCTTTCACCTTTCCAGTCTTCTTATACCCCCTTCTTTGTGCTCTAGGATCCAGTGACACAGTGAACAATAGTTCCTTACATACAACACTCTGTCTCTCGAGTCTTAGCACTTTTTACTGGCTATCCCCAAAGCATGTAATTCTGTCTCTCCTCATCTTTACCTCCTGGCTTTCCTGGCTTATAAAATCCTACCTTTTGCATAAAGGCTTTCTCACCTCCCTTAATGCTAATGTATTCTCTCTGAAATTACCTTCAAGGTTCTCTGGAGATGATCTGTGGATTCTTTTTTTTTTTCTTTTTAAAGAAAATTTATTTCATTAAATATTTCCCAATTACATGTTCATTTTTAAACATTCATTTTAGAAAATCTTGAGTTCCAAATTCTCTCCCTCCCTCCCTCTCCATATCCCCTCACTGAGAAGGCAAGCAGTTCGATGTAGGTTGTATGTGTATAGTCATGTAAAACATGCAAAACATATCCATAATAGTCATGATGTGAAGGAAAACATAGACAAGGAAAAAACCTCAAGAAAAATAAAGTAAATAAAAAAAAGAATGCTTCAATATGTATTCAGATACCATCAGTTCTTTTTTTTGGGGATGCATAGCATTTTGCATCATAAGTCCTTCAGAGTTGTCTTAGATCTTGTATTGCTGAGAATATCTAAGTCATTCACAACTGACCATCTTACAATATTTCTGTTACTTTGTACACAGTACATTTCACTTTGCATCAGTTCATGTAAGTCTTTCAAGGTTTTTCTAAGAGCATACTGCTCATCCTTTCTTATAGTACAATGGTATTCCATCATAATCACATACCATGACTTGTTCAACCATTCTCCAATTGATGGATATCCCATCAATTTCTAATTCTTTGCCACCAGAAAAGAGCTGTTAAAAATTTTTTTACATATAGATCCTTTTCCCTTTTTTTTTTTTTTATTTTGGGGGGTGATACAGACCTGGAAGTGCTATTGCTAGGTCAGAGTTTATGTATAGTTTTATAGCCCTTTGGCTGTAGTACCATATTGTTCTACAGAATGGTTCTATCAGTTCACAGCTCCACCAACAGTGTGTTTGTGGATCCTTTTGATTGGTACTTTGTTTTATGTGTTCAGAAGTTCTGGGCAGTTTTCTTGTATTATTTCTTGTGTTTTAGCATTTTGATTCTTTGACTTGTCATAACTTTCAGGAAAACATAATTCTTTTTTAAAAAAATTATTTATGGAGGTGACTAGGTAGTGCAGTGAATAGAGCACTAGCCCTGGAGTTAGGAGGACCTGAGTTCAAATCTGACCTCAGACACTTCTTACTAGCTGTGTGACCTTGGGCAAGTCACTTAACCCCAATTGCCCTACCTCCCCCCCTCCAAAAAGCAAAAAAAAAATTTTTTTAAATTTACTTATAGTTTACAACATTCAGTTTCACAAGCTTTTGAGTTCCAAATTTTCTTTCCCCCCTTCTCCTTCCTCTTTCCCTTCTATGGCGGCATGCAATCAGATATAGGTTCTATAAATACCTGCACATTAACCATTAGTCAAGTTGTAAAGAAGAAAAAGTTGTAAAGAAAAAAAAAGAAAGACAGCAAGTAGTTTGTTTCAATCTGCTTTCAGACTCTGTAATTCTGTCTCTGGATTGAATAGCCTTTTCCATCAGGAGTCTTTCGGAGTTGTTTTATAGCCTTGCATTGCTGAAATAAGCTCAGTCTATCAAAGTTAGTCATCACAGATAGATGTGTGTCTATAATTGTATACAATGTTTTCTGGTTCTACTCCCCTCACCCAGCATCAGTTTATTTAAGTCTTTCCTTATTATGAAGTCTGTCTGCTCCTCATTTCTTACAGCACAACAGCATTCCATTGCATTCATATACCACAACTTGCTTAGCCATTTCTCAATTGATGGGCATCTCCTTGATTTCCAATTCTTTACCACCACAAAAAGACCTGCTATTAATATTTTTGTACATTTGGGTCCTTTTCCCACTTGTATGATCTCTTTGGGATACAGCCCTAGAAGTGGTATTGCTGGGTCAAAGGGTATACACATTTTTATAGCCCTTTGGGCATAGTTCCAAATTGTTCTCCAGAATGGTTGGATCAGTTCACAGCTCCACCAACAATGCATTAGTGTTCCAATTTTCCTACGTCTTCTCTAGCATTTGTTGTTTTCCTGTTTTGTCATGTTAGCTAATCTGACAGGTGAGATGTGGTACCTCAGAGTTGTTTTGATTTGCATTTCTCTAATCAATAGTGATTTAGAGCATTTTTCATAAGATTATAGATATCTTTAATTTCTTCCTCAGGAAACTGCCTATTCATATCCTTTGACCATTTATCAATTGGGGAATGACTTGTATTCTTATATATTTGACTCAGTTCTCTGTATATTTTAGAAATGAGGCCTTTATCAAAGACCCTGGTTGTAAAAATTCTTTCCCAATTTTCCATTTCCCTCCTAATCTTGGTTACATTGGCTTTGTTTGTACAAAAACTTTTCAACTTAATGTAATCAAAATTATCCATTTTGCGTTTTGTAATGCTGTCAATCTCTTGTTTGACCATAAATTCTTCCCCTCTCCATAAATCTGACAGGAAAACTCTTCCTTACTCTTCCAGATTGCTTACATTATCAACCTTTACATCTAGATCATGAACCCATTTAGACTTTATTTTGATATACAGCCTAAGATATTAGTCTATACCCAGTTTCTGCCATACTGTTTTCCAGTTTTCCCAGCAGTTTTTGTCAAATAGTGAGTTCTTATCCCAAATACTGGAGTCTTTGGATTTATCAAACAGTAGGTTACTATAGTCATTGAATACTGTGCCTTTCATACCTAATCTATTCTACTGATCCACTACTCTATTTCTCAACCAGTACCAATTAGTTTTGATGACTGCTGCTTTATAATACAGTTAAAAATCTGGTATGGTTAGACCAACTTCCCTATCATTTCTTTTCATTAATGTCCTTAATAATATTTTGTTCTTCAGATGAATTTTGTTACTACTTTTTCTAGCTCTATAAAATATTTTTTGACAGATTGATTGGTATGACACTATATATGTAAATTAATTTAGGTAAAATTATCATTTTTATAATATTAACTTGACTTAACCATCAGCAACTGATGTTTTCCCAATTATTTAGATCTGAATTTATTTATGTGAAAAGTGTTTTGTAATCGTGTTTATATAATTCCTGGCTTTGTTTTGGCAGGTAGACTCCCAAATATTTTATAATATCTACAGTAACTTTAAATGGAATTTCTCTTTCCATTTCTTGCTATTAGGCTTTGTTAGAAATATGTAGGAATGCTGAGGATTTAAGTGGGTTTATTTTATATTCTACTAAATTTATTTATTGTCTCAAATAGTTTTTTACTTGATTCTTTAAGGATTCTCTAAGTATATTATCATATCATGTGCAAAGAGTGATAGCTTAGTCTCTTCTTTGTCTAATATAATTCCTTCTATTTCTTTTTCTTCTCTTATTACTATACTAGCATTTCTACTACCAAATTGAATAAGGACTTATAATTCTTTTTCTTTTCTTTTTGGAGGGGGAAAGGCAGGGCAATTGGGATTAATTGACTTGCCCAAGGTCATGTGGCTAGTAAGTGTTAAATGTCTGAGGCCGGATTTGAACTCAGGTCCTTCTGACTCTAGGGCTGGTGCTCTATTCACTGTGCCACCTAGTTACCCAGGACTTAAAATTCTTGAATAGTCTCTATGTATACTTACTAACTTTGAGATCAATACATTTTGCTTGGATGAGATTGAAAAGATGGGGCTGAAACTTGGGAAAGAGATTGGGATCTGAAATATAGGTTTGAGTGTGAGAGTTGAAGCTCTATAAGACTTCATTGTAGTATGGAGGTGACCCTGAATTATCAAAAACTATACCTTCAGGGCTTTGGCAGAGCTTATTAAGCTAGAAATGCTTTAAATATGGGCCTTGTGATGAATATTTAATCCTGTTACCCAAGGACAAGCTCAGTTAAATTTGGAATAATAATAATAATAATAATAATGTCTAGCATTTATATTATGCTTTAAAATTTGCAAAGCACTTTACATATTTTATATCATTTGACAACATATGTAAATATATACACATTTGGAGACATTCATAAGTGGATTAGACCCAGGGTGAAAAATATTTCAGTCACAGAAATTGTCAAAGATCTTCTTCTAGGTTGTAGGTGAATTGTAATCCTTGAAGTTTTGAAGTATTTAAATTGTAGGTGTAAGAATAGATGAGATCATTGTGGGAAAGAGCGTAGAGATGAGAGAATCAGGCCAAGGACAAAACCTTGGAGAACAGTCATATTTAGAGAGAAGTAAAAGGTGAATAGATATTGAAGAAACAGAAAGAATAGTCAGAGACATAGGAGAAGAACCACAGTAGTTCCATGTCCCAGAAACCAAGGAAAGGGAAAATTATGAGAAGACAGAGTTTTTGAAAAGTACCACATATTGCAGAGAAATTAAATTAGGATCGGGATCTTGGGGCAAAAGGTAGATATGTTTGTCAGATAGGAAGTCATTGATGATGTTTGAGAGAAATGTTTCAGGAGTGTAGGGTGAGCTGAAACTAGATTATTAGAGATTAAGTAATAAGTGAATATGGGCAGAAGAAGTAGTCAGTGAACTTGAACTATTTTTTCTGGAAGTTTGATGGTGAAAGGAAAGAGAAAGACAGACTAGTAAGGTTAAAGACAGGTACTAAAGGATGATACAGACCTGAGCATGTTTATAAGAAGGGTTAAGACAGTAAATAGGGAGAGATGAAAAGTGCTATAGAGTACATAATTGATGGGGAAGGTTTTTAAAGAGGCAAGAAGAGCTAGGATCAAGACCATGGGTAGAGGAGTGAGTCTAAGAAAGATCATTCACTTATTTCTCTTAGACAGGAAGGGAGGAGCAGAGGATAGGTCATAGTATTTCAGAACTGGAAAAGACCTCAAAAAGCTAAGTGTCTCATTTGTAAATGAAACTACAAATCAAAAATAAAATGACTTGTCTAAGGTCATAGAGTAAGTGGCAGAGATGAGACTCAAAGACAGGTAATCAAAGCTCTTCACCTCTTTGGGGCTCGGTTTCTGAATCTCACAGTCAAGACAAGTGCTCTTTCAGTTATAACTTGAGAAGATTCAGATAAATTTTGAAGTGGATAAGAGGGAAACTGAGGAAACTCACTTCAGATGGCCTTGATCTTTTTAGTCAAATAGTAAGTGAGGTTATTTGCTAAGAGCGAGGCTGTGGGCATGGGAGCTTTAAGAGTAGAGGAATGGTTTGGAAGAGCTCTTCTGAGGAATCTGATACAGTAAATGAAACATTTCTGCAGTAAGGACCCAAGTAAGATTAGCTAGCTTTGATCTGTAGTAGGCCCACTCAGCGTAGTTTCTGAACTTTAAACAGTAATGTCTGGGAAACTACAAGTGGGAACAGAGAGATAGGAGAATGAGAATCACATCTGATTGGGGACTGGCTTATTGTAGACAGTCATAGGCAAGGGAATTTTGGAGGTTATTAAGATCAGAGTTTTCTATGGGTTGCGTGGGATAGATTGGAGTATGTAGTTCTGTCTGTGATTCTGAATTTATGTTCACATGAACACTCTTTAATAAATAAAATTCATAGATCTTCATTCTAGCTTTTTCCCTTATAAGCTCCTTGAAATATATTTAGATGCCATGTTTGGCCACTTCAATAGATTATCCAATTTGTGGATCAGCTGGCCTCTGTTATTTTTCCTATCTTTTCTTACTGCAGTATGCTTTTTAAGCATTTCACTGTTCTTAGTACCTCAGTGAGTGAGTAAGAAAAGGGAGAGGAGGAATGCAGGTGAGTCATCTCTGTTTCTTATTAACAGCTCTGGTAAAAGGTTTGTTGTGGGAGAAAAGTTCATTTGTTATGTTTCATTTGTAGCTTATGTTGGTAAGTGCTGAGAATATTGGGATTTTCACAGGACTAGAGAAAATGGCAGCATCCCAGTCCCTAAAGAATTTATAACCTAAGGAAAGATAAAGACACCTAGAAAGAAGAAATTATTGACCTAAGTGACTTCTATAGATTTTTTTTTATCCATGTTATCCAGTAGGGATATTGTAGAAAGGGTATTATAAGTAACTGTGGGATATAATGAATAAGGTATCTCATTTCAGTTTAGAAGATTGAGGGCTAGAGTCCTAGAGGAAGTGTGGTACAGTGGAAAGGGTTCTGGATTTGGAGTCAAAGGACTTGAGTTCAAGTCTTGACCTTTCCATTTACGTTTCCCTGTATGACTTGTCACTCTTTGGATCTGTTTTCTCATCTTTAAAAAAGGGGGAGGAATTGGACTAATAGTCTATAATTTAATTACTAGATTATCTAGTCCTTTGGGCTCTAAAGTCATGAGCTGGTAAATTTATGGGATGCCTTTTTTAGGTCTGGGTTGACTGGACTTGGTATCAGGAACGAATCTTGGTCTTGTCATTTACTAGACGTGTGACCTAATTCAGCTCATCTTCCTTCTTTGTACTTCATTTTCTTCATCATATGTCAAAACTGGTCTCACTCCTCTGACTTGAACTTTAACTACCAAGTTGGGCTCCTAGAACAACAAGTACACCTTGTGTTCCGGGGTAAACCTGTGAGTTAGGACCTACTCCTAACACTATATTTCACAAACTCCCTTGGGGTGCTTCCCATTAACAGTCAGCCAGTAGACTAAATTAGCTCTTAGAAAAGAATTTACTCAAATGCCTTAAAAGGTTATAAAACAATATAAAATATAAAACCATAGTTATAAAATAAGAAGTTATAATATGATATATGACAAGTTATAATACATACATACTATTAATAATATATGTAATATATAAGTTATAATATAACAGTTATAAAACATTCTTCACCTCCCCACCCCCCACATCAACCTGACTATACTCCCCAACAAGTACACACGGAATTGAGGCAGGGGATGGTAGATACAGACTTAAAGAATAATGGTAGGGAGGTGCATACGAACACACACGGCCAGAGAAACTTTTGATTCTGGAACTGACTGGCCTTAATAACCATTCTTTCTCCATAGAGTCCCCACAAAGTTCCCCATGTGTTATAATGTCAGTGCCAGTCATGGAAGAGACACTCTGCTGCTAGGCTGGGCTGGCTCCTCACAGATCACAGCATCTTAGCTAGATGGGTGATTCAGTTTTGCTTGCTCCTTAAAGGGCATGGCATCTTTTCTGGGCAGGTCAACCTGGACAGGTCATCTGGTCATTGAACTGACACCTCACAGAGCACGGCTGCTATAGGGTTGGGTTGAGTTGGTCTGGTTGTCGCTTCATATTCAGTTGAGATCCTCAGAGTCTTACGCTCCCTTCTAAATTGTAGAAAGCTTCATTGGTAACCACAAAGAATGTTTTATTGTCTTTGTTTTCGCCCCTTCTGAATTTTAACTTTGCTGGAGTATTCAACAGTATACTTACCTATAAAAAAAGGAGGCCAAACTGAGTTATCTCTAAGGGACTCCCCAGCTCTGACTCCTATTGCCCTCTCAGAAGGTGACTTCACTTTTCCTCTTCATTGAAAATAATTGATTTTCCTCTTGTCTGCCTCAGTTTCTCTAAATTTTCACATTGTAATGAAAAGATGTAATGAAATGAAAATGTAACTTGTGTGTTAAGCCTGAAATTTTGTGATTCTATGATTTTATTCTTCAGTAGCCCTGGCAATTGAGAGTTGGGTAGATATTGATTTCTAGTTCATGGGAAGCTTACATGTTATAAACTTCAATAAAACCCTTATATAAACACCATGACCTTTTTGTTCCAGGTATGATCATGAAGAGAAGGGAAAGAGTTCACCAGATTTCTTTGCACATCCTCCATAACAGTTAACTATGGCCCTGGGGTTCCATTTGGGGTCCTTGAGCCTGTCCCTGTAGATCTGGTTTTTTCTTCTGCCCAGAAACTATTTTATGAATGTATTTAGGCTTTCACTCATTTCCCCTCTCACTCCTCGGTTCTCTCTGTCACATGGCTAATACTTGCTTTGTGTTTTTCCCCCTTCAGGATCTCTTCCCTTGCCTCTCATCTTTTTATCTAAACCATTTAAAATCATAATAAATCATAAAGCTTCCATGACACCCTTAAACCATCCCAATTCTTGTTTCTCTTACAAATGAGGAACCCTGAAGTCTTTTGTTGTACTAAAATCCAGAACCTTAACTATTGACTATTGTCCCTGGGTCAGCTGGCAGTAGCAGAGGCCCTATGAATCGCTTGTGGTGTATAGTCGGTCAATAAACATTCATTAAGCACCTACTATGTTCTAGGTCCTATGCTAAATTCTGTGTCGTACGGGATGGAACAAGGGGAGACTGAGGAAGTATGTCCCAGACAATTACAAGATTTCTGAGCAGCTGAAGGAAGATAATGTATCCTGGAATGACTTTGGGCAGCTAGGTGGCTCAGTAAATAGAGTACTAGCCCTGGAGTCAGGAGGACCTGAGTTCAAATCTGACCATAGACACTAGCAGTGTGACCCTGGGCAAGTCACTTAAGGGACCCTGTCAGCCTCAGTTCCTCATCTATAAAATGAGCTGGAAAAGAAAATGACAAAGCACTCCAGCATCTTTGCCAAAAAACCTCAAGGAGGTCAGAAGAGTCTAGCATGACTAAATTGACATAACAGCACAACAAAGGAATAACTTTAGGGGAGTGAGGGGAAGTGCCTAATACACAAGGAAGTTCCTCCTCGAAATTTCTTGCTTTGGGGCACAGCCATAGTGGCTTCACCTTAGCTATGGCTCTTGGGAATGTCGAACAGTTATTTGACTCCCCCTCTCTAGAGATTCAATAGGTTCCATCTACTTCCTAAGAACACTTCCATCTTAATTTTAAAATATCTCCCACCAATGGACCAGGGGGCTCTTGCCTGCCTTCATTTTCAACATTTTTTGATGTGTATGTGTGTGAATGTGAAGTATTGTCTTTAAAAAACATTGAAGTTTCAAAGCAGGTGGGGTGTGGGTTAAACACCGTTCTAAATGGCAGGCCTGCTGTTCATGGGGAGGAAGAGTGGCCTGGAAGTTTAAAAATAACCTGAACATTATAGACTCCTGTGAGTTCTACAGCCCAGAGCATTATGAGTCTGTGGGTGTTTTACCTGCTGGAGTGCCGGCAAGAAAACAAGTTGAGAAGCAGGAGGATTTTGTTTTGCTAGATCCTTCCATGGCATATGCATTGAAAGCGGTTACCCACCCACCCACCTCCCACTTCTCTCCTTCCCTCCCCCATCCCTCTACAGCCATATTTGATTTTCAGAATCAATGTTCTTGACTGGTGGAATAGCAATGTGATTTTTTGATTTCCTGAGCCTAAAGGCATAACAGAATAATACTGAAGATTCCAGTGGTCACCTACTGCTCTCTTCCTTTTGACTACTCCATCCTGACCTCAAACACACACTTCTCCTGTTGAAGTCATTTGCCTCAGGAGGTAGTGAGTTCTGAAACATGGGAGCTGCTCAACAAAAAAGTTGGATGGTCATTCTGAGGGATGTTAAAGAAATAATTCATGCTTTAGGTATTGATTGAACTATATGATCTCTTCCAGGTTTAAGAATAAATCTATGCATCAGATTTGTCCACTGCCAACAGAGTTGACTAAATGCTGAATTGAGACTCAGTAAAGTGGCTTGCTTCTTGTATGTACATACATTTGTGTGTAAGCATGTATGCTCCCCACTGCTACTCCAAAACTCATGTCATTGATACGTGCAGCAGAAAGCTAAGAATTAGAGAACTCATAAATGATTGTATTTTAGTAGAGAATGAATGGAAAAATAGCATAGTAGGGAGCTTTAGTGTTCCTTGTCAGTATTTTGATTCAAGTTGTTCTGCTTGGTTTCAGAGGAGGGAACTAAGAATAAAGGGTGGAAGTTATAGAAAAGCAGATTTTTGTTTAGCATAAAGGAAAAACTTCGTAACAGCTAGAGCTTTTTGGAAGTGGAATGGGCTGATTCAAGTGGTAGTGAGTTCCCCGTCACATAATACATCTGGCACATTGCTCTGAAGAACGTCCAATGAAAGGGGGTGTGTGTGTTAGTGTAGGGTGGTGGGGGTGATGGGTGGGTAGGAGGTATTGTTTTCTTTTGAGAAATGTCTCAGCGTTTTCTTTTCTTTCCTCTCCACATTCTTTTCTTCTCCATGCTCTTGTCTTGTTCTGTCTAGTCTTGGCTCATGTTGGCTTATCTCCTCTTATCTTCTCTCTTCTCTTTTCTCCTTTTCCTCACCTTCCCTTTCTCCCTTTCTTCCTATCCTTTTGTATTCTTCAAGCTGTGGACTTAAAAGCTTTCAGTACTCCCAAAGTTGTCTGATCCAAGGAAAAGTCTGATCGTTATCCTCCTACTCTGGGCTCTGCAAATTACTGATCTGACTTTGGGTCTGAGCAGTGTCCATAGGCTTAACAAGGTTGGAGTTTCAGTACCCTGCTGCTGGACTCAGCCACTATTAGCTATCTGGAAAACTCTGCTGATTCACAGTGATAGAACTGCAGGCCCCTTTTTAGGGGCATTTTGAAGTTTAGAATTCCTACTTTGGCTGTTTTGTCACAGGGTTCAGATTGGGTCGTTGGCTAGAACTGATGTTGTTCTGCTTCTGGGTCAAAGACAACTAATACCTTTTTTTTTTTGCTTTTTTTTTTTGGAGGGGAGAAGGTAGGGCAATTGGGGTTAAGTGACTTGCCCAAGGTCACATGGCTAGTTTTTGTGTTAAGTGTCTGAGGTCAGATTTAAACTCAGGTCCTCCTGACTCCAGGGCCAGTGCTTTATTCACCATGCCACCTAGCTGTCCCTAAATAATACTTCTTAACTTGCTCTGTGCTCAGCACACAGCCTAAAGTCCACAAGCACTCCTTACCCTGGAAGGCTTCAGTCCAATCTTTAATCTTCCCTGAATCTGTGATTCAGAATTGTAGAGTAAGAGACAGAACTGCTAGTTTGCAGCTGTTTCTGTACTCTGTAAAAGGTTAGATTCCTCTGTTTGAGTCTAGGACACTTCTTGCCTGGGTACAGGCCTTACCTTATGATTATTATAGATATGTTTTGCCTCACTACATATATACATATATATGTATGTATATATGTATGTATGTATGTATAAAAGCTAGAATTAATTGTTTGCTTTCTCAATGGGGTGGAGAGGGGAGGGAGGGATAGAATTTGAAACTCAAAGCTTAAAAAATGAATGTTAAAAGTTATTTTTATATGTAACTGGGGAAAAAATAAAATACTAAATTAAAAAAAAAACAAGCCTTTCCTTGTACTGGAATGTTCCTCATTGCCATTCTTGGTTAGACTCCATCCTAAAGGTCCTCTCTCTTTGTCTCTCTTGGCTCACTTGCACTGGAGAGCTGACTCACTGTGACTTTTATTGAATTACCTAATTAGGACTAGATTTAACGCATTGTTTAGATCTGTTTGAAGTAGTTGTTGGAGGGGCAACTCAACTGTATTTCTTCTTGCTCCCCAGTAAGCATCTATTAAGTACCTGCTATGTTCCTAGAACTGTACTACATTCTGGATGTACAAAGAAACGGGGAAAAAATAGTCCCTGGCCTTAACTCTAGTGGACTTGACTACAATATTGTACAAACATGACATATGCAGGATAACTTGGCAATAATAATCAGAGGGGAAAACATTAGCATTGACTCCTTAAGTCTGGGAAAACCTTGTTGTGGAACTGGCCTTCTTGCCTTCTTGACCGGGACTTTAAAGAAGCCAGGGAAGTCAGGAATCTGGGATGAGGAGAAACAGAATTCCAGGCTAGAAGGCTATAAAACTAGGAAGTTAGTTTCTCTCTCCCCCCACCACAGTTTCAAGATAGATTGAGATGGATTTTGCAGGTCAGGCTAAGGAATTTTGATATTATTCAGTAGGCATTGAGGAATTATTGAATATGTTGGGGCAGGGAAATTATATTATGAATATATTTTAAAAGTTTTTTTTCTATGGAACTAGAAGGGGTTTTAGGTATCATCTTATCCAGACCCCACACATACTAAAAAGAAAACTGAGACTCATAGTTATTAAAAGCCTTGCTCAGTCATACAACTAGTCAGTGGCAGTGCTGGGCCTTGAAATCAGATCTGTTGAATTTATGGCTCTCTCTTTTTTTTCCCTGGGCTAACTCATGGACAGTGATCTAGACCTGGATCAGAAAACAATGGAGAGAACGGGTTGGATTGTGTTTGGGAAATTGTACAGTGGTTTTAATTATCTTAAATTGCTTCCTGAAGCATAAAATAGTTTTCCTCCCAATATTCTTCCAAACATATAAATATGAATAGCCTTGGAAGGAGGGAAACATTGTCAATAACACTCGGGTAAGTCCATCCATTAGAATGTGAACATCTTGAGGGAGGGGATCATGTTTTTGCTTTTCTTTGGATCCCCAGTGTTTTTCTTAGTGCTTGGAAGACAGTAAGTACTTAATAAATTTGTGTTAACTGATTGGTGAGAAGCATTGTGGTAGAGCAGAGAGAGGACTGGATTCAGAGTCAGAAAGACCTGGGTTCAAATTCTTACTGTGATGCATGCTATGTGGACCTGTAGAAGTCACTTCATTTTTTAATGCCCCAGGAAACCCTATTAATTGCAGAACAGTTGCCACTTGTCATGGGCAGAAGAGATTTCCTTACCAGGAATTCTCTATACCAATGAAATTACAGGTTAATCCAAAAGTGAAATCAAACAAACCGACATCTTCTGGTGATGTCATATCAACGGAAATCTTGAAACACAATAACCTCTGAAGGATTAAAACTTCAGGTGATCCAAAGGGAAACAGAGTGATGCTTTTAGGGTATCAGTAACCTATAGCCTATCATCAAGGCTATTATCCAGGAAATATTTTATTGGAAAAAGAGATAGACTGACCATATATCAAGAGTGATGGATATCACGCTCCAGACTGGAAAATATATGAAAGGTTATCTAGTGCAGTCCCCTCATTTTACAGGTGGAGAAACTGAAGCCTAAAGGAGTAGTGACTCAACCAAGGTCAAAAGGGAGTCAGTGACAGGACTTAGATCAAAATCTAGCGGTGGCACCTGGAAGGTCCAGTGAACAGAACACTAGGCCTAGAGTCATGAAGACTTTGGTTTAGTTCTGCCTTAGACTCTTGTTAGCTGGGTGACTCTTGGCAATTCACTTAACCTTTTTCTGCCCTTAGTTTCTTCCACTGTAAAATGAGTACATTGCAGAGTCGTTGTGAGGATCAAATTTGATGATATTTGTAACATGCTTAGCACAATTTCTGGTGCAGAGTAGGCATTATTTAAATACTTATTCTCTTCCCATATCCAGTGTCTTTTTGTTTGTTTGTTTTGTACTGTCCTTCACTAGAGCCCATGGAATTTTAGAAATTCTGGGTAAAGCTCTTCAGCACCTTGGATAGATACACTATGGAAGACATAGATGGAATTTTTGTTGTTCAATTGTTTTTTCAGTCATGTCCTACTCTTTGTTTTGTTTTT
>CM053586.1:303567565-303624321 GCA_028646515.1 Pseudochirops corinnae | reverse complement strand
GGAGGGAGGGTCAGGGAAACCCTGAAAGTGTGATGCTCTTCAGTGGGATGTCTTACTCTTTGTGACCCCATTTGGGGTTTTCTTGGCAGAGAAAGGATATTGGCTTGCCATTTCCTTCTCCAGCTCATTTTACAGATGAGGAAACTTGGGGCAAACAGGGTTAAGTGGCTTGCCCAAGGTCACACAGCTAGAGTCTGAGGCTGGATTTGAACTCATAAAGATGAATCTTCTTTATTCCAGACCTGACACTCTATCTACTATGGAAGTTAGCTGTCCATGTAGGGAATAATGTCATATATAAGACTAAAATTATGTCACGGATAAGAATAACAGAATGAGGAAGTGTAGATATGTAAAAAGGCAAGAGTACCTACGCTCCTGAAACCACAGATAAAGTGAAATATTTAAGTAATCTGACTGTGGTAGGATGGATTAGAAGCTGGTAGGTAGCAAGGGACTGGAGACAGGGGAATCAGCTAAAAAAAGTTGTTGAAATAATCTCTGCAATTGATAGCCTTAGTTGCTTAGAGCACTGAGTAATTGGCACGTGCCCAGGGGTCACAAAACTAGTATGTGTCAGAGATGAGACTTGAACCCAGTTGTTCCTGGTTCTGAGGTCAGCTCACCAACCACTCTACAAGACTCTATTTCTCTACACATACTTATACAAAGTAATTTCAATATAAAGAAAGATATAACAGTTGGGGAGGGGGAGGGGAGTTCAAGAAAGGCCCCATCTCAGAGGTGGCACCTAAATCATGTCAATGAATTTTACAAGAAAGGTCAAGCCTGTGACTACAGATATGTGAATCATTTTTCAAAGAGGTGATATGAAGAATCACTGAAACTGTGGAATTGGGAAAGTTGTTTGAGATAAAAATGCCTAAGGAGAGAGCATCAGAAGGCTGCCCATTGAACCTTGGGGAGACCCAAGAGAGTAAGGGGAGGAAAAAGAACCAGGAACTGGTGGTTAGAGGACTAGGGGGAGAGCTAAGGTAGTATAGTGCCAAAACCAAAAAGAAAAGAACTTCTAAGGATGTTGCAGAAACATCAAAGAGAGTTAAGACCAAGAAAGGGAAATTTAAAAGTCACTGGTGAGCTCAGAGAATAGCAGAGAGGAGCTGAAGACAGTAATCAATGAGTCATCAAATGACCTGTCCCTCATTTACATTTAGAAAGGTGTATTTTGCAAAATGAATGTCAAGCTCTTATTATCATATAGAGATGCCTTTTTCACTCTAATTTGTTTTATATCAGGTGGGTGTAAGTAGCTGTTTACTTTAAGAAAAGGAGAATAGGAGAGAAAGGGGGAGATGAGGACAAGTGGTAGCTTAATCAGTCTGATGATTCTATACCACAATTCTTGGAAGGATGCCAAGCAGGTACCTGTTTAGTTTCATTATCTAGAGTTTCAAGTTTCCATTCAGCTTTATTTTATCTAGTAAAGGGCTGCATTTATTATTGGTTTCCAAAGAAATGACTACCTTGAATTGAGAGGTGTTGTCCTGAAATACGAAGTATGGTATGGATCAATCAATGTTTTTATTGGGCAGAAATTTAAAATAGAAACTTTTTCCTCCTTAAAGCTTTCCCTGATCTTCCCTTCCCCTCAGGCAAGGAGTGATCATTTTTCTTCTTTTATTTTTTTTATTTTTTCTTATTTTTATCTCTTTCTTATTACTCTTTTTTATTGTTTACATGATTATTTTACTTTCCTAGATAGATTTTGCCTGCTTTTATAGAGGACAGAAACTGGACTCTTAGCTCATTCCACTTTGCTTCTGATGCTTTGCCTGGTTTTAACTCTATGGGACAAAATGCCAAGTTAAGTACTCCTTATGTCCCTCCCCTGTTTTCTTGACTTTTTTTTGTGTGTTGTCTGTCTTTTTGGATTGTAAGCTCCTTGAGGGTGGAGCCCCATTTAAAAATTATATCACCAGTGCTTAGTACAGTGCCTAGTACATAGTAGGTGTTTCATAAATGTTAATTTGATTGAATTTTTGAATTGGATTAGTTTTGTAAATATTTTCTCTCTTGTATTCAGTCCATGTCGGGACTTGATCTTTTTTGTCTTCCTCAAGATCTCACAACAGTAACAGAGCAAATGTTAAAAAAATGTTTGCTTGATGAATCTTTAACTTGATTTCCCAGAGCTATGGAATTTTCATCCAGAAGACAGGCTTATGGATCACATGCTTGGCGTCAGTGTGATGTCATGGTGATAGGATCCAATATAATGAGTTGCTTATTAAGCAATTATTATGTGTCTCAGAATAAGAATGAAAAGCCTGAAACAAAAAAAGTCCCTTCCTTTAAAGAGCTCACATTTTACTGGGGGAAACAGTGTATGCAAATAAGTAAAACAGTAATAATGCTAATAAAAAATAACTTAAAAATTGCCACAAAGGAAATGCAAAATTGTTTTGTGGAGATGAGTGGGAGTGAAGAATACTAACAACTGAGGAAATGGCACTTGAGTCAGACTTCAGCAGCTAGGGGATTTCAACAATAGGGTTAATAGGGAGAGTATTCTAGGCATGGGAGATAGCCTTCTTTGGGAAGGCTATAGAGGTAAAGTGTGGAGATAAGCAATGGAGTGTTATGTATAGGGAACTGCAGAGTAGGCTAATTTGGCTGGAATGTAGAGTGGATAAAGGGGAGGAATAAGAAGTCAGTCTGGAAGAGAGCTGGCAACCAGATTGTATAAAGCTTTGAATGGCAAATGGTAGAATTTGCATTTTGTCCTAGAGGCAATAGGAAGCCACTGAAGCTTTTTGTCTTCAAGGAAGTGACATGCTCAGACCTGCTTATTAGAAATATCAATTTGGGCTCAAATTGACTTTGGGAAATCACTCCTCATTTTACTCCTAAGGAAACTGAACCCCATAAAGGGTATGTGACGTCTACAAGGTTACATGGGGAGTAAATAGAAGAATCAATATTTGGATCCAGTTTTGGAGATCTCTGATTCCAAGATCTCTTCATCAGAGTGTTGATTCAATGCCTATATGTGCATTTTCTTTTTCAAGGCGACACAAACCCAATTTATTTAATCGATGTTTCCTTTCATCTCAAAGTTCATAATCTGAAACGTTGTTGTGGATGTATAAAGGACTAGCAACTAAATTGTACCAAATGTCATAATCAAAGAACCCTCTACATGCATGTCCACAATGTGCTAGATTGCATACAACTAAGAGAAGGCACAGTCCTTGCCCTCTTCTTGCTTCTAAGAACATCACATCTTGGACTTTCAATTCAATTGAGCAAACACTTATCGAGCACCTATTCACTGTGAGGCATTGGGTTAAAATCTGGTGATACAAAGATAAAAGATGTTACAGTCTCAGCCTTTAAGGAATTTACATTCTGATGAAGCTCACATTCTACTGACTTCTTGTATCTGGGGAAGGACACAGGGCTTTTGACCATCCCAAATTGCTCTTTCGTTCAAAGACCCATCTTTTTGACTCATATACTAACCAGACAAGAAGAACCCTAATATCAGGTTCCGTTTCCTCCTCCTCGTCAGACTAATTCTGTACTAGGAAGAACCACCTCAGCCTGGTGGATAATGTGCTGAACTTAGAGTTGGGAAGACCAGAGTTTGAATCCTGCCTTCTATAGATATTTATGAACTATGAAGTCCCGGTCACATCACTTAATCTCACTAAGTCTTAGCTGGCTCTTCTGCAAATTGGTCCCTCCTTGTGAGGATCAGATAACATAAGGTGTGGATCCATCGCTGCCAGGGCAAATGTGATTTTGGGATTGGATAGAGTGCCAGGCCTGGGCTCAGGAAGACTCATCTTCCTAAGCCCACATCTGGCCTCAGACGCTAGACGTTACCCTGAGCGAGCCATTTCACTTGGTTTGCTGCAGTTTCCTCATCTGTAAAATGAGCTGGAGAAAGAAATAGCAAACCACTCCAGTATCTCTACCAAGAAAACCCTAAATGGAATCATGAAGAGCTGGACATGACCGAAAATGACTGAACAACAACTATAATGTAAAGAACTTTGCAAACCTTAAAGTGCTATCTCATGGGATGATTATGATTAGTTGGGAATATGTGATTAATATTTCCCAGAGTGAGCATCAGGATGATTCCCGATTGAAAAAATAAAGTGGATGCAGCTGGGCAGTGCAGTGGATAGAATGCTAGGTAAAAAAGACCCAAGTTCAAATACAGTTTCAGACAATTATTGGCTATGTGATTCTAGGTAAGTCACTTAACCTCTCTATATGCCTCATTTCCTTGTCTATAAAATGGAGATAATAATAGCACCTACCTCTTAGAATTATTGTGAGGATAAAATGAGAAAGTATTTGTACAACATCTTGCAAACCTCCAAACTCTAGAAATATGCAGTAGTTACCACCACCACCACCACCACCACCAACAACAACAACAACTTTACCAGGACAGATAAAAGCATGGATGGAAAATGGATCAGAAAACTACATCCATATAAAATTGATCCAGTACCCATGACAATTAGGGCATAAATGTTTGACTTTGCAGGGCTGGCTGCCATGACTTATGCATCATAATGCAGGCCAATAGTCACATCAAAGAGCAAGAAACATGAACTTACTCATTGTGTAATAAAAAGAATGATGTATAACAATTCCCTATAGGCTGCTGATGTTGAATGAAGACCTCTGCTGAAAGTTGGGGTGTCAGATAGAATAGAAGCAGACTCATCATCATCCATTGTAATTGTCATCGTCATAGTCATTTTGGTTCACATCTAGTTAGACCTTCACAATTTGCCTAAGGCATTCCTCACAGTAACCATGGTGGTGATGGTGGTAGTTGGGTTAGTTGATGGAACTTAGCATTACCTTTCCTACTTCTGTGCTTTTTGTGCACAAACTGTTGCCCATTCCTTGAATGCATGTCTTTCTTATTTCTGCCTTTTGGAAACCTAAGCTTTCCTCAAGTCCCAACCTGGGCGCCATATCCTACAAGGCATCCTTCTTGATTCCCCTAATTTTTAGTGCTCTATCTTTTTTCAAATTATTTTTCACATACTTTTCCATGTGTATGTTATGACCTCCCAAGTGGGATAGAAGGTCTTGGAGGACACAGGTCATTTGTTGCATTGTTTTTATATTCCCTGTGTCTAGCATCATACCTTTCACATAGGAGACATTTAATAAATATTTGTTGGATGAATGAAAATGTGCATTCTCTGTCATCCTCACTTTACAGATAAAGAAACTTGGGTTCAGAGTAATTAAGTGACTTGCTCGTGATCATCTAGTACAGCGGTTCTCAACCTGTGGATTATGTTCAATTTGTAACAATGAAAATACATCCTGCATATCAGATATTTACATTATGATTCATAACAGTAGCAAAATTACAGTTAAGAAGTAGCAACAAAAATAATTTTATGGTTGGGGGTCACCACAACATGAGGAACTGTATTAAAGGGTCACAGCATTAGGACGGTTGAGAACCACTGATCTAGTAAATAATGGAGCTAGGTCTGAAACCCAATTCTTCTGACTCAAAGTTTAATAATTGTTGCTTTCTATTGCATCATATAAAATATAGTATGCTATTGTCCAAGGATGATGGACAATAAATGAATTTACTAATTAATAGATTGAAACCATGGAAGCATAAATAGCTAATTGGGAGGATTGGTATTTGTTAAGACCATATATCTAATTGATTGGAGTGAAGATGGAATCATCAAGTGAAGGATTATAGTTTCTGGTGTTGATTAGCTCTGGACTCAACCTATGATGAGTAATGGCAGATTTGTATATAAAGTTCATGTTGGAGTTGGGATAAGGGTGGAGTCAAGAAACCAAGTAAGACAGATGAATGTGTGTGTTTTCCTGGATGGTCCTACTTCTCTTGCCTATGTTCCCACTTCTCTGTCTTCCCATGTTAGTAGCAAGAACTTGCTGACTTAGAGTCAGAAGATCAAACCCCAGTTCTGACACTTACTGTATGACCATGGTCAAGTTGCTGTCCAAGTCTTTCTGAATCTGAGTTTCCTTATGTGTAAAATGAGATTAATACTTATACTACCTAGCCTAGAGGATTGTTGTGAGGAAATAAGCCCTGAAGCACTTTATAAATATGAAATATTGTCTTGACAGGTTGGCATGCTGGGTCAAATTCAATGAGATGAAGATGAATAGGAATAATTGTAAAGCCTTGCATGGGCTCAAAAGACAAATTTCATACAAATGAGGAAGTTATGGCTACTTGACAGTTTGTCCAAAAAAAGAAATATATGGGATTTTAGTGAAATTCATGCTCCCACATACATATTCTAGCTAAACCCTAAAAGTTCACAGAAGACTGAATAATGGTCAAGAAATTGAATGAGAAATTATAGTAAGTGAATTTTTCTACTGCAGAACTACATAGAAAGTCAGCCAGAAGTTGTAGGCAATAGGCCTGGGGCCCACCAGTAAAGCTAGTGTCAACACCGGGTAGCTTCCCAGTATGATGTGAAATGGAAGAAGGAGATATATATATATATATATATATATATATATATATATATATATATATATATATATATATATATATATATATATTTATATATATATTTTATAAGCTTTGCATTTGGAGGCACCAAGAGTGGAAGGCTCCCTTGAGAAACTTCCAGAATATTCAGAAAGCCCAGGGTGGGAATTTTGAAAGCTCTGGGCAGCCAGTAAGGTGTAGCAATGCTCAGATCAGGACACCACAGGTTCCGGGGCTCCGAGGTCTTTAAAACTCTGTCTTGAGATGCCAGAAAAAGTCTTTCAAACATTTCTGTTGAAAACACCAGAGCTGAATAATAACTTCACATTACAAACACAAGAGTCAAAGGAAACCTAGAAAGGTAAATATATTTGCATGATTGGAAGAAGCTATATGATATTATATTTCTAATATTTTAATAGGGGGAGAATTAAATAAATTTCTCTTTAGAACTTGTCTTCAAAAAGTATTAATGGAGAAAAATACAGGTCCTAAGGGTGGATTGGTTCTGTTCTGAGGATTTGAAGAAGGAAAAGAGAAGAGAAGGTAAAAAGAAAGTACTATTTCTCATAATTAGGTTGCATAAAAATAAGAGTATACAAATAGGGATTAAGGAATAGGGTGAGTAGGCATAAGAAGAACCTCACTCTTATCTAAAACAGACAAAAGAGGGTTAGATATGCATATACACAATTTTGTGTAGAAACATCAAGCTAAACAAAGAAACAAGGGTATTAAGAAACAGGATGATACTAGAAAGGGAATAGTCACAAACAATGATCATTCTAGAACAGCAGTTCTCAATCTGTGGGTCACAACCCCTTTGGGGGTTGAACAACCCTTTCACAAGGATCCCAGGGGTTGCCTAAGACCATCAGAAAACACATATTTCTGATGGTCTTAGGAACAGAGACACCACTCCTCTATCTGTCTCCAGGTGGGTCTGTCCACATGAAGATATGCCCACATGTGAGTATTAAAGGGTCACAGCATTAGGAAAGTTGAAAACCACTGTTCTAGAATCTAAGGGAGTGTCTTAGGTTGCTTCTTAAATGATTGAGGAATGTCTGAATAAATTGTGACATATAAATGCAATTTAATATTGTACCATAAGAAATGATGAGGCAATTTCAGAGAATCCTGATTAGTATGACAGATGCAGAGTGAAGTGAGTAGAACCAAGATCAAAATTTATTCAGGAACATTGTACATAAAAAACAAATTTGAAAGATTTAAGAATTCTGATCAATGCAACGACCAACTTATGTTTATAGAGAATCTATGATCAATCATATTCTTCAACTCCTGACAAAGAGGTGATAAACACAAGATATAGAGATATACATTTTTGGACAAGGCCATTGAATATGTTCATTTTGATTGACTATGTTTATTTGTAACAAAGGACTTTTTTTTTCCTTTCTTTTTCTTGGTTTTCATTGTGGGGATGTGGCTCAGAGTTAGAGGAGTTAACAATAGTGATGCAAAAAAAAAAAATGTAGACTCCTGTGGCATTTTAAAAATGAATAAACAAAAATGGGGAAGTTCAGAAGGAAACAGATATGCAGGAAAGATTGCAGATCTTGGATGCCAGGCCACAGAATTCAGCCTTTACCCAGTAGACAAGGAAGAGCCATTGGAGATTTTTTGAGTGAAGGGATGATATCAGCCAGTGGGCACCATATAGGTCCAGAGGTCAGTTCTTCAATTCTATGAAATATTTTTTGGAGTTTTAGGCATTGTCATCTTCATTTGCTTTCTTTTTTCTCCTACTTTTTCTATCTGGATGAAGTGGCTCTATTCCTTGAATGCCCTGAAGTAATTTTCTGAATGTATTTCAGATTAGCCTACAATTCCTCCTCTAAGTAACCTGCATTCTTTTTGGAAAAAAATGCTGATATCTTGCATATTTTTTTTTACCACTTTCTTTTATTAATATATTCTTCATCCTCCCCAGCAAGCTATTCTTATAATAAAGGAAAAAAAGAGAAAAAATTCAGAATTGCCAAATAACACATATACAGTGTCTGATAGTATATAGGTTTTCATACTCATATTTTACCACATCTGCAGAGAAGGTCCAGTTTCTCAACTCTTCTCTTGGATCAGATGTGATCATTAAATTATACATCATTTAGTTTTTAAAAGAAATCTTTCTATTTACACTGTTATGATATTATTAATACATGCTTTTCCTGGTTCTGCTAGCTTCACTTTGCATTGATTCATAGAGTCCTCTCATGTTTCTCTGAATACTTTATGTTAATTGTTTCTTATGGCACAATGATGCTCCATTCTACTTCATCTACCACAGTTTGTTTAGCTGGGCATGTTTTGCACCTGGTTCTTTGATACAATTGAAAGTGCTGCTGTGAATATTTTTTGGTGTCCTTTCTATCAGGAATCCACTTTCAAAACCATAGAGCCTCCTCCAGAATAAGTGTGTATGTGTATGTGTGCGTGCATATACATGCACACACACACGTGTGCACACACTATAGCATCTCTGATAATATTGCTACTGTTGTAGCTGAAATGGTGGCTTCTTTTTTAGTTTTCATTTTTCATAGCAGAACCTTAGAAAAAGGTACCAACCCTTACCTAGGGTTATTCATTACTTAGTAAAAATCTGTAATTTCAGTCTTGCCAGTAGTGCCTTTGTCAAGAAAGAAACAAATGCTGATGTCTTATGATGGACAGAGACCAATTCTGGCTTTTTGTTGTTATTGTTTTTGTTTTTAATATTACATCCACTTCCAAATATATGCCTTTCCTTTCTCCTACACAGTGAACCTTCCCTTGAAACAAAGCTTAGAAAAAGCATTTCAGTAAAAAAAAGTTGATACATCTCCTTTGTCCAATGGCATGCCCGATATTTTCTACCCATACTCTCCCACTTTTCCAGTAAAAGGAGAGAGGTGCATTTTCTCATTTCTTCTCCAGGTCCAAGCTTTGACCCTGGTTTCTTGGAGGCTGTAGAATGTAAATTCTGCTAAACCAGAAAGGCTTGGAGAACAGATCAGGTCATGGAAGTCAATGTAGCTCAGCTCTAAAAGACTGGCCAGGAGTTAATTAAATTTTAGGTCACAAAAACTCAGACTGCCATATACCAAATTGCCAAGGGGTTGCAATCTATTTTTGCTTGGGTAGGGGGGAATGCTGAACATTGATAGGATGACAAATGTTTTCAAACTTGAAAATATTTTTAAAGTCAGCAATATGTAAACTCTTATTGTGTCTTATATATGTGGTGTATATGCAAAAGAGGGGATATATATATATATATATGTATATATATATATATGCAACTTTAAAAGTCATTCTTTTAGCAGATCTTATAGGTTTTAAAAAATCATCTAGCTTATAAGATGTTTGATATGCTGGGGATTTGGCCTGTTAGGATTTGGAAGATGCTCATACCAGAGTGTATACCATATATAGATGTCTCTGTCATTGTAATGCTTTATCTGGGTTATATGTTGAACCTATTTAAGGATTGTGAAAGTCATTAGACAATTGGGATAGAAATGCTCATTATTTGAAATGGTAACCTATCAACATCTTTTCTTCTTAAGACTACCTTTCCCCACCTTGCCTCTGGCCTCTCCCTCAACCACAAATTCCTTTATTTGCATTCTGTTCCTTTGCTTTGTGTAAGAGTCTGGTTCTTGGAAAAACATGAAGGGGAAATAGAGCTATATAAGAAAGCAAATTCGAAGGGTTGGAGGAGTTCCTGGAGGTGAGGAGGAGGGATATCGCAAAGGAGTAGGATGTGTATTCAGTTGGATATGATACCATTAGTCACGTATTCTGCATCCTTGTGGAGTGTAGAAGCCTCAGAGACAAATTTCTAAAGAAGGAGATGTAGCTAAGTGATGTTCCGATGTTATCACAATTTTATTTTAGTTATAGTCAGTCAGTCAACAAGCATTTATCAGGCACCTACTACATACTGGTACTATACCAAGCATCATGCAGCTCCATCATGACCTACTCGATATGAGAGGGAGATAGTGCTCCTTACTTACCCCAGTTTTCCTATGTGATTTCAGAGAAGTCATTAATATTTTTGGATTTCAACTTCCTTATCAGCAACATGGAGGAGGCACACTAAATGACCTCCAATGTTCCTTCTCCCTCTAAATTCTATGTTCTTTGTCCCATGTGTCTAGGAAAGATTGACTCTTCTACACTTGAGAACTGCTGCTCTTTCCTCTCCTCACTAACCTCCAATAGACATGTACACACATGACACTCCTCTCAGAAACCAGTCTGAGAGGGATGAGATGGGCACATTGAGTGTTCTGGCTGGAAGATGGCTGTATTGTCTCTCGTGTCCACTTTATTCCTGTGGTATCATCCTTATCTGGTTTCCTTAGGTGCTCTGAGGCGGCTAATACTTTCAGTGGTGTATGGGTTGGGAAGGAGTATGGGTGCCTCAACAACCAGTGGCTCACTGGGGAGAGCAGGCTAGTGTAATCCTGTGTGAAAAGAAATGGGAGTTTTTGAAGCAAGGAGCTTGGATCCACTGGCTACTAGCCAGATATTCTTTATGGAGATGTAACAAATTACCAGTAGATGGTGCTCTGACAACAGAGGAGCCATAAATCTAATCCAACCTAATGGTACTTCTCTCTCCAAGAAAAAAGAATACAGAAAAAAAAAATACCCCAAACCAAAAAGCCTCTTTCTTTTTTCCTCACAGAATATGTGAGCTAGAAGGGGCCTTATCGATCATTTCATTCAACCGTCTCATTTTACGTGGTTGGGAAGAATAGGAATTTCAAATTGGGATCAGAGCCAGGAAGCAGCAAGAGTTTACCACTCCTCACTTTTCCCCCACCCCTTCCTTTTGTGAATGATCAAGATGGAAACAGGATTGGAGAGACTGGAGTTTGCAGAAATACCAGGCAGAATTATTAAAGTATCCCACAGACTCTTGTCCTGCAGGACAGGGCCTTTCCAACCTTCCAACCCAGTTCAGTTTCTGTTTATGGAGAGGATATTCATTGGTGATTTCCCCTTGAATTTTCCTGAGGGCCACTGAATTCACGTGTATGACATAGTGCAGAGATCACTTTGTCCTCCTCACCAACTCTGAGGTGTGTTAGTTGGATGCACCTACCTCATCTGAACTTCAACCAACTGCGTTGATATTCATCTTCTGTAGAGAATCTTGTATCTCTGCTTTTGTGTCCATTCATTTTTTTATCCTCCTGCTTTCCTTTGCAGAGTAATTTTTAATTCCACTTTCTTTATGTGACAGTTTACCCCCAGAATATTGAGGGCTTAGAAGATATTACTTGATTATGATGATGTTTCCAGTCACATAGACTTTTCATAGGACCATAGGGTATACTTTCTGGTAACTTTCTTTTTTTCTTTAGATAATATTTCCCCTCCCAGTTACACATCAAGACAATTTTTAACTTTAAAATTTTTTTTTGAGTTCCAGTTTTAAAAAAAAATTCAGTTCTAATTTTTTTTTTAATTTTGAGTTCTAAATTTTCTTTCTCCCTCCCTCACCTCCCCCTTCTCTGAGACAGTAAGCAATTTGATATAGGTTATACATGTTCAATCATGCAAAACCTATTACCATATTAGTCATGTTGTAAAAGAAAACACAGACACAAAGTTAAAAAACATACCATAAAAAAGATACAGACAGTGAAAATAGTATGCTTCAACTGCATTCAAACTCCATCAGTTCCTTCTCTGGAGGTGGATAGAATTTTTCATCATGAGACCTTTGGAATTGCCTTGGATCATTGTGTTGCTGAGAATATTGAAGTCATTCACAGTTGATCATTGTACAGTATTTCTGTTACTGTGTACAATGTTCTCCTGGTTCTTCTCACTTTACTTTGCATCAGTTTGTATAAATCTTTACAGGTTTTTCTGAAATCTGCCAACTTATTATTTCTAATAGTCCAGTAATATTCTGTTACAATCATATACTACAACTTACTTATTCCCCAATTGATAAGTACTCCCTCAATTTCCAATACTATGCCACAACAAAAAGAGCTGCTATGAATATTTTTATACATAGAGCTCCCTTTCCCTTTTGGGGGGGGGAGAATCTCTTTGGGATACAGACCTAGGAGTGATATTGCTGGATCAAAGGGTATGCACAGTTTGATAGCTGTTTAGGCCTAATTTCTGGCAACTTTCAATTCTAAATCATATTGTTGTCTTGAAGGGCAGCTTGGTCTCATGGAAAGAATGTTGAACTAGGTGGCAGAAGATGTGAGTTCATTATGCTGAGCAAGTCACTTCACTTCTCTAAAACTTAAAGTCCTAGTGTTAGAAACCTGTCTGGAAGGGTTTTTGTGAGGATCACATGAGTTATTGTTTATGAAGGCAATTTGAAAATTGTATATCTTAAGGGTCTTCTACTAAAGTCCTTCTCTGTAGTTTAGAGGTAACCATACTGGTCTTGAAGGCTATTTCAGCAGATCTTAGGTAGGACTTACTAAGCTAGTGACAAATACTTCTACACACACACACACACACACACACACACACACACACACACACACACACTCTGATGCACACTCCATTATCCATGTATCCTAACCTGGGGTCTGTTGGTAGATTTCAAGGTAGATTTCATAATGAACTTGGATGGGAAAACATCACATATTTATTTTCACTACCTTCTAAAATTGAACATTTCCTTTGTATTATTTAAAAACATGATTCCAAGGCTGCCAAAGGAGTCTAGAGTCTGCAACACAAAAAAGTTAAAAACCTTTTCATTAAAAAATCTCCTCAGACATATAGAAGGTTTATTTGGTGTGAGAACAAGGAGTACCCAGGACAATTAAATCTTAAATCCTTGAAGTACTGATATCTATGTGTATGTGTGTATATGCACTGTGCATGTATATAAACACATGTACATGCACACATATGTGTATATACACATTCACACTCATACATGCGTGCACATACACATGCATACATACATGCATATATACATGCGTGCATACATATATGCATACATCTCCAGATGAGGGAGGTGTGAGGTGTGGAATGTTCAGAGTAACCAGAAATTTAATCTTTAGGGTGAAAAGTGAACTACATTCACTTTAGAGACTATGAAGGAAGGACATCAGTCCATAGAGTGCTGGACCTGGAGTCAGGAAGGCGTAAGTTAAATCCTGTCATTAGATGCTTTCTAGCTGTGTGACCTAGGGCAAACCACTTAACTTATCTTTGCCTCAGTTTCCTTATCTGTAAAATGGGGATAATAATGGCTCCTACCTCCCAAGGTGGTTGTGAGGATAAAATAAGATAATATTGTAAAGTGTTTTGCAGTCTTTAGAGCACTATATGAATGCTAGCTAACATCATCATAATGATTATCTCTGAGATGGCAGCAGGATTTAAGGGGTGGTAATAACACTAGGGGAGGTAGAAAGAGATATGAGAGGCAGGGAGTGAGTGCACTTGAAGCAGTGCTTTCCTTTAGCCTTGATCCCTTCTTAACACCAAGCTGGAGAACTTCACAGTGCACTGCTTGCCTAGTTCCTTTCTGCATTGGAACTTCAGCCAGCTGGGGTTGTCACACACTCTAGGAAGAAGCCTGTGTCTCCTCCCCCCACCAGACGCACCCACGCCTCCTTCCTTCTTTGCAGGGTTGTCCTTATCCAACTTGTTTATACACCAGTTTATCCCAGCTTGCCCCTTAACTTATAAAACGTTGACTCGTATCTTTTGGAGATTCTATTCCCAATCCTTCCTATGGTTTCAAAGAAGCCCTAATCCCACTGGGCCCCCAAATCTCACTGGGTCCTCTCCATTAGAACTCCCTAACCCAATAAAAGCACATAAGGAACAATCCATTTCCCTAAATTGATTAAGGTTGAAGAATCACATCAAGCTCTAGTTGGAGGTCCCCAGACAGGAAATAGAATGTGAAAACCATGCCTCTTTACCCAAGATAGCCTTTTCTCCCATGGGTACAATAGAAATGTCAGACTGTTACTTATATTCTTTGTGCTGGAGAGGAAAGAGAGGGATTTAAGCTTGCATTCCTGATCTATGTAATATTGAGAAGAGGTAGTAGGGAATCCTTCTTCTTTCATGTACCACCTTAAGAAGGTCAAGGTATCTAAAAGTAAGCTCTACACACAGTAGGCACTTAATATTTGACTGAGGGAGTGTTTGTGATACAATGGAAAAGAGCTGATTTGGAAGCCAGAGGGCTTGTACTGCTTCTTTTACCTGTGTGATCTTGAGCATGAGACTTACTTAACTTCACCTAGCCTCAGTTTCCTCATTTGGTAAATGAGGAAATTTGACTAGATGGACTGCAAGGCCCTGTTCAGGTCTGAAGGTATGATTCTATGACTTGGCTAACAAACATTTGGTTGATTGATGGATATATTTGGAATTATTTAGGGAGAAGAAGAGAAGAAATGAGTATGAAAATAAAATTGAAGTATTTGAAACTAAATTAGAGAAGGATTAGACGCTTCTGGAATGAGGAAGGGATGTAAGACCAATTGCAAAGTTGTAGCATATGGGACTTGGGATAGATATAAGGAAACATTTCCTGAGAGTTTGGATTGTTAAACATTCTAGCCAGAGATTTGTCAGAATTCACTCTGTTGGGCATATTTAAGAAGATAATTTATTCCTTCTCTGGGGTGTGTCTCTGTTGGAACACAAAGGAAATGACTAAAGAGCTTCTCAAAACTTATAAAAAATCTTCCAAATCTATGACCCTCACAAAGTTAGAGATGGAAGTGACCACTGAGTTCGTCTAGTCCAATTCTACCTCTCCCCTCATTTTATAGTTGAAGAGAATGAGTCCCAAATAGGTTAAGTGACTTGACCAGGGCCACACAAGTAGTAAGTAGCTGAATTAGAATTTGAACCCTGGTCCTCTGATTTCATAACCAATGTGATTTCAATTTTGCCATGATGATACTAGGATGGTTATTGAAGTCCATTGTTACTAGTAAGCAGGTTGCGTGTTGGTGGGGCCCCAGCAAACACCAGACTGCATTCTTTCATGCTTGCTGCCGCCTTGGTAAAAGGACAGAAGAAGCTCCCTTTATAAAGCAGGAAAGGAGAGAGAGAGTGAAAAGAAAGGACTGATTGCAGCTGTCTTTCTTTGTGTAGCAACCTGGTTTGAAGTGAACTTCACTTAACATCAGGTCAACTAATTTTATGTCCAAGATATGGCTATCAGCAATGAGAATGCTGAGTTCATTCCTGCAGATCTCTGAGCCTTCTTCTGCAATAGACACACATATATGTGTACATGATGAAGCAACGCAGGGCACACAGGTGCACACATACATGTACGTGTACTCATGCAATTCACATATGTGCACACATGTAAAGGCACACAATACACACATGTGTATATAACCATACATATATGTGTGCACATCTGTGTACATACTCACACATGTAGATACACATGTACATATACTCATATGCATACATATATGTATACATACATATATATGCTCTTCCATGGCAGAATAGATAATCTGCTCACACACCCATTTCCCATTATTCCTTCACATACACATTTCCTCACCTTGTACACATGTAGAATAGACACAATTTCAAAGGCACGCTGGGGTTTTCTTCATTTATGGCCTTTCTGGCCTCTTTTTTTTCCCATTAGAATTTAGAGCCATAGCCATAGCTATGCTTCAGCCCAACACCCTCATTTTCCAGCCCTCCTACTATATATGCTATGGTGTTTGGGTGATTTAGAAAAGGAAGTGGCAACCTGGGACAAAGCCGGAAGAAGCAAAGATGAAAAGTCTTGGTAAAGTGGAGAGCAGATGGAAGAGGGATAGAGGGTGCTGACATCTGTCCGCAGGAGAGGTGACATCAGAGAGCTCCAAGAAGCCTGACAAGAAAGCAGCTAGACCAGGGCATCCCTCTCCTGTTCCCCTGCTTTACTCTTGATTTTGTCATTGCACTACTGCCAAGTGCCCAGGCTCTTTCAGTGGGACTTTCTCCACCTTTCATAGTCCTGGTATTCCCCTAGAGTGATGTGTATGCGCGAGAATAGAACTCCAACCTGGGGTACCTGCCATATTGGGTAGAAAGTGGGCCAGAGATAACAACTGTCTCAAGTGTGGGCGGGGAGATGCCTGCCTTTCTACCTTACTTCTGCCACCTGGCTACCTGTTCTATTTTATTTCTCCCTTCTAAGAGGGAGTTGTTGAAAAAGGCAACCGAGACGACTTGAAGAGGATTGAAGGATATAGGGCGTGAGACACTCTTTAAGAGATAAAAATTATAGAAATGATCAGTTGCCCCCAGACACCCTCATCAAGTGTCCAGGTAACCTTAGAGCAGAGGCAGCTCGGAGGCCAAGAACTCTTCAGGAGTACTCGAAGGGTGGTTAGACAGAAACTATTTCCCAAGGGGGCTGGCCTGTGGCCGGGATGCTGCCCCCGAGTCTCCCGAGTTGAAGAGGCATAAGTTTCCATCAAATGCTTTCTCAAGCATCTGAGAGGATAGGGTCTCAAGAGGTCCTTCTTTCTCCCATTTGTCTCCTCCCCAGGAGGACACCTCACGGGTAGACTTCCGGTTAGGGAGACCCTTCCGTCGAGAAACCTTAGCTATTCATTAGACTAGCCTTCGAGGGGCGGAGGAGATGCTCTGGGGTTTCCGACAGGGACTCGGCAAAGAGAGAGAAGAGGAAGGTCTGGAGCCGCGAACGCCGGGCCGGGGAGGAAAGAATAGAGAGGTAGGGGGCGATATGCGCACAGCTCCCTGCTCCGGAGGCTCCCCAAGAACTTGGCTCGAAGCCTCTGGGCTAGCTCGTTATAGGCATTTGGGAGAGGGAGACGCGCGTGCATGTGCGCCCCCAGCCCCGGCCGTGCCGGCAGCTGCCCGGGTTCTCTTCCTTGGACTCATCCTTTGGGGAGATTCTTGCCTAGGAAGGGCTACGAAGACTGCATGCTGCAGTTTTGCTTTAGCGGAAAAAATGTAACCAAAAAACAGGTCCTTCCTCCACCCCCACCCCCCCCCAACCCTCACAACCATTATTGCCCGAGATTCTTCCTGATTATACCCCGCCCACTCCTCTCCACGTCCTCCTACCCCCATCCTCATTCTCTCCAGGTCTGCGTGTGAGTGGAGAGCTGCTGAGCTCGACTTCCCCCCCCCCCACACTTCTTGCTCTTCCCCTCTCCTGTCTCTCCCCCTCCCCTCGCTCTCCCAGCCTCCTTACACTCTCTCCTTCTCCTTCTCTCCCCTTTCCTGTCTCCTCCTCCTCTCCCTGGAGAGAGGATGTTTAGGTTGCTGGGGAAGACTGAGTCGTTCGGGAGGAAGTTCAGTCCTTGGACCCCTCCCGCGTAGGGCTGAAGCCAGCCTGAACGCAGCAACCTGTTTCCTCGCCGGAGTCTTCGCCCCCGGAGGAGGTGCAGACGAGCGTTTGGGCTGCCTGCTGATCGGTGGCATTGAACTGGGCGCCGGCAAGGACTTGGGGACCGCCTTTGCTTTCTCCAGGCTTAACTTTTAAGTCAGACAGACTATCGGGAAGTGATTTCCTTTCCCTGAGGGAGCAGCTCTTTTTTTTGGGGGGGGGGAGAGATTGTGCTGACAGCAAGAAGGAATCTTGATTTATCCATTTCTCTTCTCCTCATCCCTCCACTGGTTTGCGTCTGTACTGGCAGATTTAAAGATCCAAGGCTGTCCCTGTGGAATTTTGGGTTGATTCCTTAAACTGCCTTTCAGGGACAAAGCTTGAAAAAGACTCACCGTTCCCAGTGCAACATCCTTTTCAAAGTTTTTTTTTTTAATTTTTTCATTCTTCCTCCCTCCAACCAGTCAACCACCAAACTGTTACCTACGAACTGAGGCCAGTGACAGCCTGTCTCTCTGAACTGGGGTGTGTGTGTGCGTGTGTGTGTCTCCAGAAGAGCGATGTTTGAAGGGCAAACCACCCCACCCGCATCCCTCCCTGGTCCCAAGCGCCAACATGCCCTGACTCTTTGAAGGAAAAGACATTGCCTCTAGGATCTGAGCCCCTTTTCTCTTCTCCCTCTTCCCTCCTCTTCCTGAGGGATGGAGCTTCACAGCAGTCGCCTTTAGACTGAACAGTCCAGAGTGGTGGTGCCGCCGCCAGCTGCTGCCTCTGGCTCTCAGCGACTGCTGTCGCTGCCTCTCCATTTCGGTGCCTGTTTCTCGTTGCCTCTGTCTGTCTGTCTTTGCTTATCGCTAGGTGTGGGGCATTCGGCTCGGATCACCTTTGTGTGTGTTTTGTTTGTTTAAACTTCCAGGATGGCTCGCTTTGGGGAGGCTGTGGTTGGCAGGCCAGGATCCGGAGACGGAGACTCGGACCAGAGCAGGAACCGGCAAGGAACACCAGTGCAGTCCGCGGGGGCAGCGGCCGCCTACAAGCAATCCAAAGCCCAGAGGGCCAGGACTATGGCTTTATACAATCCTATTCCGGTCAGGCAGAACTGTTTCACCGTCAACAGATCCCTGTTTATCTTCGGAGAAGATAACATTGTCAGGAAATATGCCAAGAAGCTCATCGATTGGCCATATCCTTTCTCCCGCACCCTACCCTTCCTCTCCCTCTTTTCATTTTCCCTCGTGAGGAAAAAAAAATACTCATGGATGGGATTATTGTTTCCCATTCTGGTTCCAATTTGCATCTTTCCTAAAGTGCACCCTTCACTTCCGTGTGTTTAAGGAGCTATTTTGATGTGGTAGCGACCAGCGTGTGCACTAGTGTTTTTCAAGGTAAGACTTTTGGTTTCTGACCCCCCCCCCATCCCCACTGTGGATAGCCAAGGAACTCGTGGACTAGGGAGCCTGATGTGTGTGCCAAGTTTTTCAGGCTTTGTCTGATTTTCACACCCTCCCACTCTCATTCCCTTCTTGCGGTTCACTCTTTGCAGGTTTTTTTTTTCTTTTCTGAGAATCTCACTCTTAGATAGAAATCAGTTCCCTTCTCTCCCCACTGCTCCACCTGCTCTCCCTGAAACGAGTTTTTAAGACGCCAGTACTGCCTCTGCCTGTTGGGAAATGAGGCCCATGGACTATTGGATCTGTCAGGTTCTAAGTTCCCAAAGCTCAGTGCCAGAAATCAAGGAGCAAACAAAAATAAAGAAAGCCCCTTCTCAGTGGGGTCCCAACAGTTTTCCGGGAACTATTTCAGGTCAGCTGTTAAATAGAGTGTCCTCCTGAGGAGGTGACTAGAATCTGTAAGGCCACCGCCCCAAAGCACCTGGAAGTTAGAAGTTCCAGCTCTTTCCTTTGTGAGTCGGAGTTTTTGAGTCCCGTTCTCCCCTCTAACTATTTGACACAGTTTGGCTTCTTAACGGGTCCCTAGAGATAAATCGGGCGGGCTTGTATTGAGCAGTTAAGAAAACAGGTGTGTTATCAATCTTCTAGTGCTCCTAATGCACTACACGCCATAAAGGGGGGGGGGAGCGCGGAGGCGGAGGCAGCAACAGCAGCGTCAGGCAAGGGGAAAAGGCTTTGCAGGTTTAGTCAAATGCACCAAATGCTTGCTGTTGATTAGACACCTTATTGTAATAATATTCCTCAAGAATTAGGGTGCCCTACCGGGCTTTGGGGGCACAGAAGGCCCTGAAAATAGAAAGCAAACGAGTGGTTTGGTGTTAAATGTGGAGTAGGCTTAGAAACACTCGAAATGCATGCTTGGGTGAGGTTTACTGAGGAGGTTGCGCACCGAGAGGCACTAGTCTGCAACGACGTCCCTCCTCCAGTCTCCCTACTCCATTTCCCCCCTCCCATTCCTTGGCAGGTGTGCATCAGCAGGACAGCTGTTAGTTGCATTGGGGCCCTGATATCTGCCAGACACGAGGCAGGTTTCCCTCGGGCTTCCACATCTCCTCCACCAGCTCTTGGGTTTCTCTCTCCTTTATCTCTCCGCGGTGCTCTCTGCACTACCCGCGCACCCCCCCGCCCACCCCCCCGCTTCTTCCTTCGATCCCTCTTCTCTCCACACTCCAGCAGCACTGCTATTAGCTAGTGTGTGGCACTTCTCGACAGCACCCCTCATTAGAGCGGAGCATCTCCAAGCAGATAGTCTTCCTGATGCTTTGAACCCACCCACTACCAACCCTGTCTGGGCTTCTCCCTACCCGCCCTTCCCCACTCCCCCAAGCAGGAGAGCGCTCTCGTTCTCTCTCTCTCTCTCTCTCTCTCTCTCTCTCTCTCTCTCTCTCTCTCTCTCTCTCTCTCTCTCTCTCTCTCCCTCTCCCTCCCTCTCTCCCTCTCTCCCTCTCTCCCTCTCCCTCTCCCCCTCTCTTTCTGTCTCTCCCTCTCTTCTTCCCTTCCTTCCTCCTTCCCCCCCCCCCCCACTCCCTCTCTCCTCTGCGGAGTATGTGTGTATCCTAGTTGAGTTTAACATACTGGTACCCCTTCCGGGGCTCAGCGCCCTGAGAATCCCCTACGTTCCCTTCCCCCACCCTTCCTCCCTCTTCTTAACACCATATTCAGCTGTCTTTGTGTTGAGCTCAGTGGGTGCAGCCTTCCTATTATGCAGCTAGCCCCTCCCTGTTTAACCAGCACAGGCATCCCAAAGACCAGAGAGGTTGTACTCTTCCACCTCTACAATTATCTAAAATTTTCACAGGTCTCAAAGACCTGCCTTGTTGTGTGTACTTCTTCTCTTACGGTGTATTTACTCCGACAGGCTCTTTCTCGTTTTCATTCAGTAGACAAAGGCACCCAACCACCATGTGGTAAGCATGCCCGCAGTCATAGCTGGTACCTCGGACAGCGCCACCGAAACTCCTAGCTGTGCCTCTTAAAGACACAGTGAGCCTGCTACTTCTCATCACCTTGGTCACATATTTCTCCACTTTCCATACTTTGGACTACTGCGCCCTTGCTTCTCTAGGCTTTTCTAAGTAAAGCGCACACTTCAGAGACCATGTGGTTGACCCAGCCATGCTTTTTCTTTCTCTTTAAAGACAAGACTTTTTCGTAAGGCATTGGCAGGCAACTATGCTGTCTGTCTGTACCATTCATATCTCCCTTCCTTTTACTTGGCCGAAATACACTCCTGAGTAAGAAAGGTATATTGGTAGGCAAGGGATTAAATTGGCTTCAGCATCTTGTCCTGCTCTGTGCCGGGGGTGGTGATAGGGAGCATGACCCTCATCTAAATGGTCCTTTGAATCTCTGGAAATGAGATGGACCTTCTGGCAGTTTCATGTTATAGTAGAGCTGTGCTGCTTTCCCTGTGTTCAGATAATCTCTGAGAAGATATACAGATATACAGAGCTGCCAAGTTGGGAAGGTTAAAATACACCACACTCACTTTTTCTCATGACTTCACATTTTAGGTGTCAAATGCGTTATATAAATGAAAATTATGTATGTAAATAGCATTTTGAAAATCTTAAAAGAATATGTAAATGTCATTGTTTTGTTATTATTGCATGCAAATTCTATTGGGGTTTTGGGTGCTGTTATCCTTGTCATTATTATTTTCTGTAGGTGATGGATATTTGGCAACCTTCAGCTTCAGATGATAATCCACGTCCTCTAAAATCTTCCCCATCTTCCCCAATCTTCTCCTACTTATCTACTCCCATCCCACCCTCATCCATCTAGGCCACTCAAGCTCCCAATATTCCCAAAGTTCTTCCTCTTTCCTAATTGATTCTCATAGAATCATTAATATGCATGAAAGAAGGGAGATTTGACTTTAGCTAAAATCATATAGAAAATGTATCCTTTGAAATTATTTTTTAAAAAAGAAAACAGGTCAAGAATATATTTTGGTGTAGGTAGCAAAGTTAACTTCTTCATTGTTGGTACTTGTGGTTGGGAATGATTGTTATTTGTGTGAGAATCACCCCTCTTTCTCCCCAGGAGAAGCTTAAATCCCCTACCTCTTCTGAAAAAAGATAGTCACTGTAGGATTAAGTGGCTAGTGTGTACTTGTATATAATGCCTTAACATTGCTTTTAAGATACATTTCGAATCTTTTCAATTTGGCCTTTAAGGTGTATTCACAGAAAAGAATAGCATTTTATCTTTGCTCTGCAGAAACTTCCAACTTGAGTGTGGCTTTGTACCTGAAGGTAGAGGTCTCATTTTCAGAGGAGAGGTGCTTAAGGGAACAACAAAATTGACATATCAGATGGAGTCGGGATGAGATCATCATTGAATGTGTCTTTTTTCTCTTGAAAAAGATTTTCTTTATGACACTGTCTCCTGCCCTTTCAAAAATGTTAATTCCATTTGGGACATTAATTTCCAGTTCAGCAAAGAGAATGCTTCTTTCTTTGAAGTTGCTGTAATGAAAATCAGACTCTCCAGGTAGTTGTTCAGTGATAGTTTGTGCACAGGATATGATAGTTGACCCGAGAGGAATAGAACATTTTTATGATGGCCTGTGGCTCCATATGCATTTTGTTAAATACTTCCCTAGGGGTAAGGGAAAGCAGTGCTCTTGTAGGAAAACTCTGCCCAGTGGCTTAGCTTTATTGGAATTTCCCCAACCTGCTTAGGATAATTCATCCAGCCAAGTGAAATATATGTTTTGATATAGAGAAAATGGGAATAATGATGATGATGTTGATGATAGATGAATTTTATTATAGTGGAAAAGCCATTCATAACTGCTAGGGTGCCATAGGTTGGATCTCATTATAATGATCTCGATGGACATCCTAATGTTTAGCTGTTGCCGTAGAGAGAGTTTCTTTGTAGCTTGATGACATTCTCACCTTCTACTATCAACTGGGACCTGGAAACATTTTTCCTATTGTGAATTTTTCATTCATAATGACATTAATCCATAGACATTTGAGTTTTCTTATCTCTTGACCTGCTATACACTTCTTTCCTCCTTAGATCTTATGTGCTGATCACATATAACACAGGAAGGAAGGTCAGAATGCCAATATTAGGGCTTAATAAAAAGGAAGGGACTTTTAAACCATCTACTGCATTGAATAATGCACACAGTTTTTGTATTTTCATGGAATATTTGCATGATGATACAGATAGTGATTGGAGATTGTGATTTCAACCAGCATGGAGACTTCAAGGAACTAGGATAATATCTCAGCTTTTTTGGGTTCTTGGGGCTTTCTGTTAATTGGTCTTCACTTAACATAAAATATGGGTAATATTTACTCCAAGGAATTAAACAATGTTTTGCTATGAGTATTGGTTATAATTGGGATAATACACAGAAAACTGGAAGATGGGTTGGAGTGAAGGAGTATGACAGTTTAAATGAAAGGAGATAAAAATAACTTGAAAATGATACTTTTGCCATTATTTCCTTACTTTTTTTCTGCTTTCTTCCCCCTGTAAATAGTCATGATGTATGCTATGATTTAAATGAAGAGGAGAATAATGAAAATAGGACTTCTGAAAGATCCAGACTCTTGAAATTATTAGATTTCTCTGAAATTGTGTGTGTTTTTTTGTCAATGCTGTATAAAATGCAGGATTTTTTAAATGGTTCTGCTGCTTTAAATTTTTTGTTGTTGTTGAAGGAACAGCTGGTTTCTTTCAACCATCTTATTTTACAATTAAAATCCAATTCAAATTTTCCTTTAAAAATCAGATCTCCTGCAAGACCCTTTGACTCTACATATTTGATCAGCAGATTAGTAATCCTTTCCCAGCTAGTCTGTATTTATTTCATTTGCATGACTGCCCGGAGAGCTGCAATTCACTTAAGCCAGAGAGATGGGATCTGACTGATCAGATTCTGTTCCATTGATCTTGTCTTGTTTCCATATGACCACAATAAAAGACATGAAAGAGACAGTCCAAATCATTCTGTAATTAATGGCCTTTTATTCAAGGAGAGACTCTGAATCTCTCTCCCAAGATCCCTTTACCCTCCCAGTCCTCTCCACTCTTCTTTTCATCTTTCTATATTTCTCCTTCTCTTTCATTTTTAGGTCTGCCTTTGTGAATAATTCATCATACATGTGGGTTTTCCTAGGATTTCCAGAAAAGCAATGCTCCTTGTCTTCTTTTTGGATGTAGTTGAGGGCTTCTGCCAAAAAGGGTCAGTTCCAGAAATGGATTCTTTATCCAAAAGCATTGCCTACAGTGGGTTTTTGACCTCTGTTTATGGCAATCCTTTTATTGCCACCTTTCTCCTAATGAATGCTTTTTCCCCAGTATTCATCATCTCATTGGAGGTGCCCAATAAATATTAAACGACCTCAGCCACTAGCCAACAGGTATAAATAGCTCGAGGATATTTATGTACCTAAGTGTCTGTTACCCCAAGTCCCCAGGCTGATGTGATGCTGACAGACTAGGCAAAGAAACCGATAACTATTACACAGTTTCTTCCTCTTCTAAAATTCCTGTTGTAATTCACAGATTAATCACTTGTGGGTGGGTGCAGAATAGCCTCATTTTAATTGTTGTAAAAATTTCAGCCTATTTCTCCATTCCATGAATTCTAAAGCAACTCCTTTCAGAGGGACAGGATGTCAGGGGCTTTAACACAGCCTGTGTCTTCCCAAGCATTATAATTCTATACAGAGCAGAATTAAGTGTGAGCTTACCAATAATGTTTTCAGCATTCTTCATTAAGGACAGAAAGTACAGCCTGAAGTTTCTTAGTCACTTTTAACCTAGAAATTGCTTGTATTTCTAATGCTATTCAAATTTCAGGGGTTTTTGCTGAGTGAGTGACAGGATTATGTTTAATTTCTTGTTCTCTTCATCTTCAACTTTATCTTCTATCTACAAATGGGCACCCTGCCAAACTCTCTTATCATTGTCTCTAGAAAGCAAGGAGCAGCTAGAACAGGTCTCTGCCAAAGGTGGTAGATTATGGAGGATATCCCTGAATGACTTTCCTAAGTGGCAAGCATCTGTGTGTGTGTGTGCATGCACACGTGCGTGTGCATGCATGTATGTATGCATTCACTCACATATGTGATGCTTTGTGTGCATTCTTTTTTTTTTTTTTGCTTTTTGGAGGGCAATTGGGGGTTAAATGACTTGCCCAAGGCCATACGGCTAGTTTTTGTGTTGTGTCTGAGGCAAGATTTGAACTCAGGTCCTCCTGACTCCAGTGCTGGTGCTCTATTCACTGCACCACCTAGCTGCCCCTACTGTGCATTCTTTTTGGTGTCATTTTGAGATCCAAATCCAAAAGGCTGAGCAACTGCCCTCTCTATCTGGAGGATAAAAAGAAGGACACCTTTAAAAGCTTGGGGAGGGGATCACTTGGATTACCTATAGATGGACAAGGCATAGAGTGCATGATCTTCCCAAATGGAACTGTGTTTACTCTTTGCCAAATATGTTAGGGTAAGTTGCTTCTATAGCTAGTACTTTAGAATTTCAGTGTAAACAGTAGCCCTGGAAATGTTATCTTACCTATCTTTAACATTATAGATGATAGAATTTAGATGGACATTCTTAACATGAGACCCATGAACTTGTTTTAAAAAATATTTTGATAATTATATTTTAATACAGTTTAATTTCCTTGGTAATCCAATGTATTTTATGAATTTTAAAAATGTTATTCTAAAAAGGGGTTCAAAAAGGGTTAAGAACCCCTGATATAGGGCTAGATTCTAACCTTGGAGATTACAACTTTGAGCTGAGGTCACATATGATTTCTATATCCCCCATTATTTTATACCTTGAGGTTCTTCTTGGCATTTCATTTGGGATTATTTGGAGAATTTGGAAAATCCCCAAGAAGCTGACAACTTCTTTGTCCATTGATCTATGTTATCTCGATCTGTCCAAACTCACATACTTATTTGGTCTTGGATCTTAAAGCTTACAGATTACCTTTACCACCTTTGAAATTAATCTATTCTTGCTTTTTCCTCCTTAAAACACATTAAGGAGCCATACAGTTAGTCGAGAAGCATTAGTAAATGCTTATCATTTATCAGGCATTGTGTAAAGTTCTAGGGATACAAAAAAAGAAGGTAAAATCACAGTTTCTGCCTAAAAAGCATAAATTCTAAGGAAGAGAGTATATTTAATAACTCAGTATGTAGTATATACAAAGTAGACATAAAGTAATCTGATGGTGCAAAGACCTGTAAATGCCTCTGAAAGGTTTTGGGACTCAAGCTGAGTCTGGAAGGAAAACAGGGAAATAAAAAAAAGTGGAAGTGAGGAGACAGAGCATTCCAGGCATGGAGGACAAGCAATGCAAAAGCCCAGAAATGGAAATATGGGAATGTTGTGTTCGAAGACCTGCAAGCAGACCAAGTAGCTGGGTCATAGGGTATATAGTGGGGAAGTAGGGGGAAGATTCCAGTGGTAAAGTATAAGAAGATTGGAAAAATAAGAAGAGTCTAGATTTTTCTGAGTTTTAAATGTCATATAGAGCACTTTCTATTTGATCCAGGAGACAACAGGGGGCCATTTTAGTTCCTTATTGTCTGACTATGTCATCTTTCTAAGTAGGAGAGTGACATAATTAGACCCACCTTCAAAAAAGTCATCTTAGTAGCTGACTGGAGGATGGGTTAGGATGGAGAGAGACTTTAGGCAAGAAGACCAGCTAGAAGGCTATAGCAATAGTTCAGGAGAAAGATAATATGAACTTGAACTAGTGTTGTGGTGTGAGTGAAGAGAAAGGCCTGCATAGGAAAGATGTTGTGAAGGTAAACACAAGATGCATGAAGGGATTGGATATGTTTAGTGAGTTAGAGTGAGGAATTAAGGATGCCACTGAGGTTGTGAGTCTAAGTGCCTCATGTCCTCAAGAATAATAGGTATTATATATGAAAGAGGGCAAAGTTTTGGGAGAATGATAATATGTTTTTTTCTGGTTATGTTGAGTTTGAGATGTTTATGGAGTATCCAATTCAAGATGTCTAAAAGACTATAGGCCTGGACATATGATCTGGAATTATTTGTGTAAAGATGATAATTCAATGCATGGGAGCTAAGTTAAAAGAGTTAAAAGAAAAGGGGTCCAAGACAGAGTGTCTGGAGTCATTCTTGGTTAGTGAGCATAACATAGATGAGGAGACACAAAGGAGATGGAGAAGGAATGGTCAGACAAGTAAGAGGAGAACAGGGAGGGGGCAGTACCACAAACACTCAGAGAGCATAAAATATCCAGGAGGAAAATGTGACCACTTTACACGGCCATGTAAAAGACTACAGAGAAGTGAAGGATGCAGATTGAGAAAAGACCATCAGATTTGACAATTAAGGAATCAGTTTTACCACTGATTGGAGACTTTGGAGACTACAGTTTCAGTTTAATGATGAGGTCAGAAACGAGATTGGAGAGAGAGCAGGTGGAGGACATTGAGTAGCTTAATAAGAAAACAAAAGAAGGGTTTTGAATAGTCTGATGACGAAAGTAAGTGCTTTCTCTTGCTGTATGAAATTCACAATTACACTTGAGTGTCATGGTTTCTTTTAGTGACCTAGCCAACTAACCTGCAATTTGAGGTCCATGTAGACTATAAAGTGACTTTGAAACAAAAACCAAGTCCTCTACAGTTCATGAGAAGTCTTTAAGCTACATATAACAAAAAATATAGTCTTGTGACTCTTTCCCTAATTTCCACACTTTTGTCTAGTAGGTGTGGTCAAGGCTTGTCAGAGCTGAAAAGCATGAAATAAATTTTCAACAGTGTTCACTAATTTAACAGTTTCTAGCCTGGTGTTATGGTATATGTTTTTTGCTACTTTTAAAAATTTCTTTCTTCCTTTTGGTGGGTAATCTCCTTCAGCATCAAAATTGGTTCCTTATTAAGTTATTATATCAGATGCATAACATATTCTCTCCTTACTTCTCAGTGTTATAGTCTGTTTAGCATCAGCTCTAGCTAAGGCCTGACAGACACTTCCAGAAGGGAGAGACCACTAAGCTGAGGATACCCACCTGATTACAAATATCTACCTTCCCAGCAACCTTGTCTTGATATTATTTCCACTATGGAGATTTGGTCTTTTATTGAGGTGTTATGTCTTCAGGATTCTGCCATTGAAATGAAAAAAGTAATACAAAAGGCAACTCAAGCAGAGTGGGAAGAACCCTGAACTCAGGTTCAAAAGAGATCTGAATCCAAAACCCACCTCTAGCTCTGTGACCAGGGACAAATCCCTTAACTTTTTTTGAGCTCCAGTTTTCCTACTTGTAAAAGTGGAGGAATTGTATCTGTAGTACATACCTCACAGAGTTGCCATAAATATCAAAGGCTCCCACCACACTTTCAATCCCACAGATAGCACACAGGTGGTGTCTGGGACATGCAATAGGGGGTGCACTCCAATTGGAAGTCCCAAAGTCCCCCAGGGGTCAGCTTTTTGTAGCATTTTTTCGACAAAGGGCTTATATGGAATTAATAGAACACTGCCCTATCAGTAGTGAGGCAAGGCAGTGGCGTAGTCTGGACCACTGAGACTATCCTCTGAATTGTCTAATAATGAATGGGAAATGAGGGTCAGGCAGTCAGGAAACTTTGACTATAGTTGTGGCAGCATAAAATTGACTGGGATGGGTAAGATATCAGGTCTTTGGGTCAGTTAAGTCTTAGCATGCATGTATTCTGGAGACTGGGACTGAGCCAGACAAATCGATTTTCACTGCTTAGTAACTGGTTAATGATATAACTCATACACACACACACACACATACACACACATATTTATAAAACGATTAAAGGTTTACAAAGTGCTTTCCTTCTAACAACCTTGAGAGTTAGATAATGCAAGGGTAGCAACTATTCTAGGGCAGTAGATAGAGTGAAGAGCCTGGAGTCAGGAAGAGTTATCTTCCTAACTTCAGATACTTACTAACTATATGACCCTGGGCAAGTCACTTAACCCTGTTTGCCTCAGTTTCCTCATCTGTAAAATGAGTTAGGGAGGGAAATGACAAACCACTCCAGTATCTTTGCCAAGAAAACCACAAATGGGGTCAGAAAGAGTCAAACATGACTGAAAAACAATGGAAAAAGCTCTATTCTGATGTTACTTCCCAAACCTTCACAGGCATTCTAAGGTTAGAATCCCCAGAGGGCAGGTGACTACTTCTCTTCTCAGGTTTCTATGAGCAACCCTGTGGGTCTAGAATGAGGGGTGGGGAACTGGGGCCTCAGGGCCTTCTAGGTTCTTGTGTGTGGCCTTTTAACTGAGTCCAAGTATTATAGAACAAATCCTTTTGTGAAGTTTGTATTCAGTCAAAGGGCCACACTTGAGGACCTAAAGGGTCACATGTGGCCTCGGCCACAGGTTCCCCACCCTTGGTAGGTTTTTAGTACTTTTGCTAATAAACTCTCACTTCTGCTTCACCTCAATTTTTATCTAATAGCCTAAATTAACTTTTATAAAAGGATATTTACTGAAGTACCATAATAAAACAGATGGTACAAAACATCCCTTCACCCAAATCAGAGGCACATGCTCCTCCTGCCCAATGTCTTTGAGAAGAATGGACCCAAACTTAACATACAAAGATATCAAGTCATCCATGTTGCAAAAGGTGACGTCGTAAGTGTTAGCATTGGAATATCTTGTCTCCTTTTGTGAAGTCTTCATGAAGGAAATATGGTTCTCTGATGGGCTCAAACGATGGGTGCCTTTTTAGAGTCAATAGTTAACCTGTTCTCCATCATGAGATGTCATGCCCCACAAAGCTACTTCCTCCTTTAGGCATCTATGCCTCGGTATCCAAATCTGTTTGTATTTCTCCTCACTGTGCCTATCTATTTCTAGTTGGATATGTTGTGTCCTATTGGTCTCTTCTCTGCAATGGAGAAAGGTTAAATGGAAGGTGGGGGTAAGAATGAGGAACTATGTCCTCCCTCCCAAGAGCAATTCCCTCTTAGGGACTTGGCTGAACTTGAATCCTCAACTGAAATCTATTGCTGAGCCATACCCCTCTGGACCAAGGAACTGTTGAAATCTTTCTACTATTTAAAGCTCCCTGAGGCATAGTTTATTTATTTATTTGAATAGCCAATCATGCCTTTTCCTTCACTGATCCAATTGAAGAGGTTGATGCCCCAGGTTATAGACAGCCTAGTTAATTGAAATGTGTGAACCTGTTCTCCTGTGTGTGTGTGTGTGTGTGTGTGTGTGTGTGTGTGTGTGTGTGTGTGTGTGTGTAGTGGTATTCCACACATTATATGAGCAGCATTATCCCTATTTTAAAATTGAGAAAAAAATGAAGTTTAGAGAAAATTTGCTTTGACTTAAGATTACAAGATTAATAGGTACCAGAGCCAGGATTTAAACCTATGTCATTCTTGACTCTAAGCTCCTGTGTTCTTTCTCACCATACTGAGCTATTTTCAGTCAACTAAGAGTTTATCAAATCTATTCCAGCCTGTCAACTGAGAGTACAGTCAGCTCTGTAGGAATGGGACATAGAATGTATCCTATTTGATAGGGGAAAGGGGCAGTTCAGTCTATAAAGAAATCACTTCCTGGAAAAACAATTTTGGGTGGAGTACTACAGTGGAGGGAGGGTTTCTGGTTAATCTGGAAACTGACCAACATGAGAATATTGGGTCACTAGGATGGAGGATGGAATGGTCAAAAGGGAAGAGGGAGTTTGCCAAAGATGGACTTTTCCAACTTTACAATATTGCTAGGCTTAGCACTGCCTCTAGGTTATTTAAGGGCACTCGAGTGCTGCAAATTACAGGTTTACCCCACTGTGAAAAACAGAGTGGATTCACTCAGTGTCATTCTAGTAACCAGAAGTCTGTTTGAATTGACACCTCAGATAGCTACAGTATAATACTAGAGGTTCATATCAATGATCCCAAGGCACTGAAAGATCCTCCAGGGCCTCCTGTATTGCTGGTGAAAGATTTAATTCTGTTCAGGATATGTTTGAGTGCTATGTATATTATTGTATTGTAATTCTTGGACAATTGATTGTATACGATATATGTTGTTGTTCAGTTGTTTTTCAGTTGTGTCTGACTCTCTGTGATCCCATTTGGGGTTTTCTTGATAGAGATACTGGAGAGATTTTCTATTTTCTTGTCTGGCTCATTTTACAGATGAGGAAGCTGAGACAAATAGAGTTAAGTGACTTGCTGAGGGTCACAGAGCTAGTAAGTGTCTGAGCTGGATTTGAACTCTTGAAAATGAGTCTTTCTAACCCCAAGACCAGTGCTCTATCCATTGTGAAACTTAACTGCACAAAAACGTATAAGGTAGCTCTATTAAGTAGGGTACTTGATTAACTCTGTTCCATAGCTATGCCATATGATAGGAGTTTACTGTGGTATCCTATACAGCTCTTCTCGATTCCTTGGTATTTCTTAGGGTTGAAGGGGAAGCTTGGCATAATTACTAAGTCATTGGGTAGTGATTAGAACAAAGACTTTAATTTTTCATGGGTCGTTGGATCAGAGTTAAGATTTACTATGTTGATAAGCTTGTATTATGTCTATCCTGGGTGCAGGACTTTCTATTAATACAGCCCTGAAAACAATATGCTCAGATTCCCAAGAGAGATTTGAATGAGCACTCCAGAAGGAATTAGCTTTTATAGGTTCTACCCTTAACTTGATTCCTTATTTTCTAGTTAGTATATTGGGCATATATCTTGCCTCTGTTCCCCATTCTCATCTTTCCTTGACATTGGGATTGTGACAAGTTTTACCATTAGCTCCTATGATATTAATGAACAGTATCTGGGTTCTTGAGAGTCTATTCTAAATTTGGTAATCATTTGTAGAATCTTAGAGTTGAGAGGTATTTTTGAAGAAATTTAATCTAGATTCTTACCCAGTGAAATATTCCTGACATGGCTATGCAATCTTTGCTTGGATACTTCCAGTGATCGGGAAGCAGCCCCTTCCATTTTGGATAACTTTAGTTTTTTGAGACAAAAATAATTTACTTATAATGTCCACCTACTTTTTCTACCCTTGAAAATAACATGGAATATACTTACTCCTATTTCTATGGGATATCTTATTCCCTCTAAACATTTTCTTCCAAATCTGAGCTTTCCTAATTTCTTCAATCATTCTCCCTTTATCAGGGCTCTAGTAGCCTCAGCCTTTATTGAATACATTGCAACTTGTCCCTGTGTCTTAAAACATGATTTCTAGAAATCAACAAAGTACCCTGAATGCTAGCTTATTGGCATGGAAAACAGAAAGAATTCGTTTCCTGTGATCAGTACATTATAGTTTTATTGACTCATTTGAGATTTCATTAGGGTTTTTTTTTTTGCAGACATATTAAAATTTTGATTCATATTAAGCTTGTGGACAACTAAAACTCTCAGATGTCTTTCTCATGAATAGCTCTTAAGCCACGGTTTTCCCCCATTCTATATTTAGTATAGAAAGATTTTTGTCCTTAAGGAATCTTTATTAAGGCCTCTTAAATTTCATCTTGCTAGTTTTAGCCCGACATTAAAGCTTACCAAAATGTTTTTGAATCTTGATTTCAATATTTAACACATTAGTTATTCCTCTCAGTTTTATGTTTTCAGTAAATTTAATAAGTACAAATTTTATTAATGAATAAAAATTGTTACGCACTTATTAAGTGCTAGGCACTGTGCTTTTTATGTCTTCATCCAAATTACTAATAAAAGATGTTTAAAAGGATAGTGACAGGGGCAGGCACTTGAAATACCATACTAGAAACTTCTTCCAGATTGGCATTGACGCATTAGTAAATATCCTTTGGGTTTGTTGTTCATCTAACTATGAATCCCACCAAATGGTGCCATAATCCGGCCCATGAGAGACTTTATCAGTTCCTTTGCTGAAATCAAGAGATATTCTTTTCATTTAAATACCTACTTTAAACAAGAAAATGTCATCTTTCTTCCCACAAAAATAGATTCTTGATCAGATTTCCAGAAACATTAAAAAACACAAGAGAAGAATTAAAAATATCTATTCTCTTTGCTCGATTATTTGATTCCATTGATGCTGAAAAAGCTGAAGCCATGTTTTGCCAATGTACCCTGTCTCCAAAGATTCAGTCTAACCCTTGGGTGAAGATTTTCTATGGTTCAGAAACAGAAGGGGTATAGTATGGGGAAATGACCACTGGTTCTGGAATCAGAGAATCTGATACTTCATGTCTGTGTGATCTTGGGCAAAACACTTAATATCACTGAGCCTCCATTTTCTTTGTAAAATGAATGAGTTGGACTTGATGTCCTTTGAGGTCCCTTCTAATGTTAAGTGAATCATCAACCTAATTTCTAGTCTCAGTGTTGTTTGTCACTTGCTGTGTGACCTTGGGCTTTAACTTTTCTGAGTTTCAGCTTCTTTATCTGGGAAATGGTGATAAAAATTCTTTCCTGATTTCCCTCTCAGAATTGTGAAGCTCAAGTTAAATTGATGAAATGTTTTGGAAACCATTAAGTTCTATCCAAATGCTATTATTATTGCTATATTTCTGATAGGATTCTCTTGGTTTGATGGGGGGCATGTTGTATAAGTGGCAAAATTGTTGCTATTCAGCTTACTTTTCTAAATAAGCTAGGTGGGATAATGGTTAGAGCTCTGAACCAGGAGACAGGAAGATCTAATTTCTTTTTTTTTTTTTTTTGCTTACAAAGTTAACTCTTTTTTAAAAAATTAATTTGTTTGTTTACTTTTAGTTTACAAGATTCAGTTCCACCATCCCTTGAGTTTCAAATTTTTTCCCCCTTCCTCTCCTCTTCCCCCCACTCCCCACAGCGGCATGCAATCAAGTATAGGATCTTCACATTAGACATTAGTCAGGTTATAAAGAAGGATTGAACTGATGGGATGAACAGTGGGAAAGAGGAAATAAAATAAAACAAGAAAAAGAATGAGAGCAGGTAGTTTGATTCAATCTGCATTCAAACTCTGTTCTTTCTAGTTCTTTCTCTCAATGTAGACATCTTTCTCCATCATGAGTCTTTTGGAGTTGTCTTATAACTCTGCATTGCTGAGAAGAGTCCAGTCTATCAAAGCTGGTCATCACACATATGTTGTGTCTGTAATTGTGTACAAATTTCTCCTTGTTCTGCTCTTCTCAATCAGCATCAGTTTGTATAAGCCTCTCCAGGTAAATATGAAGTCTGTTTGCTCCTCATTTCTTATAGCTCAATAGTATTCCATTACATTCATATACCACAACATTTTTAGCCATTCCCTGATTGATGGGCATCCCCTTAATTTCCAATTCTTTGCCACCACAAAAAGAGATGCTATAAATATTTTTGTACATGTGGGTCTTCCTCCCACTTCTATGATCTCTTTGAGATACAACCCTAGAAGTGGTATTGCTGGGTCAAAGGGTATGAAATTATTTATAGCCCTTTGGTCATAGTTCCAGGTTGCTCTCCAGAATGGTTGAATCAGTTCACAACTCCACCAAAAATGCATTAATGTTCCAATTTTTCCTCATCCTCTCCAGCATTCATCATTTTCCTGTTTTGTCATCTTAGCCAATCTGACCAGTGAGATGTGGTATCAGAGTTGTTTTGATTTGCCTTTCTCTAATCAATAGTGATTTAGAACATTTTTTCTTTTGCTTATAGATATCTTCAGTTTCTTCCTCTGAAAACTTCACCTGTTCTTATCCTTTGACCATTTATCAATTGGGTAATGACTTGTATTCTTATAGATTTGACTCAGTTCTCTGTATATTTTAGAAATGAGGCCTTTATCAGAGACATTGGTTGTAAAAATTCTTTCTCAATTTTCCACTTCCCTCTTAATCTTGGTCAAGGAAGATCTAATTTCAAATCTAGTCTCAGGCTCTTATTGCCTACATGATCCTAGGCAAGTCACTTAACCTCTGTCCACCTCAGTTTTCTCATCTTTAAAACACAGATAGTAATAGTGCTTGCCTCCCAGTGTCGTTATAGGGATAAAGTGAGATAATATTTGCAAAGACCTTTGCAAACCTTAAAAGCCCTATGTAAATGCTAGCAATTGATTATTATTTATCGACCATTAATGCACAGAAATATCTCCAACTGTGCTTCCTTATAGTATATTTTTGTTCTAGACTTTACACCAATATTATTGTTGTGAATACGTTGAGTTTTATTTGCATACTAGAAAAAAGAAACAGTAGTATCTTTAGAGTAAAGAATAATGCATTTTAAGAAAGATCAGAGGCAGAAAACCACGAAAGCCTGAAATGGCCCCATTAGATTTTGTTTTGGTTTGCACAAATGAATAGCCAAAAATTTCAGCTTGGCCTGATGGATGGCATATGGTAGGATTTTTCATAGAATCCCGGATTGGACTCTGGGCAAATTTCATTTTCCTGGGGCTTAAATAATCTATCTATTAATCCTCTCTTCCATCAGGTTTCTTTGGTGATTAGATATTGTTCATTTTATCTCCTATGGAATAAAATCAGAGTCAAGTGCTTTGGGGTGTGGGAAATTCTTTACTTTTGATAATAGTGGAAAAACTGGGGTAGGCTTAAAATAAATCTATTTTTTTCTGGGAAATTTTACAGATTATGTCAATTTGCCTTGACCAATTTTGAAGGTTAGAGACCTTCTCAAGGGAAGAATGTGGGGCTGAGAAAACCTACTCTTGATACCTATGGGTAATCACAAAGTAATGGAAAAAAATTACTATTTGCCCTTTGCCTAAAGAAAACTGGGCAGCAGACTAAAAAACCAAAAGATGAAAGGGGACTATCTCCTTTCTGTTACCTTTTTGGTAACAGGCTTTTGTGGGAGTTTGTATTTGTGAAAGAACTCTGAGGCCATATGGCTGTTGGCAGATGCTTGCATTTTCATAGCCTGTGGCTAGAAGGAACATTAGAAAGTGTGGGCTTTGTGGTGGGGCTAGGGTTGTGTGATGTTGGGTGATGGCTTTACCAAGTCAATGGGTCTGGGAATTTTGGCAAGGTCAACAGTAGTAATCCCAATGCTATGTGGCATTAGTTTTGAAAATGTTTTCCTGACATTTCATGGGATCACACAATCATACAATGATATCATTTTAAAGTTGGGAGATACCCCAGTAATCACCTTGTGCAACCTATTCTTTAGGCCAGAATATCTTCTACAACATGCTTCAAAAGGATCTTCCAGCCTCTGTTCAAAGAGCTTTAGAAATGGCAAGTGCACCTCTTCCCAAGGCATCTTATTCCACTTGTGGATAGCTTTAATCATTAGGAAATTTTTCCTTAATTCAACTTAAGTTTGTTTTTCCACAATATCCACCCATTCCTCCTATTTCTGCCTATTGCCTACTTCATTTGGAAATTAGGAAGTACCATGCATATGGCATCCTCAGCAGTACTTCAACTCTGGGTTAGCTTCCTTCCTTGATAAAAAATACTTCTAAAGACTGTATCTTTGAAGAAAGGCTGATTGTAGCCCCACTTATGGGTTTTATGACATTTATTGTTTGCTTTTAAGGACAGAAGACATTTAAGAATGCTTTGGGGAAAGAGTCAATTAATCAATCTTCCTTCCTTTCTTCCTTCCCTTCCTCCCTCCCTTCCTCCTCCTCCTTTTTCTTCTCCCTCTTCTTCTCTCTCTCTTTGTTTCTATTTGCAAATTCCTCAAGGAATTACTTAAATTGGCTTTTAAAGATGTTATAAACGGGCTAACTGTCCCAAATTGGAATGAGAAATGGGCTACCTTGGGGGGTAGTAGTTACCTCCTTACTGGAGGTCTTCAGGCAAAGTTTGGATGACCAAATTCCAGGTTTCCCATAGAGAAAATTCTTGTTCAGCCATAAGTTACTTGATGAATCTTTATTAAGCCCCATTAAATTTTGTCTTGCTAGTTTTAGCCCAGCATCAAAGCCTGTCACAATGTTTTTTGAATCTTGATTTTGGGAAATTCTTTACTTCTGTTAATAGTGGAAAGGATGGGGTGGTTTTGGGAAAACTCTCTTCAGGCTTTATTCATATCCTAGAGAAATAAAGAAGTCAAATCACAAAGGCAGAAGCCCCTGGTTAGGAAGCAATGTCTTTGAAATTATCTCCCATCCTCATTTATATGTGTCATAGAAGAGGGGATGACTGAAGGATGGGATACACTGAGTGGCAGAAAAAGAGAAATATGAACTTTTAATAAGATTTTTCTTATCCAAATTAGCTAGCCAAATATTCTCCCCCACTACAAATGTAATTTCTGGTATTCTAACAAAAAATGCACCTCTTTTCATTTTTATTTTCGATGTGTGTAACAGTATTTGTACCCTTGTTTGTAGAATGGAGTATTTTTTCCTATGCCAGTAGCATCAAAACTCTTGGAAGTCAGTTTCAAAGTTTTTGGAGGGGTGATACTTTTAGGAAGAGGGGGGAAGGCACTATATACTATTCTTGATATAGTTTCTTTTTCCTTTTTCAAATGCTTCTGAATAGACAGATCTGAGCATTTTTTTCTCAAGCAGCAATTGCTGCTTTTTTTGCAGGTCTTATGTGATAAACTATTTTTATGGTCATGATTTTTTTGGGGGGGTGGGAAAGAAAAAAAAGCCATTTGGTCCTTGGTATCTTCACCAACATAAAACACTTGAATAGAAATTCTTGCTTTTGATAGATTTATGCTTTGGTTTAATTCAGGTCTAAGTATTCCAAGTCATTTGCTAGTGCTTTGCAAAGTAAGCTTTTTTATTCTCTGCAAGCAGCTCATGTATATTTTGAGTTTTGTTGTTGTTGTTCTAAAGTCCAACAATGAGATAGAAATGCTGCTTTTTAAACTTCTAGACTTTTTCAGTTTCTGCTATTTTTTCACACTTGTTTCAGTCAACTTGATCATAGGATCCAAAGAACATGAGGAAAAAAATGGGTTGTATTTTGGTTTGTAATGATTAATTACACGATTATGAATAAAACTGACACCCAAGAAACTTTATATGTATGATATATCATGCATTCTGAATTCAGATTCAAAGTGAACACTGATTTGGACTGCTCAAAGTTTGAAAGGAATAGGGTGGGGAGATATAGGCAGAGGGACAATTTGTAACAAGGTCAAAGTAATGAAAAATGCATGGCAGAACCTATTCATTGATGCATCCCACCCTACTTCACTCTTAGTTTTGGACTTAAGATCAAAATAGATTATTTTTTGACACTTGCACCAATTCTTGGCCAACAAACTTTTTTTTTTTTGCTCTTTATTTTTTTGGAAGGGCAATTGGGGTTAAGTGATTTGCCCAAGGTCACAGGGCTAGTAAGTGTTAAGTGTCTGAGGCCAGATTTGAACTGAGGTCCTCCTGACTCCAAGGCTGGTGCTCTATTCACTGCGCCACCTAGCCACCCCCCAGCTGACTTTAAGAAAAAAAAAGAGGAAGGAGGGGAGATAGGAAACACAGTACTGCTCACTTTCCTTTCCCACTTCCTTTTTCATTTCATACTCCTGCTTTCTGCTTCATCAATCTCCATATTCCTCCCCTTTTTAAATTTCATTTCATTCTTTAGCTTCTCCTTTTCATTATCTAATTAATCTGGGTTCTTAGCATGACTTGAAACAATGTATAGACAATTTCTGTTAAGGAAAAAGGGTGAAGAGAAAGGTAAGAATGCCCAAGTGGGAGAAAATGGCAACTGAAAGAATGGGTAGTCAACAAGACTTCAGTTAGATGAAGGTGATCCCCTGTAAATGGACTGGGAAGAAATAAAATGACAATAGGGATCATATGGACTTATGTGCTAGAGCTCAAAGAGGAGGAAAATATATGTTTAGAGAGGTAGAGGGACTTGTCTAAGGTCACACAATACATAAGTAGCAGAAAGCATACTAGTCAAGAAGGCTCAGGGGCCAAATCCAGGATAAACTCAATCACTCCATCAACAAGCACTGATTACATGTTTAAAATGTGCCAGACCCTGGGGAAAGACAAAAACCTCAAACAAAACCAACAGTCCTAACTCTTGAGCTTATATTTTATTGGAGGGTGGTGGTGGTGAAGGATGTGTGTGTGTGTGTGTGTATGTGCACACATACACACACACACGTATGATTTGTTGTTCAGTGGTTTCAGTCATGTTCGACTCTTCCTGACCCCATTTAAGTTTTTCTTGGCAAAGATACTAGAGTGGTTTGCTATTTCCTTCTCAAGTTCGTTGTACAGATTAGGAAACTGAGACAAACAGGGTTAAGTGGTTTGTGTAGGGTCACACAGTTAGTAAATGTCTAAGACTGCATTTGAACTCAGGAAGATGTCTTCCTGACTTTAGTCCTGACATTCTATCCTAGCTGCCTCATATCTATCTATCTATCTATCTATCTATCTATCTATCTGTCTGTCTGTCTGTCTGTCTGTCTGTCTGTCTATCTATCTATCTATCTATCTATCTATCTATCTATCTACCTACCTACCTATCTAATCTGAGGAAGCTATGCAATATAGTAGTAGATAAAGTGTTCAAATCCTGTCTCAAACATTTCCTAGCTTTGTCATCCTACACAAGTCATTTAACCTCTTAGTCTCAGTTTCCCCAACTGTAAAATGGGAGTAATAATAGCACCTATCACAAAGCTTTTTTTGGGGGGGCGGCTAGGTGGCACAGTGAATAGAGCACTGGCCCTGGAATCAGGAGGACCTGAGTTCAAATCCAGCCTCAGACACTTAACACAAAATCGAACTTGGGCAAGTCACTTAACCCCAATTGCCCTCCAAAAAAAAACCAAAAAAAAATAACCAAAGTTGCAAAATAAATGCAACATGAGTGATGGTGGTGGGGTGTTAAAGCATTAGCATTTGGGGGAATCGAGGAAGATTTCATGCTGAAGGTGGCACTTGAGGTGAATTTTGAATGCAATCAGGAACTCTACAAAGCGGAGGTGAGGAGGCAGTGGATGCTAGCCATGGCATTCACGCAGTGTAAAGACAGGAGATGGGGTGTCATTTGTGAGTGACAGCAATAAGTCCAGGACTGGGGCTTTACCGTATGTAAATATCTCTAGACAGCAGGATAGTTGCACAGCTAAACAGCTATTCAAGACCATTCTTCAGCTGTCTAAGGGCTCCTAAATCACACAAAGCCAGTGAGACCTTGCAAAAGAGAGAAGCTGCTTCAGGAACAACAAAGACAACATGCTATTTATTTTGAAGATAAAGGGATTATATCAACTGAGAATCCTCTTGTCTTGTAATTCAGACTTCAAGCTGACCAGCTAAGGAATATTATGGAGGGTTGCTTGTTGATAGGACTATCAAATTCTTCGTAGCTCAGCAAGTTCTCACTGATTATTTCTGAAAATGTGAGAGAACTGTTGCTTTTGTTGTCTCCAGGGTTCTGTTCTCTTGGTTCAGAGTGATAAGAATGATTTTCACCTAACTTTTTTTGTTGGCTCCTTTGAACATCCTTTATCTTAGACTCTGGCTAATTTCTTTCAGTTTCCTTTCAGGATACATTGAATTATCTGGGACCCCTTGAGGTGTTCAGGAAACCAGCCTGAAGAAAATAGGGTTATTCATTCTTATTTTTCAGAGCAGTTTCAAAACTATTTGCATTTGGCTGCCTCTGGTGATTAACTCAACAGCTTTCTTCTGAAAAAGAAATGCTATATTGGCATGGAAGGAATCTCTAGGATTACCATAAGAAGATCCAAAATGAAGCAAGCTGTCCAGGACCTCTTGCACCAGGATCCCCAAAACTTACCCCTCTAGATATCCAGTCATGAGTAATACAGAATGGCATGGCAAAGATAGCACTAGACCGAGGGTTTAGTATGGACTTTCTGGTTGACTGGCTGTGGGATCATGAATGAGCATCAGTTTCCTCATCTAATCAATGAAGAGGGTTGGACCAGATGGTCTCTGAGTTCCATTTAAGTACTAATACTGTAAGACTAAGATGATGCCAGAATAAGGGGAGTAGGGTGTGTGCCTTTGGAACAAAATGAGACTGACCCAAGTGGAGATGGAATCATTATTTAATAAACAAGCCAACATGGACCCCTGGAAAAGTATAGTATTATAGAATCTTGGGAAATCACTGAGCCTTGTATCCCATGAAATTCAAGGATCCTATCAACTCTAGGATTTTAGAATTGTAAGGGATCTCTGTACTTTAGAGAAATAACCTTCTCATTGCTCACATGAAAATTTGTTATACAACCTGCCTGACAGATGGTCAATCCAGTCTTTAATTAAACATGTATACTCAAAAGGTATTTACTACCTCACAAAGTAGTCTGCTCCATTTCTAGCCTATTCTAATTCTCTCAAAAGGTCATACCCACACTGTGTCAAAACCTGCTTATCTTTAAATAAAATCATGGAATTTCAGAGGTGGAAGGATTTTAGAGATAGCCTAATAAAGCATCATCCTTTTTCAGAGGATATGACAAACAGGCCTAAAAAGGGTTTGACCAAGGTTGCTTAGTAGTAGTGAGGACCTGAACTGAGGTCCCTTATACAGTATACTTATCTGGTGCTCTTTCTACTTTGCCACCCACTGCTCTTCGTTCTGCTTTCTAGAGTCATACATGATAATTACACAATCAGAAAAGGAGCCTCAGCAGCTTTCCAATCCAACATGAATCCCCAAAGCATTCTCCTCTATAATACACCCACCAATTAGGAATCCTGTCTCTACCTGAAGACCTTCAAGGAGCGGGGGCAATGATTATCTTTTGAGTCTGCCTGTTTTAATTTTGGACAGCTTTAGCTATTAAGCAATTTTCCTTAACATCAAGGAAAGTCTTTGTAATTTCTGTTTGTTGCTATTGGTATCGACCTCTGAGGTCAAACCAATAAATCTAATTCTTCTTTCAAGTGATTGAACACAGTGGCCACTTCTTTCCTAAGTCTTCTCTTCTCTGGGTTAAATATCCCAAATCCTTCAATCACTTCATAGGCACCATGGACTCAAAGCTTTTCCCAATCTTAATTGTTCTTCTCTGGATACCCTTCAGCTTATTAATTTTCTTCTTAGATGTCATTTCCCAGAACTTGAGATGTGGTTGTTTGCCTTGTTCAGTTGGCTCAGTTGCGTCTGATGCTTCATGACCCCATTTGGAGTTTTCTTGGCAGAGATACTGTAGTAATTTGCCATTTCCTTCTCCAGCTCATTTTACAGATGAGGAAATTGAGGCAAACGGGATTAAATGACTTGCCCAGAGTCAAACAGCTAGTAAGTGTCTAAGGCCAGATTTGAACTCAGAAAGATGAGTCTTCCTGACTCCAGGGCTGGTGCTCTATCCAATGTGCCTCCCAGCTGCCTCCCAGATGTCATTGTTCCAAGGAATAAATTTAGGCTGCTCTTCCACAAGACAGTGCTTCAAATGTGCCCCTAAGTGTTCACTTCTACAGGACAAGTGTCCCCAGTTCCTCAACAACTCCTCCTATGACATGGCTTCCAGACCCAGCAGGCAGCTCTGAATGCTAGTAAACCTTGGCAAATACTTCTAACTTATGCAAATTTATGCTTATGTGTGATCTATGATTATTTGTCTTTCATTCTTGAAGAGGACCATGGTATTAGGAAGGAGATGCCATGACTCTCAAGTAAATTTTATTTGTGAGGAAGGGCTGCGCAAAGTTGCCAGCCTTACTTGCTCCTTTGGAGCCATCTGGGTTCAGTGGTGAGATATTGATGAGGACAACTGGAGATGGCCCCAGATGCAGTAGGAGACCTTGGACTATTTAAGTTAATGTCTTTCCCAGTTTTCAGTTTGTTGGAGGCAAATGGCTGGAGGATAGACAGCCACTGACAAGCCATATGAGGAAAAAAAAAAGAAGTGATCTATGAAATCTTTTGAGGAAAGCTTTTTAAATTAAAAAATAATTTAAAGCTTCTCTCCCTCCTCTCTCCCATTCAACTGAATTCTATTTGCTTGGAACGTACTGAACTCTTACCATGGGCAAGACACTGTGCTTGGCATCAACACACATATATATATACAGAGAAACTTAAGGTTCTCCAGGGACTGATACTGTATCATCTTTGGGCATGGCATTTGTCTTTGGTCTTGTTGTTGACTGGTACCCACTGTAGTAACTACCCACATGCAGTTTGCCAGAAGAAATCTCTTAGTGTGCACAAATTCTCCAAAGTGTCATCAAAAACACAAATCAATCTGGTTTCTGAAACAGGTAATTTTCTCTCCACTGTTTTGTTTTCTTCCAGAGGCTTTTGATGTTCTCCTTTTCTCCTCTGTAGCACTCAATCATTTGTCTCCTTCATCACCAAAATTGTGACAGCATTTGAGTCCAGAATTGAGTCAGACACATAACAAGTGCATTTGTTAAGACATATCCAACTGAACGTAATTGAAAGGTGCACAAGCAACAGGAGAGAGAAAGAGAGAAAGCCATTCTGTCTAATTTCTTGCTCCCCACACTCCTTTGTTGTCAGCTTTGTTTCCTAAAGAATGGAACTTGGAAATCAGGAGGTTCTGAAACTGACCCAGACATTGGGGAACAGCAACAGCAGTGCCAATAGGAATTCTTCCCAGCAATGTCACCTAGGGGAGAACAGGGTGGGAGTTATTTAATATAGGCACAATGAAAAGTTTTATGTGGGTTCCACAGCTGACACAGAAAGGCTAATGCTGGAAGCCTTTTTATTTAAGTAACTGAGTCCATTGACCTCCATGAGGTAGCAATAGAACAGTGCCAGCTGGTGGAACGCCTTGCTGGGGTTAGATGCCTTTTTGTTAGCTTCTCAGCATAGGTCTTCTTTGTCTTTCATTCATTAGGTTTTAAGTTTTCTTTTTTTTTTCCCTTCGAGTAGGTGTAATGGCAGCTCTATCTTCCTGACAGTCAGAGGGAGAAAGAGAGAGAGAGAGAAGCAGAGCTGCCTGTCAGATGGTGAATTTGAACAGAGGCAGTTGTCGTCATGGTGATGGCAGGTTGCATCCCACTACCATGGAAACCAAAGTTAAAAAACTGATGTTAAGCAGGAGAATCACATGATTTCGGGTTTTTTTGTTTTGTTTTGTTTTTAAAAAAGAAAAGAGGTTTGGTTTTTCAATCTGAAAAAAAAATTAAGAGGAGGTTGTATGGTGAGAAAGATTGCAAGAAGTCAACCGCCTAGATAATGAAGTGGGATCATGTGAAAGTTTCACATCCTTCCACAGCATTTTTCTGCTTATCATCAGTATGTTCTTCCTGATATATTGTGTGTATTTCCAAATATGTCCATCAGAGCTGTGACTTGGTACTCTGTGTGTGTGTGTGTGTGTGTGTGTGTGTGTAGGTGCAAAGGAAGGTAGTGTGTTTTTGGAGTAGATAACCATAGGCAATCTTATGGTTCTACCACTATTCCCCCTCTCCCTCCTCTCCTTTGCTGTCTTGATGCAGTTCAAGAAATGTTTAGTAAAGATTGAGGTTGAGAGCCTGAAAGCAGTGAGTGACTAAGAGGGAGACTGGAGTTTAGGAGATAGCGCAACTGATCTTAGCAGAGAGAGAACCCTGAAATTTAGGAGATTTTCATCTGGCTTCAGAAGAGTGGATAGCATCGCACTGTAGTTATCTGAGACATCAAGAAAAACAGTATATTTTGTTGATTCCCTTCTCCAGGTTCTGTCAGCAGACTCATGTTATTAGGTCAGTGGTAATAGGGTATGCAGAGAAGGTCTCAGGGTATGTGTTGGGGCACACACAGAGATGGGAGCATCTTCCCATGATAAATGACTCCAGGCTTACCCTACAAAAATTAGCCCATTCACAGGGGAAGCAAGAACTAATGGTATCTCCTGGAGATTTTCAAGAACATCCACCTGAGAACCTTCCTTGTGCCTTTATTTATCCCCCAGGAACCACTTCCTTGCACAATTTTGTGAAGCCCAGGGGCTGGAAGCAAAGTGTAGACTCTCTTCCAGGTATGAAACAGCTACTTCCAGAATTGGCTTAAGGCCTGTTAGAAATGTGCTATGGAACAAAATTTCTATTTCAGTTCCTATCTGAGATAGGAGGGATAGATGAGGTTCTGACTTGTTTGGAATCTGAAAGTAGAATGCTTCATGATGACTGGGAGTCAAGGGGGGAAAATAGGAGGAATTAAATATAATTGCATCTTCCTCAGACCCTTGGATCAAGATCAAAGACATCCCACTGAAGTGATGGGAATGACCCTGTCTGGGTTTTAGGTCCTGCTGTTATTCTTTAGATCTCTTTTGTCCTCCAGACCAGCTATATCTTTTGACATTGGCTTAGGACAGAGGGGGGACATGATCTCACCATGATGATCTCACTGCTTTTCCATCATGGGGCTGGTGCCTGGATTCTATGTGGGCTCAGGCTTATGCTGTCTTCAGTCCTGGCCTTGGGTGTGATTAATGTCCCCTCTGATCACATAGGGGAGATTACGTCAGTGCCATCAGGATCATAAATCCTCCTCTTGGGCTTGGTGTTTGAACATGTTTTTCCATATTTTTTTCCTTTCCCAATAAGTCTTGGGCCAAATGACTATATTTGATTTTTTACTTGATTCTATGATACATACACACACACACACACATATATACATATACATGTGCATGCATATATACGCACATAATACACACATGTGTATGTATATATGTACATGCACTTCTTCTTTTGATAATATGCATTCCTATTTTACCTAGGCTAGAAATGTAGTGGCTACTCATGGACTTGATCCATATACTGACTGGTATGGAAACTTTAATCCACTCTGTTTTTTTTCCAACATGGACCGGTCTACTCCTCCTTAGGCAGCCTCATAGCCCTTTGCTTTTAGGGGCTTCCATGTTGGTATTGGGCTTGGTATAGGCACAGGATTGGCTTTAGCCCTCTTGTGGCTCATAACTCCTGAACTCAAGTAATCCATCAGCCTTAGCCTCTCCCAGAAGAAGAAGTCACAAGCAGGTACCACTACAACCAGCTTTAAAAAAAAATAGCCAATATTAGGGTGCGTCTTCATTGACAACCTCTAGAGTCACAGTCAGCCATCTCAGCCCTTGGTTCTTTCTGGGCATTACTTTCAGTCTTTTACAAGCACCAGCAACTTGAGCTCTCTTTTATGATCATAATAACAACAAAAATTATGATATTAATAAAACCTTACATTTGTATGTAAGTTATAGTGAGTGAAGTGCTTTCATAGATTCAGGCATGGCTAGATAGTAGTTTGTATGAAAAAGGGCCTCTACATTTCAGTCAACTATAAGCTAATATGAAATAGCAGTGTGACATGTCAACCAAAAAAAATTAAGGTAATCTTAAAACTGCATTACTAGAAGCAACAAAATATTCAGGTCTTGGGAAGTAATAGTCTTATTATGTGTACTTTTCCCTAAATTGGCCACAGGACAGTTAGTTGGATCAGTGGATAGAGTGCTAGGCCTGGAGTCAGGAAGACTCATCTTCCTGATTTCAAATCTGACGTCGGATAATTACTAGCTGTGTGACCCTGGGCAAGTCACTTAGCCCTGTCTGCCCTGGTTTCCTCATGAGCTGGAGAAGGAAATGGCAAACCACTCCAGTACCTCTGCCAAGAAAACCCCAAATGGGGTCATAAAGAGTCAGACACGACTGAAAAAGACTGAACAACAACAAATTGGCCACATCTGGCAAGCTGCTGGGTTCAGTTTTAAAGGCCACATCTTAGGAAGGAGAAAGATAGGCTGGAATGTTGCCAGGATGTGGTGCAGTACAGACATCAGCTACAAGAGAAGGTGATATTTTACCTATAGTAGAGAAAAGGGGTAGCAGGGGTTGCTCAAGGCACGCCACCCCCAACTGCTCTTCTCTTTCATTCAGTCCCATATTCATTGTGTCACCAAGTCCCAAGGATTCTACTTTAATGGCATCTCTCATGAAGATCTCTCCTCTGATCCTGCCACCACTCTGGGACAGGCCCTCCTCACCTCATGCCTGGACTATTGAGATAGCCTGCTGAGGGGTCTGCCTGCCTCAAGTCTATTCTCTACTTAGTTGTCAAATGACCTTCCTAAAGTGCAGGTCTGATCATATCATCCCATTTCCTATTCAACCAGCTCAAGTGCTTCTCTTAGACCTCCAGAATCAAATGTAAAGTCATCTGGAATTCAAAGCACTTCATAAAGTGGCACCCTCCTACGTTTCCAGTCTTTTTACATATTTTTCTTCTCCCTCCCCCTTTCCTCAGCTACTCTCTGATCCCGTGTCACTGACTTCCTTGCTGTTCCTCATACAAGATGCTCCATTTCCTGACTCTGAATGTTTTCACTGGATGTCCTTCCTTCCCTCCCGCCCCTCACCATGCTTGGAATGCTTTCTCTCCTTGTCTTCACCTCCTGGCTTTCCAAGCATACTTCAGTTGTAGTTAAAATATAGCTAACTAAATTCCTACCTTCTTCAAGAAACTCTTCCCAATCCCTCTCAATGCTTAGTGTCTTTCCTCTATTGATTATCTCCAGCTTATTCTTACTCTGCCTTATTTGTACCTGGTTTTGACTTGTCTCCTCCTGCGGATTATGGCATCATTTGCATTTCTTTGTATCCTCTGTGCTTAGTACCTAGCACATTCCCATTCAGTTGTCTGAATCATGTCCAACTGTTGGTGACCCTGTTGGGGGTTTCTTGGCAATGATACAGAAATGGTTTGCTATTTCCTTCTCCATCTCATTTTACAGATGAGAAAATTGAGGCAGACAGGGTTAAGTGACTTGCCCAAGGTCACACAGCTCATAAGTATCTGAATCTAGACTTGAACTCAGGTCTTCTTGACTCCAGGCCTGGTGCTCTACTCACTGTGATACCTTGCTGCCCTCTACCTGGCACACAGTAGGTGCTTAATAGATGTTTGTTGACTGACTGAGGGACATAATATTTATCCTTAAGTAGCTGAAGGGCTGTCGTGTGGGAAGAGTGTTTTTTTCTTGTTTAGTTTGCCTCTAAAGGCAAAATTAGGAATAATGATTTCACATTTCATTCCCCATAAGGAATATCTATTAATGATTGGAGATGTCCAAAAGAAGAGTGGTCTGCCTCATTCAGAAGTGAGTTCCCCATCATTATTAGGGGGCAGTCAGGTAGTGACTGGATAACCACTTGGGGATACTGTAAAGGAGATTCTTGTTCAAGGATGGTTTGGAATTAAAGGCCTCCAAGGTTCTTTCCAACTCTGAGCTGTGATCCTGATGACAACCTTCTAAGACTGTCTCCTAAAAACATGAATAATAACAGCTAGTATTAATATAGCACTTTGTTTGCAAAGCACTTCACTGGATCAAATGAGATTATAAATGTATATATAATTTATATATAAATATAATATATATTATATAAATGTATATTTATATATAATATATATAATAATATAATTATATATATATATATATACATGTATATGTATATATATATATATGAAATCTCATTTGATCCAGTGAAGTACATGTTATTATTATCTCAGTTTACAGACTGGGAGATGTTAAATGATTTTTCCAAGGGTCCTACTACAAATAAGCATCTTAGGTATGATTTGAATTCAGTTCTTTCTGATTCAAAGTCCAACTCTCCAACCAGTAAGCCAACCATCTACTTCATCTGTTAATAAAAGGGGAGAGAGAATAATAATTTCTGCCACTCACAGGATTTTTATAAGGATCAAATGAAATAATATAAAATTCTTGGTAATTTTAGAGCCGTGTATAATAATATAAAAAAAATAAGACTGTGGTATCTTTCTCCCTAAGGCACTACATTGAGTTTATTATATTTAAGGTCTTAAGGAATGTTCTTGTTGCTGAAGATATTTCTGTTTGTAACACATACAAAAAAGAGTTTGGATGTGTTACTGGTATTACCTTATCACTGTTATTTAAAATATCTGCTTATAGATTGTTTTGATTTCTTCATTGGAAAACTGCCTGTTTATGTCCTTTCATCATTGTCAATTGGGGAATGACTTGTATTCTTATTCTTATAGGTTTGACAAAGTTCTTTATATATTTCAGATATGAGACCTTTATCTGAGAAATTGTCTATAAAATTTTCTCCAATTTTCTGTTTTCCTTCTGATTTTGGCTACATTAGTTTTGTTTGTGCAAACCCTTTGTAATTTAATGTAATTGAAATTATCCATTTTACACCTCTCTCCTTTCTCTTGTTTTTCATAAAATTTTCACCTATCCATAAGTCTGATAAGTAATATATTCCATGTTCTTTGATTTTTTGCAATCTCTCTCTTTATATCTAGGTTATATATCCATTTTAACCTTATCTTGGTAAATATTGGTCTATGCCCAATTTCTGCCAGATTGCTGTCCAATTTTCCCAACAGTTTTTACCAGATAATAGATGCTTATCCCCCAAATGTAAGTTTTCATACTTGTCAAACACAAGGTTACCGTAGTCATTTGCTGCTATAAGTTGTGTGTCTGGTCTGTTTCACTGATCTACCTTTCTATTTCTTAACCAGTACCAGATAGTTACGATAATTATTGCCTTATAATATAGTTTAAGATTCAGTACTGCTAAATCTCCTTTCTTTATGTTTTTTTTAGTTCCTTTGATATTCTTGACCTTTTGTTCTTCCAAATGAATTATCATTTTAGATTTATCAGATTGGCAAAAATGATTGAAGGGAAAAGTGATGAATGTTGGAGGAGATGTGAAAAAATTGAGACACTAATTCGCTATTGGTAGAACTGCGAAGTGATCAAACCATTTTGGAGAACAATTTAGAATTATACCCAGGAGTAAGTAAACTGTCTGTACTCTTTGACCCAGTAATACCACTACTAGGTCTGTTTTTCAAGATGATTAGGGAAAGAGAGAGAGCAGAGAGAGGTATAAAATGGATTAGGGAAAACATAGGAAGAACACCTATATCTTCTAAAATATTTATGGCAGCTCTCTTTGTGGTGGCAAAGAACTGGAAATTGTGGGGATGCCTGTCAATTTGGAAATGGCAGAACAAGTTGTGATATATGATCACGATGGAATACTACAGTGCTATAAGAAATGATAAGCTCAATGATTTTAGAAAAACATGGCAGATTTGCACGAAATAATGAAGAACAAAATAAGCAAAACCAAGAAAAGGTTGTATACAGTAACAGAAGCATTATTTTCCCCCCACATTTATTTATTTTTAATTTATGGAATAAAAGAAGCATTTATATAACATAGCACAATAAAGGATATGATTGCACATGAAACTGCAAATCTATTATGTACAACTTGCTATTCCTTTTAAGCATATAATAAAGTTATCATGTAAATTTATTTTTTTCTTTTTCTTCCTTCCACCCCCCCTAAAGATAGCTACCATTACACACAAATAGGTATATAGATGTAAAATTATTCTATACCAACTTGTATTTATCAGTCCTTTCTCTGAATGCAGATGGCTTATTCCTTCTTATGTCCTTTATAGTTAATTTGTATTTTATAAGAGTCAAAATGACTCATTTGCTCAATGTCATTCTTAAAACAATATTGCTTTAAGAACAACTTGGAGTGTGTAAGTCATTTTGGCTATTGTAAATACCCAAATTAACCTCCAAAGACCTGTGGAGGAAGATGCTATCTGCATCGAGAGAACTGATAAATAGATGTATGAAGTGTTGTTACACACACACACACACACACACACACACACACACACACACACACACACACACATGCAAGTTACATAACTTTATTATATATTTAAAAGGAATTGCAAGTTGTAACCAATTGATTTGAAGTTTTCAGAGGCAATCTTATTATTCTTTTTTGTGGAAATGCTTGTTAAAGAAAGAAAGAAAGCTTAAGTTCAGAATAAAATAAATAAAATAAAAATATAAAAGGCAAAAAAAATTCTGCTCAGGACAGTGTGGAGAATTGGCTTGGCATTACAGAGGCTTCCCAGTCCCTGAACCTACTATGATCTTAGAATCTATGTCCCAGAAGCAGCCTGTGTGAATGAGTAGAGAGGATGGGAAATCTATAAAGGAGAAATAACACCTTAAGGTTTTACAAGACAAGCCTGTCTTCCTGGAAGGCAGGAAGCTAGAGAAGAAAGTGCTAAGAGTAAGGAAGTGTAGGAGAGGTCATTCCAGATGAACAATGGGAGATTTTTCTAAATCCATGGCAGAATTTACAAAAGTGGGATGAGGGTTCCTAGCTTAACTTTCAAGTCCTTTTTGGGATGTAGGCAGCACCTAGGTGAATGATGACTGGCTGCTTGTCCGCAAAACCCTGTATAGCCATTAGACTAAAAGTGGAGAAACAGCTGAGTGTTTATCATGTCTTTCTCTGCCTATCTGGGAGCCCCTAAGTTCTCTAGGGGAGTTCAATCTCTTTAGTGGTATGATGTGATTTGACACTGGGATGAAAACAGAGAGCATAGAAGTGGTCCCACAGCAGCACCAAAGCTCTGAAGATTGATTTCTTTTTCATCTGGGGCCTGTTGTAGTGGCCTTAAGATCTGGCTAAGTCCCTCCTGGTTTCCATTATGAGACCCTCTTACCTGAGAGACTGTGATGAGAGAGAACTTCGCTGGTCAGACTCAGGCCTTGGGGAGGGCCAAGGGAGCCACCCAGGAGCCTGATGACAACCAGCTGTATTGTAGATGGACCTTCTCCCCTTCTGTGGGCTCTATTCTCTGAATAGGAAATGAACAATGGCAGGTGTATGGGCTCAAATTAGCTGTGTTGCCAAGGAAACAAGTCAACTATTCAAGGGAAAGAGCATTGGGTAAAAGAGATAAATCAATAAGTGATCCTATTTTTATCATTTCCCTAATGATTCTCTTAAATCTGCTAGACGGGCAGGGGAGAGTCTGAGTGACACAGGTCCTCATTACCAGTCTCAGAAGGAGACAGGAGTAATGGGGCACTTGGGGCGACTGCCAGGAAAGTTTATATAATTAGGCACCTAGCAAGGATGAAGGGAATAGAAAGGAAAGAGGTACCTTCTCTATGGACTTTCATCTGTTTCAGGATTTTCATTTTAATGGTAACTGGTCCATGGTCTTTACAGCTTGGAGCGTCTCTGCCTTTGAGTGTTGTCTCATTTGGACACATAAGATATATATTCATTATTGAAGGAGAACCTGGACTACAAACTGAGTTTCCCTGGTGTTGCTTCCTTGTCCAGCAAATGTTTCCCCTGGGCACCTACAAGGTGAGGAGGAGCCCTGGACTTGAGATATTGCCAATGGAAGGATAGGGAGGAAGGCCCTGATTGACTGAAGCCCTGCTCTGCTAGAAAACGACCAGAAGCCCCTGCACTGTCCAAGATCAATGCTGAGATGTCCTTGGAGTTGTATTGTGGAGGTGGGGCCCTGATTTTGCTTTTCATCACCCCAAATAGAATATAAGCTCTAGGAGGGCAGAGACTCTTTCTTTTGTGTCTTTGTGCCCTCTATGCCTACCACAGTGACTAGCACGTAGTAGATGGTTAGTAAATATATGTTGATTGATTGAAGATGGAATTCTAGGGAAGAAAAGATAGATGAGAACAATCAAGTAGCTGGGCTATACTGAATGCAAAATTATGATTTTTCCCCTTGCTGCTCTTGCTCCAGTCTCAACAGCCTCTTTTATTTTGTTCCTCCTTTCCTCCATATAGTGTTCTTCCCTTCTTTCAAAAGCTGTACTCTGATTTTTCAATCAGGGTTAGAGATGATAACAGATACAGCTTACAGTGGTCTCTCTCCCAATGGACTATGTGCATTTTTATGTAGGGATCAAAGCTTTAAGTCAAAGGGATCAAATGGAAGAAATGGGATGGGGAGCATAGTTTAGGGCCCCTGGGACTTCTTAGCACCTCTGAAATTACATCTAGAACCTACTGGTCTGTGGATGGTAGCCAGTTAGCAGGACATAGAGCAGGAAATTGGCTCTTTCTGCCCTTAGGCACCTGGCCCACTCATAGAAAGTCTGATGCTTCAGCACCTGGGGTGCCAGCTTCAGTTTTCTGTGCCTCTGTGGGCCCAGTCCAGGTTACCCACTATCCATCTCTGAGTCATTCTCAAATCCTGTCTTTGGGATTTTCATCTGGGTTTTTAATATTCTGGGCTAATCAAGTTTAAAGATCTGGGTAGGGAGCAATCTACCATAATTATTTGGCTGAAAAAGTAGGTGAGCAGGAGCAAGATGCTGGTGCAACAATCAGGGAGCTATGGCAAGATGTAACCAGAGCTAGGAGTTGGCTAGGGCTCTGTGTCCAAGTATGCTGCCAGGCAGTCTTGCAATTACCATTTAAGCAAATGAATCTGCTGCCTAGGGAATCTGCCTTGCCTGCAGCATCAGCACCAGGGAGGCATTTACTTTTGAGCCTGTGTATAATTGCTTGCAGATTTGCAAGGGGAAAAAAGAAAGCCCAACTCCACCCAAATAAAACCTTAGTCCTTAACCAGGCCAGTGAGAGCCAGGGAGGGTTTTGGCTTACCTGACAAACTGGAAACTACCTGGCCTGCTATCTCAGCCCTTGTGGCAAAGCATGACACTCCTGAGACTCCCAGGCTGGTTTGGCATCTTCACTATTCATTTGTCCTGGTCTCTGGCTAGGTTCTAGGGATAAGCAATGGGAAAAAGCTGACCAGAAAGGGAAAAAAGGGGGAAGAGAAGGAGAAGAAAAAGGAAAATGAACACATTTTATTTTTTGCTTTTTGGAGGGGGAAAGGCAGGGAAATTGGGGTTAAGTGACTTGCCCAAGGTCACACATCTAGTAAGTGTCAAGAGTCTGAGGCTGGATTTGAACTCAGGCCCTCCTAACTTTAGGGCTGGTGCTCTCTATTCACTGAGCCACCTAGCTGCCCCCAAAATGAACACATTTAGCTCAAGTGACTCAGTCCATACTTCTAATGCCCTCCAAGCCGCCTATAACTGAATGTCCTAGTCCTAGGACTGGTATGTAGGCCAACTGCTCCGGTCACTCTCCTACCTCCCTTCCTCCTTTAATGGATGCCACTGTCTTTGAATATTGGCTTCCAACCCCTCTCTTCATCTTCATACCCTTAGTGTTCCCTTGTAAAACAAATGATGTATGAGGATCTAGTCATCACCACTCCTACCCATAACAGAATTAGTTTCTGAAGGGATATTAGAGAACATTCATTCCCTTTATTTTTACAGATGGAGAAACTGAGGCTTAGAAAATTAAATGGCTTATTCTAGGTCACATAGCTAATGAGTAACAGAACTGGGCTTCTTACTCCAAGTACGGTGTTATTTAAATTCAATTTAAACAGATATTTATTAAGAGCCAACTATCTTCAAGGTACTTTGCTATACTAACACTCACGCTTTAGGAGATGAAGACTTCACATAACCAAACTTGTTTTTCAGGCCTTGGTGTATTTAACAGCCTGTCTTCAACTGTGTGTGGGAATCTTATAGACAACACTGATAACATGTCTCAGCCTCAGTCTTCTCCAGAAGGCATCCAGGCTCAACATGGATGCCCTGGGAAATTACCGAGAAGTTTTTTGTTTTTTAATTAGGTCAGGGTCTTGAACTGGAGCCAGTAAGGTATAGAGTAGCTCTAATCACTGGTCTCTAGGAGAGTTAGATTGGAGGGAATGAGCCATGGGATACCAGGCATGTGGGAGGGGTCAGAATTATTAGGGGTAGTGTGCTTCCACCCTGCATTCTGGCCCTTCATTTCTATCTAGGACAGTGTGTCCATTCAGAGAAAAGTAAGACGTGACCAGGAATGCTGTGGTATGTTTGTTCCTGAAAGGTCAGAAGCAAATTTCCATCTATATGGAGGAATTTTAACACAGTATAGTGTAGAAGCAGGAAAATGGATTGGATGTCTTTTGGGAAACATTGAAAAGCTCTGATTCAATGATTTAGCACAAGTGCTGTAGTGAGTGAATTAACTATTTGGATCTCATATTTTGAGGAATCTCCACTAGTACCTGGGAAAGGAGCCAGTGGGACAGAAGAAGGTAGCTGTTAGCTCTTGATTTGTAACAGCAGCAACAGCAGCAATTTAGGCTTCAGCTCTTAGTCAAAAGATATGCACTTAACATATGTATGCATATAACACCATGGCAATGGAGTTAGATTCCTCTCCCCCCAAGCTGCATTTTTATGACTTCTGTTCCTTTTTAAGACTTCCTTTGCTGTACATTTCAGGCTGATTTCACCTAGATTCAAAATGTTGGGGAGAATTGAAGGAGCTCCAGGCAGACTCTGTGGTACCTGAGTAAAGAAGCTGCTGGTATCCAGGGGAAGATGGAAGACCAATCTTTTTCCCTCTTCCCTTTTGTCTAGCCAGCAGCTGCTGCCTCTTTCTTTCCTGGATTTCAGAGTCAAGCCAGCACTCAGGGCTGTTCTGCAACACCAATGGCAATTCCTAGCTTCTGTTTGTCATAACAATGGTTCCAATAGAAAATCAAATGTACAAAATGACTTGGCCCAGGGAGCACGTGCTTCCCTCTTTATCTCTGTTTAATATGCCCCCTACTGCCTCCCCCTGAGCTCTTAGCAAAAATATTCTGCAAGAATCAGATTGTTGGCACCTGAGTCATAACCTTGTTTTTCAGAAAAGACACAGGGAGCCCCCTCACCTGTCTTCATCTTTAAGGGGGAAAAAGTGAAGTACAATAAAGCTTAACTTCATTATCCATTCATTTATATTTTGTTAATTTGTGGAGGCACTGACTCCATTGTCCTGGCATCAACTGAGTGATCTGTTCTATAGATTGATTCAGGAGGCAGCTCTATGCCACTTGTCATATGAGTTGGGGTAGGGGGTGGGGGGGGTGATAGGGAAGGAGAAAGTTCACCTGCCTTATTCCTTTTGAATTTCTGTTTTTTAATTTGGGTGCTATGATGGAATGGAGCCCAAGTTGGTTAAATTGTTGCTTGTGCCTAAGGGTTCTGGGTCCTTTCTTTTCTTGGTTAGAGGGGAGGGGTCTGACCAAAGGAAGGAATTTTCCATATGATACCCAGAGGGGGCAACGGAACAAACTTGTTCTGAAAGACTCACCTGTGTGTGTCTGTTAAATCATCTTTGAATTGTTTAGTGATTGTAGACTGCTGAGACCAAGAGTTCCCAGAGTTGAATTCCTTCCTTCCTCTTTCTTCTGAATTTCATCTCTTCTTTCCTTATCTTTTCTCCCATTTTTATTCCCTGAAATTCCACTACTATCTATTGGGAACCTGATGTGGGCTCAGCACTGTACTGGTTATGTGTTTTTTGTTTCCAAAGAACATCTAAGGCACTAAGGTTCAGTGGAGAGAGTTTGAAACTGGACAGCAGAGGACCTGGGTTCACATCTTAACTCTGCTACTTACAACCCATGTGATTTTGAGGAAATCACTTAAAGTCTCTGGGCATTAGTTTCCTCATCTGTAAAAGTAGAAGTAGACAATCTCTGAGGCCCCTATCATCTTATACATACATTCATATATGTGTATATGTGTGTATACATACATAAACTGTACTTAGCAAAGTTTTAAGCTGATAAAAAATGAAGCTAAAACTTTTGGAACACCCTATAT
>CM053586.1:303550483-303567065 GCA_028646515.1 Pseudochirops corinnae | reverse complement strand
ATACTATATATGTACACATACAAATGTGTATGGATACATATAGGGTGTTCCAAAAGTCTTAGTGTAGTTTTAAACTTTAATGGCTTAAAAGTGAACTAAGACTTTTGAGACATCCTGTATGAATATATGTGTATATATATATATATATATGTGTGTATACATATATGTATCTGTATATGTATGTATGTATGTGTGTATGTACATATATATATGTATGTATATTGGGGGGCTAATGAAGGCTGTGCATGAATCTGCAAGACTGGCTTAGAAATTGCTTCTCTCCCCATGGTGGCTTTGGTCCTTAACTTTCTCCTTTCCACGCCATTTGAATACATGATTCTGGCCACAATCATTGCCAACTGCATCGTCTTGGCATTGGAGCAACATCTTCCAGAGGATGACAAGACTCCTATGTCCAGAAGATTGGTAAGTGATTTTCTGTTTTTCACCTTTTCTTCTCCCCCTTCTCCTTTCCTTCCCAGGCTTTCTCTGTCCTTCCTCCTTTTCTCCCTCACCCCCTACAGTTTTTCTTTTTCCAGTAAGAGAAAAGTCTCTGACAACCCCAATGGGAGTCACCAGTGAAGAGAAATATGGATCTTTTTATTCAAGATCCCAGAGGGCTGTTGAAGTGGTTTATTGTCTAGTATTTAAAGCCAGCAATATGCTTTACATAGTCTGTGGGTAGCTAGACACAGGAAAATGATGGGGATGTTATGAAAGTTTTCTAGCTTTCTTTCTCTGAGGGACCTTTGAAGTGGGGATGAAAAGAAATGAGAGGTCAAAAAGGAGAGAAGTAGGGTGGAGTTGGGAGGAGTAAGATTATACCCCCTATTAAAATATGAATTTGCTAATTTTCTTAATGTTCACATAAGAAATATGTAAATCTATATGTTTTTAAAGTGATTTAGACTCCTGGACAGAGGGGTAGATCTCTCTATTTCCAACTGTATTGATCTCTTTGAAGAAAACAAGTTGCTGTAGGAAGTCTAAGAATGTGAAAAAAAGTGTTTTACTCTACAATGAGATCCATGGGCAGACAGTCCTTTCAATCCTACTTCCTGGACAAGCTAATTGCTCTTTATGTACAGAAGGGTAGATAAGCAAATGCTAACTCTAGGGTAAAACTGAGCTATAAGTGGGCTCCCGTAAGTCCTGGGTAGCCCATTCATACATTGCCAGGCAGGGCTTAAGTGTGTCTCACTCATGTCTTTGTATGAATTTAGTATATTGCCAGAATGGGAGTTGCTGAAATTGGTATCTCCCTTTTGGAATCACAAAAAATCTGATGGCTAGAAGACTCCCCCTCCCCCAACCCCAGTATGTGCTGTCTTCCAATCTACATACACAAATGACTCTCAAAGTCTTCTATGTGGACGTCATCAATGGGCATTTCTTTGGTCTTCCTGGAAAGATCATCAATAGTGTGGGGACAAAGCAAACAGCCTGGGTTTGCTCTTATCTGTGCTTCTGACTAAGTAGTCCCTTCCTGTTACTACTATATTTTCTTTTTACCCTGCAGGAGAAGACAGAACCATACTTCATTGGGATTTTTTGCTTTGAAGCTGGGATTAAAATTGTAGCCCTGGGGTTTATCTTCCACAAGGGCTCCTATCTCCGCAATGGCTGGAATGTCATGGACTTCATTGTGGTTCTCAGTGGGTAAGTTTTTTTCCTTCCTTTTCCCTTTTCTTTTTATGGACCAATGATGACATGAAAAGATTAGGAAGGTAGTAAGGAAGAGAGAGGGAGAGAGAGACCACCCAGATTTGAAGCTCAAATGTGATTGGAGGGGAAATGACCCACCATTTTCCCTGAAAGGGTGATAACTTATTCTAAATAGATTTGATCTGTTTGTTCCCAGAAGACAAAACTAGGAACTTTGGATAGAAATTGCAAATAGATCAATCTACCTTGATAGAAGGAAAAACAATTCTCTAAAAAAATAATCAGTACTATCCTCAAATGGGTTGTTTCAGGACATAATGGGTCTCCCCTTCTACTCTCATGGAAGATCTTCAAATAATGGCTGGCTTGTTTGTCAGAAGTATTATAGTTGGAATTCTTTCCAGGTGAACACTGGACTAGATAACTGCTAAAGTCTCTTCTACTTCTGAAACCTAGACAGTTGACAATGGGTTTTCAAGGGAAGCATGAAGGAGCATGCATGTTATGCTGGTTCTGAGGTCTTGGAAAAAGTGAAGATGTCCTTTGGTATGGTCTGTCTGCTCTCCCTAATCTATGTTCAACAGATACTCCTTTATGAGGGAGATAGTAATTTCCTTTGTCATCTCCTTCCTTTTCAGAAGTGGCTTGCTATTCCCTCAGAAGTGCTTTGGGGAAATGCAGCTGAATGTGTCTAGGGATTTAGTGTGGTGCATAGGGTGTTTGTGAGATGCAGCCACAATCTTTTGAATGTGGTGGTAGGGACTGTGTTATAGAAGAACTGATTTGTTCTCTAAAAGACATTGGTTCTTCCTGGAAGCATTGTTGTGTAATTGGATGAAGGATATAAGAGTGGACATCTTGGATATTGCATTCATCTTGATGGCCTTTTTTTTGGAGGGGGGAAGGCAGGGCAATTGGGGTCAAGTGACTTGCCCAAGGTCACACAGCTAGTAAGTGTTAAGTGTCTGAGGTCAGATTTGAACTCAGGTCCTCCTGACTCCAGGGTAGGTGCTCTATTCACTGCACCACCTAACTTCCCCCTTGATGGCCTTCTTGAGATTAAGTGATGCTTGGAGAGGAGCAAAAAGATAGAAGAATCTAAAGGAGAAAATATAGAACCAGTTAAATAGAAAATAAAGAACTGGTTAACTGCAGTAAAGAATGAGGAGATGGCAATATCAAAACAGCTAGAATGGGACTGATTGAATCATTTAGTCCAGTAGACAAGAGTAGAATGACTGTAAATAGAATAATATTGTCTCTAAAGGAAATGACCTGGAAGGTGGAAATAAGTGAAAATCCAAGAAGGGAGTGAGCTCGCTAAACATATCATGGACTGTGACTATTTTAGCTTATAGATTTGAAAATAACTTTTATTAAAGAAATACAAAGAATTCATTTGAAAAAAAAAGTAAAAGGTTTCATGATCTGGAAATGTGAGAGTGGAAGTTGGTATGTAATAATTTTGTATAGTTAACTCTATAAAATTTCACTCATGCAACAAACTTCCAAAATATTTAAGCTAGTGTGTGTGTGTTAATTATTTTTATTACAGATTTTAAAAAATGAACCTACCTATTGCATTCACATTTTAATAAAAATAATAAATATATTAATAAATATAATAATATATTAATACATATATAATAAATATAATTAATAAAATTTAAAAAAACGGATTCAAAGCCTGTTTCTGGAAGACATCTGTTTTTATCAAGTGCTATATACTTGGGCAAAGTTTTGAATATTTCTTAATACATATATATATTATATATACACATATAATATATATGTATTATATACACATATACTATATATATCATATATACACATATAATACATATAGTCCTAATAAAGACTTTGATGAGAAACATATCTATATGAAAGTCATATGTGCAAATCTTCTGAGCCTTTTGTAGGAAAAGGCTCAAAAGTAGGTAAAAAATAGAAAAAAAAAGTACTTTACTAGTAGTCGCAGTGGATAGAGGGCTGGACCTGGAGTCAGAAAGATCTGAGTTTAACCCAATCTCAAGCACTTACTAGCTGTGTGACCTTAGGAAAGTCAATTAATCTCTGCCTCAGTTTCTTCTTTTGTAAAATGGGGATAAACAATGGTACCTACTTCCCAGCATTGCTGAATAAGTTGCAAATCTGTAAGTGATTTATAAATGATGATGATGTTAATGACTATGATGATCTATAACCATGCCATATGGGGATCAGTTCAAAGACTTGGATATAGTTAGCCCTAAGAAGAGAAGACTTTGTTCAATCACTTTTCAGTAGTGTCTGACTCTGTGATCCCATTTGGGTTTTTTATTAGCAGAGATACTGGAATGGTTTGCTATTTCCTTCTCCAGCCAATTTTACAGGTGAGGAAACTGGGGCAAGCAAGGTTAAGTGACTTGCCCAGGGTCACATAGTAAGTGTCTGAGGCTAGATTTGAACTCAGGAGTCTTCTTGACTCCAAGCCCTGGACCCTATCTATTGAACCACCTAGCTGTCCACATAGAAATCTTGGGGAAGACAGAATCACTCTTTAAACATAAGAGCTGTCATGGTACAACGCAAAGAATGTTGGATTTGGAGTCAGAGGTCCTAGTTTAAATTCTGGTGTTGCCATGTGGATGCTGTGTGACCTTAGGTGATTTGTTTAACCAGTCAATAAGCATTTATTAAATCTCTACGATGAGCCAGGCATTGAGGTTTTGGGCATTCAAGTACAAAGAATGAAACAATCCTTATTCTCAAGGAGTTTCCATTCTAACTGGGGAGACAGGTACTTATACAAGTTGGTTACTTCTTGTTGTCCATCATTTTAGAAGAGGACCAAAATGACATCACTATGCTAGGGTCAAATTTCAGTGTGTCCAATTGTGACTGATCAGCCAATATTAGCTTAGAATGCTCTACCATAGGTCAGACACAAGTAGTCCATGTGAATGTTTGGGGTGGATTCTCTAAATTTGTGCATCCCATGTTTCCTTTGAGCTGTTTCAACAGAATAAATATAAATCGATTAAATGAAAATAAATACAAAGTAATTAAAGACAAGGTAGATGGTGTGTGAGAGACTTTATGTGCAGAATAAGGGGACAGGGTCGGGGCCAGTGCCTGTAGTTGGATGGCTGAGGATAGCGTTTGAGTGTTGGAGTTCTTAACTACAGTCGTATTAAAGTTGATCACTTGTCTTCACTAAGTTTGACACCAACATCAGGAGACTTAAGGAGCAGTGAACTGGCCCAGGCTGAAGTAATAGAGCAGGTTTAAATTTCTATGCCAAAGAGAATTGGGATCAGACTGTGAGAGGCCACTGTACTTCCAACCTGGGAAAGATAGGGAAATTGTAGTCTCCAAAAAAAAAAAAAAAAAAAAAAAGGATTGGACTCTCCTTTAAGGCTAATAGTCACATACAAAAGAGGAGTAAATGTTTTTCTAGAGTCCCATCTAAAATTAGTGAGTTCAAGGCACAAAGATGGATTTTGTCTCAATAGTCAAGAAGAATTTTCTTAAAAATTTTTTTTTAATTTCATTTTTTATAACTTTTTAGGGGAGCTGTCCAGCAGTGAAATAGACTGGCCCAGAAGCTAGTGAACTGTCTTTCACTGAGGCATTTAAGCAGAGGCTGAATGGCATCTATCAGGATCTATATAAAAGGGATTTCTCATTGAATGAGAGTTTAGACTAGGCAGCCTCTAGATCTCCTTATAATTTCATGATTCTAGAGTTTTGCTGGTATCACTACAATGCAGGGAAGCCCTTCATATCCAAGCATATATGTATGGATGCGAGGGCATATTAGTCAGGGAAGGTACTGGGAATTTTGATGAATCTACTGGTGGTTCCGTTTTCTTTTCACCTGAGCTGTAAATCTTAATTATGTAGATGAGCCTGCTCTTTGTAAGTTCACAGTAAAGGTCAACAGGATAGAGCTACTCTTCCTCTAATCTCCCTTCTCCAAACTCTCAAACTGCTGAACTGGCTTTTCCCTGAAGTGTAGTATGTATAGTATAAAGGATGAAAGATTTTGAGTTAGAAAAACTGACCTCAGGTTCACTACTGGTGCTCTCACATATACCAATATGATTTTGAACAAGGCAAATAACCTTTTTGAGCTTTCTGAGTTTCTCCATCTAAAAATGCACAAATGTATACATGTTTACATATATACATATATGTGACATAATGAATGTGAAAGCAATTTGTTAACTTCGAGCACTATTTGGCATAACACTGTATTATCCTCATTTCCCCTAATGCTGATCCTCTTTCCTCTCTTAACCACAAGAAGAAAATTCCATGATGCTTGGAATCTTGGGGGTGAGTTCTAAAGGTGTCTGTCCCATGAAAACACTTGACATTTCTGAGCCTTAGGATATTCTTGCTGTCCTGCCCTTCTGTTTTCCCCTGATGTGCATTGCAGCTGTCCTTGTTGACAGCTGTTAGGTCTCACCTGGTTTCCAGGTGTCACTTGACATTTTCCTCCTGTGAACAGGAGGCAGCCCAGGTGCTGAAACATGATACGCTGCCCAAGGGACTGAAGTGTTACAACTCACTGCTCATTGTGTGACAGAAAGGGAGAAGGAAGGAGAGAGGTATTCAGAGGTGCTAGACAACTGGCTCAGTGTAAGAAATAGTTACCTAGAAACTCCTCATGATACAGAAAATTTGTTTTACCCTATTACAATATTTAGATTTGTTGTTGTGAATTATTGTAATATATTAACTGAACATAATGATAATCTTCCATAAAGGTCTTCCTTCAAAACCTCATTGATATGTGGAAGTGACCCTGGCCTATGCCAGAGGAGTTCAAATCCTAATCAAGTATCCCAAGATGGAATTTGAATAAGAACCTAGATCTGCTACAACAACAACATGCGTTGCCTAAGAATTAACTAGCTAGTTATGCTGTTGTTCAGTCATGTCCGTTGTGTCTGACTCTTCATGATCCTATTTGGGGTTTTCTTATCAAAGATACTGTGGTAGTTTGCCATTTCCTTCTCCAGCTTATTTTATAGAGGAGGAAACTGAGGCAAACAGGGTTAAGTGACTTGCCCAGGGTCAGATTTGAACTCAAGCCTTCCTGACTCTAGTCCTGGTGCTCTATCCATTGTGCCACCTAGCTGCCCTAGTAGCTGAGTATAGAGGAGTGTATAACTAGAAGGTTGGCTGACAGGTAATAAATTTTTAAGTACCATGGTGATCCATGAAATGAACAATTTTTTTTTTAAATGGCCCTCAGTCCTATGTTCCTCCTTTTTGCTTCTATAATGATGGTAGCATAATGTCAGAGAAGGGGCAATTTTAGACCATCTACAAACATTAATTTAACTGTGAATATTGAATATAAAATATTTGTCCAAATGAGCAATGAATTGACACATTAGTGTAGGACTTAAGCTGTATCTATATTGATGCAGCCACTGTAGATGATACCAGGAGTCATAGTAAAGTTCCATTGAGGTGGAAGAACAGAGATATTCTCTCAGTGAAACAAGTAAAGGACTTTGTGTAATTGGTTTTCTTATATACTCAAAGGCAATAAGAAACATCATTTCATGACATGCTCGGTCATCTTATTGTTCAGCATGTATAATGAATACAGACTATCTTGAAGCTAATTGGAACCAATGCACTGAATGAAGGCCAAAAGAAATTAATCCATGTACACCTTGATGATCTGTGACCTCAGTGACAAAGTGGGCAGAGAAGAAGATGAAGCTTGCAATGTTGGAGGATATGGTTTATGATCTAGGGATGAAAGAATCCAAGGCTTGTAGACTATTTAGGAGCTTCACATAGCTGTACAACAGGGATAAATTTAAGAAGAAAGAGTGAAGAGTCTTGGCATGGCAGACATTGAATGCCATCATTAAAATGAGATTGACTACTTTTTAGGAGACAGGACACGACCAATTCCAGAAATAGCGCTTGTTTCAGAATTAGTTGCCTGGGTTCAGTTAGAGCACCAATTGGTTAGAGCAAAGGGTAAATTTCAAGTTAGAAGAAAGGATACTATGAGAAAATGACATTGCTTCTAATTAAGCAAGACCAACATGACCTATTAAAACAAGACATGGACTGAAAAATTGGACATGTATGAAAGTAAAGACACCGGCTCTGTTCCTCAGAGTTGTTTAACAGTGATGTTTATATTACACCTTTATTATAATGTATAATATCACCTGGTTAATAATGGAAGACCATGAGCAGTATTATGTCACAACACACTATAAGGTAATTGACCAGAAAACAAGTTGTCAGAACTTGATATGATATTGAGCTGAGACAAATCATTCCAGAGCCTCTATAGATTGAATTAGAAAGAAACACAACAAGCTGAGGTAAACTGGAACAGATCTATAGGTATCTTATAGTGATCTATTTTCATTCACTACAATGGTGGTACCACAGAAAGAAGTAATGATAGTTAAGATGAAATAGAAGGATGACTGAATAGGATTAAATACATATAGGAGCAGTATGTATTGGAGACTACACCATTTAAAAAACACTGAGAAATCAATTTTCAAGAAATCTCAAGGGAACTTTTGAAGAGAATGGAAAGAAAAAAATAGTATTTCCTCTAAAGGAAAAAAGAAAATACATTAGTAACAACAATAATAACAATGATAGCTAGTATTTATATGGCACTTAAAGGTTTGCAAAATGTTACAAATATTATCTTATTTAATCTTTACAATAATTCTATGAGGTAAATGTTCTTAGAATTCCCATTTTACAGATGAGAAAACTGAGGCAGACAGAGGTTAGTGATGCCCATTGTAAGTATCTGAGGCTGGAGTTGGACACAGGTCTTCCTGACTCCAGGTCCAGTGCCCTATCTAACTGCACTATCTAAGCTTGCTTTCTAATCTTTATTAGATCTTTATGAGAATTATCTATGCATATGTTGTGGGTATCCTTGATGAAGATATGAGAAGGGAACAGCTTTATTTTCAGAGATGGTTTTCCCTAGAAAACAACATTTTTACAATCAATCATACAGCTAACTGGGAAATACACAGAATATAAGATCTTGCTAAGTTTGTTTATTGATTTTTTAAAAAAAAGCATTTGATTTGATAGAGCAAAATTCATCCTTGAAGGATCTTTCATATGGTGCACTTTCCATTCACAAAATTGTACAAAAAGACACATGTAAGTACAGAGATTATTTTGTTTAAAAATAGATTGAGTAATGGCATCAAGTTATATGTTACTGAAGAAAAAAGAGAAACAAAGACAAATGATCACTTAATATGTTTACCAGTGTCAGAAAATGTCCCCACAGAGCTCAAAGAGAAGGAAGTTGTTCACATTTTCTTATGTAGTTGATGTGATAATTGTATCATGTCTTTGAACACAACTAAACCTCCTTTGTGAAATGTGAAAAAAAGATTGTTCTAACTTACCACACAAAAGAACAAAGAGTATGAAAGATGGTTGTTTCCTTGTTGTTGTTCAGTTGTTTTCAGTTGTGTTGGGCTCTTCCTGACCCCATCTGGGGTTTTCTTGGCAGAGAGACTGGAGCGGTTTGCCATTTCCTTCTCCAGCTCATTTTACAGATGAGGAAACTGAGGTAAAGAGGGTTAAGTGACTTGTCCAAGGTTGGACAGTAAGTGTCAGAGGCCAGATTTGAGCTCTGGAAAATGAGTCTTCCTGACTCCAGACCTGGCACTCAATTGACTGCACCACTTTGCTGCTCTATATTTCCACGACTGTGATATATATGGGCAGTCTTTGAATTAGCATCTATATCTTGGATTGGTTCTGCAGATGAACAATTAACTACTCACAGAGGGGTTTTAGAGAAGATTAGGCTGGTTCACATTTAGGAAATTGTGCAGAACTTTCATTAATCCCAAAATACTTTGTCGCAAAAGTCCTTCTTTTTAACACCAATACTTTCCTAGGGATTCCATCTGACTATGAATCATGGAATACCACAGTATCTGAAAAATGGGGAGTATAAGCAAACCAGAGGTCAGTGGAAAGATGTATGGTGGGTGTAAGTAAGTTGCAACAGTTTGCTAACAATCACTTGTGTGAAAGATGTGGCATAAAATACATTGAGAACTCAGATTGACTGGGAAAAGGGTGGTCCAGTCATATAGAGAGAATGGGAGGTGATTGATGGATTGGCCAAATGGTACTTTAGTATCTCTGAGATATTAAAAGACTCAAATGAAGGCCAGAGGCACCATGGTACTTGGGTATAACTCTTGCCTCTGACACAAACTTTCTGTGTGCCTCTGGTCAAGTTACTTACTTTCTCGGAGATCTAGGCAACTCTAAAATTGTGGTCTCTTTAAGATTTTAAGTTTCCTGACATTGGTGGAAGGAATTGCCTGACCAGCAGTTTCCTATGCCAATAAAGTCAGGTTCAGTCCCTATCTCTATCCTAAAGGAAGATCATAAGAAGATTAAGTGGATTACATATTTATGGAAAGACAGAGATAAACACACACAAACACACACACACACACACACAGGATCAGAAAGCATGGAAGGGTTACAATATGTATCTGCAAAAGAATTACACACCCCAGTGAAAATGTGTCCACCAAGTGTGAAGACAGAATATTTGTGGTAGGAGGACAAAAATGCAGGACAACGAGAACTCAAGGATATTATCCCAAACTTTTGGTAAGAAAAAGGAACTAGGAACAGAACTCTATTCTGTTCTATTCACTTGTTCTACCCCTACCCAGACTCTTTGAATAGAAACTTTGTAGCTTAACCCAGATCACCCACGTAAGAGGACAAGAGGAAAGACCAAAGGAGGCTGCTTGTTAGCCTAGAGCTAAGAAACAGATCTTGGAATATCTGAAAACTTCCTCCTCCCTTTGGTCTGGAGGAGCTAGCTAGATAGAGAAGTCAGCACTTGCTTGTCACTCATGTGTGAATGTGGTCCCATTGGATGTGCAGTGCATGCATGCATTATAGGCACCTTGCAGGGGAAGCCGTTTGCTTTTGAAGAGCTGTGATCTCTGTTCAAGCCAACCCACTGACAGATTTGAGCCCTTCATTTCTCCTAGGTATCAACCAGCTTGCCAGTGTTACCCAGACTAGCAAAAAAGAACTAAAAAGCTATCTAACCAAGAAGTGGCATAGTGAGGGTAGGGAGACAGATGTACTGCACCTGGCATTTGCCCTGCAAAATCTCTGAGACTGTGGGGGCTTCTCTACCTTTCTAGTATTTCCCTTCCTGCTCTCTATTCTCAGAACAAATGAAAATTTGGATGAGGAGTAATATGCCCCATCCTTCCTTTCCCCACCCCCCACTTGTTCAATTTTATTTTCACTTGCATTTGAAGATAGTGATGGTTTTAAACCAACTTAAAACATACACAGACACACAATTAGGGCACTAGTTTTAGCTCAGAAGCTGGGGTTGTAACTATAATAGGGCATTTGTGGGCATTGTACCTTTGAAGGAAGTATGAGACCCACCTGGGAGTCTCATCTCTCAGTTGCTTTTCAGCTGTCAAACCAGTCTGAAGATTTGGTAATGCCTGCTATTGCTCTGGTGTTTCTAGAAGCTACTTTACATTCTTAAATTGCTGTCTGGGATTGTTCTCTTATTGTGAATCAGGGTTCTTGCATGCCCTTTTATTGGCTGGTTAAACATTCAATCTATGTCAATCAACCTGATTATAGTATAATAGCCATCAAATTAAAAACCATCACTGGTTGGTTTGTTGCATATTAATTTACCAGGAAACCAGTGACGTTAATGGAAGGAAGGACAAGAGAACACTACTCTCCTTTTATAGTAAATTGAAATAGATTCTTTCTGATGTATCTGATGATAATTTCTGGGTTCTCATTGGTACAAAATTACTGCACATCATTCTGATAGAAGCTGAAATAGTGGATAATTAAGTGAATAGATAATAAATGAGTATATATGAGCTCAGAAGTCCTTGAAGAATTCCCCATCTCCCTCCCAAGGCTGGTAGCTTAAACAATCATCTTCTTCATTCCTACCATTTTCTTTGTGAGAAAATGAGGACTAATGTTTCAGTTGTATCCTTGGTATAATTTTGGGGACAGAATTGTGTGGGTGGAGAAGAAGGATAGTACAGAAAAGTGTTCTCATGTTCCAAGTTTCAATTTGGTAAAAATGTGAGAGAGAGAGAGAAAGACAGAGAGAAAAAGAGAGAGAGAGAGAGAGAGAGAGAGAGAGAGAGAGAGAGAGAGAGAGAGAGAAAAGAGTAGAAGAGAAAAGGATAGAGAGAAGAGAAGGCAGAAAGAGAGGAGAGAAAGGCGAAGGAGAGTAGGGAGAAAGAAGAAAGAATGGGGATAGGACAAAGAGGAAAGGAAAGAGGAGGGAAAGAGGAAAGGATGAGAGGGGAGGAGGGATCCATAAGAAAAGAAGAGAGGAGAAGAGGGAAGGAGGAAAGGAAAAGGGGAGATGAGGGAAAGTGAAAAGGAAGAGAAAGGAGAGATTGGAAGAGAAGAGAGAAAAGAAGGGAGGAGGGAAGGAAAAGAAAGCAGAAAGAAGAGAGGAGAGAGAGAAAAGAAAGAGAATAGGGAAAGAGAAAAAGAAAGGAGGAGAGGAAAAGGAAGGGAAGAGAAAAGAGACTAGAAAAGGGAAGGAAGAAAAGAGGAGAAAAGAGCTAAAAGAAGGGAAGGAGAGAAAATTGGAGAGAGAAGCTACCCGAAGAGCTGGGGGCTGTCATGGCACCATCACTTAGTTTCTCATCAGTGGCACATACACTCTGTATCAGCTTAAAGACTGTTGGTAGGAGGACAATATCTAGTGCTAAATATATTTTGATAGGTATTTTTAGAGGGTTTTCTGTAAGGAGGCCACTCTAATGCATGAGTTCCCCGGGCAGCAAAAGATCGAGGAAAGCACACCAGTTACCTCCCAGAGCATTGCTTCTCCTGACGTTGGGAATGTGGGGGAGGTGGTAATGCAGCCCTCGGGGCCCCAGCCCTATTTAAATATCTCTTGGTGGTATTATAATAACACTTTGTATTTATATCACATCTTCATGCCAGCAGATCCCAGAAAAATTCTACAGACATTACTCATCGCCCACCCTAGCAGGAGGGAAGGACAAAGGGAGGAAGCAGGAAGATTCCCCATTCTGCAGCTAGGGAGACTGAGGCTTAATGACTCAGTGCCCTTCAGAGAGGTGGTGTGGGTTTGCTGACATTTTAATGCTGAAGTTCAGAGATCAGCTCTCCACTCATCAATTGTCCTTTGAGCTCTTCTTTAATTACTGGCTTGCATTTCTTACTGGCTTTATTACTGGTTGTATTTCAGTGGCTGTATCCATGTTTCTACATTCTCTCAGTCCTCTCTTCATCTTGTTACCCAATGAATTTATTGAATCTGGTTGGGCTGCTGTTTGAAATATCTCATTTTCCTCTAACAAAATTAAAATATTCCCATCAGATTCCCTTCCCCTGGATTTTAGGAGATCAATCCCATCACAGAAATGAAAACATGATATAGGATCTTCTATTGTAAGGGGAGGTTGACAGAGAAGAGTTCAGTTTGCAAAATATTGAGGTCATAACAAAATAGCTTACCCACAAACAGCACTTTAGCATTTACAAAGCCCTTCCTTCACAACAATCCTGTGGAGTTAGGTAGTACAAATATTATTATTCCCCATTTTACAGATAGGGAAACTGGGATTCAGAGAGATCAAAATACCTTGCCTAACATCCCAGAGGTAATAAGTGTCTGAGCTGGGATTTGAACCCAGGTCATCTGACTTGAAGCCCAATATTCTTCTCATGATGTCACACTATTTTATTCATCCTAGTACTCTCATGCTTGTACTATGATTAAAATTTCATTCCCTGTGGCAGTGGCTTGCAGAGTGGGGGCCTCACTCTTCTTGTGGACCGTCACATGACTCCAAGGAGGCTGAAGTATAATCCAGATAAGATGGTGGAAAGATGAAGTTCCTCCCACTTAGCCACTGATACCTGAATACAGAGTTTGTCTGTATCCCCAGTGCTTGGTCCCCAGCACATAGTAAATGCTTAATAAACCTCTCAGCATATAACCCTAAGGCCATGACCTAAGGGGTAGAATGTGTCAGTTCCATCCTTTTCTGCTACTAACCTGTGGTTTCAAGCTCATAAACCCTTCTCTTCTGGTCCAGAGGTTGATCCCCCAGGGTGCTTATACCCAAACCAGCAACCATGAAGTCTAAATCTTCCCTGCCCTGGGTTCTGTCATGGCTATGGCAGGGAGCCTTGAGGAGATTCTGTACTCCTGGAAAGCAAGCCCTACCCCATTCCAGACTCTTTCATTTTCTGCAGAAGAGGGTGAGTTGCACAGGGTGAGCACATGTGGATAGTCAGTCAGTAAACATTTACTAAGTACCTACTATGTGCCTGGCACTGTGCTGAGCACTGGGGATACAAAGAAAGGTAAAAGACAGTTTCTACTCTTTTTTTTTTTTTTTTGCTTTTCTGGAGGGGAAAGGCAGAGCAATTGGGGTTAAGTGACTCGCCCAAGGTCACACGGCTAGTAAGTGTTAAGTATCTGAGGCTGGATGTGAACTCAGGTTATCCTAACTCCAGGACCAGTGCTCTATTCACTGCTCCACCTAGCTGCCCCAAACAGTTCCTACTCTTGAGGCATGTATAATGTAATGGGAGACACAACATGCAAGTAATTATGTACAAAGAAGCTATATGCAGGAAAAACTGGAAATTATCAACAGAGGCAAGGTACAAGAATTAAAATGGATTGGGAAAGGCTTCATGTACAGGTGAGATTTTAGCTGAAACTTAAAGGAAGCCCAGAAGTAGGGGAGGGAGATGAGGAATGAGAGCATTCATGAGCAACAACCTATGGAAATGTCTAAAGTCAGGAGATAGAGTGCCTCATTGCAATCTGGACCAGAGATCTCATTACATTATCTTTTACCCCCACACCCACTTTTTCCAGACTTCACAACATCATTGGGGCCATCACCATCTGTCTAATCACCTAGATTTGAAACCTTAGTGTGACATTCCTTTCTCACCTCATACCTCCAGGAGTTGCCCTGAAATTGTTTGCCAAGATCTGCATCCGAGGGCAGGGACTCTAATTTGTCTTTGTATTTCCCTCGGTGCTTAACATGATGCCTTTCATGTAGTGGTTGTTTGATAAATGTTTTTGAATTGATGAAAGCCTGGCTTCATTTCTCAATGTGGTTTTGGTTTGGATATTTTGTGTGGTTGTGTCCAGTCAAGAGTATCAGAAGAGACATCCAAGTGATGCTTCTGCTCAGCTTCCTAAATCACATCCACTATACGTATCCTTCAGGCACAAGCTTCCATTTTAAATTATTCATTCATTAATTCACAAAACACTTATTAAATTCCTGTATCTTTCTTAAGAACTTACCATGAATTATTTTGTATGAGTTATATTTGTTCCTTTTTTCTTCTCTTCCTCCTTCCCCTCATCTTCTTCCTTCTCCTCATCCTCCTCATTCATTCTCCTTGATCTCCTCCTCCTTCTCTCTCCCTCTTCCTTCCTTCCTTCTTTACTTCCTTCCTTCCTTCCTTCCTTCCTTCCTTCCTTCCTTCCTTCCTTCCTTCCTTCTCCTCCTCTCTTTCCCTTCCTTCTTTCCTTCCTTCCTTCCTTTCTTCTCCTCCTCTCTTTCTCTTCCTTCCTTTCTTCCTTTCTTCTTCCTCCCTCATCCCTCTACTCCTCCTTTCCAGAAACAGTGAATAGTTCAGCATGGCACAATCATCAAGTACATAGAAGGGAGAAGTATGACACAGGGTGGGAAAGTTAGGCTGTAGCCAGATTGTAGAGAGGTTTAAATGTTTATTTGATGACTTGATACTTCTTTACAAAATGTGAAACTATTAAATCTTGCAGAGCAGGGAGTAACGTCCTCAGAGCTGTTCAATGGGAAGATGGTTTTGATGGTGGTGTGTAGGATGGATAGACATTGGGTGAAACTGGAGGTGGAAAGACCAGGCAGAAGGCCTTCTGCAGTATTCTAGGCGATTTGTAATGATGTCCTGAAGTAGGGGTGGTGGCAGTGAGAATATAAAGGATAAGGTGAGTAGGAGAGAGATTGTGGAGGTAGAATAAACAGGGAACTAATTAATGAAGAGATGTATGCTTTATGTATGATTGTATGTATGATTGGAGCAGATGTCCTTCAAGGTCCCTTCCAACTTTCATTATATGCCAGTATGCTTTGCTTTTTTTCTAGGTGGGGATAGGGTGGGATGGATTGGTATACACACAGTATCCCACTGGGTCCATACGCCACCTCTTTCCAGCTTTCCAGTGCCTTCTGAAGTTTGGATTGTAGCCTATTCAAGCCCAGTTATCAGCATGCTATTGAAGAGGTTTACCCAAAGAGGGTTAGGGGTTGCCTGAGACCCCAAAATACCAACATTCCGGGTCCTGCAGAAAGAATTTCACTTAAGTCTTCTCAGCCAAAGTAAAGCAAAGTTTATTATAAGTTTGCTTATATTGGACACACAGCAAGTCTGTGCTAGAAAACTCTATGGCACTCTCACACAGCAAGTCTGTGCTAGGGCCTTCTGTGGCGCTCTCACACCCCATGGAAGGGAGATGAGATTCTTATATACAGAGGAATCTAGGGGTGGTCTAGAGGAGGAGTTTGGGAAGGGTCTTCAGGAAGAGTCAATGAGGTCAGATTCCAGTAATAAGTTTGGGGAGTGTCTTCAGGAGGAGTTAATGAGGTCAATGCAAGAGTGGATTGATATTTTGATAGGCTCAAGAGTGGGAAGTAGATGGACAATGGAGGGCCAGGCTAGTAACAGAGGTTTGGGCCCAGCCACAATGAAATACTTATGGCCTCTGCAAATGCCTCATCAAGTGGGAACATTCAATCAGACTTCAAGGGGTTTCCCAGAGCTTGTACCTCAAAGATTCAAGGAGAACTCAAGGGGGGGTCCC
>CM053586.1:303533587-303550383 GCA_028646515.1 Pseudochirops corinnae | reverse complement strand
TATGGAGAGAAGGATGACTTAGATGGTGAGTCAGGAGCATGCCACATGAGGATTGATTGGTGAGACTTGCCATGGAGAAGAGAAAACTTTGGTGGGAGACATGATAAATGTTTTTGAAGGTCTTGTCATGTAGAAGAGAGATTCAACTAAATGGCTAAATGGTAGTAGATAGGATATTCAACTTTGAATAAGAAAGTCCTGAGTTCAAATTCAGACTCAGATATTTGCTATTTGGGAAAGTCTCTTAATAGCTCTGCATATCAGTTTCCTCAGCTGTAAAATGGGTACAATAATAGCACCTCCCTCTCAAGATTAATGTGAGGATAATGTGAGAAAATAATTGTGAAGTACTTTGCAGATCTTATAGTACTATTACTAAATAAATGCTGCTAATAGGTAGAAGTTTCAGAAAGACAGATTCAGACTGGATATAAGGGGTAAAAAAGCTTCCCAACATTTAGAGTTATCCAAAAGTCTTATAGGCTGCTTCAGGATTAAAAGGTCATAGGATCACAGATTTGGAGCCAGAAAAGTTCTTAGAGGTCAGGGCATCTGAACTCCTCATTTTAGAGATGGGGAAAATGAGGTCCAAGGAAGCAAAGGACTTGCCCAGGGTCACACTGAGTTAGGAAATGTCCAAGGTAGGACTTGAACTTGAGCCTTTCTTACTCCATATTCAATACTCTGTTCACTACACTACAGTCTCCACTCACTAGACGTTTTCAAACCAAGGTTAGATGACCGCTTGCCATGTATATCAAGGGATTATTGTTCAGGCACAAATTGAATGAGATGGTCTCTGAGTTTCATTTCAGTCCTGAGGGTCTGTGAGTCTATGCATACAATAAGGATATAAAACTGAGATCAACCAGAGAACAAGATGACATCTGGCTTGGGCATTCAAGGAAGGGTGTATAGAGAGGTGGGAGCTGATTTCAACATTGAAGACAGGATTTTAAAAGAGAACTATGTGTGATATAGTATTCCAACTCTATGTAAAGATGTAGAGATTTGTAAGCATGGGATGTTGAGTAGGCATGGTGAGTAGTGCAGTTTGTCTGATGGCATGGGATAGTGGGAGATAAGACTAGAACACATTTGGAGAGGGCCTTGAATGTCAGGCACAAAATTTCGACAGTTGGTAGACAGCATGGAGTCACTGAAATGGAAGACTGTCAGAATCTCACAAAAGGGGTAAATGAGGGGATATGGGAGAGGACAAGGTTATACATTTTTGGCATATTTATAACATAATGTGATAATTGTATAGATTTACCAAGATAGAATTAAGGATAATGAGACTGATTTAGATTTCTATTCTTCTGGTGATAGAGAACTATCTCATCATTTAAATAGAGTTCTTCACACACACACACACACACACACACACACACAGCGACACACACACATATGAATACATTTGTGTCTGTGTTATAAATATAGTCTAAAGTGAAGTATAAATGTGTCAGTGTGAAATGTGAAAATGTGAGCGCACTGCAATGTGCATTTTCCTAACGCCAGAAGATAGCAAACATAATGAATGGGAAATGGTTGCAGTGGAGAAGGCTGGCGCGGGAGTGAGCAGAGGGTCTAAGGAGGTGGAGGAAGGAGGATGTGATAGGTTAAGGGGCGAAGGCAAGGAGGGGCTAAGCCTAAGATATCCTAAATCTGTGGATTTCATATGCCAAGACTGTCCCCACTTTGTCAAACCCAATGGCATTACTGGGCAGAAAGTGTCCCCAGTAGGGCCATATTTCCCCCATTTCTTTCCCTACTCCCATGTTCCTCTGATACTTAGTCCAGCTAGACCCCATGGAGAAGCCAGGTTGGAATTGCTGTCTGTGGGGATGTCCTTTTCTTCCCTTCTCCTCCTGCCTTTACCCCAAGTCTCTTTTGGAACATCCAGTTGAGTAGAGAAGAGTGACATGACTACTTACATTGCTTGGATGAGCTGGGAAGGCTACCACCCTTCTAGTAAGATCAGACCTGCACAACTTGGCAGTAGGTAGGGGCCAAAATTAAAAGAGGGTAAACTTCTTCAGGCCCCAGATAGGTTAGACTAGAGACAGAATGAAGATGATTGGTTGCCGTGGGTCACATGAGAGTGTGCAATGGCAATCCTACCTTTTTTGTGGGCTGTCCAAAATCCTTTAGCAAACTGCAAGCAGCCCAAGGGCCATTTGTTGTGCAGGCCTGAGTAAGATAAAGTATCCCCAGGCCTTACCATCTGCTCTGCCACTGAGTTATTATTTTTTTGGAGGAGGAAAGGCAGGGCAATTGGGATGTAATGACTTGCCCAAGGTCACACAGCTAGTAAGTGTCAAGTGTCTGAGGCTAGGCTTGAACTCAGGTCCTCCTGACTCCAGAGCTGGTACACTGTGCCACCTAGCTCCCCCTCTGCTACTGAATTCTAAAGTCTATTGGGTCTTACAATTTACCATCTAAAAAACTGCTCTATCCTCCCTGGGCTAATCACCAGACCTGCCAATGCATTCACTTTCCCCACCACCATGGCATTAGGAATTTTAGGCATTATCACTCACCCAGCTGCTGAATTCTCTTACGTGTATTATCTTCCCTCAATGAGAACAAGCTCTTTGAGAGGAGGAACTATCTTACTATTTCTTTGAATCCTCGGTTCTTAGCCTAGTATTTGGCATACAATAAGTCCTTAATAAGTGTTTATGTATTCATTCATTCATATTCGGGCATCTATCCTGCAATTCATAATAAATTTTAAAAAAACCTATGGCAGTGCCTTGTACATAGTAGATGCTTAGTCAGTGTTTATTGAAAGAATAAACTTTCATTTATGATTTCGTCATTCTCTATATTTCAGTGTGACCCATGGCCCACATGGTCCCTTCTCAGAAAAGGGACTCCAGTTCTTAACTCCTCAAACAGGGTTTGTCCCTGGATGGAGCTTGACTTCTAAAACTTATATGTGGTTCATTCTCAAGGTCTCCCCTAAAGGAGATGAACAGATACCTGTAAGTAAGTTACTATACAAAATGAGTAGATAACAGGTCAACCACAAAGCAAATGCTCAAAACAGAAGACTGTGAAACACACATTAACACAAACTTAAAATGTGACACAATAACCCATTACCTTTATTATCCTCTTCCATGAGGTGAAGACTCCTGGGGGATTTGTGGGTTTTCTGAACAGATAATCCATGTTCACCTCAAATCTGTACTATCTGAGTAATTTACAAAGTCATAAACTCCTGGCCAGTCCAGCATGGCTTGGGCTTTCTTGGCTCTTTCAACCATGGTGGCCTTCTAGCCGTGGTCACCTTCTCCAAGAAGGGTATTGTTGTAGGTCCCGTCTCAGGAACTCTGGATGTCTTGAATTCATGAGGCAGCTGTTGCCACTGGAGATATGTGTATCTCTGGGTCATTGTTTGGTGACCTGTGCACAGGGAAAGAATAAGAAAGGAGACTAGATGACTAGGGACTTGAAATCCTATCTGAGGTTTACTTAGGTAATCTTATATTGATTGACATTACCAGATGTCCACTATAGGCCTCCATGACTTGAGGGGGGAGGGAAAGAAATCTCTCAACCATCCCCCCTGCCCCAATCATGGTACAAGTCTAGGGAGAGATGACCTGTATGTGTCCCAAGATAATGCTAGCCTACCAATAGAGGAGTGTAAAACTTTTCTACATTGCTTATTCAAGACTAAAGAGGTAGCTTAGTGACCAATAGTCTTCAAAACAACTCCAGTTGTTTTAAACAATCAGAAGCCACTGGGTTGGATTTGCCCTTTAGCAAGAGTCTAGGGCACAGGTCCATCTTTTCACATGTACCATAGTATGTCACCCTTCCACCATTCCATTACCTTTTCAAACTTTTCTTAGACTACTTGGCTCCATACATTCTACATTCCAGACATTGTACTCTGTCCCCTATATATTTCATAATTTCCAAGCTCTAAAACTAGCAAAGTGCATTCCTTTCAACAACCCAGTGGGATAAGGTTTATATATTTTATAGTTGCATATATGCATTGATTTAGAATACAAGTCCCTCAAAGGCAAGAATTTTTTAAATATGTCTTTTAACCTTCATTTTACAAGCATTAATTGAGTGCCTACTATGTGCCAGGTGCTTTGCTAGTCACTGGAAATACAAAGACAATAACAAAAAGAGTCCTCGCCTTCCAGAAGCTTGCATTCTATGGGGGTGGGGGGAGGCATATACACATAACTACAAAATATCTCCAATTCAATATGAAGTAATATGGGGCAGAACATGCTTTTACATAAGGGCAGGAGGAAGGTCATTAAACCTTTTATTTCCTGGGCCTAAAACACTGCCTTTTATAAAGTAGGCTAACATTGGTAAATAGTAGTTGAAGGATTGGATTGCAATTATTAGTAGCCCCATTTTTACACATGAGGAGACTGAGAGGTTACATATGATTTACCCATTGTCACAATGCTAGTAAGAATCAAAGGTGGAACTCAAACCCATCTCCTTATTCCAAGTCCAGTGTTCTTTCTATTGTACCATCCTACTACTACACAGCACTAAGCTAGACCTTGGGAAGATTGAGCTAAGTCATGGTCCCTGCCCTCAGAGAGCTCACAGTCTGGAGAGGGGCAGGGTTTAACATATATGAAAATAATGATAATTGGGGCAGCTAGGTGGCCCAGTGAATAGAGTACTAGCCCTGGAGTCAGGAGGACTTGAGTTCAAATCTGGTCTCAGACATTTGATATTAGCTGTGTGACCTTGGGCAAATCACTTAACTCCAATTACCTTGCCTGCCCCCCCCCAAAAAAAATAAGAAAAAAAGAAAAAGAAAATAACTATAATCCAAAATTAGACATGCTAAGTAGAGCACTTGACTGAGGAGAAAAGGTTACTTTTGATGGGGGACCAGGGATAGTTTCCTTGGGTGATAGTTACTTTGGGCTTTCAAGAATGGGTAGGTATTGAAAAGTAAGGAGGGGAGTGGGGTTGGCCTTTCATTTGTAAGAAATAATATAAGCAAAATCATAGAGCTTGGAAATTATGAAATATATAGGGGACAGACTACAGTGTCTGGAATGTAGAACGTATGGAGACAAGTAGTCCAAGAAAAGTCTGAAAAGGTAAGATGGAAGATATAGCTATGGCATGGCAGATATGGGTTTAATCCAGGATACATTAAAATTCTTGGGAGTAGGAAATGGTGAACCACTCCAGTATCTCTGTCGAGAAAACCCCAAATGGGGTCATGGAAAGTTGGACACGACTGAAAGTGACTGAACAATAAAATTCAAGCCCTACCCTGATTCCTACTGGGTATGTGACCTGGGCAAGTTGCTTAATCTCTGAGTGCCCCTCTTAGGAATTAGATTAGTAGATTGCAGAAGAGTTGCTGCTTTGCATGGATATGACTGACTGAATGAGCATTTATAAAGCTCTTAAGATATACTAAGCACTTGGGATACGAAAACAGGAAAACAAACAAACAAACAACCCGGTAAGGACAATGTGATGTCTCTGAAACCAAATGGATAGAGAATAAAGGAGAGAGTAGTCAGCAGAGGAGTCAAGAGGAACAAGCTGTGGGAGATGGCCATTATTGTGGCAATTATGAAGTCATTATTGACTTTGGGCAAAAAATAGTTTCTGTAAAGTTAGGTCAAATTAACAAACCTTTATTAAGTGCTCACTATTTACTAAGCTTTGGGAGTAAATGGACAGGCAAAAAGAGCCCCTGTTCTCAAGATGCTTATAATCAACTATTTACCAATGAAAGAGACACAGAATAAATTGGAGAATAGTCTCAGATGGAAGGTGTTAGTATTAAATGGGACTATGAAAGACTTCTTGCAGAAAGAGGGATTTTAGCCAAGACTTGGAGCCAGGAAATGGTGAGGAGGGAGAACATTTAAGGCATGGGGACAGGCAGCAGAAATGCACAGAATTCTGGGATGGATCGTCTCCTGTAAGGAGTAGCAAGATCAATGTCACTGGATCACAGAGTGCACAGAAGGGAGTGAAGGGTAAGGTGGGAGAGGGACAAGTTAAGAAGAGCTTTCAAAGCCAAATAGGATGTTATAGTTGATCCTGGAGGTGATGGGAAGACACTGGAATTTATTAAATAAAGGAGTGATATGTCCCTTTGACAGTGGAGTGCAAGATGAACTGAAATGGGAGAGGCGTGAAGCAGTCCATTGCAATCTGTAATCTATTGCAATAGTCTAAGCATAAGCTCATCAGGGCCTGCATCGGGGTGGCGGCAGCATCAGAAAAGAGAAAGAGGGCATATGTGAGAGATATTACAAAGGTAGAATCCACAGAACTTGGCAACAGATTGACTATGGAGGAGTCTGGGGGTTTGGAGTGAGATGAAGAGCCCAGGAAGACACCTAAGTCTCAACCTGGGTAAATGTTTGATTGTAATGGAAAAGTTAGGAAGTGGGGAGGGTTTGGGGAGAAAATTAAGGAGTTCTCTTTTGGATGTGTTTGGCTTAATAAAATGTCTATGAGACATCTGGTTTGAGATGTCCAACAGACTACTGGAAATATGAGACTGATAGTCATGACCAGATCAATCAGTCTGAGAGTTATCAGGATAGAAATGATCATTGACTCCATGGGAGTGATGGAGAGAAAAAAGAAAGAAAGGGAAAATGAAAGAAAAGGAAGATAAGGAAGGTTGCATTCAATGGGTAAGTATGTATTAAATCCCTTCTATGTGCCAGACACTGTCCTAGGTACCATGAATACAAATGCAAAGTATTAAACAGCCCTTCCTTTCAAAGAGCTTACAGTCTACTAGGGAAGATAATGTATACACATACAAGTCTGTACCGAATAAATGCAAAATCAGTATAAGGTAGTTAGGGAGGCTGGGTAGTGATGACGACATTTGTATTTATAATAGCACATTAAGGTTTGCAAAGTACTTTACAACTATCCCATTTTTTCCTTGTAACAACTCTGGGAGGTAAGTGCTATTATTATCCCCATTTTACAGGTGGAGAAATTGAGGCACAGAGAGATTAAATGACTTGCCTGGGGTCACATAGCTAGTAAGTGTCTGAAGCAGAATTAAAACTCAGGTCTTCCTTCCTCCAGGTCCAGCACCCTCTCCACTGTGCTACCCAGCTACCTCTTCATTAGCAATTGAGGGCATCAGAAAATGGTTTATGTAGAAAGTGGTACTTGAGCTGTGTCTTGAAAGGAGGAATTCTATGAAGCAAAGGGAGGAGGGAGTGCATTCCAGCCTTGGGGACAGTCTGTACAAAGTTGTTAAGATGGGAGATTAGGTCCTTGGTGTGAGGAACAAAGGGAAGAAGAGTTTAGTTTGGTCCTGGAGTACAATAAGGCAGATAATATCTAGGGAACCTGGAAGGGTAGATTGGAGCCAGATTGTGAAAGGCTTTAAATGCCAAAAGAAGAATTTGCACCTAATACTAGAGGCAATAAGGAATCACTAAAGTTTATTGAGTAAAGGAGTGAAATTGTCATATCTGTGCTTAAAGAAAATCGCTTTGGCAGCTGAATGGAGAGTAGATTGCAGTGGGGAGAGATGTAAGGCATTGAGACCAATTAGGAAACCATTGCAGTAACTGAGACAAGACATGATGAGGGACTGTACTATGGTGGTGTCAGTGTGAAAGAAGAAATTGAACATGAGAACTAATGTAGGGGTAGAAACTACAAGATTTGGCAATTGATTAGATATATGGAGGGAGAGTGAGAAATCAAGGAATATGCTATGTTTACAAACCAAAGGCACTGAAAGAAGGCTGGTATCATCAACAGAAGTAGAGGAATATAGAAAAGGGTGGGTTTTGGGGGAAAGATAATGGCATCAGATTTGGACACGTTGAGTCTCAAGATGACTTCTCTGGTGAAATTTGTACTTGCTTAGGGGAAGGCGGACCCAAAAAACTCTTATTCTTCTCTCTCTCCTCACTTTTCGTACTAGCCCTCAATCATAATTTTGTTCAACCCATTGGAGTTGTACCATAACTCAACCCACAGATCTTATTATTTATTCTTCTTCGAGTGCCAAAGATTTGTTAGGCCTTGTGCTGAGCACAGACACGGACCCCGCCCTCCTAGATCACAATCTTGGTGTCTCCTACTGGTCTAGACAATGGCTTAGTTTTGGGGGTTTGTGAGCCGATGTAGGGGGCTTTTTTCTTTTATGTAGCTCAGCACAGAAGACATTTCAAAAATGGTTTGCTGAGAACATTTCTATATGATTATTATGATTTTTTTTTTGATAGAACAATAGTCAAAAGATCAAGCCAACCCACAGACTTGTTTATGGGATATTTCTCCTTTCTCTGTTCCCTAGGCCCATGACAAAACATGGGGGTGATTTTGGATTCCATCCGAATTCTATTGAATAATCATGATAAATATAACAGTTCGGATTTGTATAGGGCCATACTCTAAGGAATACAAAGATTATTCCTCCCATCACCAGTCCTTAGGAGTGTGCATGGGCTGCATCACCCTTATTTTAGAGTTGACAAAGTGGGTACAGAAAGCTCACATAGTAATATTTTCTTTTCTTCTAGTATCCATAGCAGAACTACAAAATTGAGGGTAGTATAATAGAAACCAAGGTTGATATGAGGAGTATCTGGGTGGTGTAATGGTTAGAGTGGAGTGAGGAAGAGCTGACCTTAAATCCAACCTCAGACACCTACTAGCTCTGTTACCTTGGGCAAGTCACTTTACCTGTTTGCTTCAGTTTCTTCAACTATAAAATAGTGGTAACAACACAACCTATATCATAGGGTTGTTAAGAGGATCAAATGAGTATTTTAAAAGCACTTAGCATATTGTCTAGGTACATAGTAAAAGATTAATAAATGCTTACACTTTTATTTCCTTCATTTCTTATTTCAAGCATCTATGATTTGCTCAATGTGGATATTCCTTCCACCAAGCTAGATAAAAATTCTTCCATGATAGTAGATTGCCTTAATGGGTTGCTGTGGCTGAAAATAAAATAATTACCTGGTGTCCATCCTTCTGGTGATGAGCATCTTAAAGGTTAGGATAATTCTTGGTCAAAAGCAAAAAATTGGTTGCCAGGCCTACACCTGAAGTCTTTTTAGACTGATTAGATCTAATAAAACTTGTGCTCCTTTCAGGAGTCTATGGTCATTTCCATGCCATGAGGTATCAGAAGAGAACTTTTGTAAAAGAAAAAAAAAATATTGAGGTGGGCTCTTGTTTAAGGCAGAATAAATGAATAGGGTTGGCTAGATGAAATAGTACTCATTAATTGTATGCTTACCATGTTCAAATCACTCTGCTAAACTTGGGATACAAATGACTCCAGTCAACAATCACTTATGAAGCACTTAGTATGTGCCAGGCACTGTGCTAAGAGCTGAGATTACAAACAGAAGCAAAAAAGGAAGATAGTCACTGACCTCAAGGAGCTTACTTTCTAATGGAGAAAGATACCACATAAAAGGGAGCTGATAATCAGGGATGTAGAAAGGAGGAGGAGTTCAAACTGTGCTGTTTGTACCATTAAAACTATACATAGAACAAAGTGGTCTTATTAAATAACAAATTCCCTGTCACTGGAGGATTTCAGATCTTCATGTTCTCGTTCTCTTCTCTCCTCTCCCTTCTTCTTCTTCTTCTTCTTCTTCTTCTTCTTCTTCGTCTTCGTCTTCGTCTTCGTCTTCATCTTCTTCTTCTTCTCCTTCTCCTTCTCCTTCTCCTTCTCCTTCTCCTTCTCCTTCTCCTTCTCCTTCTCCCTCGTCTCCCTCATCTCTCTCGTCTCCCTCTCCTCCTCCTCCTCCTTCTTCTCCTCCTCCTTCTCTCTCTCTCTCTCTCTCTCTCTCTCTCTCTCTCAATGGGTTGCTGTGGCTTAAAATAAAATAATTACCTCTCTCTCTCTCTGATTCTAAATAGAAAGACAGTCAGTGGATTGATTTCCTTAAGAATGGGGACAGAAAGGATTGAAGAGTCAATGGATAGTAACTCAAGAACTAGAATCATCTTCAGGTTCTGGAACTTTCAGCATTTGCTTGGTGTTTGCTGTCCGTACTATGATCCATTCGAAACGGCTCCTTATGTTGATTCTGAGTGGCTTACCCAGGATTTTATGTTGGGCCTAACTGAATTAGTTCTCCTAAACTTGAATAGAGTCCATTTCCTTTTTGTCAATCATCATCTTCAAGTCTGGGTTCAAAATTCACCACTTCTAGGAAGTCTTCCCAGAGTGACTCAAAGTTACTTCCTTATTTACTCCACAACATCCCAAAGCATTTATGTAGTCAGTCTTTATGATATAGTCTTACACTTAAGAAAGTGCTTTTAAAGTATCTTATATTGGTCAACATTGATGTTTTTTTCTTCTCAACTAGATTGTAAATAATTTGAGGGACTGTTAAAGTGTATTTTAAAATGTATGCAAGTTCTTCTGCTAGGAACAGGCTTGATATCAACACTGTTAGTTCAGATCCAATCTTGGAATGAAATGGGACATTTGTAAGTGATCTGATGGTTAACAAAAGGAGGTATACTTTGCCCTTACACAGCAAAGATAAGCAACAAGGATATGGTGACACAGGTTCTGTGGACTCCCCTCCTCACCCAACTCCATATAGAAATGTATGGTAATCAGGGCAGGATATAGTCTTCAGACATTCACCAAGTTAGAGGGCCTCCAATTCCATTTGGTTGAGATTTTTTACACTCTTTGGTGGTTAGGAAGCTACATCAAGGGAGGAAAGAGACCAATAAAGTCCATTTGAACCTTATTGGAAATAGCTTTTTTGCTTTTTGGGAAGAATAATACTGTTAAGGGGAAATTGGGGGGGGGGGGACTCTGGTCCTATCATGCCCTCTCTCCAACCATAACCACAGGAAATCCAGTATGGTATTAGATACATGATAGGCACTCAGTAAATAGTTGTGGACTGAAAGACTGGTTGCTTCAGCCAGTGTGGCATTGGCTACTTCTGAATATCACCATAATGATGTAGTTTTTGTGTACTTATAGCTTTCAAAGGGAAGTTAGGTGGTACAGTGGATAGAGCACAGGGCTTAGAGTCCTCAAGATCTGAGTTCAAATCTGATCTCAAACCCTTATTAGCTATATGACTCTCTGGGCAAGTCACTTAACTCTGTTTTCTTTAGTTTCCTCACCTATAAAGTGAGCTGGAGTAGGAAATGGCAAGCTACTCCAGTATCTTTGCCAAGAAGACTCCCAAAAGTCATGAAGAGTTGGACACATCTGAAATGGTTTGAAGTGGGAAACTTTTATAAGAAGCTATAGGTTAGCACATTTCACACTATCTTTCTTTCCAGGGTGTGGGAGGTTAGAACAAATGCAAATTCTTTTTCTTCTCTGCAAATTCTTTTTTCTATCTCTGCAGTAGGTGATATGAGAGATATACAAGAAGTTAAAGGGAATGATTGTCCTTGTCCTCCAGAAGAGGAAATTTTAGGAGTGGAAGGGACCTTAAAGATTCATGTAGCTTAACCCTCTCATTTGATAGATGAGAAAACCTGATGCTGGAGAAGATATGTGACTTTGTACAAGATTACACAGATAATATACAGCAGATTCAGAATGTGACTCCAAAGCCAGTGCTCCTCAAGCTAATAATTTAGTTAAGTAGTAAGGAGGTATATTTGTAAACAATTTGGACCCAATACAAGGCGGTATGTAATAAAGACTAGATTGGGCAACAGTAATACAAACTCATATATTTATTTAGCACTTCAGGATATGGCCAAGGCTCTCTGGCTTCCTCTGTCTGAGGACAAGGTAGGCGACATTTGACCCTTCTCTCAGGGTTCTCTGGTACTATAAGGAAATTTGTAGCAAGGAAGGATGCTAGTCCCTTCTATTTTCTCAAGCCCTCACAAATTGTGTTTCTCATGTGTAAGGGTGTCCCAGCACCCCAGTTTCATTTAGTGACCTAATAGGATAGCTTTTAATATATAGCAAAAAAATCCCAAAACAACAACATACAAACATTTCTCCATTCCTGATATCTGGGGGTATAACCCCACCACTTTTCTCTGCCTCTCAGAACGAGAGGAAGATTAGGTTACAATTCTTCTCATTTCCTATATTGTATTAGTCCCACAAAGTTCTAAGTTCAAAGACCTCCTGGGCTCTAGTCTGGCAACCCTGACTTCTCAGGCCTCCATTGCTGGACTGACAGCAACAGCAGCCTTGGAACACTGGTTCCAAAATCACTATCTCTTGAGCTCCTGAGTCTGGGAAACCCACTCCCTGTGCTTAGAACTGAAAAGGACAAATGAAACAAGAACAAAACCGCAGACACATTTCTTGTATCTACAGGGACTAAGAGGAAGAAGAAGGTGGACTTTCTCCACCGTCTTACCTTATGGTGCCCATTCTGCAGGTGAACAAGACTTTCATCCTTAGATGTCACCAGAAAGAGAGAGATTGTCCTATTCTGGTAGTTTTAAAGAGGTAGACAGTTTGAGTACACAGCCAATGAAAAGAAGTTTCTCCTACTCCTGTGACAGAGAAATGCAGAATGTTTTTTCCTTGAATCAGGTGCCTGGCATCTCCTATATGGCTGCCTTTATATTAGGTGATCTGGGTGTGCATATGCCAAAGCTCCATTATAAAGTTTTTCCTCAAAGCAGCCCTGTCTGGGAGATAGGTAAATATTATTATATATTGTTATTATAAGGGCGATAGGGTAAATATTATTTTATATTGTATAGTGTTGTAAGGGAGATAGGATAGATGTTATAGTAATATTATTATCGTGCAGGTTCTTAGGTTTAGAGAGGTTGAGCCATCCAGTCACATGGCTAATCAGGGTCAGAACCAGGATCAAAAGCCAGGTCTACTTATTCCAAGTCCATAGGTCTCATCATTACATCAAGAGAAACTGCCATTCTTTTGGTTCATAGTGTCAAGATGGAACTATCTAGTCACTTTCATCCAAGTAATTTTCCTTTGTCCAGGCTTGCTTTTTTTTCTGCTCTTCATCAGAACGGTCTTCTTGTTTATTTCACTGCTACTGAGGAGGACTTCCTACTCTTCTATCCCTCCCCTTGAAAAGAAGATGAAAAAAAATTTTCCCCAAACTATTTCCTTATTCATATTTGGCCTCAGTCTGAGAGAGAAAGGGCATATGGAAAAATTGAGCTCTGAAGTGTCCCTGACCTCTGAAATTCACTTGAGATTCATAGAACTGTAGTTTTAGAACTGGAAGAGTCTTAGAAATCAGTCAGTCCTCCCGTTACATTTTATAGATGAGGAGGCTGAGGTCAGAAAGGTTAAGTGATTTGGTCTCCTAAGTTCCAGTTCAGTTAGTTCTCTTCCACACCAGACTCTTTCCCATTCTTCTTCTTCACATACGCTTTATGGTCTGCCTGGAGTTGTTAGTAAAGGCTGCAGATGCTACACATACTCCTGCAAAGACCGAGATCACATCCATACTCCTGAGCTGGGCCAGGATCACAGAGGATAAAGCCTTTGTGTAATTTCCCAGAGGAAAGTATTTGGTACAGGGTGGAATACGGGTTGGCTGCATCTTCAGGCTGATTTTTGTTATATGTTTGTATGAATAGAATTGAATCTTTTGGACTGGCAGTGTCACGAATCCCCAAAACCACTATAGGCCACAAGGGTTAAACACCTCTTCTAAAGCAGTTACTTCTAGGTCATGCCTGAAACCAGGCAGGGCTTTGTGCATGAAATACAAAGAGGCAATGACAAGACTGGGCAATACATTGTACTCTTGGCATGCCTGCTCTGCATGCGAGGGATCCTTGTTTCATGGAAAGGCAGAGGATGGGCACGCTTGTGCCAGGTTGATCCTAAGGATTATTTCTTTCCTTTAATTCAACTTTGAGAGAGGAGTCCAGAAGCTTGGTCAGCCATTGTCTGTGCTACAGTTGACAGTGATGGAAATTAGTGCTTTTGCAGGGGTGATTTCTTTACATCTGTGACCAATACCAAAACTCTTTAGAAGCAAGCCTAAATGGAATTATTGGCTCCCCTTCTGGGTTTGTTTCCTTAATTCTCTCTTGCTTTGAAAGGCTGGGTACCTTGAACCAACGCTCAGACAACTACTCTTCTTGAGGATTTTAGGGGAAATCCTAGGGGCCACTGGGTTTCTAAATCAATTCCTCCCAAGCCTTGATTGGTGTTCTTTTCATTAACATCAATCAACCAGACTCAATTAACTTTTAGAAAAGGCTGTTTATTAAGCTGGCTTAGTAAGTACAATATATGCAAAACTTCCCCTCTCAAGTCTGCAGACACATTCTCCTCTTCCTCACAAAAAGTCCTTGGGATGAGTAGGGTCAAAATTAAAGTACAATAGTAGCAAGACATGTATGTAGAGATACATAGCAAAGAGGTATCTTTCTTTTTATTTTCTTTTGAACTTAAGAAATAAAACAAGCATTTCCATAGCATAGTAGAATAGAAAACAAAAAAGATGATTGCACATAACTGCAAATCTATTATGTACGACTCACTGTTGCTTTTAAATATATATTATCTTGTAACTTCCTTTTTTTTTTCCTTTTTTCCCCCTGCCTCACCCTAGAGATGGGTACCATTAAACACACACACACACACACATACACATACACACACGTGTAAAATTCTATACATACTTCTGTTTATCAGCTCTTTCTCTGGATGTAGAGAGTATCTTTCTTCATATGTCTTTTGTAGTTAATTTAAGTATTTATAATAGTCAAACTGACTTAGTTGCTCAAAGTTGTTTTTAAAACAACATTGCTGTTACTGTATATAATACTCTCTTGGCTCTGCTCATTTTGCTCTTATCATTTCATTCAAGTTTATCCCTGTTTTTCTGAGATCATCAAGTTCACCATTTTTTTGTTGCTTTTTGGAGGGGGGAAGGCAGGGCAATTGGGGTTAAGTGACTTGCCCAAGGTCATACGGCTAGTAAGTGTTAAGTGTCTGAGGCCAAATTTGAACTCAGGTCCTTCTGACTCCAGGGCCAGTGCTCTACTCATTGCACCCCCAGCTGCCCCAGGTTTACCATTTTTTATAGCACAGTAGTATTCCATCACAACCATATGCCACAACTTGTTCAGACATAACCAGGGGGATAGCTTTCAACCACTTACCTAGACTCCTTTTCTGGGATCCCAATATAGCCATCTCCAAGTTGCTGTTCTATCACTTCCCAACTCTGATGGCAACTACTACCAAGTCCAGGGGACTCTATTACTGATCTCCACCACTGGTGAGACATCCAATGGCACCTCTGGATCCTCTAAGCTCAAAAAGTTGCTGAATAGACATGTCCACCTTAGAATATTCATTCATCTAAGCTTGGGAAAGAATAAACACATGAAGGCAGCCATGTGCTCATAGTCTCCATGGCCAGGTGGGAGCCAGAGCAACCACTGTTTTAGAACATTAGACCTTTTACTTTCCTCAGGGCATCAACCTTGAGGTTTTCAGCTTCCATTCTGGAAGTGGGAGAAAAGAAGTATAGCCCCTTCATTTTTTGGGAAGCCTTTTGTTTATCCTTTGTATGTTTCTCTCTACTTCCAGTTTGATGAGTTGTTTCCTAGTGGTCAGAATTTATCCAAAAACATGATCAGTGGGGTACTGGTGGGGAAAGAGAGAACTCCCATATAACCAAGAATGGTTTCCTCTAAGCCTGGAGTCCTTCACCATTATACAAGAATAAAAATGAATAAATCATCATTTGTTTATATTGCTAATTATTTGCTCTGACCAAACCCCAGTTTTACTGGATTTTCCCCCTTCCCTTTTACTAGCTGATTAGGAGCCAGCTATATAAGTTTTGTCTGGAGAAATGGAAAAAAAAAGAATGTTTCTTTTCTTTTTGTTTGCTTGTGGGAGTTCCTCCCTAAAACAAAACAAAACAATTTGATAGTTCACCAGATAAATCTATTTTAAAAATGTCAATGCTAATCTTTTCCAACGTGGCCGTCCTCTCCCAACAATGTGTTATATTGTCAGTCAGACCTTATTTACTGACTATGGGTTAAAAGATTTCAACTTCCCCATTATTTGGCAAGAGGCTTCTCTAGGCTTAGGTAGCATGAGGAAAGAAGAAGAGCAAGAAGGCAGCAATTTAGATAAGAACTATGGAAAGCCACAGTGGGATTGCAACAAATGCACATTTTCCATATGGGCGTTCGGAATATGATTTGGAACTTGAAGATAGAGGTAAGTCACTTAATTGAACTTTAGTTTTCTTATCTGTAAAATGGCCACAGTGATGATTTGTACTACCTACTTCACAAGCTTGTTATAAGGATCAGATGAGATCATGTTTGTAGGGTGCTTGCCCCCAAAAGCTATATAAATATGAGCTATTATTTCTGATATTACAACCACAAAATCTCAGAGCCGTCAGGGACTTGCAATAAGATCTAATCCAAACCTGGCATTTTTAAGACTAAGAAATTGAGCTCTCGGCAGAGCATTAATGATAGAACTGCCTTGTTTGATGAACTTTCTCTTGTAATTATTAATTGGAGAATGACAGAATAAGTTGTGGCATATGAATGTGATGGAATATTATTGTGCCATAAGAAATGAGCAAATACGTAACTTCAAAAATAATGAAAAGTCTAATATGAAATGATGTCAAATGATGTGAGCAGAACTAGAAAAACAATTTGTAATATAACTTCAATATTATAAAAATGAACAATTTTGAGGACTTTTGTAAACTGGTGAATGAAATGAGCAGAACCAGGAGAATAATTGACACAATAACAACAACACTGTACAAACAAACTTCGAAAACCAAAAGAGCTATGATCAATAAAGATTCATGATTATA
>CM053586.1:303500966-303533487 GCA_028646515.1 Pseudochirops corinnae | reverse complement strand
CCTGGAGTAGCAAAGCAGAATGCCAGAGAGCTGGGATTAGAATCAACAGTCACTCAAACATCAGTCCACTGGATTCTCCCAAAAGGTAATATTAGGAGCAATGAGTGAATTTGTGTAAGACAGATTTCTACTTGGCTTGAGGAAAAATTTACTACTGATCAGAGCTATATAAAAGTGGAATGTGTTGCCTCAGGAAGTAGTAGGTCCCTTTTCACTGAATGTCTTCCATAAATACTGAATGACTCATGTCCAGTAAGTGTAAAAGAAAATTTCTGTATAGGTATGGACTGGATGAGGGAAAGAACTTGGGTTGGCTATGGATGTGCCATTCACGAACCCTTCCATCTCTGAGATTCTGTGCATTATACCAGCTATGAGTAATGTCCTGCAAGTCACTCTTCCCTTTATTTTCATTGAGTAGGTGTTCCATCCTCATTTCTCCTCGTGCGCTCTGTGATCCATTCAAACTAGCACTCTCTTTGGCTGTCAGACTTGATACTCCATCTCACAGCTCTTTGTTTTTGCATTGGCTATCTCCTATGCCTGGAATGTACTTCCTGCTCACCACTACCTCTGAGAATCCCTCTTTTCTTGTAAGATGCAGCTCAGGTAGCATCTTTTTGCATGATTCCCTCAAGTACTACTGTCTCCCAACTTGTATTGAACTACTTTGTGTATCTACTTGTATTTATTAACTTCACATTTATGCTGCACATATATACATTACACACACATATATACACACATACATACAATATACATATACATACACACACATACGTTTACACTTGTCATCTTGACCATTATTAGAATGTAAGGTCATGGTTAATAGGAATAATTTCATTCTTTGTGCTTATATCCCAAGCAAACTGTCTAACCAATAGTAAGCACTTAATAATTGATACATGAGACATATAGTGCCAGATACCTATCATCTTGTTGGCTGACTATTAAATTAATATTTTCACCTGGACCCAGCATTATGGGTCCTAACTGTATCAATTTCCCCTAATGCATTGGCATGACACTGTTTATACATGGTACCCATGACATTACCCCAAATTCAAATGTTTTCCTCTTCCCCTCCACAGTTTTTGCCTTCTTTTAGTGTGGATTCAAAACCTCTAGAAAGCTCTCTAGAATCACTCCAGCCCATTTCCTTATCTGCTACTCCATATCAGCTAACTAAATCTATGTACTTATACATCAGTATAGGTACAGATAGAGATATATCTACAGATAGAGATAAACATATCTGGATGGATATAAACCTGCATCTATAGACCTCTAGGTACAGCTACAGATGAAGATAGTTTGGCACTTGTATTTAACTTTCCAATATTTAGTATTTGTTTTGTGTTCTCAATTCTGCTACTTAAAACAGCTTTGTCATCTTTGATAACTTATTTCCTTTCTATCAACTCCAATTTCCACATTTATAAAATATGGGAGTTTTACTAGATGGTCCCTATGGGGTCTCTCTACTCAAAATCCTATAATCCTAAGATTAAAAATACTTTGTTAGCAGGGATATATATTCTTTTTCCTTTATATTCCTCCTCTCTCCCTACTTCTTGTGCACAGAATGCCTATTATAATATCAATGCTGGATACACAGTAGGCACTCAACAGATATTTATCAACAGACAAGACTTGGCTCCTCAGAAGAGTAGGGAAGTTTCACTGGGAAAAGTCTGGAGTATTAATGTCTTCCGCATGCTCTTTTCTTGCCTTCTGGAGTCTTCCTTCTGCCCCCACCTTCTCTTGGCCTCTCTCTTCATTCTTCCCTTTTTGGTACAGTCATCAAGGTGCTTTATGCAGCCATCTATATTCAGGCTGTGGAACTGAAGAGAAATGAATCCATTAAAATTTGATGCAGCTCTTGGGGGCTGCTCAGCTGGAGGGGTGGCAGAGATGAGAAGGGAGCAGAGAAATCTTACAGTTTTGTGGGTGGGAGCAAGTCTTTCGGCTTCTGATTCATATATATGTATACCTATCTGAGGATCCTGGTCCTGGATATTACTGCATGACTGTACATTGGAAGTCGCACCACATACCCTTCTGCATCCGTACACATCTATCCATAGCTTATCCTGTGGGAAGGGAGCTCTTGGACATCAATAGTGGCAGGCCATCATTGTGTTCCCTTAACACTTTCCCCTCTTTATCAGTGATTTGGTTAAAAGGCTTTAAAAGCCTTTTCCTTCCTCTGGAAAGAACATCTCATTTATATAAATTGCTGCAGAGCTAGATTTGTCCTTTCTCTACTTAAACAGCCCCGGTGGCCTCCTTCCTTTCTTCCTTCCTACTTTCCTCTCATCCCCAGACACTGGCCAGTGGGTTCTTTTCCTTGCCAGAGAAATAGTTCCAGGCATTTCTTGTGAGTCAATTTCCCCCAAGTCACTAGTGCTGGTTGGTACTGTCTATATTTTGGATGAACTCTTTAAAGTGAACCTTAAGAAGGAATGCCAGCCTCTCTTCTTTCCACCTAACCCCTCTTTTTTTTTTTTTGCCTTTTTTTTGGAGGGGGGAAGGCAGGGCAATTGGGATTAAGTGACTTTCCCAAGGTCACATGGCTAGTAAGTGTTAAGTGTCTGAGGCCAAATTTGAACTCAGGTCCTCCTGACTCCAGGGCCAGTGCTCTATCACTGTGCCATCTGGCCTCCCCTACCTACCCCGTCTTGAATCTTCAGTCTTTTCTCCTACTTTGTTCTCTACTTTTACTCATGCCTTTCCTTCTTATTAGAATGCCTCCTCCCCTTACTTACTGCCATTAAAATTCTCAGAACAATGGATTTAAATGCAGAAAATATAATAGATAGATTACAAAGGAAGCAATTATGTTGAAATATGGTTATCTAAATATTTTTTTTTCTTTTTGGAGAGGAGGAGGCAGGGCAATTGGGGTTAAGTGACTTGCTCAAGGCCACACGACTAGTAAGTGTTAAGTGTCTGAAGATGGATTTGAAGTCAGGTCCTCTTGACTCCAGGGCCAGCACTCTATTCACTGCGCCACCTAGCTGCCCGCTAAATCTTTTTTTAAATGAGTGCATGGATCCCAAGTTAAGACTCATTACTCTTTGCACATAGTAAGTGCTGTATGTTAGCTCTCATCATCATCGTCATCATCAGTAAGAGTAGTGGTATCTCAGGTGGCCTCCAGACCTCTAGTTTTTCACTGTTTCAGTCCAGTCTAGATACCACTTTCAGTGGAGTTTTTCTCAGACATCATTTTTATCTATCCCTTCTCTGCTCAAGGACTTAACACGCATTGCTTTTGCTTGATTGATCCAGTCTGAACTCTTTAGTGTTCTAATCAAGGCCTCCCACCAACAAGGCCTCCCACCATCAATATCTATTCAACCTTGAGTCTTTTTCCTCCCATCGAGTATTTTTTAGTAAGAACAATCTCCACGCTGTTTCTCCCTAAGAACTGTGATATTTGCCTCCATTTGCTCATGCTGTTCTCCTTGCCTTGAATGTGTTCCTACCTCATCTCCATCCATCCTGCTCCGTCTACTAAGATGTAACTCAAAACTCACTTCTTTGTGTTTTCCAGATTATTCCATTATTTTGTATTCCCTCAGCCTTCATGGTTATTTAGACTAACTATATTATTATAATAATCCTGGCACATTTATATGGTACTTTAAGGTTCACAGAACATTTTTCTCACATAGGCCCTGTGAGGTAGGGAAGAGGAATATTATTGCCCCTTTTTTTCAGATGAGAAGAATAAGGCTAAATGCCTTGCCGAAGGTAAAAAAAGTATTATTTAGGACTGGAACCCAAGATTCTTACTTCCAAGTTCAACTTTTTCAGCTGCATAATGATGTCTTTTGTCTAATCTTGATTGCATTGTAAACTTTTTATATGCAGGGACCATGCCTTTTGTATCTCTCCTTCCCTTCTGTTTACTCCCTAGGGTGATGCCAGGAACATAGGAGGTATTCTATAGATGTTGATCAGAAGAATGAATGTGAAACAATGTTCTGAGCAGCATTTCCCTATGGAGAGAAGGAAGGAGCAGTGCAGGAGTCATTGGACTATATATAAGATTATCTGTCCAGTTAAACTACACCTCTCTTAGTTAGTCCAGATTTAGTCTGAGCTTCTTCTTTTGAGTTCTAGTCTATAGGTCAGTAATGGAATCCCAGGATTTGGCTGAGTTTTAATCCCAGTGAAAGCATGAGAGTTGAGGAGAGTAGGTAGGGCAAAAGGGAGTGGGGGGAATGGAGGATTAGGGGAAATCCTTTAATATGGGTTGGTAAGCACTTTTAGGGCAGGCCCCTGGGAAAAGAAGGCATCCTTCTCCTTGTACCAAGAAGAGCCCAAAGGCATTAATTATCTTCTTAATACATGGAAAGGATTGGAGAAACTTATTTTATTTCTCTTCATCTCATTTTGAAATCAGCAAAGCACTAATGTCGTTCGCCTTCATGGCTCCTCTTCCTTTCTCTTACCCTGTCTCTTCTTTTTCTTTCTTCTTGGACAATTAGCAAAGTGTTTGGTCTTTGGTTTGGATGAATAATTAATATGGAGACTTTTTGAATGATTCATGTGCCACATGCAAAGGCAACAGGATGTGTATGTGTGTATGTGACACTGTCACCTCATAAGAAAAGTTGGTGACAATTCACTGATTCAGGAGTGGGTGGGTGTGGGAGAAGAAGATTGGGATAAAGGTTAGTTTCCCTTTACTCTGGGGAGAGAAAGCTTTGATTTGCTGTTCTCTCTGTATTCCCATGATTATCAAAGGTAATTGTGGAAAGAGGAAGCCTTCTAAACCATGTGGACATTTGTTTCAGCTCCTTTGGTGAGATTTAGTTCCTTTGTCTCCCAGCAGGAAAGTCTCAAACAGTCCATCAAGATGGGTGAATATCTGAACATTAAAGACCCCATAGGGGAGAAGCCTTACTCTCCCTTCTGGTGTTTTCCAGTGTATATACTTCCTAGTGAGGAAGTATGGTATAATAGATAGAGCATCTGACTTAGAGTAAGAAAGAACTGAGTTTGAATCCTGCCTCAGATACTAGCTGTGAGACCCTAGACAAGTCATTTGACTCTTTTCAGCTTAAATTTACTCATCTGTAAAATGGTGATAGTGAATACACTTATTTCACATGGTTGTTGTGAGGTAACATACTTGAAGCACTTTGTAAACCTTAAAGAGCTTTATAGATGCTTAGATACCTCTTCTTCCTCCTTTTCTTCCTCCTCTTTCTCCTTCTTCCCTTTATCTTTTTCCTGCTCCTTTTTCTCCTCCTCCTCCTCCTCCTCTCTATGAAGGTAGGGTCTATGTCTTCTCTTCTTGCTGTGTCCTGAGCACCTTGTGCATTGTAGTTGACCAGCAAATGTTTGTCAAATGAAAGGATGGATGTCTTGAGGAATCAAAAGTAAAATGGCCAAGCAACATAATTTGACTGCCCAGTGAAGTCATTTTCAGGGTAACCATTATCTGGAATCATGTAGGTTTTGCTTTGGTGAAAAGGATTCTAATGTTTCTTCTATATTTTGACTGTTTTTGTAGAATCTTCTTGAGGCAATGTGTCTAGAACTTCTTCAGTGTCAATTTAACTTGTCTTTGTAGCCTTTCCTTGTCTCAAGACCCTACAATAAGGTGGGGATTCTCATTGCCTAATAGAGTATGACGTGGTTTCAGGATGATGACTATAAAAATCTTTGAATACCACAGGCTGCCCTTATACATCTGAGTTTGTTGGTGAATTTATTTGTCAATGTCAGCTTCTAATGAAAGATGACTTCCAAGAGGTAGAAAATAATTGGCCCTTTCTCTATTATCATAGCATAGGGAGATAGCCCAGTGAAGATTAGGGGATCAAGGGTTTTTATCTTCTGGGTGCCAAACATCTGTCCCATTTTCTCATGTACTAGATTGACTTGCAAAATCTTAATAAAGAAGAGGAAAGTCCATAAAGGATTACAAAGAACAGGAAAGACCATCAAACAGGAGATGGTGACCATGAGTTTGTTTTGTGCTTACCCTTTAGGATTTAGTCTTTGCTTGGTCTGAAGCAGCAGTTATATGAAAATAATCGTGATAATCATAGTCATCATAACAACAGTCAACATTTATAGAGCATATTAAGGTTTCCAAAGTGCTTTATGTATATTATTTCCTCACAAGGAGGTGATAATAATAATAATAATGATGATGATGATGATGATGATGATGATCTTCACAAGAACCCTGTGAGCTAAGTATTATAATTGCCCTCATTTTAAACATGAGCAACCTGAAGTTGAGAGAGGTCAAGTGACTTGCTTGGGGTTACACAGTAAGTAAGTATATGAGGCAGCATTTGAACTCAAGTCTTCCTAATTCCAAATCCAGAGCTCAAGCCACTTTGCTGCCTAGGTATAATACGACATATGTGTAAAGAGCAGTAAGAGATGCTATGAGAGAGAATATTTCTGTCTATGAGCATTAGGGCAGGGCAGGATGCAAAGGAGACAGCACTTTGGCCTTATATATAGATAGAAGTTATCTAGGCATAAATGGAAGGAAAGAAGAGGAAAAAGTGGAGAAGAATATTCCATGTGAGAGGCAGGAAAGAATGAGGCTTATTTAAGAAACAATAAGTATTTTGATTGGGTTGGAATGGAGGATACATGAAAGGGAATAGTTGGAGATCAGGTTAGAAAGGTATATTGGAACCAAACCAACATATGGAGGACCTAGAATGCCATGTAGTGCTTATTTGGTAGATAATGGAATCATAGAATTTAGTGCTAGAAGATACCTACGAGATCATTTAGTATATTGTCTTCTTCTTACAGATGAGGGGATAGAGATGCAGAGAAATTAAGTGATTTAGTGTGGTGTAGTGGATATAGAGTTATCTTTGAAGTTCAGAAGACCCAGGTTCAAGTCTACCCTCTGCAATATACTGGCTGAGTTATAATGGACAAGTCATTTAACCTCTCGGTGTTCTTACAATTCTCTAAGACTATTAGTTCTGAGAAGGACCCAACCTACACTGGTAGAATTTGTACCTTTGGAGTTTTCTATACCAGTGAAATCATAGGTTTAGTCTCTATTCCTATCCATGTAGGGACTAGAGTCAAGATTTGAACCTACATCTCTTGACTCCAGATTGAGACTTTTTTCTACCTTGTTTCTGCCTAATAGTAAGGCAATAAAACTGTTTGGGCCAGAGGGATTATGATCACCATTGTACATTAGAAAGATAAATTTCATAGTTCATAGGATAGAATGAAGGAGAGGGGAGATGGGAGACAGGAATAATAGTTAGAAACCTATTATAATGATCTAGGTGTATAATGAGTGTCTGAACTAAGAGCAATAGACTAATAACAAGTAGAAACAAGAAGAAAAGATAGATTGGAGAGATATTACAGGGACAGGAAGTGGAGAATTTAACAGTTGATTGTATATAAGGAGTGAAAGAGGGCAGGAAACAGAGATGATGCTTCGATTTCAAGCCTGGAGGACAGTGAAGATGGAAGTACCATGGACAGAAATAAGGAAACCAGGAAGGTAAAAATGACTGAGAGAGCAGATGATCATTTCAGCCTGTAGACAAGATGGAAAGTTGTATCCTACAGTCGTGTGGATTTAAAACCAGTTGAATGACTGGACTCAAACAGTAGTGTTTAATGAATAGAACTATGTCAATTTGGAAGGAGCTCTCTAATGGAACACCTTAGGAATTTGGCCTTGGCCTGGTCCTATTTAATTTTTTTTAAATCAGTGATGTGGATAAAGGTATAGATGCCATGTTTTTCAAATTTGAGAATGACTCAAACCTGGGAGGAATAGCTAACATATGTTTTAGAAATGAAATAGTTTTTTAAGTTGATAGATTCAAATAATAGATCAAATCTAATAAGATGAAAATGTACAAGAATGAAGCTCACTCTAGCCCTGGAATTCACGTAATTGGATGCACTTTCCATCCCTGTGGCCTCTCTCTTTGATTGAATGGCTCTTTCCAGGACCTCCTTAAGGAGGATTTGGAAGTTATCCTTCACTCCAGAATTTCTTTATCATGCCCCTGTCCTGGGCACCTGTGTGAAGTGACTCCCGCTTCAACTTCCTTTATGTATTGTCCTCCCTGATTAGAACAAAAGCTCCTTGAAGGCAAGAGACTGTCTTTCTTTCTATATGTATTTGTATTCCTAGAACTTAGCACAGTTCCTGGCACATAGTACTGACTGGCTTGGCCTAAGACTAATTGTTAAGTGTTATATTTGGGTCAAAAATCAACTGTATACATATAAGATAGCATGGCAAGACAACAATTTTAAGTAAAAAATCTGGGAGTTTTAATGGACTGCAAGTTGAATATGATTCAGCAGAGTAACATAGAAGACAAACAAAGCAAAACAAAACAAAACTCATGTGATCTTAGGCTATATTATAGAACCATCTTTTCTAGATTTAAGATGATAGTTTCACTATATTTTCTCTTGGTTATACAAATTTTGAGGACCGTGATCAGTTCTGGGAACCACATTTTAGGAAAAACACTAAATGACTAGGAAGATGACCAAGATGGTGAAAGAATCATTGACTATGCAAGTCATTTTGATAAACACTTAATAAGTACCAAACATGGGCCAGGCATTGGACTAAACACTGGGGATACCCCACCTCTCGAGGTAAAACAAACAAACAAACAAAAATCCAAACAAAAAACTCTTGCTCTCAAAGAGTTTATATTCTCCTGGTTGGGGGTGGGGGAGAGAAACAACTCGTATATTGATAAGCAAATACAAAATTAGTAAAAAAAAAAAAATGATTTGGAAGGCATTATTACTGCTAACTAGTGGATTCAGTGAAGTCCCCTCATAGAAGGTGGCACTCAAGTAGGTCCTTGAAGAAAACTAACCAAAAGAGAAGGAAATAAATGCCACCAAGAAGGGAGATGGAATGTTGAGTTCATGGAGAAAGGTCATGTGTTTGAGTCAGAAGACCATGCCGCCCTAGGATGAGTTGTAGAAAATGAGAGAAGATTTAGGAGGGACATAAAATTTGTCTTTAAGTATTTGAATGGTTGCTATGTGAAATGAGAATTAAACCTTTAAATATTTTTCTTTAATTTTTGGCCCCAGAGACTAAGAACAATAGGCGAACATTTTAGAGAGGAAGATTTATTCTACTTCATTCAACTTTACTGTACTCCATTTCATTCTTTCCTTCCTTTCTTCCATTCCTGCCTCCCTCCCTCCCTCATTCACTCAAAGGAAGAGTCAGATATGGATCAGCAGATGAATCTTATCTAAACTTTACATATCTCCAGGAACACCAAGTTCTACACACTGTTAGCTATTATTAAATGTTTGTGTGGAGTTGAATTGAGGAAGAGGATGAGAACATTCCAAGAAAACATATGCTCTCAAGGCCAAAGGAAAGAAAAGTGCCACTAATCCAACCTCATTTCAACAGGAGGAAAGCTAGGATTCCAAGTATTCTCTCTCAGATTTCTCTCAGTATTGGTTCCAATTTTATCAATAATTTTATCTATGAGATTTTTGTTGTAAGAGTTAATCTCAGATGTCCTATAGTTCTGATTCCCAATAAAGCTGTACTTTGGTTGAATAAAAATTTTATGAGCTAACCAATACATTTTCCTCTTACTTAATAGAAACCCTGCCACAGAGCATCAGGCCATGAGCACTCTATGGGAAAGCACTGCATTACTGATGAATTGCAACTCTTTATAAAATCTTCCTCCATTTTCCCCAGAGTAGGAAGTCTGGCTTCTTCCCCAGTCCTCTTGTGAAGGGAATTGTAATTATCCAGGAAGACAGAAATATTTGGCCTCTTGTGTCAGTATGATATAGAGTAGTGGTCTTGGAATGAGGAAAACCTAGGTTTGTAGTCCCGGCTCTCTAGTCACATCACCAGGGACAAATGTCCTGTGAGAAAGTGGATAGAGTATTAGACTTGAAATGAGGAAGGTCTTAGTTCAAATCCTACCTTACCCTTCCCCATTTACTACCTCTGTGAGCATGAGGAAATCACTTAACATCTCTGTCCCTATTTCCTTTTCCATTAAATGGAGATGTTGATACCTATAGAAATGATCTTACAAGGTCATTGGGACACTCAAATACTTTAAAATTCCATATAAAACCAGTCATATTGATTTCATATTAAATCTAATATAAGTATTGACTGGTTGTACACTATGTTTAGGCACCTTGTCAGGTCCTGGGGACATAACAGTATACAATCTAACTTCAAGAATGTGACATATATGTATATCAATTTATATGTATACACATATATAAATGACTTGTGCTAAGGACCAAGTTAGTGGTACAAACAGTAGTTATTTCCAGAGTTCAGAGGAAGGAAAGGTCCCTGGGAGCTAGGTCAAAAAGAGAAAGTTCTGGTTAGTTCTTTCAGTAACAATGTCTATTGTTTTCACCAATACTTTCTCTCTTACATGAACTGTGTATAGCAAATTTATGGGAGGATATGAGTAAGAATCTCAGACAGACAACTATGGACCGATTGTGATCTATATCACTGGAGAAGGTGGGGGGAGGGACATCCAAATGGATGAAACCATAGATCTATTTGATTATAAACAACTTACTCTTTTGTTTGTTTGGATTTAGATTAATTTTTATTTTTTATTTGTAAAAAAATAGTATTTTAATTTCCCCCCAATTACATGTAAAAACAATTTTAACATTCGTTTAAAAAACTTGGAGTTCCAAATTCTCTCCCTTCATCCCTCCCCACCTCCCCCATTGAGAAGGCGAGATTCTACAGGGTGTCCCTAAAATCTGGACACATAGGCAATCTCAACAACATTTTTTAATTAGCATAAATTTTAGCCATGACATGTAGAATAAAAACTTTCATTAGCTATTGGGAATTATTTTTCCATATTAATGAGATTAATTTAATTAATTAATTTGATTAGTGAGGTTTCCTGTGTCTTCCTATGAAATTTCATTTATGCTGATTAAATAAAATGTTGGAAATTTAATTCATTTCATTTCTTGAAAATATCCATAGTTAATGAGATTTCCTATGTGTCCAGGCTTTAGGGACACCCTGGATATAGGTTGTACATATATGGTCATGAAAAACATATTTCCATATTAATTATGTTGTGAAAGAAAATATAGACCAAAAACAACTCTCAAGAAAAATAAAATAAAAAAAGTATGCTTCAATCTGTATTTAGATACCATCACTTCTTTTCTTCTGGGGATGGATAGAATTTTTCATCATAAGTCTTTCAGGGTTGTCTTGGATCATTGTATTGCCAAGAACAGTTAAGTCATTCAGAGCTGATCATCTTACAACATTGCCATTACTTTGTACACAGTACATTTCTCTTTGCATCAGCCTATGTAAGTCTTTCCAGGTTTTTCTGAGAGCATCTTGCTCATCATTTCTTATAGCAAAATAGTATTCCATCACAATCACATAGCACAATTTGTTTGGCCACTCTCCATTTGATGGGCATCCCCCCAATTTTTAGCTTCCTGCCACCAGAAAAGAACAGCTATAAATATTTAGATACATAGGTGTCTCTTTCCCTTTAAAAAAAACAACACTTTTTGAATAGAGACCTAGTAGTGACACTGCTAGGTCAAAGGGTATGCATGGTTTTAAAGACCTTTAGGCATAGTTTCAAATTGTTTTAAAGAATAGTTGAATCAGATCACAACTCCACAAACAATGCATTAATGTCTCATTTTTCCCACATCACCTCCAACATTTGTCATTCTCCTCTTCTGTCCTATTAGCCAATCTAATAGGTATGAGGTAGTACTTCAGAATTGTTTCAATCTGCATTCCTCCAATCAATAGCAATTTAGAACACCTTCTCATATGGCTATAGATAGCTTTAATTATTTCATCTGAAAACTGTTCATATATTTTGATCTTTTATCAGTTGGGAAATGGCTCCTATTTTTATAAATTTGACTCAGTTCTCTATATATTTGAGAAATGATACTTTTATCAGAGAAAGGTGCTTCAATTTTTTTCACAGTTATGACTGCTAAATGTATTTCACTCCATCCTCTTCTCCCATGTTTATTCTATTCTCTCTCTGCTTTCACCTTGTCCCTCCTCAAAAGTGGTTTGCTTCTGACAACCCCCTTCCCCATTCTGCCTTACCTTCTATAAGGGCCCACCCTTTTCTTATCCACTTCCTCTTCTGCTTTCCTATAGGGTAAGATAGGTTTCTATACCAAATTGAGTGTATATGTTATTCCCTCTTTGAGCCAATTCTGATGAGTGTAAAGTTCACTCACCCCTCCTGTCTTTCCCCTCCCCATACACTGTAAAAGCTTTTTCTTGCCTCTTTTATGTGAGATAATTTACCCCATTCTACCACTCCTTTTCCCTTTCTCCAAGTACATTCCTCTTTCTCATCCCTTAATTATATTTTTTTAAGATATCATCCCTTCATATTCAACTCATACCTGTGCCTTTTGTCTATATATTCTCCTAACTTCCCTACCAATGAGAAAGTTTTTATGAGTTACAAATATTATCTTCTCATGTAGGAATGTAAACAGGTTAACATTATTAAGTACCTTATGATTTCCCTTTCCTGTTTACCTTTTTATGCTTCTCTTGTTTCTTGTATCTGAAAGACAGATTTTCTATTCAGTTGTGGTTTTTTCATCAAGAAATGCTTGAAAGTCCTCTATTTCATTCAACATCCATTTTTCCCCTGAAGGATTATACTCAGTTTTGCTGGGTAGGTGATTGTTGGTTGTAATTCTAATTCCTTTGCCCTCCAAAATATCATATTGCAAGCATTTCAGTCATTTAATGTAGAAGATGTTAAACCTTGTGGTATATTGACTGTGCTTCCACAGTATTTGAATTGTTAATCTCTGGCTGCTTGCAATATTCTCTCCTTGACAATTTGGCTATCATATTCCTGGGAGTTTTCATTTTGGGATCTCTTTCAGGAGGTAATAGGTGGATTATTTCAATTTTTATTTTACCCTCTGGTTGGGGCAGTTTTCCTTAATAATTTCTTGAAAGATGATGGCTGGGCTCTTTTTTTATCACAACTTTCAGATTGTCCAATAATTTTTAAATTATCTATTTTGAACCTATTTTCCAGGTCATTTGTTCGTTTGTTTTTACAATGAGACCTTTCACATGGTATTCTATTTTTTCCCATTCTTTTAGTTTTGTTTTATTGTTTCTTGATTTATTATAAGGTCATTAGCTCCCATTTGTTCAATTTGAGTTTTTAAGGAATTATTTCCATCAGTGAGCTTTTGTATTGCCTTTTCCATTTTGCCAATTCTACTTTTTAAGGAGTTTTTTTTCTTCAGTGCCTTTTTTCCATGTGGCCAATTTTGCTTTTCAGGGTATTCTTCTCCTCAATTGGCTTTTTTTAAAAAAAAACCTCTTTTACCATTTGACCTAGTCTGTTTTTTAAAATGTAATTTTTTTTAGTATTTTTTTTAGTATTTTTTTGTGTCTCCTTTACCAAGCTATGACTCTTGTTTCATGATTTTCTTGCATCACTTTCATTTCTCTTCCCAATTTTTCCACTATCTCTCTTACTTGGTTTTCAAAATTCTTTTTGAGCTCTTCTGTGGCCAGAGACCAATTAAAATTTTTCTTGGAGGCTCTGGATGTAGAAGCTTTGACTTTGTTGTCTTCTTCTGAGTATGTATTTTGAGCTTCCTTGTCACCATAGTAACTGTCTATAGTCAAAGATTTTTTTCTCATTTGCTCATTTTCCCAGCCTATTACTTGACTTTTAGCTGCTTGTTAAAGTAGGACTCAGCTTCCAAGGTGGAGAGTGCACTGTGCCAAGGTTCAGGGGTTTTGTGTAGATGTTTTCAGAGGTACTTCTAGGGACCTGTAAGTTTTCAGTTCTTCCAAGGTGGTACAACCTAAGGAGAGACATGTTTACTACTCTCCTGGCCTGTGCTTTGGTCTGTCAGCTAACATAAGTCTTCTTTTCTGCCCTGGAATTGTGAAGAGAGTCCCTGCTCTATTGTAGCCACAAGCTTTGGTGTGCTAGAGCCCCTCCTCACCCTGGGACTGCTACCCAGGACTGTGACACAGATCAGAATATTGTCAAAGCAACAATCCTTTCTCAGTGCTCGTAAAGATACCCCTGCAATCTCCTTCTGATTAGTTGTTTAACCTCTTTACCATCTGTGGGTTGAGAGCTCCAGAAGTAACTGCTTCTGCTGATTCAGCAATACCCAAGGCTTGCTCCTGCTTCACAGTGGACTGATCTGCACCAGACTATGCTCCACCTTTCCTAGGACCTTTTAAGTTGTCTTTGACTGGAAATTATTTTACCTCATCCTTTTGTGGGTTCTAACACTTTGGGAATTGTTTTTATGGCATTATTTAAAGGTATTTGGAGGAACTTTGGGGAGAGCTCAGAAGAATTGCTGCGTTTTCTCCGCCATCTTGCTCTACCTCTTTGCACGAGGTCCTTTTTTAAAAAAAAATTATTTTCTGTTATGAACTTAAACACTAATAAGCATGGACATATCAACATAAAAGGAACAGAAAAGAGGACTATATATGAAACTGCAAACTTTTAGGTACCGTTTTTAAAGAGTATGTATTAAATTTAACGTATTAGTATCCATGCCTCCCTGCTTGTCTGTGTTTCTTTCTGAACTTACCTCTGTTCTTCTCTATTTAACAATATTTTGTTGTGTTTTCCTTCCTTCCTTCCTTCCTCCCTTCTTCCCTTCCTCCTTCCCTCCCTGCCTCCCTCCCTCTCTCCCTCCCTTTCTCTCTCTCTCTCTCTCTCTCCCTTTCTCTCTCTCTCTCTCTCTCTCTCCATCATTATTACTATGCACCAACTTCCCCCCTCCTAACAGATAAATATACAGTCAGATCCAGATTACTACACATAATAAATCTCACGAAGTGGAAGTATGTGTTGAATTCATACTGTTTGATACTATTTATATAAACATGGTAGCTGGTTCCAGCCCAGTGGAAATATGCAGTGTGAATTTGAATTAGAAGGATTCATTATTCACGCTAACCAGGACCTAGTCATAGTCAAATAAAACAAATCAATACATTGGCCACATCTGAAAATATCTGCCTCATTCTGCACCAGGTTTAGCCTTCATCTCTGTCTCTCTCTCCCTCTGGCTCTCTTTCTCATAGGCACCCATGTTAAACGACAAAGGCTTTGGGTATTGCCCTCTACAATTGCTGTGTGAAAATTGTATGATGTCTATTCAACTCACTTGGTGAGGTTGCATGTTGTTTTATTGGGAGGGGTGTCAGAAAATGTCACTGTGTGTTATTTGTCATGTGAATTTAATAATATAATGAGCTCTAGGTAAGGAATTTCTTTCACCAATACAGACTGGTACTATTTTTGAAACTTATAGTCTTGGAGAGTTGCCTGGGATAATGAGAGGTTAACATACAGCATGTGTGTGTTTGTGTGTGTGTGTGTGTGTGTGTATGTGTCTGTGTCTAGAAATTTGAACCCAGGTCTTTCTGACTAAGACCAGCTTCCTATTCACTATGTCAGTATACCTCTCATGTAGTTTTTAGGCAACAAGATTGCCTGTTATCTTTCGAAAAGAGTTGAGGTTTCTAAATAAAACATTTTATTGAGTGAGCAGTTATAGCATGCCTGTACCAGCCTGAACAAATCTCCAGGGAGGAGAACCAGAGACATATCCAGACCTGGCTTTCCTTTTCAGACAAGTGGCCAGAAAGGAAATATGAGAATAGGGATGGTTTCCAGTTTAGTTGTAACAAGGCAACTGAGAGAAGAGACAAAAGTAATTTGTGCTTATCCTCCAAATTAGACAAGAACAACCTATTTTGAAGAAGTGCTAATTAGCTAATGAAAAGCCCCAGTCCATGTACCAAAGTGGTGATGCCTAGTGGAAAGCAGTATAGGGAAGCAAAAATACTGCCAGGGACATTGTGAGATATTTGACTTGCTGAGGTTGATCTCTGGAAGTTGTACATCTTTGAAAGAACATCAGGTAGCATGTTTAGACAGTATAATAGAGAGATACAGTTATATGAACTTAAAAGCTCCTATTAAAATGTAACTTGCTTAATTCTTTTGAATGAACAGCTTTGAAGGATATCAGGTATTTGCATTTCTTAAAAGCTAGTTATGAAATATTGCTAGTAAGAAGAGACTTGTGCTGGTGAAGAAATACTGACATAGCATTTAAAATTTCTTCCCGAAGATGCCTCTAGATTCCAAGACATGTAGATGCTACCAGTAGAGATCCGTTGATGCCATCTATGAGCACAACTGGGGAGCTATATATAAGGAAGTTGTCATTTCATTATTGTGTGTATGATAAATTTACTTCATAATCCATAAACAACAGGGATACACTGCATATGGTAACAGAGGTGGTAAAATGGACATTGAGAACTCAGAGCTCTAACCAGGAAAATGAATCTGAAAGATTGGAAATCATTTTCTTTTGAAAAATAATTCTAATTTTTCTCAATTTTTGAAAAAGTTGTAAGAAATCTATGACTCAGAAGTATCTTTTGGAATAATACCAATTTTGGCTAATTTTTCTGGGTGGTGATAACTGATTGCTAATGTTTATGTAATGATTTAAATTTTGCCAAGTGTTTTACATATTTTATCTTAATTAAATAGCTTTATAGAGAATAAAGAGGTTTATAACCATGGCTAAAATTCTTAAACTGAAGAAAAAAGACTTGAGGAAGCAATGTGAGGCTTCTCCACTATCCCACAAAGAAAGAAATTGGGTTCATTGTATGTCATTTTGACTGACCATAAGATAAAGGCAAAAAAAATAAATAGATTTTCTGGAAACATACCTATAGAGGTCTGCAGATGGATTTGAGGTAAAGAAAGGAGAAATTGACTTCAAGAATGCAAAGATGGAGGTTAAGATGGAATTGGTCAATTTGAAGCCTAGACTCAGAGAATATTAGCACTGAGTTGCTAAAAATAGCAAAAGAGATCAACCTTAGCAAAAGCATTTGGAGAACCAGATCCAAATGGGGAGCACAAAAGGAGTGACTGCCACAAACATCATCTGAAGGGAATTTGTACATTTCCATGAGGAAATGACTAGGCATTTTTTGCCATCCTTGGGACAAGCACTTTGTTCCAAATTCTCAAAAATTTCTTGATGCTCTGTTATCCAGAAAGTTTTAGAAGGTTGGCCCTTGTCAGCTAAATCAGACTAGCTTCAGTGCAAAAGTGAAGAACAAATCTTCTATAGTAATCTACTAGTCTCTACTAGAATAAACTGACTTGTTTATTGAGGGTAGTAGTTTTCCTGTCTTTGATGTCCCAAACAAGAGGGTAATCGTCTCACCTTGTGCCCAAGCTATCTGACCACTGACATCCAAATTGGCCCTTGTTTGGCTTCACCATAAGACCAACTTGAGAGGTTTCAACTGGCAGTAACCTGAAATGTGTCAGATTTCCCTTCCTCCTCTGACTAAATATCACAGCACTGTGGAAACTAGTGTAAATGGCCATGCATCACTTAATCCCTATTGGCCAATATTTGAATACCTTTTAGGTGACCCCACTAGGCAGGCATTAGGAGAAAAACCTATGGTGCTAGAGTGCTGTCAGATAGCTCCATAAATGAGCAGTGCTGTGGTTAGGGGATTGGGAATGTTTCTGCATCATTAGCTAGAAGAGGACACAGTTTTACAGGCTAAGTTTATATCCCTCTGCTGTCAACATTCTGACAATTGTTCATGCCTTGGTTGGCAGTCCATCTTCAATAAAAATTACCTGGGGATCTTAAGGCTTAGTTGCAAATCCTGAAGTTACAATAGGATGCAAGGATCTTGCTCATCCATCCAGAGTTGGTTATATGTAAACTCTGTATCAGTTTCCTTAATACTGTGATATTTAGTCAGAGTAGGAAGGGGAATCTGACACATTTTAAGTTATTACCAGTTGAAACCCTTCAAGCTGGTCTTCTGGTGAAGCTTAGCAAGGGCCAATTTGAATGTCAGTGGTCAGATAGCTTGGGTGCAAGATGAGACAATTATCCTCTTGTGTGGGACAATATGAAAGCTTTTAAAGACAGGAAAACTACTACCTTCAATAAACAAGTCAGTTCGTTCTAGTAGGGACTAGTTATTGAGCTGTTTCAGTTGTATCTGAATTTTGTGACCTCATTTGGGGTTTTCTTGGTCAAGATAGGGAAGTGGTTTGCCATTTTCTTCTCCAGCTCATTTTACAGATGAGGAAACTGAGACAAACACTATTAAGTGATTTGCCCAGGGTCACATTTGCTCTTTATCTTATGGTCGGTCAACTCAGTGTCTTCCTGATTCCAAGTCCAGTGTTCTATCTACTATACCACCTAGCTACCCCATAGGCATTAGTAGATTCCTACAAAAAGATTTGTTCTTCACTTTTTCACTGAAGTTGGTCTGATGTAACTCACAAAGGCCATCCTTCTAAAGCTTTCTAGACCTTAGTTGGCCTTAGATCTAAGTTGGACTTAGATCAAGCATGGAAATGTTTTTTCCATTTCAGAGGCTTTCCTTTCCCCACCTATTCTATGTCCAACCATGTCTGAAGCCTTCTTACTCTTTCTCCTTCCATGCTCTTGGGTCTGTATAATAAGGGAGTTCAACTAGTTGGCTTCTGAGTACCTTCTCGGTCTAGATCTATCATCTTTTTGTAATCCTTTGATTGATTGTTTTGAGAACTTTCATGTATACTAAGGTGAAGTGTAGTAAAACAGAGGCTTAAGCCTCCCAGGGATGTTTGCAGGGATCAAATCTTTAAGCCAAAAAAGAATAAAATTCTCTAGAATTTCATGGCTTCTTGGAGCAGAAGTAATGTTGGAGGGAGAGGGCTGTGGCCTGGGATAAGGGCCTTGCCTTGCCACTGAAATCTTATCTTTAGGTTAAGGTGGGTTCCTGGACTCAGCCTCAGGAAAGCATTGTAAAACCTAGCTAACAGAACAGAGCAGAAGAGTATGTTTGTTGAGACTCCCTTTCTAAGGAGAGTTCTATGGATCCTGCATCTGGTATCAGTTAGAAGCAGAGGCAGAGCCTGTGTTGTCCATGGATGAGCCAAGCCTGAGGATGAGCTGTATCCATTTTACCACCAAGACTGTGGGTATAGGAGATTTGATTTCTTGTTTCCTAACACACACACACACACACACACACACACACACACACACATATTTTGCCCAACTTTAACTCAAATACTCATTCCTTTTACAGAGAATTTCCTCCTTGACAGTTTTCTAGGTATGCACTCTCTCTTCAAATGTCTATATCCAAGATCATGATGTAGTGTTATTGATGTGTTTCTATAGTCATGATGCACCTCTCTGGGATGGTTTCATGGGATAGAATCATAGAATTTAGAGTTGGAATGGAGAGACCGTAGGGATAACCCCTACCCATGACACAAATCCTCCCACCAGTATTTCACACATGAAGAAACTGAGAGTCAGAAAAGTAAAGTGAATTGTTCAATATCGCATAGGTAGAAAATAACAGATGGATTTTTTTTCTTTTTTTTTGGTGGGGAAAAAGCAGGCAAATTGGGGTTAAGCGACTTGCCCAGGGTCACACAGCTAGTAAGTGTTAAGTGAGGCTGGATTTGAATTCAGGTCCTCCTGACTCCAGGGCCAGTGTTCCATTCCCTGTGCCACCTAGCCACTCCAACAGATTGGATTTGAATCTAGAATTTTCATCTCAAAATTCAGTGCTCTTATTGGCCCGCTAAGCTGCTTCTTAGGCAAAGATGAGTGAAGCAAAGCCATTCTGAGCTTTGGAAAGCCATCACTGGGAAGGAGAGGTTGATGCAGAAGGTCTTAGTGTGGAGTTCTTCTATTGTCATTTGTGTTGAGAGATGAGCCAATGCTTTTTACGAAGGTAGAAAGATGTAGAGGGAACCTGAATGCTGGCCCCAAACTGTTGTGTGAAGCTGTTCTCAGACTTGGGCTTGGCTGAGCATTTATGTCAAATAAGGTTTTAGGATCATGTCAGGCCTGCTAAGCAAGCCCATCAACTAGTTATATCCCCGAGGAAGAAAAGCATCATTTGGTAATGTAAAGGTCTATGAACTGGGAGCCAGGAGACCCAGGCTTTTATCAGACACTTGACTTCCCCAGCCCTCACTGACAGGGGCTGCTGAGTGGAGATAATGCCCCGTACCAGCAGTCCGGCTCACAGGGATAATGTGAGAATAGATTGGGGAATCCATAACAGAAACTAGGAGCCACTTAGAAGAGCAGTGCTTTCTAAGGCAGCAATAGCAGCCCAGTCCAGTCCAAGCCTTTGCCCTCTCCCTGCTTCCAGCAGATGAGGTTACCTGATGATTTCCCAGTTACCCTAGCTTTGTACTTATCTGTATGTTTTCCCCATCACTTCTTTGTTGTGTTCCCGGTCTCCTGTTGCTTTCTCATTAGGCTAATTCCTACCTCAGATACTTACTAACTGTGTGACTTTGGACAAGTCATGTAACTTCCGTTTGCCTCAGTTTCTTCAACTGGGTATAATAATAGCACCTAACTCCCAGTGTTATTGTAAGGATGGAACGAGATAGTATTTAGAAGGCACTTAGCATAGTGCTTGGCACACAGTAGGTGCTTTTTAAGTGCTAGTTATTTATTTGTTGGTTGGTTTATTTATCATTATCACCTTCTTTTCTGCTAGCTATTTATTAAGGCAATTGAGGGGCTAGCGATAGTTATTATGAGAAATAACATTTAAGAAATTACTTTACGGGCATTTCCATAACATAATACAATAAAAAAGATGATTGCATACAGAATTGCAAATCTGCTATGGGCAGCTTGCTATCCCTTTCAAATATACAATGAAATCGTTAAGTAAATTTTTTGCTTCTCTTCCCCCCACCCTATGGATAGCTACCATTAGACACAAATAGTTATATTTCTTTATCAATTCAATAACTCAACGAATATTTATTGTTCTAGTGTGGCATTGAAGACAAAGTGCTGGATTTAGAATCAGGAATACCTATGTTAGGATCCCATTTCAGGCACATAGTGAGTCTAGGCAACTTACTCTCTTTCAACTTCAGTTTATAATTCATTTATAAAATGCAAATAAGAGCAGCCTCTGTCTCACAGGGCTCTTGTTTAGATCAAATATAACGGTATATATAAAATGCTTTGTATACCTTAAAGTGCTACAAAAATACTAGTGAACATCATATGATTTTTATGTTTATATACCACTGTGAGGATAGGACACACAGATCAATAGGAGTTGGTTTCTACTCTCTAGGAACATGAGGAGATGAGCCAAATCCATTGAGTCCTATTCTGCTTTCCCATTGCTTAACCTGGCAACCTTGGGGTGATTTTCATCACTGGACAATCTAGTATTAGGAATCAGATAAAGGGTAAAGGTGGTGGAAAAGATTTTTCTTTCCTTCTCTTTTTTCTCCTCCATTCCTCACTCCAAGTCTTGTCTTAATTTCTCTCAAAAATATGTCCCTTTCTCCTCAGTTCTACGATAATCACTGTAGGTATAATTCCTCATCACTTCAAACTTGATTCAGTGAGCTTTGAACCTGCTCTTCCTGCTTTCCTTTATTCTACTATCCATTCACTATTGATCATTTATATTGTAGGCTGTTTCTCTTTTTTATTAGTTAATTTACTAATTTTTAGTTTTCAACATTTACTTCCATAAGTTTTACATTTTCTTCCCCTGACGGCATGCCATCTGACATAGATTCTACACATACATTCCTGTTAAACACATTTTCACATTAGTCACATTGCATGGATGAATTATAACTATTGGGAGAAGCCATGAGAAAGAAAACAAAACAAAACAAAAAAGAAAATAGTCTGTTTTGCTCTGCATTCTGACTCCATAGGTCTTGCTCTGGATGTGGATGGCATTTTCCATAATGAGTTCTTTGGAATTGTTTTAGGTCTTTGCTTTGCTGAGAAGGGTTAAGTCTATCAGAATCAGTCATCACACACTGTGGCTGTGACTGTGTACAATGTTCTCCTAGCTCTGCTCTGCTTCTGCACTTCATTCAGCATCAGTTCATGTAAGTCTCTCCAGGTTTTTCTGAAGTCTGCCTGTTCATCATTTCTTATAGCACAGTAGTATTCCATTACATTCATATACCACAACTTGTTTAGTCATTTCCCAATTAACTGGCATCCACTCAATTTCCAGTTCTTGGCTACCACTTATAAATATTTTTTGTATATATGGGTCCTTTCCCATTTTTAGGATCTTTTTGGGATACAGCCCTAGAAGTGGTATTGCTGGGTCAAAGGGTATGCACATCTTTATAGCCCTTTGGGCATAGTTCCAAATTGGTCTCTAGAATGGTTGGATCAGCTAGGCTGTTTCTTAAAACAACATTTTTTTATGCCATTGTCCTGATGAAGGACCGACTGTAGTTCCCTGTTGTCTGTGTTGAGTCTGGAATTCCAGACCCTTCCTAATCTTGCTTCATCATACAGCCTTGGGAGATTGGTTGACCTAGGAATAAAATCTTGGGTCAGTTCTTAGGGCTTTTGTCCCTAAATTAAAAAAAAATACTTTTGCCTTAGGTCTTAGAATGCTTGCCCAGTAATAAGGACCACAAAGCTATTAATTTCTACTGTACTTCTACTCAACCTAATCCCACCAGAGAAAGTTCTGGGCTGGGGTTTGAGAGGTGGAGTGAGAGCAGAGTTATGTGAGAGATGCAAAAGAGGGTAACACAGGCCCATAGCATGAGGAGAGAGCCTTAGGCCCCAGGATGTTAAAGGGTATGAAGGTGAAGAAGGTATATGGTGGTTGTGAGCTACAGAAATGTTATGCTGAAAGAGACATTTCACTTACATGATGAGTGCCCCCATTAAAGTCTACATACAAATATGGAATAAAGGCTTTAAAGGCTCCAGGCTGTTCTAGTTATCTTCAGGAAGGGGTAAGATGACAATAATAAGGGATCCTCTCAGCAGAATTTGCTCCCTCGCTGTTCCAGTCTTCTCTTCCCCTCCCTTTCTACTGTTCCCACACAGTGGTTTTTTTTTTTTCCAGCCTCCAAACCTTTGCTAATGCATTGTCCCTGACCTGGAATATCCTCTCTCATTCTTTCTAATTTTTTTTCATCCTACATATTAGTAACTCTGGCCTCCTCTCTCTTCCTTGGACAAGATACTTCATCTCTAGATTCTGTGCATTTTTACTGGCTGTCCCCCCTGCCTGAAATACTCTCCCCTCTCATCTCTGCCTCCTGATCTCTCTGGCTTCCTTTACCAATCTTCCTTAATGTTGTGTCTTCTTCTGTTGATTTTCTCTAATTTATCTTGTATAACCCCTACAACCCCAAATAGCTTCTTGAGGGTGGGGATTTTTCTCTTCTTTCTTTGTATTTCCAGGGTTTAGCATAGTGTGTGGCCTGTGGTAAACACTTAATTAGTGCTTGTTGACTCAACATGAGGAAGGTCAGGTCTCACTAGCACCCACCTCCAAACATTCTCTAGTGATAAGGGCTCTACATTGATCTGAACTCTTTTTGCTTTAATATATCTTGTCTCTAATTGTTGGAACTGAATGATTTGATACTTCATCATCCGTGAATCAATAAACATGTGCCAGACATTGTGCGGAGCACTGAAGGTGCAAAGAAAGGCAAAGGCAGTCCCTGCCCTCATGGAGCTCACAGTCTAATGGGGAGGGGGGGAGGGCGGGACAACATGCAGACAAAAATGTGCAAACCAGATACCTATAAGATTAATTGGAGACAACCAACTGAGGGAAAACACCAGAATTAAATGGGATCAAGAAAAGCTTCCTGGAGAAGGTAGAGTTTTTGCTGAGACTTGAATGAAGAATTATGTTCCCGATACCTGTGCTGTCTTATTAGATAACTCAAGAACTAAGTTCTTTAATAGGAAATTCAGTCTTCCTGTCAGTAAAAATTTAGAACTGAGACTATATCAGGAATTCCTAACCTTGTTTGTGTCATGGCTACCTTTGGCAGTCTGGTGGAGCCTCTGGACCCCTTCTCAGAATAATTGCAGGAAATACTAAATCTCAGTTAGTAGTTAGTTAAAAAAATATATACATACATATGTGTGTATATACATACGTGTGTGTGTGTGTACATATCTACATTTTTTCTCACCTAGGCAACTAAGTGGCACAGTGGATGGAGAACCAGGCCTAGAGTCAGGAAGACTCATCATCCTGAGCTCAAATCTGGACTCAGACACTTATTAGCTGTGTGACCCTGGGAAAGTCACTTAACCTTTTTTTACGTCAGTTTCCTCATCTGTAAAATGAACTGGAGAAGGAACTGAAAAACCACTCCAGTATCTTTGCCAAGAAAACCCCAAATGGGGTGATAAAGAGGCAGACATGATGAAAATGATTGAACCACTTTTTTCTCATCTAAGTTCATGAATCTTCTGAAATCTAGAGCAGGACCCTATAAAACTCCATAGACCTTGGGTTAAGAAGGTTGGGCCTAGATGCTCTCTAAGGTTTCTTAACAGTTCAAATCCTATGGTCCTATATGAAATAATTCTACATGTATATATTTTCACTCCAGGTTGTGAAGAATCCCACCTCCCATTGTTTTTGTGTCCTATAATACCTAACAAGTTTCTAGGAAGTTAACAAACCTAAAAAAACTATTGCTAATTGGTTGGCTGGTCCTTGGGTCCTTGCCTTTAAAACTCAGACATGCTTAAGCACTGGATTCTTCTGCAGCTTTGTTCTTCCCAGGGTGTTTTTAAAAAATTTAAATTCTAGGTTTGAGCATTAATATCCAAAATAATATTACGGTCAGCTCTTGATTATTTACATATGTCTAACTGATAAGAAGCAGCCACTGAACCTATGAGTTGAGGCCAAGAGAGGGATGATGAAGGAAGCTCAGTTTTATGATTTAAGTGTGTCCCACTGGGATGCTAAATGAATAACTAACTTTTTCAGTGGCAGTGATGAAATCACAAAAATTCTCTCTACTATCAAAAGGGAGACAAGGGAAGGAACCATACCAGGCAACAGGCTTTGCACCATTGGCATGAGGCATGCTGAGACCCACTCTTCAGTCCATTGCTTCTGCTCCAACTCAGACCAAAGGAAACCTCATCCTGTCTCCAGACAGACTTTGAACCCAGAACAATTCCTCATTCACATTGCTCCCCCCAATTCTCTGAAAGCTCTTCAAGTTGATTGTGAATGTTTACAGATGGATAACTTTAATTTATTATTATATACTATTAGTGATAGTATATTGATCCTCTGGCCTTTCCATCACTGGGGCCTCTACCCAGGCCTTATTGTTGAGCCTAGCTTTTAGGGAAAAGAGACATTTAAGTAGTAGATAACTATTTAAATGGCTGATATATATGAATATATCATATGTCTTTATTTTTTCTATAGATCATATATACATAAATATACATACATGTAACAAAGAGCTTTCATATCAATCTCATCTATACCTGATTATACTTTAAATTTATATAATATAGTAAAAATAAATAACAATAATAGCTAATAGCATTTATATAGCATTTTAAGGTTTGTAAGTCTCTTTAAAATGTTATTTAATTTAATTCTCACAACCTATCTGTGAAGTAATACTATTATTATCCCTATTTCAGGGATGAGGAAAATGAGTTTGAGATTTGTCTTGAATCACACAACTAGTAGGTATCTTCCCCCAACGACTCTCAATTCCAGTACTTTCCCTCTGTTAATTATTTCTTATTTATCTCATATATATAGCTTGCTTTGTATATATTTGTTTGCATTTTGTCTCATCCATTAGATTGTAAACTCATTGTGGACATAGACTGTCCATTGCCTCTTGCCTCCCCACTACTTAGCACAGTGCCTGGAACATAGGAGGTACTAAATCAATTTTTTATTAGTTTAGCGATTTATTAAGTGTCTGAGTTAAGATTTGAACTCAAGTCTTCCTCACTTCAAGGTTAGTACTCTATATCAGTTGCTCATGGGTAGACTGAGCTAATATGAGAAGAATGACAATTCTACCTAAATTAGTATGGCACTTGTTCAGTGCCACGACCAATTAAACTACCAAAAATTATTTTATAGAGCTAGAAAAAATAATAGAATTCATCTAGAAGAACAAAAGGTCCAGAATATCAAGGGAATTAATGAAAAAAAATGCTAGGGAAGGTGGCCTAGCCATACCAGATCTTAAATTGTATTATAAATTACCAATCATCAAAACTACTTGGTACTGGCCAAGAAATAGAGGGGTGCATCAATGGAACAGGTTAGGTATGTAAGATAAAACAGTCAATGACTAAAGTAGTCTACTATTTGATAAATCCAAAGACTCCACCTTCTGGGATAAAAACTCACCATTTAACAAAAACTTCTGGGAAAACTAGAAAAGTAGTATGGGAGAAAGTAGGAATAGCCAACATCTTATACCCTATACCAAAATAAAGTCAAAATGGGTACAAAATTTAGATATAAAGACTGAAACTATAAAAGCAATGAGTAGTTTACCCATGAGATCTATGGAGAAGGGAGAAGGGAAGAATTTATGACCAAACAAGAGATATAGAACATAATGAAATGCAAAATGAATGATTTTGATTACATTAAATTGAAAAGTTTTTGCACAAACAAAGCCAGTGCAACCACGATTAGAAGGGAAGCAGAAAGCTGGGAAACAATTTTTATAACCAGTGTCCCTGATAAAGGCCTCATTTCTAAAATATATAGAGAACTGAGTCTATTTATAAGAATATAAGTCATTCCCCAATTGATAAACATGGTCAAAGGATATGAACAGGAAGTTTTCAGAGGAAGAAATTAAACCTGTCTATAGTCATATGAAAAAATGCTCTAAATCACTATTCATTAGAGTAATGGAAATCAAAATCACTCAGAGGTACCACATCACACCCATCAGACTGCCTAAGATGACAAAACAGTAAAATGATAAATGTTGGAAAAGATGTGGGAAAATTGGAACACTAATGTATTGTTGGTGGAGTTGTGAACTGACCCAAACATTCTGGAGACCAATTTGGAACTGTGCCCAAAGGGCTATAAAATTGCTCATACCCTTTGACCCAGCAATACCATATCTAGGTCTGTATCCCAGGGAGATATAAAAACAGGAAAAGGACCCACATATTCAAAAATATTTATAGCAGTTTTTTTTCCTGTGGTGGCAAAGAATTGGAAATTGAGGGGTATCCATCAATTGGGGAATGGCTGAACAAATTGTGATATATGAATGTAATGTAATGCTATTGTGCTATAAGAAATGATGAGCAGGCAGGTGGACTTCAGAAAAACCTGGGAATATTTTTATGAACTGATGCTGACTGAAATGAGCAGAACCAAGAGAACATTGTTCACAGTAACAGCAACATGTGTGATGGCTGACTTTGATAGACTTATTTTTTCTCAGAAATGTAAGGATCTAAGAAACTCCAAGAGACACAATGGGAAATGCCGTTCACATCCAGAGAAAGACCTTTGGAGTCTGAATGCAGATGGAAACACTATTTGCTCTCCTTTTCTTTTGTTGTTTTGTTTTGTTTCTTCTTTCCTGTGGTTCTTCCCATTAGTTTGAATTCTTTACATCATGACTAATGTGAAAATATGTTTAATATGAATGTATAAGTAGAGTCTATATCAGATTGCACCCTATCTTGGGGATGGGGGTGGGGGGGAAAATTCAAAACTTAAAATCTTTTGGAAGTGAATGTTGAAAAATAAAAATAAATACATTTTATATGCATATACATATAATAGATAGATAGATAGATAGATAGATAGATAGATAAATAGATAGAGAAGCGCTCTACTCACTGTGACATCTAGCAGCATCTTTTATTATTAATTATCTCCATTTATTGTTTCTAAGGCTCTTATGCCACATGCATGGCCTATATACTGAAGGGAAGGTTCCTACAGTCTTTCCTTGTAAGTTCTTTAGTACATTAACTTTTATCACTTTAGCTAATTGTCACTTTGAAGGGCAGACAGAACCTGATCTCTACAAGTCAGGAAAAAGTCCGCAGGGGTAACCACATGGCCTGGCATCAGTGAAGGAGAGGTAGCCTGAATGAGCAATTGAAACAACACAGCCCCAGCAGGGGCAGAGACAGAAAAGCCTGAGAGCTCTGAGCTCAAGCCGTCCTCATCTCCAGGTCTGTCTCTGTCCATGGTTCCTAGGGGCTTTCTTTGCATGGCAATGAGATAAATGGCAATGGTGGACCCAGACTCACTTGTTTATTTTGAGTAAAGTAGCCCCAGGTAAGGATTTAAAGAACTATATAGGGGTTCCAAAGCCCCTAGTTGCAGGTTCCAGGTTTAATCTGGGACACTAGAAGGAATAGTCCCTGGGGAGAGCTTTGGTACTGGGCCCAGGCTGGTAAGGAGTTTTTGTTGGGTCTGAATGTTTGTTTCTGATGACACTCTGAAGTCAAATATGTCACAAATGCTTTCAGTCTTATCTGTGATTTTCTCTTGTAGAGATAAGATGTTCTGCCCTTTAGAGATGACTTTTCATAGTTTACTTTCCTGGTAAAAAGGTGAAAAAAGAGGTATAAAATTCACAATTAAAATCAGACAGCCTGGCCTGATGGGTAGAGTTCTTGATTTGAAGTAAGAGTGCTAGTGTCCGCCGCCTCCATCTATCTGGCTATCTCTACAAGTGTCTATCTATTTACCTGTGTAGTTATCAATGTAGGTAGATATAGATCGATGGAGAGATAGGTAGATTCTTATTTGGACCTGGATTCAAATTTTGCCTCAGACATTTACTAGCTATATAGCCCTGGAAAAACCTCATTTATTAGTTTTTTCATCTGCAACATTGGGGTATTAATAGCACCTTCCTCTCAGAATTGTTTTGAGGAGCAAATGACATGATATATGTAGAACACTTTGCAAATCTGAAAACACACTTTCTCTCTCTGTCTCATATATATATATATATATGTATATATATATGTATGTATATATATGCACATACATTCATCTCTATCATCTATCTTTCTGCCTACCAATCTACCTGTTTATCATCTATCTCTTTTTCTCTCTTTCTCTCTTCCTTCCTTTTCCTCCTCCTTTTTCCTCCTTCCTTTCTTCCTCCCTCTTTCCTTCTTCCCTTCCTTCCTCCCTCCCTCCCTCCCTCTCTTCCCCCTTCTCTCCCCTTCTTCCTCCCTCCTCCCTTCCTCTTTGTTTGTTTCTGCCTACCTACCTATGTATGATGGTCTGTCTATCTACCTATCAAATATTGTTGATTCACCAAACATTAGTCACAACACAGTGGGAGAGATGCAAAGTTTAGCTAAAATAGAGTCCGTGCGTTCATGGGCCTTACAGTTGACTAAAGGAATAAGAGACATAAACAGTTAATGATACTATACTATGTGATGAATGCTGTGTGGGAGGAAAGGGTGGACACTTATTTATAGGTTGGTATCAGGGATGGTTTTATGGCCAAGCTAACAATTGAATTTAAGTGGAAAGAAATAATTATTAAGCACCTACTGCGCCAGGAACTGTGCTAAGTGCTTTACATTATCGTCTCATTTGATCATCACACCAACCCTGGGAGGTAGGTGCTATCATCATCCCCATTTACAGATGAAGGAACTGAGATAAACAGAAATTAAGTGACTTATAATATACCAATAAGTGACTATAATATACCATATGATTTAGTTGGTAGAACACTAGCCTTGGAGTCATGAAGACCTGAGTTCAAATTCTTTCTCACCTCTCCCAGAGTCAGTTTCCTCATCTGTAAAATGATAGGGTTGACCTCCAAGACCTCTGAAAGAAGCCCTATCTAGTTCTAAATCCTAGGACTTGGCCTTCCTGGGACAGATAGGAATTCAGAAGTTTCTGGACCTGCAAAAGTGGGATACTAATAGCACTGACCTCACGGGGATTTTGTGAGGATGAATGAGATAACGTGCGTAAAACCCTTCTCAAACCCTGAAGTGCTCTATCAATATTAATTATTGTGATTATTCTTATTAACGACTTTTAGTCTAAGTGCAGAAGGAAGGACATTCCAGGCCCAGTACTGAGAAAAGAGTTGGAAAAGTACAGGGTGTGTCGATGGGCAGAAGGTGCAAGTATTTCAAGGGAGTAGTATGAGAAAAGGTTGGAAAAGGCATCAGTCATAGAGAACCTTGAATTCCAGGCAAATAAGTTTGCATTTTACTTAGTAAGCAGTGAAGGTTCGCTAGATAGCCAGTAAATATTCTCGAGCAGAGAAGAGACACAGGCTAATTTATGAATTAGGAAGGTTATTCTGACATCCCTATAAAGGGTGGTTTGTAGAGAGGAGAAAGTGGAATTTTATTGCAGTGTCCCAAGCCAAGAGTAAGGAGGACCTGCTCAAGAGTGGGAGTTTTGGTAAAGAGAATAAATTTGGTTTTTTAAATGTAAAGAAGCTGATCTTTGACCACCCATTCCGCTTTCTTCTCCCTGGCCCACCTTCCCCCACTAAGGTCCAGAATGCAATCACAAGGTGTTAATGAAGTGTTAAACTAACTGTAAAGATGCCTAGCCCTACTCCCTTTATGATGTGTGAACATCTTTCTCCAATGGAATTAAAGGAAGCAAAATTACTGGAGAAGCAAAAATTAGGCACTCTTTTGCAGGACTTTAAATAGCTAAGCCCTAGGAACTGCAGTGTAGTTTGAGGAGATTGACAGGAAACAGCCACTTGGAGAGTAGTTCTCTGGGAGTCAAGGGGTAAAGAAATTTCTCTCCTTCTCCCTTCTACTAGCTATTTCAGTCAAAGTCTTTGCTAAGCCAATTGTATCTTCTGCCCCATTTCTAATGGCAAGCACATTTATGTGGTCCATGAATTATGGTAGTAGAAGTAGTCATGCCTAGGTTACCCCTGGAAACCTGTTGTAACAGCCACCCCACTTGGACCCCAATCCTCTAGTGTGAGTACAAATTGAGAGAGCATTCCAAAGTGCTACATATGGAGATATGTATATGTGCATATACATATACATATGTATACATACATGTACACATACATACATATTATATACATCTATCTATAGTGAGAAATTCATATGGAGAAGTTCTATAGGAAGTGGAGATGGGAATTTGACGTAGTAGAGAAGTTACAATTGGGAGTCTAGGATCATAAATCTGTAGGTGAAATGTACCTGAGGTCCTGTCATCCAACCCCCTTCATTTTATAGATAGAGAAACTGAGGTCCAGGGAATTTAAGTGACTACCAGATTAACACAGGTAACAATTAGCAGAAGTGGGATTGGGATGCAGGTCCAGTTTAATTTACATACATATTATAAGTGGTCTGTAGAATATCAGTTCCTGGCATGTAGCAACCTTTTCATTTTTGTCTTTGGATTCTCAGTATCAATCACAGTGCCTGACATATAGAAGATACTGCATAAATATTGAAATTGAATTGCATCAAAATTAGGTAGTGCTCCTGTCACAGGGTCATGGGGTAAATAGCTGAAGGTGCTTCTCAGTCCTTGTCCAACCTTACAATTTGTAGACTATGCTCCTCTCCCTATCCTTAGAGTTAGGCTTGTAGGTGTAGAAAAAGTCTAACTTGTGTCTCTGGAACTGAAGCGTTGACAAAGTAGTCTTGTCATTGAAAAGTTGACCCCAGGCAGACCTTGATACAGGTAAATCAGCTCTCATCTTTGGTCTATTTTACCAGGATTGGCTTTTCAGTGCAGTCATTTTTTCCTTGGTGAGGGTACCTTGTCAACACAACTAGATTAATGCATAATCCTTCACATAACCCATAACCCATGTTTGTCTTCTCAAGAGATGCATTCTGTCTTAAAGATGACTTCTTTTTAAACAACTCAATAGTATAAAAAAAAGTACACATGGATTAGTCATCAAAAGGATAGCTAAATAATTTCTGGTTTAAGGAGATTTTTGTTTATTCTTTTCATTAGGAAGGTTTTCCAGGAAAGGGAGGCATGGTATGGCTAGATAGAGAGGTTTCCTTGCAGTCAGAGCTGGTGCAGGCTGAAGAGGAGGGCATGCCTTATGCCAATGGTGGCAGACTGGTTACCTGGACACATTCCTCCTCTTGCTTCTCCTTTAGTGGTATATAGGTTTTCTAGAAAATCATTGTTGTCACTGACAAATCCATCACTTAGCTTCCCAGTGGACCACACTTAAATTGACAGACTGACTTTGCTCCAACTCCTTTCCTAATTTCTCTGGTCATTACTTCCAAGTTTTTAAGTCTCTGATGACAGCTGCTATTGCCTGATCTCTACTTGTTTCCAGAGTGAGTTCGAAGAACTGAACCAGAAAAGCAAAGCAAAAAATAATCCTCTCCCATGGTCTTTAACATCAATTAAAGTATTATTGAGAACCTACTATGTGCCAGGCTACGGATACAAAGATAAACACGAAACAATTCCTTATCTCAAGGAATTTACAATCTGTTGGGGTGTGTGTGTGTGTGTGTATGTGTGTGTGTGTGTGTGTGTGTGTGTGATGCAGTATATATATATATATATATATATATATATATATATATATATATATATATATATATA
>CM053586.1:303422858-303500866 GCA_028646515.1 Pseudochirops corinnae | reverse complement strand
GAAAGTTGCCTAGAACCCTGAGAAGTTAAGTGACTTTCCTGAGGAACATAGCATCAGGCAAAGGTGGGCCTTGAACTCAGATTTCTTTTGAGTGCAGCATTTTCTCCATTGTATCCTGCTGCCTCAGCATTCTCACAGGTTGCAGATCTACTGGATCGGCTCTATCCATACTGTCATGTAGGTCATTTTTGCTTTGTTTTTGTTGGCAATTAGGGTTAAGTGACTTGCCCAGCTAGTAACTGTCAAATATTTGAGGCTGGATTTGAACTCAGGTCTTTCTGACTCCAAGGACCATGTGCTATCCACTAGACCAATAAGTTGTCCCTAATGCTAGGTGATTTGGAAGGTGGTAGGGATCAGGAAAGGCTCCAGGTGGTGCTTGAGGTGAATTGGGAAGAAAACCACGGGTGCTAAGAGGTAGAGGTGTAGAAAGACACAGCCAGGGGAGATTAAATGTTGGGGATGAGAAACACGGATTTTTTTCTTCATAAAAGAAAGCACGCCTCCCTTGCTCAAAGGGCATCAGAGCTCAAGGGATGTTGGACCAGATATGCTTTCCCAAACTGAGAACCTTGCTTTACAGAATCAGCTTAACATTCAGCTATCCAGAATATAATTAGCCAAAGGCTCATGGGATGTTAAAAAAAAAAAGGTTTAAAGATGGAATAAACCTTAGACACTGTCTTATCCCCTCATTTTACAGATGAAACCTAGGAAGATAAAGTGAAGTCCAGGTTCATTCACACAGTGGATTAGAAACAAAACTGAATCAGCTTCCATGCTGTTCTTGAACATTCTATAAATGAGGTTTTTGTAAGCTAAATAATATTTTAAGATAAATATCACTGCAATTTCCTCCTGTATCCATCTCCTTACCCTCTTTCAGTGAGTCAAAATAAGAATAGTCTTTTAAAAATGAAAAAAGGGAGGAAAAATCAGTAAAACAAATCAATACATCAAAAAAGTGCTAATACTGTGCTGGTATTGCGGGTACAAATAAAAGAAAGATTAAGAAAAGGCAGTCCCTGCCTTCAAGGAGCAAATCTAAGGAGGAAAGATAACTCACAAAACAACTCTGAAATTTGGGGGTGGAGGTTGGGGGTGGGCAAGCAGGGGGTATGATGTTCTGTGTAGCAGAAACCAAGCAAAGCTACTTATGGAAAATAGAGTTTCCCAGAAAGAGCTGAGCCTCTACAAGGGAGATCTCTGGGAGGTCCAGGTCCACTGAGGTAAGGAAGTATTTAGTATCAAAAACTGAGGCAATCAGCATGATGATAAGATTTCAGGTACTCATCTTATCCTGAATGAGGCATGAGAGCACCAGGCCTGGAGTCAGGAAGACCCATTTTCCTGAGTTCAAATCTGGCCTCAGACACTTTCTAGCTGTGTGACCCTGGGCAAATCACTTAACCCCGTTTGCCTCAGTTTCCTCATCTGTAAATCTTTTTTGTAAAGTGAAAAAAATAACTTTATTGTGAAATGATTACTGGACTTGGTGTCGAAAGACCTGGATTCCAACTCTATCTATACTGCTTGGTACCTACTTGTCTTTGTGTTTTCTCTGCTTTTTCGGCTTTCCTGTCTCAGGTTCCATTTAACTCTATACATCTGAGGTTCTTAACCTGTCAAGTAATGGCAATCTTCCCTCCTGGGGGCTTTCCGAGGGAGCTAGGACAGATGTGAGAATTTAATATCTTAATATTGGTAAGGCTCTCTGGAAGACCAGCTTTACATAAACAGAGTTCTTAATACTATGTCTGTTTCTCTGGATTCTCGAAGGGATGAGGAGGGGTGAGACGTTGGGTTGCTAAGCAATAGCATTTCCCAAAACAATGAAATTCTCCCAGTGATGAGAGGCTGTCAGGTCAAGCTGTGGATGATAGGCGGTGGCCCATGTCAGCCTGTGGGGATTCTGGTTGCTGAAGTCTAAGATAAGCCCTTGCTTTTATCTTCTCCCTCCCACAGGATCCACTTCCATCAAAACTGTGCGGAAAACCCTGCCTTCCCCTCTCTTGGGCTGACTATCTCCTGTCTTACCAAAGAGAGTCAGCCCTTGTGGTTGCTATGGCAATTAGGGTGAGGGGCTGGGGGATAGCGTAGTGTTTGGCTGGGTGTGTGGCCATGAGGAGCCCTGGTACTAGGATCTCCAGGACCCTTACCATCCCCATTGGCTTATTTAGAATTTTGGATCGTCTCAGGCTTCAAAGGTGTTTTCAAGAAGGCCAGGTTAGCAGCTCAGATCCTTCATTATAATATGCATCACAAAGACACTAAGCTTTAGCAAGCAGGCTTTTGTGGAGTAGAAGCCTCCTAATACCCCAAGTCAAGGAAAAGAGTGAGATGAGGAATGAATGCAAAGAAACCACTGGTGGGGCGAAGCTTAAAATTAGAATTTTAAGATCAGAAGAGACCTTCATTAGATGACATCTAGCCTTATCCATTTTCTAATGTACCCTTCATAGTTTCCCTAAATTCATTCAGCCTTTGCTTAAGTACTTTCAGTGACAGGAAGCTCTTTACTTAAGGAGGTAGTGCATTCAATCTGAAGTTATATATATTTGCTAGAAAATTCTAATTGTGCCAAAATCTGTCTCTGGGGCCCACCCACCGGTCCTAATTCTGGCCTCTGGTACAATAAAGAATGCCTCCAGTCCCTCTTCCATATGTCCCACGTCTCTTCAAATATTTGAAGAAAACTGTCATATATCACCCCTTTCAAGCTAGAGATCCACAGGTCCCTTAATGATTCTTCATGTGACATGATATTATGCATTCTGGTTACCATCTTCTGATTTGTCAATGGTGTCCAGTTGTTTCAGGCCTCTCCAACTCTTTGTGACACCATTTGGGGTTTTCTTGGCAAAGATACTAGAGTGGCTTGCCATTCCTTCTCCAGCTCATTTTACAGATTGGGAAATTGAGGTAAATAAGAGTTAAGTGACTTTCCCAGGGTCACACAGCTTGGACTTGTCTGAGGCCAGATTTGAACCATGATCTTCTTGACTCCAGGCCAAGTACTACTCTATCCACTGTGTCACCTAGCTGCCCTATTTAATTTGTCAAAGTTCATCTTAAATTGTGATATTTAGAAGTAGACAAAATACTATAGATGTGTTCTGACCAATGAAAAGTACACTTAGATGCTTTCTTATGAAGACAGTCTAAGATTGAATTATTTATTTTTAGCAGCTACATAAGACTATTACCTAATATGGAAAGTGAAGTAAATTAAACCTTGTCTGTATTTCTCACATGAATTGTAGTCACCCTTGCCCTATCCCTAGATAATTTAGTTTTAAAAATCTGAATGAAGAACTACACAAAATTTCATCATGTTGGTTTTGATCTATCATTCCAACCAATCAAGATAAATTTGAATCCTGAATCTGTAATTCAGGGAACTAGCTGGCCCATCCAGGTTTGTGGTATATTTAAATATGATAAAGATATATTTGCCTGTGAATCATTGATAAAATATTTGAATATGATAGGACTCAGAGTAGAGTGTTTTTGTGGTTAAAAAGGAAGCACTTTCTAGGCTCTCATTAATTTATTAATCAATGTCTTTTATGTATGGCAGTTTCACCAGGTAGGTGGTACAGTGAATAGAACTTGGGCCCAGAATCAAGACCTGAGTTCAAATCCAGCTTCACTTACTAGCTGTTTGACCCTGGGCAAGTCACTTAACCACTGTCTGCCTCAGTTTCCTCAACTATAAATTGGGTATAATAACATCACCTACCCTGTAAGAACATTGTGAGGATCAAATGAAATAATATTTGTAAAGAGCTTCCTATAGTGCCTGTCACATAATAGGCATTATATAAATGCTTGTTTCCCTTTTCCCCATACAAATCCACCTAACTATACTATCTTCCAGTTTGTGTTTCTCCATATCAATTATAAAGATGACATGAGAGATTTAGTCAAATGCCTTGTTGAAATCAATACATTATCTCTAGAGCACTCTTGTGAGATTTACCAGTTTAATTACTATTAGAGAAGGAAATTAATTTAGTCTAACTTACTATAAATGAATCCATTCTAACTTCTAGTGATCACCTCTTTTTTCTGTAAGTATACACCAAACATCTGCTTAATGATACATTATGGAATTTTCTGAGTATTAGTATTATATTTCCTGGCAACATTTTGGAACATATTCACTCCCCATTTTTTTAAGTGGAGGAGGGTACTTAACCATTACCAGCATTCTAAGACCTTTCCTGTTCCCTGTGATTTCTCAGGGATTACTAGCAGCAATGCTTTGACACACCTGTAAGTTCTTTCAATGCCTTGACTCATCGTTTTTTTCTAGATTTGGATTTTTAAAATCTTATTTAAAATGGCTAGGTGCTCTCTTGAGCAGTGAGGTGGCACAGTGAAACTCAGGAGGACCTGAGTTCAAATGTGACTTCAGACCCTTACTAGCTCTGTGACCCTGAGCAAGTCACTTAAGCCTGTTTGCTTCAGTTTCCTTATCTGTCAAATGAGCTAAAGAAGAAAATGGTCAACTGCTCCAGTATCTTTGCCAAGAAAACCCTAGATAGGGGTCACAAAGAGCCAGATACAGCTGAACAAAAATATTTTGACCTTGGATTCATATTAGGTTGGCTGAGTAAAAACAATTGGATTTCCTTGGTGAATCTGGCCTCTTCACATAACCAACAGTTTACCACTACTCTTACTTGGTTTAAGAGTTCAGCAGATGCATTTGTCCCCTGAACACTCCTGCAGTCTAGACCTCCAATTTGAAAAACACTGGTCTATGAATATCTCTTTTCATACTGTAGCCCCTTTATCAGTAAAAGAAGTAATAGGAATCATAGTTTTTAATCTGCTGAGAGAAGAGACTGAAGGATCATGGGAAACAGAAGCCTGGGAGCTTTGGAATCCTGGGGCAGGACAGTAGAGATTTTAAGGGAAGGCTACTGCTATCCCAAACTATCATCATGGACACCAGCTCACTGACTCACTAAAGGAGTGACCTGCTTGGATAGACTTTGCTGGCCCACTGAGATAAGTGAATTTAACCTCTCTCTGTTTCTTTCTTCTCTCCCTATCTCTCAGTACTTACTCTTAGAGCTTGTTTATAGGCTATCATTTTATTTGGGGTTTTGTCTTCAGATAAAAATAAGCTTACTTTCATTGTATCCTCATCTAGTGCTCAGTACAAATGAGTGTACCACACTATGGAGGAAGGACAAATAGCCTCAGATTTAACAGAAGCTTATGCTGAAGCTCTCTATCTCTGAAGACAGAGAGTAACTTCATCATCAAATGGACCTTGTTCTTCCACCTTCCCAATGACAAATGCTTGGGGGAGCCTTAGTTACATACTCAGTGCCAGAGGCCCAGGACAATCTTCCTGCTGATGGACAGTTGTGGGTTGAGGCACATTTAGAGGACCTAACTTACTATAAAACCTTCCATCTTTTATGTACTTGCACATCTAATTACCAGTGTAGAAAGCAGAACATGTACAGTGTACATCCCTGCTGGGGAGAGGTGCAAAATGAGAGTTGGGAAGGAGAACTAGGGGATAATTTGCTAGTTCACAGCCCTTCTTACAATTCACACAGAATTTTTAGTACTCTACCCCTCTTCCTTGCTTTTAATTTGTCAGAGAAGGTGAGAGCAGCTGGCACAGAACCATCATCACGTGGTGTGATAACAGAGAACTAAATCGTACCTCTCAGAAACAGGAGGGACATTGTCTTTGCTTAAAGAAGAGAAATGAGTGAAACTCACCCTCCTCTCAGTTCTCTAAAAGATTTCAGATCAGTGCCAGCACTGCCCTGTCCCTTAGGTTCAAGGTCATTGTCTCCCATAACACCCAGGCTTACTCTGTTGCCAGTATGGCTTCTTCTGACAATCATGAAAATGGTATAGGCATAGCATGACTTTCCAGAAAGCATCCAGCGAGGCAGGTGACAACCCATTGGTTGGAGAGACACAAGCTCTGTTCCTAGTACCCTGCTATGGGGCAAAGTCCATAACTTACCACCCAATTGGACCAATACCTCAGTTTTTCCTTCTAGAAAATTAGAATGCTGATCATATTGAAATAAACCTTTGTCCCTAAGTGAATGCCCCAAATTCCTTTGAATAAACTCAAGCGTTTAAACCACCATGTTTGATAGGCATTCTGACTGTGTCTAGAGGACTGTGATAATAGACCTGCTTTCTCTTTCCTTTGGCAGCACCTTTGTTCATGTCTTCATTCATGGGTTCATCTCCCTAGTTTCCACTGGTACTTGGCTTCTCTATCTCCAATTTTTCCTCCTCTAGTATATTCTAACTATAGACCATTGAAAGATTAACCATAATGTACAATCTTGAGCATGTCCCTCAGCTTGAATACTTTCAGTGACTCTCCATTGTTTACCTGATGAGATCCAAACTCTTCGGATGGTAAATATTCAAGGCTCTCCAACATCTAGACTTACTGTCCCTTTCTGTCCTTTATGTGGATAAAGTGGTATTTCCCTTTCACTATTTCCCTTTAAAACCATTTGCTCCAGTCAAACTAGACTGCTAGTCTCAAACATGTCTTGTTTTCCAGTCTGATGTTGCCCCTTCTACCTTTTTCAGTTAAAAACCTTATACATCTTCAAGGTCCTACTCAAAGATTACCTGTTCTCTGCTGCACAGTCAGAGATCATTTCTCTACCTTCTTGTTTCAAAAAAACAGTTTTGTTTATATTTTTCCTTATGACGTTTATCTCATTCTGGATAGAAGATTGGACTTAGAGTCAGGCAGACCTGGGTTCAAATGACTCTTCATATATTTATTAACTGAGTGATGCTGAGCAAGGCCCTCAACCTCTGTTTCCACATCAGTAAAATAATAGCAAGATGTTTTGGTGTTCTCGTGTGGATCACAGGATCACAGATTTTGAGAAGTGAAAGAGACCTCATTGTCTATCCCATCCAATCATACACAGAAGGGCTCTCTGCTATAGCATAGTCAAAAAAATGAACAACTAGCCTAACCTTGAAGACCTCAGAGGCTAGGAGACCTACCAGCCCTTGAGGTAGCTCATTCTACTCTTGGACACCTTCATTGATTGGGCAGTTTTTTTCTTGATGTCAAATCTTAATTTGCCATTTTACCCTTTGTTCCTTGTTCTGTTCTCTGAGGCAAAATAAAACAAATGAAATCCCTCTTCTCCATGACAGTCTTTTACATACTTGAAGACTTTTATCAGATCTCCCCTTGAGTCCCCTCTTCTCCAAGCTAAACATGACCAGTTCCTTCAGCTGATCAAATGAGATGATATATGTAAAGAACTTAGCAAACAAGACACCACATTAATGTTGATCATTTTTATTTTTATTATTATTTCAAATTCAACAAACATTTATTGAGCATATATTATGTACCTTTGAATTGAAGATGTTGAAAGGAAATCATCTCTACTTCAAGTAGCTTACATTCTATTGGAGGGATAAAATGAATGATAGAAAAGTAAATATAAAGTATTCAAGAATGATTTCAAGAAGGAGACAATACTAATGGAATGGCAGGGGGAAGAATCTCAAAAGGCCTCATTTAAGAAGTGGTATCTCATTTGTGTGATATAGCGAAAAGAATAAGATATATCACTTCTCTGAGACTCTGTTTTCTCTTCTGTAAAATAGGGATAATATTGCTTGCACTATCTACTTCACAGGATTGTCATGAGGCAAATGCTTTATAAACTCTGAAGGACCATATAAATGTGAATTATTGTTATTATTGTGCACCTTCTCTTCTTAACTAGATTATGAACATCTTGGAGGAGGAGACCACGGCTTATGTATCTTTGCATATCCCTGAAACAACCAGCTCAGAGAATACTTCTTGTATTCTTTTTTTATGCCCCTAAAAGTCCAAGCTTCATCTCTAGCAGGCTCTCAAAATGTTTTTCAATTACTTAGTGATTCATTTTTATGTACTATAAGTTACAGAGTACCTTGGAGAAATTAGTGAACTCATCTCTAAAAAAGGGAGTGGTGTGATATCTTCCCACTAGTTCAACCAAGTTTAGCATACTTCAATCACTTACATATTAAATGTAGATTATTTCAAATCAGTTCCTTATAAGGGCTTTCAAGGGAAGTGGGAGTGTGCTTGTTCTAGAAAGAACTTCTAGCAATAATTTGGTGGGTAGATGTTGTAAGGAGGCAGGTTTCTGCTAAACATATGAAAGAGCTTTCAGTTGATTGGATACAATCAAATGGATTGGTTTGATTTGTGAAAGACTGATGTCTCTGTTACTGGACGTGTTCCTACAAAAGAGGAAATAGCAATATGTCAGAGATGCTGGAGAGAGGATTCCTGCATAGTTTGGAATATTAAGCTAGCATCCTTCTGATTCTAAGGTCATTTTCCCCCACTAAGGAGCATTAAGTATGCATCCTTATTAGAAGGAATCGTTTACTCTATTTGTAGATGAATATATCAAAGATCTGAGTGAACAATGCCTCTGTGATAGAAACAAAAATCCATCTATCACTCAGTACATAAGCCTTAGATAGTTACCTGAAACTCATAGAGGTTAAGAAGCTTCCTTGTAGTCACACAGCTAGTAAATATCAGAGATCTAATTTAAATCTAAGTGTTCATGATTCCATGTTTTACACTCTATCCACAACGTCACACTGTTTTATACTGAAATCTTGTGATAGTCAGATAAAGTGTATTATGCTCAGCAGGTATGAGATTCAGCTGTGATATGAAGCTCAGAATTGCCACATTGTTCCAATCTATTTAGTTCACTATTCTTTTCATAACCATCATTCTCAAAAGATATCATTGTGGAAGAATATGCCAGTTGCCTTAAGGAAGTTGACTTCAGAAGGTAAGAGATGTCTCCCAAACAACCGTAATTTTCTTGGTACAAGATGAGCTGTTGGAAATGTGATGGGTGTTCCATGGCCCTATATCCAGTCTAGCCCGCTGAGCCATGATCCAGGGAACATGTGTGGCAATGATGCCACAAATTTCCATCAGCTGTCAAACAACTGCCATTGACTCAGTAAGCAAGTCAACCTAACTGAGGTAGCAAGATACATTGAGGGAGGGAAGGAGGGAAGTAAGGAGGAAGGGAGAGAGAGAGAGATAGAGAGAGAGATAGAGAGAGATAGAGAGAGAGATGGCAGATTATGCCAAGTGTGTCAAACCACCACTACCATCACCATGACTCTGCCCACTATTAAGTACTTGCAGCCCCTGCCTTCTCAATGCCATTTGTAATGAAGATTCAGAAAAAAAGTTCTTATCAACCAAGTCCTTGGCATTGTCAATTGGTTCAACATCAGAAACAGGTGGAATGTTATCAGTGGAAATGATATTGAAGAAGATGCATTGCCATCTGCTTTGCCACTGCGCTCAAAGGACCATGGAACCTTTCCATCTAGCTTGCAGCTGAAGCCTCCTATATTGTTGCCTCATTAGAATGCAGCTCTTTCATCAGGGAACTTCTTCCTTTTTTTTTGTTTCTTTCCCCAGTGCTTGGTATACAGTAAGCACTTAACAAATGCTTTTTCATTCATTCCTTAAAATCAGCCAGTCTAGACTTGTAGAATTTTTATTTTTTCATGCAGTATTTACTTCCTCACATTCTGGTTTGCTATATATTGTATTGTCTCATAAAGAATTTGTATGACTGTCATAGGTAGATGCAAAAGCCATCTGGTTGTGATATCTGCCACTGCACTGATCAGGTGGTACATTGGACAGAGAACAGGTCCTGGAGTCAGGAAGATCTGAGTTCAAATTCAATCTCAGTCACTTACTGGCCATGTAATCCCATGCAAGTCACTTAACTTTTGTCGGCCTTGAATTTCTTCATCTATAAAATGGGGATGATAATAGCACCTACCTCTGAGGATTGCTGTGAGGGAAAAAGATTAAATAATGTTTGTAAGGTACTTTGTAAATCTTAAAAGGCCATATAAATGCTATCATCATTATCTTCAACATCATCCTAGTTGATTCAACTGCTCTAGAACAGTATCTCCTTTTCCCCCCATCAGATGTTGATGTGTGTCCATTTCAAAGCTGTATTTTCACTTGGAGTACAATTCTACCTGATAGAAGAGTAAATAATGTTCCACAAGCAGCTTATGTCCCCTATTAGAAGGTGATTAGGCACAGAATTTAAAATAATTGCAGAGACTGAAGGGAAAGTACATTGCAGCATAAGGAAAGCTGGATCATGGATGCCCTCACTTTCCAAAGATGTCAGCAACCCCTCCTTGTATGTGGATTCCGTTTAAAGACGCATGCTCTCCATTGTTCCCTAGGAACAGAAAAACATTCTTTTCAATTGCATTTTCAGAACTACCTAAAATATTTTACTTGTACTGTTGTGGTGACAATCTTCTTTCCTCCAACAACTCAACATTTTATTTATTCCCAATGAAAATATACTTAAACCCAAGGGCTTTGTTTGTGCTCGAGTATCTCTATTAACTATTTGGATAACAATTAAGCTGTTCCTGCAGAGAGGCTCTAATTCTTTTTAATTATTAAAATTACTTGCACTTCATTGTGCCCCAAATAGGTGGCATGGGGTGAGATATGAGTCAGAAGTACTAGACGGGATTTTGGTTTAATGACTCCCAAAGGTGAAAAGCATTCTGTTTTCTCTAGCGAATAGCTCCAATTCATCAAGGGACTATTCAGACTTTCAATGTTTGATAACAGTTCATTGTTGCTACTTAATCGAATAGCATAATTGCAGGTTCGCCTTATATGTGTATATAGGAAATTATCCATTCAGTGCTCTTTAAAAATATTATATATATGTATATACACATACATACATATATACACATATATACACACACACATATATATATATGTATGTATATATATATATATATATATATATATGACATCACAGATGATAGATGATATATGTGGCATTTTAAACTCACCTTTATAGCTTTGGAATCAACACTAGGAAGGACTGGCTAATATTTGTTATTTAGGTGTATTTGACTTGTTAAATGGATGAATGAAGGAAATGACATGCACAAATCATTTGCTTGAAAGAGTACTTGGTTTTGAGAAGATTTTTCTACCTTCTCCCTATCTCTGTGACCAAATGTCTTTCCCCATGTACGGAAAAATTCTCTAGTGGCAGTTAAATGGCATAATTGGTAGAGTACTAAGTCTGGAGTTAGGAAGATCAAGTTCAAATCCAGTGTCAGACGCTTACTAGCAGAGTGACCCTGGGCAAGTCACTTAACCCTGTTTGCCTTATTTTCCTCATCTATAAAATGACCTGGAGAAGGAAATGGCAAACCATTCTAATATCTTTGCCAAGAAAACCCAAAATGGGGTTTTGGAGAGTAGGACATGACTGAAAAAGTGACTGAAATATATACATATGTATATATTTCATACATATACACACACATACATACCTCTGGTTCTTCAACTATAACATGGGGATAATAATAGCAGCTACTACCCAGGGTTGTTTTGAGGATGAAATGGCACTTAGTAAATGCTTGTTTTCTTCTTTCCTTTTTCCTTTCTCTTCCTTGTTTATTCCCAGCTTCTTCCCCCCTTCCTTCTCCCCTGCCAAAAAGCAATCTGATGATGTTGGGGCTTTGTTGCTTAAATAATGTTTGCTCTTGGAGCAAACGTATGGAGGTAAATCTATCAGTTGTATCTGGAAATTCCATTCAAATCAGTCAGTATGCTTGCTAATATTTAATGCCTCTGCCACCTACTCATTGTATGATTATGAACAAGTCACTTAATCTCCCCAGGCTTCAGTTGGACTAAGTGACCTTTAAGTCCCTTCTGCCTCCAATGCTTAAATGAATCTATGATTAGATTTATCTTTAATTACAGATAAATATGATCAAACTTCTTGGGAACTGAAACCATCAGGTCCCCTTTAGCCCCTTGGGGATTAAACAACTGACCAAGAGGTCTCGCTGATATGCTAACTTCTTGGCAATGTTATGGTTATGATCCTGATAATGAGAGGAATGGATTCCCTCAGGAGGTAGTGGGGTTCTCCTTCACTAGAGGTCTCCCAGAAACAGTTGGATGACCCATTCATCAGGGGTATTGTAGAGGGAATTGTTGATTAGGTACAGAATTGCTCCTGGTGTTCCTTTCAACTGTGAGGTTCTGGGATCTTGGGATTTTGTGGTTATCTTTGAAGCATGTTATTGTGATATTGTCATGTCAGGACATTGCCACATCAATTATGTCATCCCACTTTGCTTTCTTATCCAACACACAGTCGTTAGATAGGGGAGATCAGTGGTATGAACGATGATTAGGGATATTTTCCAATAGATGGTTTACCTAGTGCCTGTGGCCATTTGCTGAGTGTCTGATCCTAATAATGCCAGCATTATGAGTTTGGGCCCCCGTATGGACCAATTAGCTTTGCTCTGTTCTTCAGGCATAGATTGTGTTTCTATCCTTGGCTAGCACTCTCATAAGCACATATCTTGGTCAGGAGAAGGACCAACTGAGAGAATATGTGGGTGTATGAATGCAAATCCCTCACCACTACTAGAAAAAAACAACTTTAAGCCCATGTATTTGTGTTAGCTGGTTCTTATCATGTGGGATTTCCCCCTTGAGCAATTCTCACTTCTTGCCAGTTCTCCAAAGCATACTTTGGGTAAGATTCTTATAATGTTGCAATCATAGGGCAGCATTAAGCCACAGCTAACACATTTCGAGGGTTGTCCTGTCAAGCACTTATCAAGTATCTTCAAAATGTGTTTCTATCTCTCAATCATTTTTTTTGGTAACTACTGCTCATCCATACTTAGTTTTGAGGGTGAGAGTACTGTCCCTTCTCATCTGCTTTGATTGGGATGCAGAAGTAGGGACAACTCAGAGTTATACCCAGACAGGAAACTCCCCATCTTAGTCTCAGGTTACTTAATATGAGTGGTCCCAAATCCTAATACCCTAACTAGCTCAGGCAAGTTTCCTAACTCCTTCCTGCTATACACAGACACAGAATGATTGAATAACACAGTTATTAAATGCTTATTGTGTGCCAGGCATTGTGCTAAGTGCTGGAAATGCAAATAAAGGAAAGCAAGTCTCTGCCCTCAACAAGCTTACATTTTAATGGGGAAATATAACCCATAAATGAGAGGTAGAAAAGGGTCACTGAATTATTCACGTATTGGCATATTTTGGAAATAGCCAAATAATGATGAAAATATATTCTTCTGGACAAGATAAGCCAAAAATTCACCTATAAGATCCTTGGTGGTTCCAGGGACAGGACAAGGTTCTGTTGGATGGAGGATGAGGAAGGTAGAGAGAATAGCTAGGCAGACAGTATGTTTCAGAAATGGCTGGGAAGTAAAGACCAATAGAGGATCTACTCTCCCAGTAATGCATTGCTAAGATCCAACTATCCGGAGCAGAAATGATTGGTTCTGAGAAATACAGACCAATTCACAATTTTAGACAGTGGGAGCTAGAATCCCCAAAAGCATGCTGACTTTTCCCTGGGTCATATTATCCTTTGAGCAAAATCCTAGAGAGTTTCATATGATGATAACTAGCTTCACTTAAGCAGAAGCAAAGAGCCAGAATTTAATCACCAACATTAGAATTATGGTCATTGTTGAGTATTCTAGGAAGCTACTTAGGCCTAATTTCCCAATGAGAGAGTTAGAAGAGAGGAAGAAAGAGTGATCAGTTGATGAGACCCCACCTCAGCTGAGAAACTACAGGTGGTACCTGTAGTTTTGTTCTTCATCTTCCACTTGCACCTTAACATTTTCTCTGTTCCAGGAGATTTGACAACTGCCTACACCAATCATCCTTGCATCCTTGGGTGGTGGCCATAGATTTTATTGAGTGTATATGGCTTTTTAACCACTTATCACAAATCTCTCCTATATGTCAATCCTTAATAGCTGACAAAAAGTGAGCATGACACAGTTTTCAATCTTTTCCAGCTGGGCCTTTGAAGCCTTGAGTGTCAGAATTTGCATTAGTAAGGGGGGCACCACAGATGGCGATGTTGATTTTCCATTTTCATTTTTTTATTATTCTCAGTCCTTTGATTTATGTTTCTTTTATAGAGTTCATAGACACAGGTGATGGAGAATCCCTGGACAGAGCATACAATCCATTGATATGAAAAGAAATTCTAATCCACAAAGAGATCAGAGATTCTGTTCCCACAAATGAGCCTTTTTGGTTAAATGAATCTTTTCTCCTAACTTTCTTGCTACCAAGAGTATGGTTATACATGAATGAAGGCAGGTGTAACTGATAATTGTTTATTGGTCTGGATTTTTGTTTTTGTTCAGAAAATTGAGAAATGTGTGATCATTTAAAATACAATTATTATTACTAAATTTTTTTTTGTTCTAGTGAGATGGCATTGATTTTTAAAAATTCAATTTACCTGGAGCTTAAAGGACATCTGCTCTAAACTCTGTAATACACAAAGTCTGTGGAAGCATGATGGGGGAGTAATGTTGTTTCCCTCTGACAAGTGGAGACATTGAGATTTGGAGAGGATAAATGACTTGGCCATTGGTCACACAATGAATGCCTGATGGTGACAGGCTAAAACGGAGGTCTCTCCAGTTATAGTCCAGTGTTCCACCAGCTAAAGTAAACCTGAGTGTATTTATTAGTAATCCTGTTGGGAGAAAGAAATAGATGAAAAAAGGAAGGGAGAAAAGAAAGGAAGGAGACAAAAGGGTTATTGGTAGGAACTCGGCATTTATTCCCATTATAAGGTGGTTAAAAGAAACAAAAGTTAATCTTACAAGCTGACATTTTTTCTTACACAATGCTGGAGAAAATTCCCTTTGGATTAATACTCACTTTGAAAACAAATTCAGTAACCAGGTTTTACCTAATCTCTCAGAGATGCTTCGGTAGAAGAAAATGGACATTTGAAGGTATAGCAATCCTAAGGAAGTCAGGACAGAATACTGTTTTAGCTAAAGTTAGGAAGTAGGTGTGTGTGTGTGTGTGTGTGTGTGTGTGTGTGTGTGTGTGTGAAAAGTTAAAAAAAGACTGGTAACTGTTTCCTAAAGATATTGAACAGCACTCAGTGTTCTATGTTCAGGTTCCCCTTGGTGCTTCCTTCAAGACGCAGAAGAAGTAATGGCCTCTCTACCTTACAAAAAAGAGGGCTTGGACCCACACCCTTCTTCTTGTGATAACTTGTTTTGGTCACATTTGAGCTTTTTTTTAAACTGAATTTTTAATGACTTTTAACTGTATGGCAAGGTGACTTTAGAATCAGAGGACCTGGGTTCAAATCTTGTCTCTGATGACCTGCCTATGACCTTGGAAAGTTATTTAATCTCTATGGGCCTTGGTTTCCTCATCTGTAAAATGATATGCTTGGACTAGATGACCCCTGAGGTTCCTTCCTAGATCTCTACTCCTATGACTCTTGACTGTCCCATATTTATTTGCCTATTCCCCATAACTGTATGCTCTTAGTTTTCTGCCTCATTTAACCCAACTCCAGCCTCTTCCCTTGATTTTATTTTTTCCAGGACTTTCTCTCCCTCCTGGGCCTGGTGTCTCTTGGCTAATGAGCCCTCACTTCTTACATGTAACAAAATACCTAGCTTCTGTTTTAAAGGATACAACCTGGGCAGCTAGGTGGTGCAGTGAGTAGAGCACTGGCCCTGTAGTCAGGAGGACATGAGTTCAAATCGGGCCTCAGACACTTGACGCACTTACTAGCTGTGTGACTTTGGGCAAGCCACTTAACCCCAATTGCCCTCCAAAAAAGCAAAAAAAAAAAAAAATTAAAGGATACAACCCAAATAGCTGAATTGGTAACCTATGAAGAGTACTCATGGTCCTGTGTTGCAAACATTCTATTGTGAGTACCCCAGTAGGCCTAAACTTCAGACTCTAGGGAAGTATTTTGTGAAAGGACATGGTGTTGAGTCTCTGAGTTCCCTCATGGCCACCATACATTAACTTTCCATGAAAAAAATTGTGGACACTCCTTATAATTGGACAACTTGTTTATAACAAGCTTTATATATTCCTTGCTCCTTTATGGTTTGGGGCTCTTAGCATTTCCATGCTTGTTTGTTCCCTCCTTCCCTTCTCCAGATTTTTTTTCTTTCTCAGTATACTCCTTATCTAACCTATCTTGTATTCTTTCCCTTGACTGATTTTTTGAATTTTGTGTTTATGACTCCTTTTGCTCTCCCATTTACTTTCCACCTTATCTCCAATGGACCACACAGTTGTCAATGGGAACTCTTGTCTAGACATGGTGATAGCTCACCATTAGCCCTTTCCTTTCTTCCAAGCATCATCAAGGCTTGACACTCCATCTAGAGCTGCTCTCTTGACACTGTCCTCCTCATCTGTCCTCTTATCTGTCTGAGATTGTTTGGTCATGGGTCTCCTAGAAAATGGAGAGATGACCTCTCTCCTCTCCATGCCTTTTCTACTACAGTCAAGTCCATGGTTGCTATGGCAATTAATGACAGTAACAAGGACTGTGAGTGCTCTCCTACAGAAAGGAAGTGAACGGGAAGACCTGAACCATGCAAGGGTGATCTTAAAAACTCATATTCACTTCAACAGATTGGTATTCTCTTTCTCTAGCTTAACACCTCTTTGCTCACCCATTATCATAGAGATCATAGAGAAAAGTGGGAGTCTTCCCTGTACACATATGCACACACACATACACACACACACATTCTCTCTCTCTCTCTCTCTCTCTCTTTCTCTCTCAGAGTAGTCTTTTTCAGGCATGTAAATGCATAGGATCATAGCTCTGGAGCTATAAGAGATCTCAAAGGCAATCTAGCCCCCCACCTTTAATTCCATTTCCCCATTTTACAGATGAGAAATCTGAGGTCCCAGGAAAGTTGTGTCTTGGCTAAGATCACACAGTTAATCAATCAATAAGCATTTATTAAGCACCTACTATATATCAGACACTGTGCTAAGCACTAGGTACATAAAAAGAGACAAAAGATTGTCCCCACCCTGAAGTTAATAAGTGTCAGCCAGGATTTGAAGCCAGTTCCTCTAACTCCAGAATAGTGCTTTTTTTGGTACCATACAATCTAGATATTCTGACATAGGATTATTGTATTTGGCAAGAAAACAGTTTAACAAAAATGAAATATATATATATATATAAATATAAATATGTACATACACACATATATGTATGTGTACATATATACATGCATATACACATACACACATATATAAACATAAAGTCCTGATATTATATTTTTTTAGTCCACTGATCCATGGCAATAGTGAGGTCTGATTTTTTAAGGTTATCTCAAAGTCTGTCCTCTTGGAGAGAACAGATTATTGTTGCTGCTTGAGGACAGTCAGCCAGGAAGGCAGGAGAGAATGCTGCTATTGGAGAAATATGTCTAAGATTCCTGGAAAAGCACAACAAACCCCAGCAAAGCAGGCCTGTTTTACCATCATCAGAAATTAGCTATAAGAGCAATTTGCCTCGGTCCTTTGTATTCTCTTTAGAAATCTAGGGTCCTTTAAGCTCCTGGGCTTTACCTACTCCATATTCTTGATAATTCTCAAGCACAGTTCCACTCATATCACTCCAAGCAGAGTAATAGAAGATGGTGACAGACAAGGGAAATAGTCCCTAGGCTCTCAGTCACAGTAGTCCATTGGGTTCATTTTATAGGAAAGAGGCCTATAGAGTTGGAATAACTCCCCTGAGAGAACATAAATAATAAGTAAATTATAAATCTAGGGTTAAAAATTCAAATTCTTTGGGTAAGACAGTAGAGACTCTTCTCCAACCTTGTCATGGCTCCAGCCTACATGAAACATGCCATTAAAACCATAGCTTTTGATGCTCCATAGAGCCAAAAAAGGAAGGTGCTGAGGGCCCCATGAATTGTCCTTTCATCTCTCACTGGGTCCAGAACTTGGAGACCCTTGTCTGGATTCCCTGCTCTCTTCCTTTTGCATTTAAAGACCCTGAACCAAGTGATCAGAGTGCAGCCCCCTCATTTGACAGCCAAGGTAATCAGAGGCTAGAGTGATTCAGTACTTGGCCCCCAAGATCACACAAATAGTTGATGACAGACAGTACTAGAAATCAGGCTTCTTAAAAACCAGTCCAGATCTCTTTATGCCACATTTATCCTCTTGAGAATGGGCTGCAGGGAGGGTTTCAAAGTCTAAACCACCACATATGAAATATAGGCAACAGAGACGGCAATAGTTTTTGCATTTCATGACTCCTCTGTAAATAATGTATAGCCCAAGTATTATATATAGATCTAAATTTGCATTCAGCTCTACCTTTTTAAGGGGTGGCTTATGCTATTGCAATATTTTTTTTTTCAAAACACCTCCTCTTGTTCACTCTTTCCCAACATCACCCTCCCTTCCCCGTAGATATTTTGCTCCCAATTGATTTTTCTGGTTGTCTCTGTTATTTATGTCTTTATGACTGTAAACAGTTTAATACAAAGGAACATTTAAAAAAATGAAACAAAGAGTCTTTCCAAATTGATTTCCAAATCAAATCTCACCCTTGGTAATTTGATTTGAAGGAAATGGAGAGCAAAGCATTCTAACAGGGCAGCCTTTTTGATAGATCATAATTACTCACACATGCGCCTAACCCTCCCTGTTTGGTGCTCCCAATTAGAAACTTAATTGAGTGAACAAGCTGTTGTCATTGTCGATGGATGCCCATGCCCTAGGTCTTTGGATCCCCGCTGCCATCTGCCCACCATGGAGGTGCCCAGGAATCACTTTGCTCAGGAGAACAACCAAGTACTTCTTGAGTGCCTCCTTCATGCTTAATATAGGGCTTACAAAGATATGCATGTGCCTTTCTTGACCTCAAGGAGAATGTGATTAAATAGAAGGAGCATTTCTAATGCATGTGAAACAATTGGAGAGCAATATTAGGCTGTTATTAAGTGCTAACTCACGCTTTTTCAGAGAAGCCTGAGGCGAGCGTCCAGTGAGGACTCAAAAAATTTGGGAGACAGTGGGAGTTTAGATGAGGCTTGAAGGATGGGTAAGATGTGACAAGGCAAAGAGGAGTGTGAGAACAGCATAAGCAAGGGCCTAATGGTAGGGCAGGGTATCATGGTGACATTGAGAATGAAGAGTAGTCTACTAGGTGAATCAGTTTTGAAGGAAAAATTTGGTGACAAATGGGATATGAGAGATGAAAGAAGAGGGGAATCTAGATTAATACAGTGCTTATTAACTACCTATAGAAAACCTTTAAGTGATAATACTAATACTAACACCTAGCATTTTGGTGGCACCTTAAGATTTGAAAAGTGCTTTACAGATATTGCCTCATCCTATTATTATTCCAGTTTCACACTGGAGGAAACTGAGGCAGTCAGAGGTGTAGTGACTGGCCCAAAGTTATGCAGCTAATATGTGTCTGAACTGGTATTTGAACTCAAGTCTTCGTAACTCCATGTCTACCTCTCAGTCTATTGCAACACCTAATTGTGTCTTTCATTCCATGAACAAATATTTAATGCTAATATCATCTATGACATTAATATAGTAGTTGTGCAGAACACTGTGCTGGGAAGAAATAAAGCTTAGATAAAATATATGGTTCCTGTCTAAACACTGATAACTTCAGCATGATGGAGTGGAAAGGAAAGTTGGCTTGGTGTCAGAAGATTTGAGTTATTGCACTATCCTGTGTAACCCTGGGCAAATCATTTTACTACTCTATGCCCTGGTTTTCTTGTTGGTAAAATGATGGGAGTTAGACTAGATTATCTCTCCTTTCCATCTGAAAATCTTGTGATCCCATTGTACAAATAGTATTACATGCAAATGTTGATATGACTCAGGACCCTGAATCCCCATAAGAATTACATCTTACACAAAGATGGTGCTAATTCAAGTTTAATTTTGTCCCTCTCTCCTTCTACTCCCTCCCCACCCCCTACACAGTCCCTCCCAATAATTTGAGCTGGTTAAACACCCTAGCACCTTTTTCTTGTGCTAATTAGCTTTTTTCAACAAATGCTAATGAATAGCTCCACATGGCTTTGTAAATGGCAGGGACAAACAAGTAATTTACAGAACCTAGAAACCAATCATTGGCCAATAGCATCCTTATGGTTTGTTGGGCTTGTCATGTACCACTGAAATTTGGTTTCTTGGGACTATTTGAAAGGTCCATTGTATCCCCAAAGATTCAGGCTGATGGACCAAATCACTGGAGAATTACTTTCACATGGACCTGCCCTTTTACTACCTCTGGTCAGTGCTATAAGTGGTTTTTCACCATGCTATTCCACAGAGAAGGCATGGAATAACAATGTTCTGTGTTAACATAGAGTAAAGAAACGGATAACAAGTCTCCATTCACTGGCAAAAATCAAGCTGAATTCTCTAGATTATTGGTGTCAAATAGAAATGGGCTATTAAATCATACAGTTGCAAAATGTCTAAGAAAACCACAAATTGACATTGTCAATGTTCTGTTTCATTTTTATTTGTTAAATATTTCTCTGTAGCATTTTAATCTGGTTCCAGCCTACTGGAGAGTGTTTTGACTTTAAAGCAGCCTGGGCCCTGTGTTTGATACCACCTGTCTAGATTGTTTCATGAATCAGTGACTTCAGTTCACCAACCCACATCCTTTATACCTTAGTATATTGTCTCTCTGAGTTGCTGTGGCCAAAACAATTAATTATTCTGGTTAATACTATTAATAAATCTAAAATGAATCTTTTAATATTATTTCTGGTGTTGAATCTCTGTTTTGATTCTTAGCTAGTCTGGTCCTTGGATGGTGGAGATACTCTCTGTGTTTTGGGGACCATACTTCAGGTCTTTCTACCTCGACTAGACCTTGCTTGGTATTAGCCTATCTTTGAGGCCCTTCCATGATAGCATGAGGCACTGACATAGGACTTTAGTGAAAGACTATGCATGATATTGAGACTTTGTTTGGGGTTTTACTTGAATTTCTCAATAATTTTCTTTAATCTTCAGCTTAACTTTGCCATAGAGAGGCAAGATGGTCTAGTGAATGGAGTTCTGGAGCTGGAATCAGAAAGATATGGTTTTGAAACCTACCTCTGATACTTACTATGTGACTATGGGGTTATTATAAAGATTAATTGAGTTAATAGATGTACAATACTTAACTTACTGTAAAGTGTTATATTAATGTCAGTTATTATTATTTAGTGGAGTGGTTGTCATAGGTAACAGGAATGTTAAGACCTTTGAATAAGCAGCCATTCTTGTCCTTCCTTCCTACCTTCCAATCATGAGACCTTTTGACAGATAGAAATGAAAATATCTGACGTACACCAAAGCTACCTGCCGTATTGCAGATATACCATAATTGTGGCAAATTTGAAGAGTACTTTGTGAGATGTGGCTGTAATATGTACTAGCAAATTTATTTTACTAATCCACCATCAGAAGGGTACCATTTTGAGTTCTTCAGTAGTAGGGACTGTATTATATTAAACTATCTACACTCTTTTATTAGACTGGTGAAAGGCTTTTGTTTGATGATATAATTGGTGTACTTGGAGCAGAGATGAAGTTCATACTCCGATGTAAGGATGAAACCTTTACTCCTCAGTACCATGGTGCTCAACTAACTAAGCTTACTAGAAGAGTACTGAGATAGCATTGCCTTGAACAGTGCTTTCCTTCAGCACCAAGGGAAAATGGAATCTTGAGGCATGGCTTTGAAACAAGGGTGTGCAGTGGAAAGAACATTGATCTCAGAGTCAGGAGACTTGGATTCTTCTGCTACTTAATGGTTCTGTGATTTGGGGTTTGTCACTAAACCTTATGGAGCTCTGCTCTGGAGAGCTGAGGAAATGAATATTATTAGAATTCCCACTATCAAACCTATTAAAAAATAGCAAGTTCTGTGGAAGCCCCGAGAAAGGTTGAGGCAGGGTTATTTGACAGGATGCCAAGAGGGTATGTTATCCCATTCTGTAGGCAACTAAATTGATGCAGATTAACCCAAAGGTTATGGGATAAGAACCAAGACTATAGGTGATAGTTATATAGGGCCCCTATAAGAGATTCCCATTCTTTTCTTATTACAACTCTCTCTCAGGGTTTTTTTTTGCTTTGATTTCTCTCCAACTTTCTTCCCTAATCCTTGTCTTCTTCTTTCATAGTTTTGCTTCTTGCACCCCACTCATTTTTCCTTTCCTTCTTCATTCTCCCTCTCTTTGCTTGTCTCTCTCTTCTTTTCTTTCCAGGCTTTTTCTCTCCCTTCTCTCCCTCTTCCTTTTCCTCTCTTTGCTTGTTACTCTATTCTCTCTCTCTCCTTCACTCCTCCTTTTCTCTTTTTCTTCTTTCTCCTTTTCTTTCCCCTCTCTCTTTTTCTCTCTTTTCTCCTTCTCATTTCTTTCTATTTCCCATTTCTCATTCCTTTCTTCAATTTTCTTCTTTATCTCTAGTTCTCTCTTCTCTTTTTCTTTTCTTTTTTGTAACTCTCCCTCCAGCTCCCACCTTTTGAAATCTACCTTATTAAATACAGAGAGGGGAAGGGAATTTTCTTTTACAGCAGCCCATTCCCCCCCCCCCCATGATGTACAATAGTGTCTCCTGTCTGTGTATCCTAGGAAACAGAACTCTGGTTTCTTGAGGGGACAGATGTGCACCTACTGTACATGTAGGGAATGAGAGAGAAAAGAGGTGTTTCTTAATTGCACAGCACAAGAGAGACAGAGCAGAGTGCACTCGCTGGCCTGTAACTCTGTAATTAGATGAATTAGTGGAACAATGACCCAATTTTCCTTGGTTTCTGGATTACTCCACCTATCCCTGAGGTCTCTCTATATTTTCTCTTCCCCCACCCCTTCTCTTTTCTTCAATTTCATTTCTCACCCTGTGTTCCATGGATAACTTTAGTACCTTTTCCTTTTTCCTTTGTCCATCCCCTCCCCCATTCATACAAAAATGAACTGTTTTCCCTTCTTCCCTTCTTCCTTTCTTCCTGACCTAAACCTATGATCCTATTATTCTCTTGTCTTTGGAAAATACCATCTATTTAATACCTGGACTCATAGAATCCCCACCACCATTGCCACCATCACTTACATTTCTTTATAATTATCAAATATTCAGCATGAGCTCAGTGAACTGTATACATGAGATGCTCAATAAGTGTTTGTTGAATATTGAATGGTGATGTAACTAGCACTAAGTGGGAAAATGATGTTTGCCATGCAGAATGCCATCATTAGCTGATTAGTTCAGGTAGTTAGAGAACAGTATTAATGAGGCCAAGGTCATAGGTTCAATCCCCATGTGGGCTAATTAACTTGGCTCCATTCTGTGTCCATGGACTGAATTTCTAACCTTAGTCAGCCATCTTACTGACATTGATTAGTGTTCATATGGGGTACTTGTTGAGACCATCTGTGTGATTCAGACATCATGTAGTGAAATAATGCTAGTCTGAGGATCAGGAAACCTGGGTTTTGGTTCTAGCTCTTTAGATTACATAATGTGAATTGCTCCAGATGCTCCCTTTCCAATGCCCACCTTGGCCTCTATGGCTCTGAAATGATCTGCTTCTAATCAAACTGAGAGAAATAATTCTAATGTCATCTACCAAAGTCTTAGAGAGACTGGAACTGAACTGATATATTCAGGAGTGACCTAAAACCAAATTGCAGACTAGGTTATATTTATCTCTGATGATCACTCCCTTCCAATCTCCAGTCTTCATGTCCTTTCAGTTTTATTCATTCATTCAACATTTGTGATGTACTTTATCTAGGAAAATAATTCTGCTAGGGGCTGAGGATGCAAAGAAGAAGACCCAGCATCTGCCCTTATGCAAGTTACTGTCTTATGGGGGAGATAAGATGTTCAATCAAATCACTCTGATCAAAGATGGGATATCAGGAGAAGTTCAAAAGGTTATAATATTTCACTAAGAAAATCTTCTGGTGTGGGGGTGAAGGAGAATCTGGAAAACTTTCGTGAGTGTCATATCCTCTGATCTGATCAGGGGTGGGTAGGATTAGAGGAGGAAAGGCAAGGCAATGAGAATCCCAGGGAGAGAGAATAAATAGCATGCTCAAAGTCTTAAAGGCAAGAAAGATGAAATTGTGTTTGAAGGATGGAGGGTAGTGTGGTTTGGCTGGAATCTTTCTTCTTTCAGTGTGTTCCACTGAACCCCATCTTTTTAAGGTTTCCCTTTCCCCCATCCCATATGTAACATGTAACGCTCACTGAAGCTGGGACATATCCTATAATTTGACATTTTCATCCCTTCTTTTTTAAACTAAAATTATTTTTCTCGTGTGTGTACATGTGTGTGTGGTTTCACTACTCAGCTAATAGCTAGGCTGTTAATGGATGATAATAGGTTAATGTACTATGTTTCCTAGATAGCACATTTTAACATAGACCTTCAGTATCTTAACCCAAAGAAGTTAATTATGTGCGGCTCTCCAGTAAGAGATGGAGGAAGAAATCTTTCTTGGCATCTCCTAGGTCAAATAACCTACTGCATCTGCTACCATCTAAAGTCAACCCTAAACTGAATTCTATGATTGGGTAGATGCAGAATGCAGTGGAAAAAAGTGATTCAATTATTGACTTAATTAGCCCCACGGGAATCAAACTTTGTAGACTAGATCTAGGAAAGTGAAGAAATGAGTAAGAAGATAAAAAGTAGAAAATTAGTATAAAAGAAGAAGGGAGAGTTATCATGGAGAGCAATATGGAAGAGAAGAAACAAAAATAAAAAAAAAAACTGAGTATAACAAATTAGTGTTAATGAGGATTTAGGGTAAAGAGAAATAAAAAATGGATAACATTGGGCCACATAAAGCCTTATGTGAAAACACCTTACTAGTTCAAAAATCAGTTATTAAGCAAGCTCAGCTCTTTAGAAAAGTTCAAAACAGCAAGGAAGTCCTCTGAGTGATCAAAATCACTGTCATATAGTTCATGGCTAAAACCTACCGACTCTTAAGTGAACCCAGCAGATCTTTTTTTTTTTTTCAGAATCCATTCCCTCTTACTTTACATATAGTTCTAACAAGAATGGATATTTTAGGGGTGGCTAGGTGGCGCAGTGAATAGAGCACCAGCCCTGGAGTCAGAAGAACCTGAGTTCAAATGTGACCTCAGACACTTAACATCTATTAGCTGTGTGACCTTGAGTGAGTCACTTAACCCCAGTTGCCCTCAAAAAATAAAATAAATAAATAAGTAAAGAAGAATTGCTATTTCATGTCCAAGGCCAAAGAAAATTACAAGAGTAAAAATTAAGAGAGAGAAGTATGTGAAAAGGCACATATTTCATCCTAAAGCAGTTGGAAATGGCATCTGACCATCTGAAATCAATTGAAGAGACAGAAAAAAACTATAAAGAAGGACATCAGAACCCAAAAGTCACAGGAGTTTGAGGCTATTCAGTGTTGAGTCACCTACCTCTATATATTTTACTATTCCCTGAGGACTTCGCTAAAATACAGTATAATAGCACGTGCTCATAAATATGACTCTAGGTAATCAGGGAAATAAATCATGTTGACCTTATGCTATTTAAGAAGTCATGGAAGTATGTAATATCCATGTCAGAATTTCATAAAAATGATTACATTTTTAAAATGGCAGTGGTTGAAGAAGAAAATCCTCAATCTATCCAGGAGACTCATTCCCAAAAGTTCTGGATACTTGAAGTTTTATTATATGTCCAAGAATAAGATGAAATGGAGAAGGAAAAGATAAAAAATAAGTGAATTTTAAAAATTTGACTGAAAGTAATAACATTTGCATATTTGACAACATATAATAATAATATCTTTCATTTGCAAGAATTTCATAATTTATAAAAAAAAATTTTTCACATATATTACTTTGTGTGGTTTTGTAGAGCAAAAATATGAAACAACGAGAAGAGCCTTGGGCTGTGTAGGAGTCGGGAAGCCTGGGTTCTATCCTTCTCTTGGTCATTCGTCATCTTTTTAACCTTAACCCTATCACTTGTCTTCTCTGAAACCCAACTACAAAAAAAATGGGGGTGGAAGATGATCTCTGAGGTTCTTCTAAGCTCTCTCAGTCTGATTCTCTGATATTTACAGAAGCTCTGTGAGCTACCCAAGGTAGGTATCTCCATTCTAGGCTAAAAGGGGTTAAATAATCTGCTCTAAGTCACAGTTAATAGGTACGCAAGCTAAAATTGACTCCTAGACTAATGTTATAGATACCATGAATATATATATATATCTCTTTGCTTCTCTAAAAGTCTTACATACTAATGTGATTCTGGAAAATAAAGGGTGAATTAGGTAACCTTTTCAATAAAAGTAACCACAATATTTGGAGCATTCAATCTAATAAGATTATTAATGGTTTGTGTGTTTCTGGGCAGAGATATCATTGCAAAGGGTGGGTGGGAAGAGAGGTTGTTAAAGATAAAAAAAAATGGAAACATAAACAGTGTGATATCCTCAAATTTGCACATCAGCTTTACGAAATGATTAAAAAACCAGACATACAAGCAGAAAGCCTTTAACAAACAATGTAAACATAAGTGCAAGGATTTTGTGTGATGGAAATTTTAAGTCTAAAGGCATTTTATCACTCTTGTGGTAGCCTAGAAAGCTCCGAAAGGCTTCCTGAAGGAGACAGGAGCCTGAGGAATACTTTGAATGATAGATGTGGGGATCTTTATATCTCACACAATGAGGATTATTCCATACAAAAAAAAAAAATCTAGGTCTGAGGGAAAGGGATGGAGGCTGGAATGAGGAGAATGATGGAGTGGGAAGTCTGATCAAGTATCCCAGATGGCCACTCTGCTCATGCTTGGGAATTATAATCCCTCAGCTTCAATGTAATCCTAATAACCTTGCTTTTTTTCCCCTTCTCTGCAAAGTGAAATACAGGTGGCTAATTTTAGATCCACAGAGAATTGTTGGTGATTCACTAAGCTTAGGTGCAACCACTTATAGCCGGTATGAGGGTGGAACGCTTTTAGACTGGTCTAACCTCAGGCTGGCTTCCCCCATTCATAATACAGAGGGATAATGACCTGAGTCTTATAGTGTCTGTTTTTTTCTTCTCCTGTCTGCAGCATCCTGGCCACAGCTGGGACCCACTTCAATACCCACGTGGACCTGAGGACCCTCCGGGCTGTGCGAGTACTGAGACCACTGAAACTTGTTTCAGGCATTCCCAGTGAGTGCTTGGATTTTTTTCCGACATGTTGTGTGAAGTGGGTTAATGACTGTGTGTCACCCTAGGCATCCATTTAGTAGAGGTATAGGTTTGAAGGAAATCAGGTTGTGGTCTTGAATGAAATCGGGCTGTGAGCAAGAATAATTGTTAATATATAAACAGAAGGTAGGGCTTCAAAGTGCTATTAAATTTTTTCAGGCTACAAATACTTGCATCCTTCCTTCCCCAAATCACATCTAAAAAGTTAGATTAAACCTAGATTGTTATATGTCACCAGAAGGCACATGAAAGCATCATACTGATTTTTATTATAATGATAACAATGTTTTTTAAAAATCATTTCTTTTTTAAATGTTTTCCTAAAAGACCTATCTATGTAGGGGTTTTCCCCTTTAAAATCCCAATATACATATTAGTGTATCCTTCCAGGAGATGGGAAGACCAATTTCTAGTGTCTGACAAACATTAAAAAAGTTAATTGATATTTTTCATTCATATCACCCATATTTCCCCTTGTGCTTCTCTCCCTACCTTCTCCAAAAGAGTCACCCCTTTTCACAAAATTGGTTGGTTTTTTTTCAAGATGAAGAGTAGCAAACCAATCAATTCATAAAAAAAGATCTGCTCTTATATACAAAGTTCCATACTTGTGGAACCCGATTTGTGCAATGTAACAGTGGGGAGTGATATCTCATGGCTCTTTTTTGGGATCAACTTTGTTCTCCATAGTTTTGCAAATTCAGTTTTGCTGTTTGCAGTGTTTTACTTTTTGTTAATACTACTTTGATCACAATGAATATTATTTTCTTGGCTCTGCTTATATCCCTTAGAAATGAATTCATGTTAAGCTATTCCATTCTTCTCTGTATTTATGATGCTTGTTATTGTCTTTAGCACAATGATATTCCATTACATTTATGTCACGCTCTTTGTTTAGTCATTTTCCCAACTGATGGGTTCCTACTTTGTTTCCAATTCTTTGGTACCATAAAAAATGCTAACTCAAGTGCTTTGGTGTATATGGAGCTTTGACTTTTTTCATTGACCTCCCTGGGGTATATGCCTAACAATGGAATCTCTGGGTCAAAGGGTATAAACATTTTAGTCACTCTGTTTTCTAATTGTCTAGCAAATACTTTCATCTCTCTTCAAAATCAGCTGTTTTCTACCCGACACTGACCAGTACCACCTACTCTCCTCTTTAGCCACTTTTACAGTCAGCCACCAGTTTTCTCAGGCAAAGTCTCCTCAGAATAAACATAACTAGAGTTTCTGCAAACCAAACTTTAAAAGAAGCAAAATTTATTTCTGTTTGTCATTAAGGCTCAATGCTCTAGTTTTCATTTTGTGAGTATATTCTAGTGGTTTATTTTTAACAGTAGAAACTCAGAGGCTGGATTGGAAGGATATAGGTGTTTAATAATCCTTGTTGAATCCAATTGAGTTGTATCACATTTATGTCATCAGGGAATGGTAGATAAAGGGAATAGATTTAGCTTTGAGGGGTGGCGTGGGGGTGGAATCCCTTTACTTGGCCGATTACCGTAGGATACGATCCAATAGATTCAAACATGCCTTCCTCTGCTTCCCTCCAGGTTTGCAAATAGTGCTGAAGTCCATCATGAAGGCGATGGTGCCTCTCCTACAGATTGGCCTTCTTCTGTTCTTTGCCATCCTCATGTTCGCCATCATTGGCCTGGAGTTTTATAGTGGGAAACTACACAGGGCCTGCTTTATGAACAATTCAGGTAGGGTCACCAGATGGTGCTGAAGGTATTTCCTCATCTGTCTGGGTCCCAGATACCTGTGATCTATGAATGTTCTCCTTCATTCCATTCATTCAAATATAGACAACAACTAATCAGAGAAATACTATTGGTAAGTAAGTAACTGACCACGTTACCTTTGCCTGGGCTTGAGTTACCTCTTCTGTCATAGGAAGGTGTCAGACTCAGTAGAGGATTTCAAAACCTCCTCCAGCTCTAACAAATATGATTCATTCAGTATCATGGTACCTAGACCTTTTGTGAGGACAAGGATGAGAGTAGCTGACATTTCTCTTGTCCTTTAAGGTTTATAAAGTGCTTCCTCAAAATAACCCTATGAAGGAAGCCTTTCAAAAAGTAATATCCACATTTGACAAATGATGAAACACAGTTCAACATGGTCAAGTGGTCTTCTTGAAATCACATGACAATGGACAATGACTACTACTACTATTACTACTACTACTACTACCATTATTGTTACTACTATTACTACTACTACTACTATTACTACTACCATTACTGCTACTACTACTACTACTACTACCATTACTACTACTACTACTACTACTACTACTACTACTACTACTACTACTACCTCTACTACTACTATTACTAATGATAGCTAGCATTGATACAACTCATACTTACATGCCAGGTACCATAGAGCTTAAACAAGATCTTATCTGATCTTCACACAAATGCTGGGAAGGAAGTGCTATTATTATACTTATTTTACACATGAGGAAACTGAGGCAGGAAGGGGTTATACATGATTTGAACTCGGGTCTTCCTGCTTCCAATCCTAGCACTGTATCCACTGCATTACCTAGCTGTCTTGAGAATCAATCTCAGAGCTTGGATGTAAACCAGAGTCTTCTGATTCCAGGACTGGTCCTTTCTTTTCACACTATATCACATTGCCTATAAGGTGTACCTAGAAGTCACAAGGATGATAACCAGTAATGCCAAAGTAGTCCTCTTTCTCTTGCCCATCTTCACACTTGTTATTAATATCTGAGGATGTAATTTCCCAGAAAGCTCAATGATAGAAAAAGCAATGTGCAGAGAGTTAAAGGGGACTGTAAGGGCAGGCTCTCCAGAAAGGTCACTTCCAAAAGAGAATATGAAATAAGAAGGCATGATCAGCTGGCCAGGGATACAGGTGAGGTAGAGAAGCCAGAAAGAAGGAGGGGCTTGCAGTGATTTGGGGAGGAGAAAACAAAGACAGACTAATATCTTTTCTTTTTTGATCAGAGAACTTATTTTCCCACCCTATCCCTTACTGTTTTCTGGGATCACTTTTCAGCTTGTGCTCACTTGCTCATGGTTTCTTCTTTTCCTATGTGTCTGTAGGTGTGCTGGAGGGGTTTGACCCTCCCCACCCATGTGGGGTACAGGGCTGCCCAGAAGGTTATGAGTGCAAGGACTGGATTGGCCCCAATGATGGGATCACTCAGTTCGACAACATTCTCTTTGCTGTGCTGACCGTCTTCCAGTGTATAACCATGGAAGGATGGACCACCGTGCTGTACAATGTGAGTGAATAGCTCTAAGTCTGAAGAGGAAGGGATAGAGTTGGGGATGTGGCTACTATGGACCAAGAGATCTGGGGAGGGGCTGCATGTGTATGTTCTATTAAGTAAAAGCTGAGTAGCAATTCAAATGCCTCCATCTCTGATCTGAGCATACTTTTCTTCAATAGCTCATTAGATAGGAGATCTTTTATTAGGGAATGGATTGGAAGAACATTCACTAAGTCCTTCCTTAGTATGTACCAAGCATTGTGTTGAGTCCTGAGAATACAAATAGAAAATGTAGACAGTTCTTGCTCTGAAAGAACTCGTTATTTCAATTGGGGGAGACAATGCATAGAACAATTCAGCTGCTGCAGACATGATAAGCCCAAATGGTCCTTGGGATGTGGCTGTAGCACAGATGACAGGGCTTGGGGATCCTCAGTTTTACTGGAATGATTGTAGTTGGTGACTCCCTGTTCGTTGAAGCAACGGGATTGGCCCTATGTGCACTGCAGCCAGGGGTCTGGAGGGATTCCGGCTCACAACTGTTGAGATCCTGGTGTTATCTGAGTAGAAGGTGGGCTTTGGGATCTGAGCTCTGGGGAAGAGCACCCTACTTGGAAACTGGGCATCAAAGACTGGTTTAGTGAAACCAACTCAGCAAGAATTTATTGAGCCCAATTATACACTTGCCCTAGAAGCATAAGGTGACAGCATGACATGGTTAAGAATCCTGGGCTTGGAATCGGGAGGACTGGGGACAAATCACATCTCTGACACTTAGCAGATGAGGGACCCAGGGCTATTTAACTCCCATATGTCTCAGGGAGTATAATACAGGGGAAAAAACCCCAATGGATTTGGAATATAAGGACTAGATTTTTAAATCCTACCTTTGTCATTAATTACCTGTGTACACTATTATTGCAATAGCAATAGTAATAGTAATAACAATAATTAGCATTTATTAGGACTTTATGGTTTACAAATTATTCAACTCTTTGCTGTTGTTATTGTTGAGCTGTTTCAGTCATATCCAACTCTCCAAAACCCCATTTGGGGTTTTCGTGGCAAAGATACTGGAGTGGTTTGCCATTTCTTCTCTAGCTCATTTTTCAGATGAGGAAATTGAGGCAAAGAGGGTTAAGTGACTTACCCAGGGTCATACAGCTAGTAAATGTCTGAAGCTGGATTTAAACTCAGTTCTTCCTGACTCTAGGGCTGGCATTCTGTTTACTAAATTTAACTCCTTTTTGTCTCTATTTCCTCAAGTATAAAATGAAGAGGTTCGATTAGATGACCTCTAAGGCCTCTTTCAGTTCTAAATCTTCCATTCTATGACTTCTTTTCTAAGTCTTAGGTTACAGTTTGCTTTTGTGGAGGGGATTCTTGCACCTGGTAGTTCTGTAATCAGATCACAGGCCCTTTGCATATGTGATTGGCACTGTTTTTAGGCTCTATAGGTGTTAGAAAATAAACATGAGAGTGTCTTCTTTTATGCAGTTTCCTGTATAGTTGGAGACATAGGATACATAGATAAATGAAGCTTTAGAGAGGATGCTACACACCAAGATTACTAGAAGTAGAAGTTGTAAAGAGGCACCTTCAGGAGATGAGTTTATACTTGTTGACCTTTAAAGGTCCCTTTTAATTCAGAGCTTCTACAATTTTTAATTATATCAAGTGCTGCATTCCTAGGTATGTACTTCAATAGGCTAAAATGAATGGAGCTTGGTCTGATCCACCCAGGGCTGGCCCTGGAGATGGGATGAATTGGCCAGGCCCACACTCTGGGGTAGGGCTGCTTGGGGATCGCTATCTATCTGGGAGGCAGCCCTGGGGGAAAGCTCTGGCCTGCTGTAGCTAAAAATGACCATAACCCAATATGCTGGGTAAGGCAAATGCCCGTTTGCATTTATTACAGATCTCATTTACACACATACCTTCAGGCTGCTTGTTGCCCCTTTGGGATTTTGCTTTACCTTCATATAAAATTATAAGGAGAAGCACAGGAGTGTCCTGGATACATTCTGAGAATGGGGTCAAAGTGGTGACTTGGGCATGCCTGTTTCTCAGGTGAGACTGGAGGTGTACTGGAACCAGCTCCACCTGGCTTGCAAGAGCTGATTGTTAAATTTTCAGTGCAAGGATTTAGAGATTGGACATAAGCCAACACTACAAATCAGAGCCTAATTTTTTTTTGTTTTATTGATTGTTGAGATTTAATAAAGTAATGGAGAAAATGTTCATAATGTAAATTAACCTGGAAGTGTGTCTTGAGCATTTTTTTTTTTTGAGAGTCAGATGTTAAACTTTTGTCAGTAAACTACTAGGTCTAGAAAAATGTTTGAATCAGACCTTTGATTTTAATGGGAATTCATGGTGAGCAAAACTCTGCTCTATCATCTTAGAGAAACATCTACTCTGCAACTTATGGTCATGAGCTGTCATTGGGGATTTAGAGGTTAATTGATTTATTCAGGGTCACACAGCAAATGGGGTGGGACTCTAGCCCTGTTCTTCCTGTCTCCAAGATTGTCTCTCTCTCTCTCTACTTTGTCACTACCTACACTCATTAAAATAATTGGATCATAGATTAAGAACTGGAAGGGCCTGTAACAATCATTTTAATCCAGCTTCCTCACTAATACATAAGGAAAGTCAGATCCGAAGATGATAAACCTGAGGTCATTCATTACATGGGGAACCGCCTGATGTGAGGAATTATGTTTCATGAGTCTGTGTGTTCTGATCATGAATAAATGCTGCAGGTGATAAATAAATACATCCTTGGTCCTAGTTCCTAAGTCTGAATATATCTACCCTCCATGTGTCCCCACGAAGGGAAACACCTTGGAAAGGTGGATGAGGGAAGACCAAGGAAGTGTCTTGCTCAGAGCATGCAGGAAAACCATGCAGACTCATGAGGAGGCTTTGTGAGAAGGGAGGAGAGGAAGGCAAGGGTGAAGAATCCCATTTTCGAAGTTTGTTTGACATGGGAAGAATGTTTCAAGCAGGTCCTATTGGCCACAGATTTTTAGAAATTAGAGTACAAGACCCTTGGCGGTTGGTGCTGTTTATTGTGATTGGTGAGTGATATGTTTCAGTTACACACAGAGGCTGATCCAAATGATGTGATAAATGTGTTAGGCCGTCAGCTTGACAGATAGGAAGTATTGCATTTGGGAATATCGGTATGAGCCAGTATAGCTATAGCTTCCCCAGGTGGTTCTGGGGAGGCAGGGGTACTTCCTTTCCCATATCCTTATGCTCTGTTCTTCCTGACTTATCTCTACCCTTAACTGTCTACTGCCTCCATGCTTCTCTTCAGTAGCAGTGATCTATTGGATTGACATAGAGACAAGAATCTCTGTTCCCTTTCACATTCCTGCCACATCATGGTTGGTGTCTGGGCTAATGTGAACTTGGCCTGTGTCAAGGGAGGAATGAGAAGACAGCTCGTCTCTACTCTGCTTTGGTCAGACTGACTCTTAAATACTGTATTCAGTTCTAGGTGATATGAATTAGGGTGTCAGTAAGCTGGAGATTTCAGAGGAAGGGAATCAGGGTGAAATCTATGAGGACCTTGAGTCTATGACACAAGAGGATTAGTTGAAGGCACTTGGGATATTTATCTTGTAGAAGAGAAGACTCAGGGGGGACATGTTAACTATGTTCAGGTCTTTGAAAGATTTTATGTATATGTCTATATGTATACAAACATATATATATATATATACACACACACATATATACACACATATAAATTATTTTGTGGAAGAGGGATTACACTTGCTCTGTTTGGCCCCAGAGGACAAACCAAGAAGGGTGGATGGAAGTTCCAAATAGGCACACTTAAGCTTGCTATAAGGAAATGCTTCCTAGCAATTAGACCTGTCCAAAAGTAGAATGGGCTTCCTCAGGAAATAGTGAATCTTCCCCTCATGGGGTTTTAAAAATAACAAAAACAATAACAAAAATAATAATAGTAAGCACTTATATAGCACCCACTGTATACTAGATACTGCTAAATGATTTATGAATTTCTCTTTTGATTTTAAAGCAGAGACTAGATAATCAGTGGTAGGGTAATGATACTTTTGTATGGATTGTTTTGACTAGTTGGCTGCTGAAGTAACTCCCAATGTTAAAATTCTGAGATTCTACAATTTAGGACTAGGGAAGAAAGCAGGACAAATAAGTGTGCCTCTTTGTATTACCCCCTGCCCAATGGAGTTTTGATGGAAGCATGTTGGCTTCCACCTTGACTGGAGGCATTGCTCAAGCCTTTTGACCACTCTATACTCTTCCTCTCTACCCCCTTTTCTTTTGGGGTATGTGGGGAAGGAGGTTTGGAGTCTCTAGAGGAGAGGAGCAGAACTATTCTTCCTAGATTTTTGTGCCTCTCTTGAAGTTGTCCGTCTCTTCTGGGATCCTTCTCAACCATCTCTAGGCTATTTATGGACAAGGTTAATTCATCCTTGAGGCTTGAATGTTAGAAAAGTTGAGGTTTTTTTCTTGGAGATGTATGTAAGATGGATGCCAGAGTAGACCACTGACCCTTCAGAGTCTCAGAGGATTATTCTCTTTAGCCCTGTCATTAACATGCCCTTTCCCCAATGAGAAGAGATGAAGAGAAGAGATAGATATAAAAATTAAAAGGGCGGTGGAATCATGATGACAAAGATCAGGATCTTTGGTGATCAGGCATTTTGTAAGGGTGGCAACTACTGAAGGAATCAAATCAAAGAGGAAACCACCACCAAATTGAAGTCTTTGGTATAGAAACTTCTATGATGTTAATGACAGTCTGATGTAGAGGAAGGAGAAGTAGATTTGGAGCCAGGAAACCTGAGTTTGAAACTCTCTTCCAACACTTGTTAGGTATGGGAGCATAGGTAAGTCACTTAACCTTTATGAACCTTAGCTTCCTCATCACTAAATGGGGGATACTTATACATGAATTACTTAGTTAACTGGGTTGTTGTAAGAAAAGGATTTGTAAAGGTCCGTTATCCCCTAAAGGACATGATCCCTTCCCTATTCAATATGAGAAAATGAGGACTAAAGAGTTTAAGGGACTTAGCCATGGTCTCATGAAGACTTGCTATTCCAGCTAGGACAGGACCCCCGATCTCTTAATTCCAAGCAAAAGGTGCCACTCTGTGAAAATTCTTATTCCAAATCCTTTCCCTTCCCCTTCCCTTGTCTTCCTTTCCCTTCCCTTTTCCTTTCCTTCTTCCTTTCCTTCCTCCTTTCATCCTCTCTTCATTATATTTTAAAAATTTGTTAACTTAATCATTAACAACCACAAAATTTTTATATACAAAAAACAAGACAGAGGCTTATTTAAGAAACTGTGAACTTCCGTTATGTACAATTTGTCTTTAAGAAGCCGTTTATGGGGGTGGCTAGGTGACACAGTGAGTAGAGCACCCGCCCTGGAGTCAGGAGGACTTGAGTTCAAATCTGATCTCAAGACACTTGCCGCTTACTAGCTGTGTGACCTTGGGCAAATCACTTAACCCCAGTTGCCCTACCTTCCTCCTTCAAAAAGCAAAAGAATAAACAAATAAAAAGAAGCATTTTATGAATATATATACATATATTTCTTAAAAAACAAACTGTTCTATCTCCATCCTTTCCATTTCTCCCTCCTTTCTTTCTTATTTTCTCTCTTCCTTCCTTCCACCTTGAAAGATTAATCCTAAACTAGAGAGAGGATAAGAAATCAATTCTCCAGGTTTTTTTTTTGGGGGGGGGTGGGCGGAAGGAGGTTCTCCATATTTGTGATTTCTACATTTGATTTGCATTTAAGGTCCTGATATTGCATGGTGGTGACAATGACAAAGTGATCCCAGATGACCTGGAGCCTAGTTCTGGTGAAATGAAAGACCATTTGAAAGGCAAAGCTTGGACTATTTTAGAGCCTAGGAAGGAGATGTGGGGGAAACATTTTGACCTAGAGTCAGGAGACAAGGCTTCAGATTCTGACTGACAAATCACTGCGTGCTTATGGACAGAACACTTGTCCTCTCTGAGTCTCAATTTCCCCATCTAAAAAAGGAAGATAATAGTATTCACAGGACAGTGCTTTGCAAATCTTAAAGCAATATATAACTGAGTTTTTATTCCAATATGTGAGTTGCCTTTTTGTCTTCAACTCAAGTAACCAACACTTAGAATTTCTCGTTCCTGGGAATCCTTTCGGGGCTCCAGAAGGACCTGGTATCCTGGAACACCAAAGAAGCTTGGCCCACAGTGACAGTGTTGCCACCCCTGTGTTCTCTACTTCACACCTCTTATACAATAAGATGTTGATCACTAGATCTGGGAATTTAGGCTATCAGGTCCTCCATGCAGACTTCCAGGCAGAAAGAGAGCAATGATAGAAACTTTTCACCAAATCTTCTGCAGTACTTATAAAGGGCCATCACATGGAAGTGCAGCCTCATCCCAGGGGACTAATTGATGTTCTTTGTAAACCTTAAAGGTCTATAGAAATGTGAAAGATTATTACTGAGAGTTCAGGGGAAGGAACATCTTTTTAACCTTAGCCCTCTTTATCCTTCTGCTTATCTTCCTAGGTAATGATATACCAGTAGGATCCTTTCTGCAGTGGTATTGAACTTGTGTCTGTTGGCTCAGGAATAGTGCCCAGCTTACAAATTCATATAGGAGATAAAAAACTTGTTTCAGGTCACATAGATGGCAAGAAAGGGAAGCTGGGTTACAAAACCAGATCTTCTGATTTTTAGGTCAGTGTTCTGACTACAAGATAAGCATTTTGAGAACGAGTTTGTGATTTTGGAAAGAGCAATAGGTTTGAAGTCAGCAGTCTTAGTTTCAAATCTAGCCTCTAACTGTTAATACCTATATCACTTTAAACAAGGCATAGATTCATAGATTTAGAGGTGGAAGGATCCTTGTTATTCAGTTGTTTTTCAGTTGTATCTGATTCTCGGTGATCTCATTTGAGGTTTCCTTGGCAAAGATACTGAAGTGGTTTGCTATTTCCTTCTCCACTTCATTTTACAAAATGAGAAACTGAGGCAAATGGGAATAAATGACTTGTCCAGGGTCACACAGTAAGTGTCTGAGGGCACATTTGAACTAAGGAAAATAAATCTTCCTGACTCCAGGCCCAGTGACCTACCCACTGAGGTACCTAGCTGCCCCTGGAAGGATCCTTTGGGACCATTGAGTCCAAGCCTTTTTTCTATAGTTGTGGAAACTGAGGCAAAAGAAGTTGAATGAATTGCCTGGGGTCACACAGCTAGTGTTTGAGGTGGCATTTGAATTCCTAATCTTTTTTAATCTCTCTGCCCTGTAGCTCTGTTTTATCTTAGGAAATGAAGGAAATATAGGCACAGGTAGTCAGCATTAGGGAGAAGAGATTGGAACCCATGTCCTCTGACCCTTGAGCAGGAGTTCTTAAACTTTTTATTTTGGTATATGTGCCATGGACAGAACTGGCAGTCTGGTCAAAGCCTATTGACCCCTTCTTAGAATATTTTTAAATGCATAGAGCAAAATGTATAGGATTGCAAAGGAAATACAGTTATTAAAATATTGAAAAAACAAGTTCATGAGCCCCATGTTCAGAATCCCCGCTCTGGAGTCTGTTTGACTGGAGGACCTCTGAGCCCCCTTCCAGCTCTACATCTTATGATTTAGACTTCTGGGATGTATGGTTCCATGCATTAAACATATACAAATAGAGTGAGCAATAAGCAATATGAGGATGTTAGGTACTTTGTGCTTCGTGTCCATGGATGCTCTCCCCTTTTCCCCAGGTATGTGCTTGACCATCGACGGGTCCATTTACAATGTTAGGCTTAGGAACATTCCGGGACTAAAACCCATCCAGACCCACCCACTTTCTTCTGTAGCACTTGTACTCTGTAATCTTCCTCTCAGTGTCTGCCCAACTCTTTTTTTAAACACATTTGTGCTTTTGATTTCTGCTGCTGCTTTTGGCAGTCGGTTTGCCATGTTAATGACTTGCCCTCTCTTTAAATAACACCTTCCTTCAGTTCTCTTGCCTGCTGGGTCAGAATCCTTGGCCTGAGGTCCTTGATTGTAGGTCGTCCTGTCACCATTCTTGGGGTAAGAGGTTAGAGGGAGGACCCATGCTCCTCTCTCCCACTCTGCCCCAACCCATTCACCTAAGGCTCTTTTTCAGGTTTCTATGTAATCTCTCAGAGATGCCATGTTTGGAGATTAGTCCAAGAGAGTTGGGTTCACCTGTTGATCTGGCACCTGAGCTGTAAATTTGCCATACTGGTTTAATTTCCAGATCTTTTGTGTACCACTCGGCTCACTTTGTATTTCCTTACTTTTGCTGTGTTTTGTCCATTCTAGTGTTCAATGTTGTTTTCTTTCTATTGCCAAATTCCACCAGAGGTGCCTGAAACCATGCTGCCTTAGGCTATGATCTTTCAAGCCAGCTGATTGATGCCAGCTGAAGCACTGGACATGGAACCGAAGGAAAGAAATAGACAGGAGCACCTGGGCTTTAGGAAGGCATGGTGTGTCTTTCTCCTGGACTGATCCTGGTTTGATGTCCTAATGCCACAACCAGGATTTAGGGGAAGGGGGTTGGGTGGAGTGATGTTTTCAGAATGCTATATTAACTGAGAGGTATTCCCACTAGTTATTTGGGGAATTTCTTCAGGATGCATTGCAACGTCCTTTAAGTATGTGCTTTGGACTCTATGGCCTAGCCTAAATTTATCCAATTACCTTCAGTTTGTAGAAGCTTATCACCTTTCCTATGTCCTAGTCATATCCACAGAAGCCATCTAGTACAACCCTCCCTTTTTTCCTGAGGTTAGGTGTCTATTATTAAGGGTTAAAATGAACGTAATGTTTGTTAAACAATTGTTAACTATTAACAACATACACCTAACCACAGGAAAAACGGAGGCTTGTATTGAATGGCTCCTGGGATCCCTTTCAACTCTAAAACTATAATGCTACTGTGGTGGCTTTGGGGAAATGGGAGAAGAATCCCAAGTCATAGGCAGCAAACTGACAGAGAAGGCCACTTAACCTATCTACCAACCTACCTGACTCTTCTTACTGCCCTCCATTAACCTTCTGCCACAGCTAGTCTGATTTACTCACTGTCCACAGAATACACTGCTCATTCTTGCCTCTTTACCGTACTTACAGCACCCCTTTACCCTCCCACCTGTCTTGCACCCCTTCTCTGAGACTGATCTTTTTGGTAGAACCAAGACCAAGGTCAAGATCAGCCATGTAACCTCTTCTGCCTGCCCCAATCCACAATGAACTCTCCTTCCTCTGGATTTACTACCCACACCGCTTCTTGGGCACTTGCCCTACCTATGCTGCATTCAATGTTTAGTTACATTTTATGTCTATGTCATCTCCAACTGAAGAGGAAAGGCCTTCAGGATAGGGATGGGGTCTTATTCAGCTCTCTATTGCCCACACCATACATAGTTCCTTACATGTCATTTGAGTTTGTTAAATATCAGTTGATCAATTTCATCATGGATGTCTATTCACCAGCCAGAGTCCACATCAGCCTGGGTGATTAGTGCGCAAATTGTTGGGGATGATGTGGTGTAATCGGAAAAATACTTGACTTAGAGTTTAGAGAAAAAGCATGAAAATCTTGAGTTTAGCCTCTAGCTGTTACCCTTACTGTTCCTTTGACCGTGGACAAGTCACTTGAATTTTGAGCTTCACTTTATTTGTAAAGTGGGGATAATAATACTTGTACTCTTTGGATTTTTAGGAAGAAAGTGTTAATGTTAGGCATGAAATATTATATAAATGTGAGATGCTGTTAACTTTTCAGAAGAGTGGGCCCTCTGCTAGAGATTAGGACATTGCTAATCACTTGAAAACTGTGTGTCACCACTGTTAATCAGCAGCTGCGGTTTTCTTGCCTCTCTCCAATTCAGTGCTGTGATCTCCCCAATTTTGACAGATAGAAGAAAAAAAATGGTTGGCCCAACTAGTGTGGCTTTTTGCTAAGGTCAAGAGTGTTAGAACAAAAATCCTCCATGATATCCAATGAACCCTCATGTTCAGCCAGTTGCTAGGAAAAGAAGTCAGGTGGTGGGCAGAAGTTCCTAGCACTTGAGGTGGGAACTGCCCTGTGTATTGCCCAATTTTAACATTGTTCCTGTGAAATCATTTTCCCTTGTAATATTATTTTGCCTAATGTTATGCTTTTGGAGTGTGTGTGTGTGTGTGTGTGTGTATGTGTACCTAATTAACTGTTAACAATTACAACCCTTTGTTTGAAGAAAAACAATATTTTGTTTTTGTGGGCCATTTGTAGAGTTTGTCTCTAGATAATTTGGATAACTATGTGAGAGTAAAAGAAGGGAACAAGCATTTACTAAGCACCTACTATGTACTAGGTGCTTTACAAGTATTATCTCATTTGATCCTCACAACAAACTTGGGAGGTAGGTGCTATTATTACTCTCATTTTAAAGTTGGAGAAGCTGAGGCAGTTCGTTTGGTGACTTTTCCAGGTCATATAACTAGTACATGTCTGAAGCTGAATTTGAACTCAGGCCTTCCTGAGTCTAGAACCAGTCTCTATTCCTTTGATCATAATAGGTTTCATATTTCCAGTTTTACTTCCTAATTCACTCTTACTTTTATTTCCACATGAGAAGTCCCCCGTGTGACTTCTTAGTTCTTTTCTTCTTGAGTTTAGAACAGTAACAGTCTCATAGAAGGGATGAATAATCTTAAAGCACTCTTCTAGAATCTTCAGTAGCTACCCTTTGCCTGTAGGATAACCCACAAACTTTGTAGCTTTGTATTTAAAGTCCTTCACAATGTGATTTCAGCCTACCTTTCCAGGTTTATTTCATCTTTATTTCCATTCATCCATTCTTTGCTCCAGAAAAACTTGTCCACTTGCTATTCCCTGACCCTGGCATTCCATCTCCTGCCTCCGTGGTTTTTCATTTCCTAGTGCCTAGAACACACTCCCTTCTCACCTTCTGCTTTATGTCTTAGAATTCATAGTTTTCAAGGTTCAGCTTATGTGCCACCTTTTATGGGAGTCATTCAATTAATTAATAAAGATTCAAATGCCTACTTGCCTAGATATTGGGTACTATGCTAGATGCTGAGGGTGTGAATACCAATGTAAGACAGTCCTTGCTCTTGAGGAGTTTACATTTTACTGGGGGAAAGATTCTCATTCTCCCTAGTTAGTACTCTCTCTCTCCTCAATATTGGGATATAGTCCTCCTTTCCCCAATGGAATATAACTTCCTTGGGGACACAGACTGTTTCTCACTTCATTTTGCTTTTCAGAGACTGGTACAGTGCTTTGCATACAGTGGGCACTTAATATAGGCTTTTGGCATTGGATAATTAAGATATGGTCAGTCTGTACTGAGAATAGGTTTTCATGAAACTTGACAGAGTAGAAATAGCCTTGGGCTCCAGTCATCTGCTGCCATCTGACTGTGTGACCTTGAACAAATTCCTTCACCTCCCTGGTCTCTTTCCTAATCTTTTAAATAAGGATTCCTCAGGTGATCTCTAAGGTCCCTCTCAGCCCTGACATTCTGTGCTTCTGTATAACATCTTAAGAGTCGTTTGGTCTCTGAAAATTGAAATACAGTTGTCTAAAAGGTTTTTGGAGTGCTGCGGAATAAAGGGAGGGGCACTGATTGATGTGTATTTTCTCTGCAATTGTGGTTAAAACCTGACAAACTTTTGGCTTTCTTCAATATCCACCTTTTCCTCCAGTAGAGAAGAAAATGAACAGAAACTCTGGGGTTTGGATGAAGTTTCTAGGCAGAACAGCATATAAAATAGGTTTGGGAGCTTGAGCCATTCCCTCAAGGGATTTCATCTCATTCTAGAAGAGATCCCCTCACCCAACCTGTCAATATGTAGTGCGGACCTGCTGGAGGGGAGTTTCTGCCACTGATAACACAATGGGATGTCCTCCTCCCCCTATTAATCAATCCAGGCAAGCTACGTCAAACTGTTTGGAAGGGGAGGCAGTCACAAATGGGGGGTGGGGAGCATACAGGGACATGAGTATAGACAGAGAAACCTCATCACCCCTTCTTCCAGCCCCTGCTCCCCATCCCCAACACTTAGCTCTGGTTTCTGGCTGTATATGTCCACCAAGCCTAGGCAGAGTTGGTGGTTAGCTAATCAGACCAATGATCTCAGCCATCAGTTTTTCCCTTCCTCCCACTTCTCCTTCCCTCTCCATATTCCCAGTCAGCCTTTCTGCCTCACCCTCCCTTAATGACAGGTTCATCTTGGTTGGCTAATTGCATTAGATGGGTATGACACAGCCCCTCCGGGAGTGCTGTCACGTGACCTAGATAAAAAGAAACAGTGAGGAAGACACCCACGGGCCAAGGCAGGTTAGTGGGGAGATCGTGCTCCTGGAAGGAGGGGGTGCTCAGTGGCTCCGGTTCCCTAGGGACTCACTAGGATCTTCAATCCTCATTGGGGAGCATGCCCCGAACTCTCTTCTCTGACTGCTCCCTCAGGAGCCAGCCCCATTTTTCTCCAGAAACAAACAAACAAACCAAAAAAACCCCCGTGCTTTGCCAGCCTATATGACTGTAAACAGCTGTAAATAGGAGCCCTCCCTGCCGGGGAAAGGTTACCGCAGAGAATAATTACCGGTGTTTAGGCTGGGTGTGTGTGCATGTGTGTGACTGAGCGCGAGTTATTTATTGCATTGTCTTACGACTTCCATTTTGAGCAAAATAAACCTCAAACTAGGTTATTTAAACGGGATTTGGGGTGCAGGCATGGAAGTGGGTGGTGAGGAGGAAGAACTAACAGGTCAGATTAGGAAGACTCAGAGAAGGGACAAAGGAAAACAGAACACTCCTCCTCCGCCCCCCTTCCCTCTTTTATTCTGAAGCCTGGATGAAGGCTGGGCTTGTATGTATGTCTACCAGAGATCTGGGGTGTGTTTGGAGAGCAGCCTTTAGCGGACAGGTGTGATCATAAGACCTTTAACTAAATGGCCCTGAATAGTAACGTGACTTGTCTAAAGTCATCAGCAGCTTGCTTGGCTGTCACTCTGCTAGCCCCCTCTGCCCACCTCTAGAAATGGAGTTTTTGTGTCCAGTGAATCACACTACCAAAACCCACTTTCCTTGCTGGAGCCCACTTATCCACCAACATTTAGGTACTGTATTGCCATAGATGAGTGAGTGTGTGCATGTGTGTCTAAGAAAAGAGAGGGATAGGCAGAGACAAAGAGAGATAACCAGGAACAATAGGTCAATCCCTTCAGCAGACCTGAATAGATTTTTTTTGCGTCATTTTGGTCAAAATGACTCATGAAATCTCTTTAGGTACAGATTTGATAAAGGGTCTTTCTTGGGCACCAGAAGTACCCTGCATAATTCATAACCTGAAACAAGATGGAACAAATTAAAAAGAAAGAAAAGATAATAATGAGGGAATTAAAAGTTTTAAGCTTTGGTATAAGCTAGGAGAATGAGTCAGCAGCCCATATGTCTTGAGGGAGAGCGTTCCTGCAAGGCAGGATGGAAGGCATGGGCTTGGGCAGCTGAGGAACAAGCAAGGGATGGAAAGGGAGGTGCCCAAGAAGATGGGGTAGGGAGCTGGCAGAAAAAATGGGATAAGAACATGGAGGAGAGTGAACACCCCAAGAGGAGCTGTTGAACCTTGCACTATTCAGGCCACAGTTCTCACCCCTAGCCCAGAGAAAAGGAATTTTTCTGGGGTCTTACTCAGTCTGCCCTATGTCTGATTTCTGTCTCGGGATAGCAAGAGGGCTTGGACTTGTGATTAATTAGTGAAGGGAAGTCCCAGGAGGGAAATTCCCTCTACCAATACAGGATGTCACCTTTTCTATAACTTAGAGAATTGCCAAGAGTAGGTCGATTGACTTACTCAGTGTCACTAAATAGTTTTTGTTGGAATCTGGATTTGAACCCAAATCTTCTTGACTCAGAAGTCATCTCTGTATTCGTTAATTTTTCGTCTTGGCGTATTTGGAGGTACATGAAAAATCCTGGCCTTCTGTGAAAACCAAATTCTTGCTATATGAGTCTCACCCAGATTTTCATCAGCCTTTGCTTCTGACAGCATTGTCTACAGAAGAGTGTCCCATTCTCTTGTCGCTAAGCTGAGCCTTCGCCCCCAACCCCCTCCACTTTTTTGGTGATAGCGATTGGTTTTATAGCATTTAATTTTTTTTTTTAACTTTTTTTTCATCTGACCCTTGGGAAGGTTCTTTGATAGCATAAACTGGTTAAATCTCTCCTGTTGGTCGATATTCCAGAGTTCCTATGATCCTAGGATTTAAGGCCAGAAATGACCTTAGTTATCTTACAGATGAAGAAACAAGTCAAACGACTTCCCTGAGGTTAAACAGGTAGTAAGCAGGGGATCTGGGATTCGGACCCAGAGCCTCTGATACTCTATGCAAAGCTCTTTTCACTGTGCCAAGATGCTCTTCATTTTCTCTTCACTCTACAATCTCGCCCCCACACTCCCCACCCCTTAGGGAGTGAAGCTGCTCCCACTCTTCCTCTGTGAATATCAGAGCTGTCTTTTTTTTTTTTTCCTTTTTGTTTCACTGTCCCTTCCCCCCACTCTTTTCCTGGGCAAAGGGGGCCTAGGGAAGTGTAGAAGGAAAGCCCAATGTATGCCACTTAACCTTAGTACCTGGTCTGTCTTAGACTGGTTTGTGCTGGTCACCTTAAGCACTGAAAAATTCACCAATGTGTCTATTTTTCAATCAGGAAATAAATGCATGTATGCATATTATATATATATATATATATCTACATGTTATATGTACATGTGTATCTATACACAGGTATGTATATACATGTTATATGTATATGTGTACCTATACACAGGTACACATGTATATGTATATTAAAGAATCAAGAAATTTGCTCTGCCACTCTCTTCCATATATATATAGATGTGTATGTTTATGTACATGGATACATATGTAAATATTATTTTTAGTCACTAGAAGATGTACTTCTTTACGCAGGTGAGGAATGGTGCCTGCTTGATTTCAGTCCTTACATATGTGAAAAGCTTCAAATATGCTCTTGATGGAAAATTCAGAATGACGTTGAAAGTAGAATTGTCTTCTGAGTGATTGCCAAATTTCCCCTGCCCTTGCTCTCCCATGATCCCTTCTATGCATGGATAGGCCAGTAAATATTTAACAACAGGCTTTCCAGGAAAAAAAAAAAAACTATATGCATAACACACTTCTAAGTTTAATTTGCATTAGTCACATTTTGTCCATCACTTTATTAAATTTAGATAATCAACACAACAATAAGCCAAGCCCTGATTTGTAGCATTCGCTGATTTCCAAGCTGTAAATGCTCACACTGAAAATTTAATGATCAGCTCTCTCAAACTGGTACAGATTGACTCTAGCACACCCCTTGCTTCTGGGCTCATTTCCAGATGCTACAAATGCACTAACCATTTTTTTTGTCTATCTCTTTCCTCCCCCTCTCCCCACAACCAATTCCAAGTCCCTAAAAACCTGGAACTCATAGGGAGCTTCTTTGCAAGAAATCTGAGTATGTACCCTCAGTGTGTGATGATGCTTTCCTATTTGCCTGAAACTTAACCTCTTAGAAATTTCAAGTCATGTCTCCTAGTTCTCGAATTTGGGTATTGGGTAGACAAGTCCCCAGGGCCGGAAGTGAGGTCAGAATAAAGGTGATTCGCAGGAGGTACACGTTTATACCAAAGGAGGTGCCTGTAGTCTGAATTCAGAGAAATAATTTTGTAGAATCACAGGATTTTCAATTTGGAAATAGTGTCCATCTATTCCAAGCCCTACTCTGCTAGACCCAACAGACAAGTTATTGCCTACTCTAGTCTGCTTGAAGATTTCCAGTAAAAGGAAACACACTCCCTCCTTCCCCCACCCCCAATTCCAACTTTTATAGAGATCTGATTGTTAGGAAGGTTTCTCCACCCTGGCTTTATGGCTAAATTTGCCTCATAGCAACTTAAACTCCTTGCTCCTGCTCCTGCCTTCTGGGGCTAAACAAGAACAAGTGTAATCCCTTTTCCATATGAGAGCCTGCCCTTCAAATACTTGAGCACAGAAGTCTCTCCATTGCTGACTCATAGTCAGAAAGAACAGCCCATTTAAGAGCTATTCTAGTGATGGTTTGCCAGGGCAGTCTAGTAGCATTCAGGCTGGGGTGGGGAGGGAGGGAGCAGGGATTCTGGAAACTCTGTTCTCAGGATCACGGTGGCCCTGTTCTCCTTTGTCTACCCTCTTAGCAAGTAGTTGGGACAGCAGCAGAGACCTGGGCTAATTTCTGGAGAGTAACAGAAACTACCAGAGGAAATGAGGCAAGATATAGGCAAGTATCATTTATGAAAAAGAAAATGACAAATTATAGCTTTGGAGAAAGTTCTTGCTGGATCTGTCCAGTTTTCCAATGTTAGCCCTGTCTTGATCTTTTTGCCTATTCCCTTTTCCTCAAGAAAGCTGTATTTTATTTCAAGCCCCCCAAGAAATTTGCTCTGCCATTCCTTTCCATGTCTTTTGAACTTGAAGGTTCTTTTTATACCCTACAGATGCCCTTCTTTCCCTCAGATGCCTGGTACCTCTTTGTCCTTCTGTCCTCTGTGTTCAGGGCCATCTATATTCTCCTAGGAGAAAGAGTATCATTCTCTATTTATCTATATGAATTACCTGCTATAGTCATTAACCTAAGTATTCAGAATTATGACACCATGGATTTAGAGTTGGAAGGCACTTTGGAGACCACCTATTCCAGTGGTTCTCAACCTGTGGGTCGTGACCTCTTGGGGGAGGGGTGTTGAATGACCCATTCACAGGAGCCACAGGGGTCGCCTAAAACCATCGGAAAACACATATTTCCGATGGTCTTAGAAACAGAGATACCACTCCTCTATCCGTCTCCAGGCAGGTCTGCCCACATGCAAATACACCCACATAGGAGTATTAAAGGGTCATGGTATTAGGAAGGTTGAGAACCACTGACCTAGTCCAGTCTTCTCATTTTACAGATGAGGAAATTGAGGCCCAGGGAGTTAGATGATTTGCTTAAGGTCGCATAGGCAGTAGGGTATAGAAGAAAGATTTTAACTCTATATCCACCGCTTTTTTCCCCTATGCTATTCTTAGTTAAGTAGATGCATCAAGGAAGTGCAATTCACCATGGTTGACTGAGCTGCTGCCTAGTCTTTCCCTCTGGCCCCCATGTGAGTAAACATATGGAACCATTTGTAAGATACTGTTTATCATTATATGAAGTACTATCATAGGAGTATAATCATTGGATTCACAACAAAATCTTTCTCTTTCTGAAAACTTAAGATCTATACACAAAGCTGGGAGGGATAGACAAAACATTTGAATAACCATGTCATGCTCTTAAAAATTCTTAACAGACTAAAATGTTAAGCCAAAGCTAATAAAATGAAATTTCACAAAGATAAACACAAAATCTGAAATTCCACAAGGTGATAGCATCTGAAAAGATGGGGACTATGATGACATGAGAGTTAGTATGGTGAAGGGGAAGTCTTGAACTTCAAGCAGGAAGACCTCAATTTTCTCATTTGCAAAATAGAGATAATTCCTTCCCTCGTAGGTCTGTTGTGAAACTCAAATGAAACAATATATCCTCTACTCAGCTGTTAAAGTGATTTTCCATAAGTGCAAGTTTGAGCATATCGTGCCCTGCCTCCCCAATTCAATAATTCAGTGGTTCCCTATTACTACAGAGTCATCAAACAAAATACTTTATTTGGCTTACAAAGCCCATCATAACCTACAAACCACCCCACCCCTGTTGCTGGCCACTGTCTTTCCAGTCTTCTTATACCTTGTATCCTCCCAGTGTACTCTGTGATACAGTGATGCTAGTCTCCATGCTGTTTTTCCCATTAGACATTCCATCTCCCAGCTCTGCATTTTCACTGACTGTCCTCTGTGCCTGGAATTCTCTCTCTCCTTATCTCTGCCTTCTGGCTTCTTTCAAGTCTCAGCTAAAGCCACAACTTCTAGAAGAAACCTTTCCTGATGCTCCCTAATGCTGGTGCCTTCTCTCTATTAATTATCTCTCATCCTATATATGTCTTATTTGTACGTAGTTATTTTCATCCCCCATTAGACTGTGATCTCCTTGAGATCAGGGATAGTCTGTTACATGTGTATGTGTGTGTGTGTTTGTGTGTGTGTGTGTGATGCCACACACACACACAAACAGCTTTCCAGAAGAATGCTTTTAAGATTCTGATTACACAGTATAGTGAGCACTCTATTCCATAACAAATCAAAGCAGAACATTCATAGTACATCAAAGTACAGCATTCACAATGTTATAACTTCTCACAGAAAATAAAAATATAATATTCACAACAACTTATCACAGAAAATGGCCACATAGTTTTCACCACAGTGGTCACAAAGTTTTCAACAAAGAATAATCATTTAGTAACTCAATCATTCAATCATCCTTAAAGAGGTTTGCCTCCTCAAGGAACACAAAGTACAATAGTCAAAGTTCTCCACTCATGAGGCACATTAAATTAACTCAATCAGTCGCTTATTCAGTCATCAATCACTAAGTGTAATCATTTAGTCAAATAGTCATTCATTCAATCATCCTTTATCATTCACTATTCAATCATCAGAAATACACAGACTCTCTACCCCTAGGTCACTAGTAAATTTACAATTTCTCAGTCAGTACACAGTATCCAAGTAAACTCTTCTTTCAGCTTGACTTGGGGCAGTTTCTCAGATTCCCTGGATCCTTTTCCATGGGCCCAGATCCTACCTGGGTTCACCAAACTGTCACCTGGGATCAAAGGCAGACAGATCCCAGGTCCTTGTCCAGCTCTCTGTGCAGTTTCTGCTCTACATTGGAGCTCACAGTGTCCAGTCCATCTCAAATCCTTCACAGTCTCTGTTCCTGGGAAAATAAGGCTTAACAAAACCACAAACAGGTTCATCCAAAGTACTAGCATCACAGTCATGCTTCCTTAGTCTTCGGCAGCTCTGACTGGCTCTCAGAAATCCTCAGCAGCTCCCGCTGGCTCTCGGACTCAGCAGAAGTTTCACTTGGTTCCCAGAATCAAAATCACTCCATCCAGGTTTTCAAAATCAAAATCATTCTCTCAAGCCTCTGGGGGCTAGGGGGATTTTCCTCTTCAGCCTCTTGGCAGCAGCAGCTTCTGCCTCCACAGAGCTTGCTCCAAGAAGATCTGTCTCTCCCTCTCTGGAGCTTTTCCTTATATACAGTATTGCCCCTCCCTGTTCAGCATCTTCCTGTTACATCAGCAACAGGGGGTCACACCTTTTGTTTCTTTAACAAAGCTTGATTAATTACTAAGTGCTAAGTACCTGTTACCTTTGCCAATACAAAGGGATCTTCAAATTCAAATTACATTACCATTACAGTGTGTGTCCCCAACATATAGTTAATAAACATTTCTTGATTCACTAAAGCACTTTGCAACTTTATAGTACTATGTCAATTATTATTATTGTATATTAACTCCCCTCCCCCCCATTCACCTTGCCTGACAACTACTTCAGTCCTGGACTACATTAGAAAAGTAATAATGTGCAGAGCAAGGGAGATGGTACATCCACTGTGCTATGCCCTGATCAGAACAGAACACATCAGAGTCATTACTTCTGGGTACTACAGAGGATGAGCAACAAAGTGAAGGGCCTGGAGATTAGGTTATTTGAGATTCCACTGAAGGCACTGAAGATGTTTAGCCTGGAGAAGTGAATTTTGCATACTAATAACTACTCAAATATTCAAAAGACAATCATGTGGAAGACAGATTAGCTTTGTTCTGCTTGACCCCAGGTTGCAGAATTTGGAATAATGTTGGAAGTTACGTAGATGTAGGTTTTGACTTGTTTTAAGGAAAACAAGACTGGAACATGAGGGGAATAGATTGCTTTGAGATATAATGTTCCCCATCTCTAGAGGTCTTCAAAGAAAAGCTACCTGGCCACATAATCACTACTTTGTAGAAGGAATTCATGTGCGAGTATGAGTTGGACCAGATGGCTTTTGATGTCCCTTTCAAACTGTTGAGCAACTTTAGTTCTATGTTACAGTATTAACCTTGGTCTCTCTAGCATTATAAACCAACTGAATGATCCCAGATTTAGGGGAAAATGAATATATAAAGGGGCCCACGGGGACCCAGTGAACAAGAATAATAGGCAATTATTGAGTGCCTACAGGATTGATAACACTACATTAAGAGCTTAAATTATTCACAGGGGTGTCTGGCTTGAAGATGAGCAGGCTGAGGTCAGAATTCCAGAGCCAAAAGCCTGTTGTAATGATGGATTTGATTCAAGTAGGACATTAAGTATGCAGGAGGTGCTAAATAACTACTAAATAATGAAATAATGTATGTGAAGTGCTTTGCACACCTTGAAATACTCTATAAATGTACACTCATTATTATAATGATTATTAGGATTATTCTTAATGAATCCAAGTTGGATCATTTTGAAATGAGGAAGGAAAATTTATCAGGATGAAAGCAATGGAAAGCGGTCTTCTTACTGGGTATAGTCCCAGGTTGGAAGGTAAGTTGCAAGTGCCTGGCATTGGAGAGAAAAAGAAAGAAATCCAGTTCATTGTAGGGACAGAACAGTGTGGGAAAAGCAAATTTTCTCTGTGTTCTACTGTTTTCATCTTATTTGGTGATGTCCCTGTGAGAATCAGTGTGTGTGGAAAATGACATAATTTATTCAAGGTCTACTGTGAGACATACAGGAATGCACAATAATGAGAGAGGAGGAGAAAGCACAGTTTTGTTTTCTCACTATTATCTGGCTAGCTGTGCTAATCATAACATAATTTTGGAACCTTGTAAGAGAAAATTATAAAGGAGAATTTTCCTGTGCAGCAAATCTGGTTTTGGCTTGCAAGAATTTAAAAAATCACAGATGATACTAAGTTTTATATACTGTTAATCCTCAACATGGAAAAATTCCTGATTATCTAGGGACCAATTCTCTGGTGCATTGATTAACCAGGCAGGCACTTGCTTTTTCCAGTTCTAACACCTGGCTGCCTGTATTTAAAGACAGGCAGGGTAAATAAGAGAGAAGGTTCAAGTCAGTCCAATTTGCAGCTGTTTGCTACCAGCTCAGGTAAAACATGTGGGGGTGGATGGAGATTGAATCAAGAGGTTAAAATGAGACTCGGTGATTGCTACAGTGCTAGATTCTTTTTATTGCTTTTCCCATACTGCTAAAGAGTTGGATTGTTTCAGTCAACGGTGCTTTAATACCTCCAGAACCAAGAAGGGAAGGGTCCCACTATGCTTTTCTCACCAGACCACATCTGTCCAATTTTGAGTGCCCCATTTTAGAAAGGACATTGACAAACTAGAAAAGATACAGAGAAGGAATTTCATTGGGAAAAGGGATTAGGCTTGTCTTTCTTGGCCTCAGATTGTTGGAACTAGAGATTATAGGACAAAGAGATAAAAAGCAGATTTAGGCTTGATGTGAAGAAAAACTTCCTAACAATTATACTTATTTAAAAGGAGATCTGGTTGACTCAAGAGAAGCTGTATTCTCCTTTACTGGTGGTCTTGAAACAAAGTCAGAAGGACTACTTGTGGAGTATATCCTCAAGAGGATCCTTGTTCAGATATGGGCTGGCTTCTGTTTTCTCTTCCAACTCTGAAATATTGTGATTTGGTGAGTAGGTGACAGAAATAGAGTTCATGCCATACCAAAGAGGATTGATTGAAGAAATCAAAGATGTGTAGCCTAGAGAAGAAACAACACAGAAAGGACATGATAGCTGTCTTCAAGTATTTGAAAGCCTGTCATATGGAGAAAGGACTAGACTCATTTGCTTGTCCCCAGAAGGCAGAATTAGAAGCAATGGGTGGAAGTTTCAGAGAGGGAGAATTCGGCTCAACACAAGAGGAAACTTTCTTAATTTAATTCAATTCAGTAAACATTTGTTATGACAGATTTGAGTAAGGCACTGAGTTAAGTTGAGGACACAGACCGAAAAGAAGTTGTTTCTTTTTTAAAAATTTTTATTTATTTATTTTATATTTATTTTATTGCTTTGTTTGTTTACTTTTAGTTTACAAGATTCAGTTCCACAATCCCTTGAGTTTCTGCTTACAATGGGTTACATCTGAAGGTAGTAGACTCCCTAATTATGGCATTCTTCAGATGTCATAACTTACTGAGGATCTTGTAGGAAGGGTGATTGCTCAGATGAGGACTGGAAAGAGATGGTCCTCAGATCTTGGAGATTCTATGATTGCATGCATAGGAAGACCAGAAATATTATGACTGGTACTGTTCATCCAACTTTGAGAAGAAGTCTTATGACCTTTGAAATAAGGATGGTGTACAAATGTCCAATTTTCAAATTCTCTTTCCTCCCTCTTCAGGGTAGAGGATATGTTCCTTCTTGACCCCCAACCCAAATCTTATTTTTCCCCCTGTGGAATATAAGGGTGCTGATCCTCATAGAGTGGGCAGACATTCATATTTTGCATGTAAAATTGGTTTTTAGTAGATTGGGCTACCTGCAGAGGTAATGGCTTTCTTGCCAAGCTGAGGCTTGATCATTGAATGCTGCAGAGGGCATTCATTTGTAGGCATGATTGAAACAGGGGATCTCTCAGGTCCTTTCAAGGTTTGAGAGTCTACAATTCCATGTCTTCCCCAATCTGGGTTTCCAGCTTCTAATTGTGAGGGGGTCTTTCAATGACCAGTCTCCTTTCTTTGAGTGCATGTTATATATATGGGAGAAGGGGAAAGCCTGGCTTCCACTTTAAAGAATGAACCAGAGCTATCACACTGATAATATGGTGGTTAGTTTTGTTAAACTGCTTTTATTTCCTCATTCTTTTTTATTCTTTGTTATAAGGGGTATCTATCTGGGGAGGGGAAAGAGAGAGGAGGGAAGGGAAGGCAAGGCAAGGGAAAGAAAAGGTAAGATGTAAAGAAATAAAAGGTACTTTAAAACAAAAGATACCACTACAAAACAAAAGATATCACTCTTTAAATGAACTATTATACCAATATTTCAAACTCAGCAAGTACTTAATAAGGGTGTGATAAATGCTGGGCATCCTTTCAGTAATTCATTTCAAATTAACTAATATTTATTAAGCACTTACTATGTGCAAAGCATTAAGTTCTGGAGATAAATAGATAAATGCATACATGAATATATATATATGTACATAATAATCTCTGACCTCAAGGAGATTATATTGTACTGGAACCTATCTAGTTTCTTTCCAAATATCTGAACTTACTACGCACAGGAATTGCATTCTTTCTTCTGGTGGGCTTGAAATTGTGCTTTCAATGAAAGGGGGAAGAGGAGTTGGGTCAGAATATCTGGAAGTAAAAGGAGAGATCAAGTTATAATTGGTTGTGGACAGTGGTCATCAGGATTGTCAAGCTGGGACTTTGTAGTAGGAGGGCTTTCTGTGATTAGGCTTCTCATATATGATCTCATTACAATATGGTCATTTCTGCCAATTCAGTTGAGGCCAGTATTTGTTAATTCCTATGGGATAAGATGAGTCCTGTGACAGTCACTATATACCCTTTGATGTAATTCTCTCTAGTTGGGAGAGAAGAGAGGGAGATTGGCTGAGTCAATCTTCTCAGGTTAGGATTGAGGACCAGGGAGGCCTTAACTCACAGGTAGGAGATAGTCCCCATGTTACTACAGGACATGATTTTATGAAGAGAGAAAGATGTAACATTCCATCACTTTCTACATCCAATTTGTAGAACAAGGAGAATACAATGACCCTAAAATTCTGGCAGTGTTAGTGCGAGGGAAGGGTCGTATTTGTCATTCTGATAAAAGAGGAAGGAATGGATTTGTGGTCTTTCAGAATGCTGAACTATTCTAATAAACCATTCTCTGGTAATGAAAATGAGGAATTGTCCAAAGAAAGAGAAATCTATGTAGAAGAAGAACAAGGAAAAGATACTAGAAAGGAAATTATATGTGTGTGTGTCCAGGCAAGCAAATTTAATATTGATAGGGAGGAAGAGATTGAAGAAGAGGCAGAAGAAAAGAAGGAAAGGGGGGAGACATTTGGAAAGGAAAGAAAGGGATATAACAGCGGTTCTTAACCTGTGGGTTATGTTCAATTTGTAACAATGAAAATACATCCTACATATCAGATATTTACATTATGATTTATAACATTAGCAAAATTACAGTTATGAAGTAGCAACGAAAATAATTTTATGGTTGGGGGTCACCACAACATGAGGAACTATATTAAAGGGTCGTGACATTAGGAAGGTTGAGAACCACTGGATATAACATGAGAACAAAAGGAAAAGATGGGAGAAGAAGTCATGGGAAAGAGAACTGTATGAGGTGCAAAAAGGAGGGGCAAGAAGGGAGGAACAGAAACAGAGAGGCAGGAATGGGAAGCTGTGCATGAACACAATCTTCAAGGTGCCAATGCTGCTGCCTGCCAACCTCTGAGCCAGAGCAATGCCCCGGGGTACCACACAAGCCTCAAGCTGAAACACTTATCAGAGAAAAAGAAACTCATTCTGCATGTTTTCTTTGCCTTGTGTTTTAAAAACCAAAACAACAACAATAAAAAAAGAAACATAGAAAAAAGAGGTAGAAGAGGGAGGAAAAAAAGACTGTCATGGAGGTATGAAAATTTAATCAACACCCAGAGCTCTTAGCAACTCTGGAGCAAGCACAAATCTTATTACCTATGCAGCTATTTCTGTCAGCTCCCAGAAGCCCTGAGAGCAAATGCCTGCTGTCGTTGTTGTTTAGATTGGGAGAGATGGCATGCTGACTCCATTGTTGTAGCCACAGCAGTAGAGAAAAACCCAGTGGGCAAAGGGTAGGAGCTGAGGAAGGGAACCAGCCCAAGAGAGGATGTAGTTGGTCTGGAGAAGGGTCAGTTTCAGGTACATTTTTTATCTAGTTTGAGAGTTCGTCTTTCCTGGGGTCTTGGTTTGAAACAATGGAGTACCTCTGGGGCAATGGGATTTTCTGGTTACATTAATTTTGGTCAATAGAGCAATTAATCAAAATATATGTCAAGCATCTTCTGTGAAACATAAAACCGTGTTATAGTTACCACAGGGAATATATAAAAAAGTAAGATCTGGGTCTTTCCCTTCAAGGGCTTATAGTTAAATGAGGAGACAAGATAAATATATACAAAAGGCTAACCAATATTACTCTAATACTTCTGTGGATCTATGACTTTCCCATTGTGACTGTGCTTTCCAATAGTACAGATCACAACCACCCGTGCCTCCCATCTTGTGTACTTCTTGTCCATGTTCTCTTGTAAATCCTTCAAGGAGTATCCAATGTTCTGGGGGTGGGGGTGGGAGGCAGAAGTGGGAAGATGTCTTCTCTGAAATCTCTTGTCAAGAAAGATGAACAGTCTATTATATGTAATTAGCATATAGACTATCTATCACTTGTCCCTCTTTCTCCATTTTTTTGATTGGCTCATTGCTTCCCTTTCCTATCATATGTTTCTTTGATGGCGCTTCTCCTAGGCACATCTTTCATTAGTGACTGTTCTTTCCTCTCTTGTTCCCACTCCTGACTGTAGACTTTTTCCACTATTCAGTAGCAGCCGTCATGCCTAGAAAGTTCACCTCTCCTCTGGTCTTCTCACCCTGGGGAGTGCCTTGAAGTCCCTATCAGAACTTCCATTTTAAGGAAAGTACCCAGAGCAGTTATGTCTTTGTTCCTCTCCAGCTTACACTCCTAAGTCCCCAGACTTTTTCCCTACTTTTTCTCCCCTTGCTTTTCAACTTTTCTTTGTGTTATCTCCCCTCATTAGAATAGAAGCTCCTCGAAGGCAGGGACTGTCTTTCTTTTTACTTGGATTTGAATTCTCATTGCTTAGCACAGTGTCAAGTCCTTGGCGAGGCTTTAATAAATGCTAGGTGTCTTGACTTAACCTGACACGCAGCATCTTGTTCATGCCTTCTTATATTTCCTCATTGTCCTTTAGGTAGCCAACAACCTTAGTTCTTTGGAAACTGGTGGTCTCTTATGTTTATCAACCATATATCATAAGAGAAAAAATTGGTTTTGTCCAGTTGTTACATTTGTGTACCACTCTGGATGACCCCATTTGGGCTTTTCTTGGAAAAGATACTGAACTGGTTTGCCATTTCCTTCTCTAGCTCATTTTACAGATGAGGAAACTGAGACAAACAGGTTTAAGTGACTTGTCCAGGATCACACAGCTAGTAAGTTTCTGAAGCAACTGAACATCTAGTAAGTATCTGTGACCAGATATGAACTGAAGAAGATTAGTCTTCCTGACTTTAGGCCTAGCACTCTGTCTCCTGCATCACCAGTGGGAGAATAATTGCATTTAAAAACTCCTGTGGTAGTTATGAAGAATGCTTTTGAGTGACTATGGAACTCATTTAGGAGGCTTTGAAGTGTTCAGGAGCTTAATGAAATTGGAACAATGTCATCTGCACATAGAAGCAACTGGAGAATTTTATCATGGCCTAAGAATTCTGCTTTGATTCTGAATTCATACTTGACATCCCACTTGACAGTGGCAATTGCCTTTGGCAAGTGTCTCACTATTTTATGCCTCTCTTATTTTATAGAGGATGCTATTGAAGTCCAGGAAAGTTAAGTGATCTGCCTGTGACCACATCAGAAAATTATCTTTCATGGAATCTTGCCTGATTTTAACAAATACATGGGAGACATCTTGCTGGAGGAGAATCTTTAAGAAGTCATTTCATTCTCCCCCCTTTACCTGAAGGGAATGATGATGAGTCCAGACAGTCACATCAGACTCACTGTCTGATGTGGTTACCATGTTAGTTGGTTTTGCTTAACTACTTCTTCTAACAAGGAAAGCTTCACCAGGTGATCAGAATGGTGATATATTTGGAAATGATTGTCATATAAATATAAAAAAATCAATAAAATATTAATTTAAGAATAGCATCTTTATTAAAATACTTTTTATAGTTAATATAAAATAAGGGTGCTGGGATTTTCTCAATACCTTTCAATCAGTTGATGACTAAAAAGATATGTAATACTGTAGAATATTGTTTTCCAAAGCCTGCCTGTTCCCTTTCCATACTTCTATCAATATGTGTGAGATTATTCTTATAGAGTTTGTAGAGATGTGAAAGTAAGTAGGTAGGATGATGGTTATTGATGTTTTCTTGGCAGCAGTAACATCCATGATTTTTCCCCAGGCTTTGATGTATTTCCTCATTTCAGATATCTTGAGAATTCTTCAATGCCTTTAAAATTGTACATATTCCTATAAAGACTTTCTTTGTGTCTCATCCAGCTGCTATTCTTATCTTTGTCTTTTGTGCCGTTTCTGCTTCCTTATGTAGCACATCAGAGGCTGTAATATTAAAAGTCCAAAATCACTAATGTCCATTAAAAGTCCATTGTCACTAATGGAGAGAATCATTTGTCATAATAATATTGACAGGTATTTTCCTTTTATAAAAAATCTCTTTGTTGTCCTCCTAGCTTCATCCTTAAAAATGTCCTCTAATAATCTGGCTTAATTAGGTCTTTCAACAAGCAATCTACAAATTCATTTTTCCATTTACTTCCTTCTGCTATTTTGTAATATGAAACCATTCTGCAATAGTTACTTCCTTATTTACCATCCTTCTCTCTACGATTGAACAAATGTGTTTATATTCTAAACCAGTGTTGCCCTTGGCAGCCATTTTTTTCTGCTTGCCAAGGAGATCAGTTAAACATCCTTAGGAAATGGCGAGAGTCTATTATGATGCCTGCTCTTTTGTCTGTTTCCTATTTTTCAGTATTAATAGCTTGCTTAAATAGTTCAGACTATAGAGTTGCCTTAAGTGCATACCATATCATCTCTTTGTATTTAGCCTTGATTTTGTTTTTTCTCTAATCAATCGATGGTACAACCTTTCAGAGACAGCTGACTCAGAAATGACTTCCATATGGATATCCGGTCTATCTTAACCCGTCTGTTAAGATGTAGTCAATTTCATGTCTATGATTTTTGTGCTTGTCCTGTGCTGCACCTCTTGACACTCTTCTTGAAGAAAGTTTTTATGATATATTGGCAAAAGGATTCTTTGTAATATACAGTCTTCTGGCCTCATTTATGTCCTATTCCTGAGCCATATTTCCATATTTTCCAACTTTTTATCAGTTTCCTGCCTTTGTATTGAAGTCATAGAGTATTAACATGTTTGAAAATTTAATTTGGAGAGCATTAGTGAGTTCTTTGTGGGATTTCTTTATGTGGAATACTGGATAGAGTGCTCTAATTCTGACCTTGAAGCCAGAAAAACCTGGGGTCAGGTTCTACCTATGACATAGATTGGCTGTGTGACTCTGGGTAAGTCATCCAGAATGAAAACCCTCTCAGTGTTTTAGGGAACTTTCTAAGGTTATATGTTGCAAAGGAGGTGCCAATTTGCATTGGTGGAGGGAGTTTCCTTACCCAGAAGTTTCCAATACCAATGAAATCACAGGTCTAGTCCCAATCCCTAGTTCTAATCTTTATCCTCTGTTATGAATACTGCTGCATAAACTATAATCTTCTTCATGATAGTCTTTAAAAAAAATTCTACAACAACCCAAAAGCTCGTTATATGCACTATAATACACAACGAGCAATTTCCCCATGAAATGCTATTTCCTATTGCCTTTAGACAAAGGAAAAAATCAACTCTGTCAGCTTCTTTATTTGCTTCTCCAAGGAGGAGCCATGGTCCATCCTTCCATTTAACTATATTCTCCATTATTTCCTTCTATTTTAATTTCTATTAATAATATCAATGCTGATATGATGCAATTTCTCCAGTAGCGTATCTACATGATCATCAAACAGCTCACATTTAGACAAGCAACAGTTAAGCTTATATTAATAGGCCATCTGAAAAGTTCAGGATTCTTAGCAACCTCTGCCTTCTTTTCTGTAATTCTTATCCTCACTATCGAAGCAGATGAGGAGTGTTTTAAATTTTTCCTTGGTTTTATGGGTTGTTATGATTACTAGGCAACACAGGGGCAGTGGATAGAATGTTGAGCCTGGAATCTGGAGGATTTGATTTCAAATCTGGTCTTAGATCCTTACTAGGTGTGTGACCCTGGGAAGTCACTTAACCTCAGTTATTGTGAGGTTCAAGCGGGATAATGATTGTCAAGTGCTTAGCACAATGCCTGGCACATAGCAAGCAATATAAAAGAGTTATATTATTATTGTTAATTATTATTATTATTGTTATTACAGAATTCATCCATCAAGTGACCATGGTATTGGTAATTCAACTTGATATTTGCCTAGGCTGGTCCTCAGAAAGTAGGCAATTTAGTACTTAACCTGGGGCCCATGAACTTATTTTTTAATGTAATAACTATTTTTAAACTGTATTTCAGTGGAATTGATTTTCCTTATAACCCTATGCATTTTATTTTATGGATTAAAAATGTGATTCCGGTAAGGGTTTTCCCCAGACAGCCAAAGGGGTCTATGGCACAATAAAGATAAAGAACTCCTGGTCTAGTAAGATCTATGAGAACTTATATTCTGTTAACATAGCCTTCAAGAATCTAGGTTCACCTCAATACCAAAATTAAGCATTTAACTAGGTTATATGTCTCAAGCAAAGAATATGTTAAGAACCAACTGAGTAGTCAGACAATAGATACTACAGGAATTTAAAGGAAGCAGAGGATACTATTGACTGGGGCACCTTGGAAGGCTTCGTGGAGGTAGTGGGATTTGAGTTGGGTCTTGAAGGAATTTAGATGGGAGTGGGGAAGGAATTCTATAGGGAAAATGAGGTCAACAGAAGTTCAGAGGCAAGGAAATGTTGGGTGGACAGTGAGTAAAGCAGTTTAGCTATAGAGAAGAATTGCTATAGAGGAGTAATAGGAAATAAGAATGAAAAAGCAAGTTGTAGACAGATGGATTATGGATAACTTTGAATGCAAAACTGAGAATTTTGCATTTTATCCTATAATCCACAGGGAGCTATTGAAGGTCTTAGAGCAAGGATGTGGCATGACCAAAGAGGTATTTCTATGGGATTTTTTTGGCAGGGTCATTCAGGATGAACTAGAGGAGAAAGCAAGGATGTGAGCAGGCTATTGAGGGCATCTAGGTATACACTGATGAGGGCCTGAACTAAGCTACTGGCAGCAAATGAGGATGGAAAAAAGTAGGGATGTGGGGAGAAGCATTATGAAGAAACAATGAATGTGACTTGATGGCTAAGGATGTTGGACTTGATGACTAAGGATGTTGAGGGAGTAGGTGTGTGCCTGATTGTATCCATTTTTTTTGGATTGGGGCTAGAAAAAGGAGTACAGAAAAGTCAAGATCATATCAAGAAAGCCAGACCTAGAACAAGAGAACACTCAGGTCAGGTGTTTCTGGCTCTCTGTCTGGGCTTGCTTTGGTTAATACCCTTCACTTTTGTTCCAGTATATTCACGAGCCAAGGCCCTCTGTGTGATACTTGTTCTGTTACATGAGAACAAGCACTTTCGGATGGGGGTTCTCAGCCTAATTCTGTGCTTGACTCTTTTGTGTCTACTTCTTCCCAAATACTGGAGGCCTAACTGTTTACCCCAACTACCTTCTTGAGAAGATGATGTTTTTTTGACTTGGAGGATTGAAATCTCTTTGTGATTGACTGTATCTCAGCCCAGGCATAGATACAGATAAATTGACACCTAAGTAGAGGAAAACAGAGACATCCAGAATGAGGAGGGGAAGGAGGATGGAGAGGATGAAGGCTCTGTGGAATGCAGTATTGATCTTGGATGGTTCAAGGAGCAGAATTTTCCTTCCCTGACTTTTTACCTAACACCTGAATGAATTCTCTGCCCAGAGGTGCCTCCTGCTGCTTTTTCATCATCTGCCATTCCTTTTTTTCTCACTCCAGTTATTATTTAAAATTTATAGGGCATCAACAAAGCATCTGGTGCAGTATAGGAAACAAAGGGAGATGCTGGAAGTACCCCCTTGAATTTACACTTAAAATAAAGCAAAGGAGATGATTAAAACCATTCTAGGGGATGGGAACAACTAGTTAGAGAGAATAGTAATGAGCCTTATTTCTTCCCTTGTGCTCTTTCCCTTCACTTACTATTCCTTTCCTTTTCTCTTACCTCAAAGCCTCTTCTTTCCAGACGCATGGTTCATGCATCCATCCATCCATACATTCATTCAGCAAATATTTGTTGTTTCCTGAATGTAAAACAAAATTCTGGACATTGGGGAAAAGATAAAGTTCAGATAAGACAAGATCTCTGCTGGTGTAGAGCTTATATTCTATTGGAGGGCCCAGGCCCTCTCTGAGGTCTCTCCCAGCTTTAAATCTTATGGTACAAACTAGATAATTATAATTAATACATGGTATTCTGAGGTAAGTCCATTAGAGAGGTTCAAAACAAAGTACAATGTGAGGTGTGAGGAGGAAGTTGTCATTGGACTCTCTATCAGTGGTAGAAAAATAGAACCAAGGTCTTGGAGAAAGAGTCAGTTTCTAGAGAGATTTGAAAGAGTAATAATTGTCCTGGGGTACTAGAATGGGAAGCATGGGTTGGGGTGAGGTTTATTGTATCCTATGGGATCGTAGTCCAGGAAAAAAAAGAAAATGAGCAGAGGACAGAGGTCACTATGAAGAGCCAGGAGAATGATCTGGGGCAACAGGGAACATACAAGAGGAAATACAAATCTGAGTACAGTATTGGGGAAATAGAGTTTTGTACCTGTTAGTAGAATGATAGTGCTTGCTAAAGCCAAAGTCTTATAGGATCTGGAACATAAGGGACTTAGTAGAGGTCATCTCATCCTTCCTCCCCATCTTACAGATGAAGAGACTGATGACCGTAGAGATGAAGTGGACCAAAGTCATATAGGTACTAAATAGCAGAAAGCATGTTTGAACCCAGGTCCAAACCCAATGTGGCTTTTCTCCCTAAATTATGAAAAAGAAAGAAAAGACTGTTTGCTTTCAGCTTTGCACTGTGCCACCTAGCTGCCCCTTAAGTCCGTGTAGTGCTTTCTAAATATTATTTCATCTGACCTTCACAATAAGTCTGGGAAGAGGTGCAATTTTTACCCTTATTTGGCAGTTGAAGAAACTGCTAAAGACAGAGATTAAGTGACTTACTCAGGGTTGCACAAGTAGTGAGCAAGGCTGGATTTGAACTCAGATCTTCCTGACTCCAAGTCCAACACTCCATCCACTAGAATACCCAGCTGTATTTCATTATGTGAGCACTATTTTACCAAAAGGGGTCATAAGTCACCATATGCATTGTGGGATGGTCTTCCTGAGTTGCTGTGGAAAAAGTACAAATAACCAAACAGAAAAGCATTTGGTAGTCAATAGCTACACCTCTTTGAACTTGGCTGGGCTGGCCCATTTGTCATCGGGTCTGAAGAGCTTGGATTCTATATCATAGACTTAGAGAGTACCCGGGATCATTTCTGCATCACAAAGAGGCATCAGAATAGAACTTTAGTGAAAGGTAAACTGTGATATATCATATGAATGTGTGCTGTGATCAATATTAATATTCATATGAGTTATTATTAATGATACTATTCATATAGTTTCACTTCTGGAGTAAAAGGTGTCAAGTTTCTTTCCTATGAATTCTAAAACAGAAAGAGGGAAAAGAGGCCAAAGTGAAAATTCATTTTCCATAGCTAAGGGAGTAAAGATCTTGAAAACAGCCCTCACATGCTCATAAACATACCTTTAAAGGTCTGACCTCATTTGCAATGATACATACCAATGGAGGTGTGAATGGGGACCTCAGCCATACATCCCAGCCTATGGGTAGATAAGCTCAGTAAGCTCCTTGGCATTTCATTCTTTAGACCAGACCATGCTATGGAAAAATTATGACTTTGTCTTATAGAGATAGGAAGATTTATTGTGTTGCATTCTGAGACAAGTATTATCTTCTTTCCAAAGTGGTTGTAAGATTCAAATGAGATAATGTTTATAAAAGATACTTAGCATAATGCCTAGCATATAGTAGGTGCTTAATGGTTGTTGTTGTTGCTGGTCCTTTGTTCTTGGAGAGGACCAATGATATCGTGAGAGGGATGTCTTGACTTACTTGTGAATTGGATTTGATTGAGGAAGAATTGTGAAGTCATCAGCTTCACTCTCTTACAGAGTTGTTGAAGTCCAGTGGTAAGACAAAAGTCAAGATGACAGGTGATGGCCGGGACTGACATAGTTTGGGTTAATATTGTAGACACACCCTAATTGGCCAATTTTCTCTTGTGGACTTCTTTTACCCTCCAGTTTTAAAAAAAAATTAAATATTTGGCTCGTGTCTAGGTGTTCCCAAATGTAGGTAACCCTACAGTCACTCAGGACAGTAATGCATATGGGTAGGACAGCTGTTATTTTATACCACAAAAATGGAAGAAACTTGAAAGACTCATAGGGATTCATAAACAAATAAAATACAATACTCAGCTAGACCATTTCTTGGGACTTTTGTGAAATAGTGGAAACAAGTAGTGGTTTTTGAGTAAGAGGAGCTTCTTTTGCTTCTATTGCCTACTATCTGTGTGACCTTGGAAAGATCCTCTAACCTTCCTGGGCCTCTTAAGTACCTCCTAGCTCTACTCTTTTATGAATCTCAAGTTCCTCTTGGAAGGGACTGAACTGGGGATTTGTTATCAAGTCAAACTTTTGACATTCTGGAGTATCTGAAGTCTTCCCACAGGCTCTTACATGGACTCTCCAAGACTTATGATCCAGTCATTTGGATTCCTCTAAGAGGTCAAACACACCTTTGCATATTAATTGGGCAGTCCAAATAACTCATTGGCTTTACTCTTCTAGTAGGATACTGCTCAGAAATTATGTGACAGTCTTTCTTCAAGGAATATTCTGTAGGAAATCTGTCACTAGAAGACCTGATCATCAAACCCTTAACTTGAAAACCATAGAACTTGAGGTCATCTACAAGGCAATTCCCAAAGTTGGTGCTTTCAGAAAATTACCCTTTTCTGGTTAGAAGACTAGATTCTAGGGTCATGCTACCTATAGGGAATTTAAAACTCTTCTCCTTCACAAGAGTTGGCAGTTGACATATGAGACATTTATGTATCTATAAACTATCCTTTTGGGCCAATACCACACACATGAATGCTTTTGCCATGTTCTTTTGCAGGAAACCTGCCATTGCTCTTGTTGATGCCTTCTCTTTGGTTGAGAAAATCATGTCTTAGGATCTCTCACCTGAGGCTGCTTGTAAGCATATGTAACTACCATTTGCTTTTGCATCAAGATGGACATTTCCATTTCCTGAGAGGAAAAACTGTGCATGGGCATAGATTTCTCTTTCTCCTCTGCCTCCATTCCTAGGACTACTCTGCTTCACTCTGGTTTGTTTTCTGAACAGGGGAAAGGTGAAAAGAAAATCCAGATAGACCAAGAAGATGGACTCTAAAAAAACTTTTTTCCTGAGTCCCAGCCAGCCAGTTACCTTCAATTATTGGGACCCAGTCAGGAGTTCTCAGAAAAGTGCTTGTGGGAAAGCCCACATGCTCCATAGGTACCTATCAGTTGTCTCCAAAAGCAACCTTGTAATTTCATCAAGTTGGTTGGGGAATGAATGGAATTGATCAGAGACTCCCTTATCAGCTCCCCTTATACAACATACAATCTGACACAGTAAATACTGAATAATACTAATTGCTTGATTAACTGAGTGATTGGACACTGAGAGCAATTCTAGATTGCCTTCTTCAGCCACTGGGTTGTGTGAGAAGATGGAGAGAGTGCTCAGAGAATTAAGATTATTCTAAATAATCGCTGAAATAAAACAGAATGGAAAAGACACATCTATTATTGATACATCCAGTTTTTTATTACCATCTCATAACACTAGAAGTAGTAACATTTATTTACACATTGAGTCATGAGCAAAGTGTGTCAAGTTGAATTCATTTGAATTTCAGTCATTCCAAGGGGGAAAGTAAATACTATTCTTTCTTGAGATGAGAACCCAGAAAAGGATACATGGGATCTCTGGTGTGAAGTAACCTCCTTGTGCATGTTGAAACCTCAACAGAGTTGTAACTCTGGCGTTTAAACATTTTAGAAGTTATGAAACTATACAGTTGGAAGAAGTACAGTGTGGTACAGTGAATGGTGAGTCAATAGACTTGAGTACTCATCCCAGCTCTCCTCTGTACTAGCTGTGTGACCTTGAGAAAGTTAATTAACTTCTCTAAATTTGATTTCCCTTATCCATAAGATAACATTGAATTATATGATCATCTAATCTAAAGTCTCTTTTTAGCTTTAGCTCACAGATGAGGGATTAGACTTCTGCTGGGCCTAAGAAGGTAGGGATAGAAGCAATGGGAGAAAGTGTCAAAGAAATCAATTTAAGCTAAAAGTGGGGGGCAGGGGAGGGACGACTACTTATAAAATTTGAATGGATTGACTTCACAGATGGTGGGTGCCCCCTCACTGAAACTCTTCATGTAAAGGTTGATGTGTCATAAAAGGTTTATTTTTTCCTTAGTTGTTAAGTCGTTTTGAACTCAATGGTTAATGATGTCCGCTCCAACTCAGAAATGCTGCGAATCAATAATTCTAACATTCTATATTTATGTCTCCTTCCAAATGTATTATATAACATTGTTTAATTTTTTTTACTATCTACATTATTAGTTCCTATAGATGTTTAGATAATGGGCAGTTTGGGACAATCTTAAATGTTTTGATATTCTTTAACTTTTAGGAGACTTTAAATTCTATACTATGCCATTATTTGTGAATCTGTGATGATGGGCAAGAGACAGCTCTGGTAGGAGGAGATACAGAGAAATTCAGGGAGTTTGAGCAATGCCCAGGATATTGTTGGGAAAATAGAGTATCAGAAAGCCTTTTTCCTACTTCTTTTGGGTCTGCTTGCCTCTACTTTAAGACCTGGTATAGCAGATATAGCAGTAGATTTGTAATCTGAGCAGTTCCAAAAGATTCACGATGGAAAAACACTATCCACAGCCAGAGAAAGAACTATGGAGTCTGAATGCAGATCGAAGCACACTGTTTTCTCTTTTTGTTGTTGTTTTTTCTTTCTTGGAGTTTTTCCTTTTTGTTCTGATTCTTCTTTCACAACATGACTAATGTGGAAATATGTTTAATATAATTGTACATGTATAGACTATATCAAATTGGTTGCTCTCTTGGGGAGGGGGACGGGAGAGGAGAGAGAAAAAATTTGGAGCTCAAAAATTTTATGTTGAAAACTATTCATGTAATTAGAAAAATATAAAATGCTGTTGAGAAACTAAAAAGAAAAAGGAAAATAAAAAAATGTGTAGCCTAAGGACCTGGGTTCAAATCCTAACTTTGGCATATATTACCTATCTGACTTTGACAAGTCCTTTAATAACTGGGCTTCAGTTTTCTCATCTGTCAAATGAAGGGCTGCCTAAATGATCTCCAAAGCACATGCCATTCTTTGCTAAATCCTATAAAATTCCGACCACATCCAGTCATATTCCATAAACCCACCTCCATATCTGTTTGTTCTAGCTACCTCCCTCCTCAACCAACTTATTTATCCCAAAAGAAATTATCGTGGTGAGGCTCAAAGTAGCTGCCACAGCTCAATAATGTAATATTGGTTCCCAACAAGTCTGATAGGTCCCTCCTTTTTAGCTTTCTCCCAGGGGAAGATATCCTCCCACACCTCTCTCAATTTCAGAAAAGCCCAAATGACTTAGGGTATTTTAAGGGGCAAAACGTTGTGACAATAAGTGAGTGATGTGGGATTTGTACAATGACTCCATTGGAGGTGCCATTAGGGCTTTTTATGTTACTCTGGTGACTGCTGCTTTGTCCACATTTAGGTAGGTGAGCCCCAAAGCTGAAGGAGCTTATTTTCAGTGAGGGAAGAAAAGAGACTTGGAACTACATAGCAATTGATGTATTTTTCAAGACTCTAAATTCCCAGTCCTTCTCCGAACCCTTGCTCTGAAAGACCTCCAAATTGTAGATCCTGAAGTTCTGAATATTGCTTCCTTTGCCTGATGCAAGGCTGTTTTGTTTTGAGTATCATGGGGTCCATCTGCTTCAAGCTTCTCCCCCCTCCAATCTATCCTCGATTCAGTCACCAGAGTGAGTTTCCTCAAGTGTATATCTGGCCGTGTCACTCCCTTAACTTAGTAAATTTCAGTGACTCCCAATAGCCTGCAGGATCAATACAAAATCCTCTGCTGTTCAAGCTCCTTCATTCCATAGCTCTTTTCTCCCTTTCCAGTATTTTTATATCATACTTTCAACCATGTACTCTTCCATTCAGTGACACTGGACTCCTTGCTGTTCATGAACAAGATACTCCATCTCTTGGCATTTTTTTTTAACTTCTCCATGTCTGTAATGTTCTCCCTCCTCATCTCTGCCTTCCTTGGATTCCTTTATGTCCCATCTAAAGCCCATCCTCTATAGGAAGCCTTTCCCAACCCTTTTTAATTCTACTGACTTTTTTCTGTTAATTATTTCCTATTTATCCTGTATGTAGCCTGTTGGTTCAAATTTGTTTGCTTGTTGTCTCCCCTATTAGATTATGAGTTTCTTGGGGTGGCTAGGTGTTGCAGTGAATAGAGTACCAGTTCTGGAGTCAGGAGGACCTGAGTTCAAATCTGGCCTCATACACTTAATACTTAGTAGCCATGTGACCTTGGGCAAGTCACTTAACCCCAATTACCCTGCCTTGCCCCCTCCAAAAAAAAAGCAAAAAAAAAAAAAGATTATGAGTTTCTTGAAGGCAAGGACTATCTTTTGCCTCTTTTTGTATCACTAGTGCTTAACCCAGTGACTGGAATATAGTTAGAGCTTAATAAGTATTTATTGACTAAAAAAGAGACTGTCTTGAATTCAGGGCTAGGGAACCCATGGCCTTGAGGCCATACTTCTAGATCACGTAGCCCCAAACCTTTATATACTCCTAATAGAATTGAAACTTCCTGAAGGCAAGGACTATCTTTTCTTCCATTTTCCTAGTGCCCAATACAGGACTGACATGAACAAGATGTTTTAAATGCTCATTTTATTAAACTGAGTCTTAGATATGAGAAAACTGAAATTCAGAGACCTTGAAGTGATTTGCCCAAATTAGTACAGTTTTTCGGTAGTGTCTGACCCTTTGTGACTCCATTTGGGGTTTTCTTGGCAAAGATGCTGGAATGGTTTGCCATTTCCTTCTCCAGTGAATCCATTTTGTCAGGCAATCAGAGGTTAAATGACTCATCTGGAAAGATACAATCTGAGGCTGGATTTGAACTCAGGCCTTCCTGAATCCAGGTCCAGTGCTGTATCCCCTGAACCACCAGCTCCCTCTGAGTAATACAGTAGAACTAAGCTATTATAAAAGCCATGTAGTTGGCTTCCTCACCTCATCTCACCCCACTCTGGTCCACCCTTCACTCAGTTATCAAAGTGATCTTCCCAAATACAGCTCTAACCACATCACTACTCTCCTTAACAAACTCTACTGGCTCCTCCAAGATCAATAGAAAATCTTCTCTCTGGCTTTTAAAACCCTTTACAACCTTTCCCCTTCCTGCCTTTCTGGTCTTCCACTTTCTTTTCCTCTATGTACTCTACAAGCCATGAACTCCTTGGTTTTCCTTACATGGGACACTCTCTTTCCCGATTCCATGCATTTTCACTAGTGGTCCACCATGCTTAGAATGTTCTCCTTCCTCACTTCTGCCTCCTGGTTTTCACAAATTCCTTCAGGAATCAACTCAAATCCCACTTTGTGTAAGATGACTTTCCAGTCCCACCACTGCTAATTTCCCCCCTTCTCTCATATTACCTCCTACTTACACTGCATATCTTTTAAAACCTTCCAAACCTTTGCCCCTTGCTACCTTTCTCAATTTCTTACTCTTACGGTGCCCCTTCCTGCCACACCCTTACTCTGTAATGTAGTGATTCCATCCTCCTTGCTGTTCCTCCCACTAGATAGTCCATCTCTCCATTCCAGGTATTTTCACTTGTCTCCCACGTTTGAACTCTCTTTCTCTCCTCATATCTACCTCCTAACTTGGCTGGATTCTTTTGAGTCTCAGCTAGAATCCCTTCTGCCAGAAGCCTTTCCCAGAACTTCTTACCCTTCATGCCTTCCCCATGAGATTATTTTCAATTTATCCTGTTTACATGTTGTTTACTATTTACATATTGTCTCTGTCCCTCTTCCCACTAGACTGTGAACTCCTTGAGAATGGGGATTGTCTTTTGCCTTTCTTCCTATCCCCAGAGCTTAGCAAAGTGCCTGGCATGTTGTTGGTGTTTAGTCTTGTCTAACTCTTCATGATCCCATGGACTTTGTCTATGTTTTTTTTTTCTTTTTTTCTTTTTTTTGTCAAAGATACTAAAATGGATTGCTATTTCCTTCCCTAGTGTATACCTATTTTACAGATGAGGAACTGAGGCAAATAAAGGTTAAGTGACCTGCCCAGAGTCACACAGGTAGCGAGTATCTGAGGCTGGATTTGAACTTAGGCTTTCCTGATTCCAAGCCCCATGTTCTATCCACTGCACCACCCAGGTACACTGATGCATAGCAAGTGTTTAATATATACTTAGTGACTTCTAGGTACGTAGTTATTGGCATATTATCTCCCCTATTAGAATTTGAACTCCTTGAGTATAGGGACTTTTCTCCCCTTTCTTTGTAATTCCAGAGCTCAGCACAGTATTTGGCATATACATATTTGGTGGTTAACTCATATTTATTTATTGGTGGAAAACTTTAAATGGTTATATAATAATAAATTTTTGTTATTGTTATTATTACCTTGGAACAACCCCAAAGTGCATCTGTCTCTTCCTCTCTCTCTCTCCTTCTCCCTCTCCCTGTTTCCCTCTTTCCTTCTCTCTCATCCACTTCCTCCCATTTTCTCTCCCTCCCTCCTTTTCTCTCTCCCTTCCTTTCTCTTTTCTTCCTTGCCTCCCTTTCACTCTCTGTAGTTCTCTTTCTCTCTGTCTCTCCATCTTTTGCTACCTCCCTCTCTCTTTTTCATGAATTAGATGTTGATACTATTCGAACAGGTCCATGATACTCCTTGAAATGACTGGAAGCACCTCAGGGTATCACGTCACTAGGGTTGAGCACTGCAGATTTTCTGCAGTGTCTGCTCTAGACAGACACTTCTGGGGAGCCAGTGTTCTGGAAGATCAGTATCAAGGAATATATTGGGAAAGGATTTGGTGAATAGAAAAAACTGGGAAATGTTGACCCCAAGGCCCCCCACTTTCAATTTCCAGAGAACTGTCACTTTTGCTTGCAAATTCAGCAATGTTGGCAGAGTTGGCATGGTTAAGGGTGGAGTGATCTTTGGGGATAAACAGGCGAATCTGCCTGAATCTGCAGTTGATTATGCTGTTCTAGTGTAACTGAACTGCAAACCATGGTTCAGGCTTAGCATTCAGTCTATTTGGATACAGGAAACACTTCACACTCTTTCAATAGCTCTTATATTTATCATTGTTACTGTAAATGCTTACTTAGAATGGAGAATCACTGTGACACAGAGACAGAGAGTGATGGGATCACAGATTTAAGCTAGAATGGACAATGAGAGGTCATCCAGTCTGAGCACCTCATTTCCAGGCTCCCAAAGGTAAAGGAAGCCCCCCACGCTAGCAAAGTAGTTAGTGACACAGACACAATTTGGACTTGTGTCCTCTGGCTTCAAGTGCTCTTTACTCTAAGGAAAAAGAACTAGGAGAGATTGTCGACATCATCTATTTGAAATCTCCTTTAAATATCTAATAGAATATAAGCTCTCTAAAGACAAGGGTTGTTTTGATTTTGTTTTTATTCTTAGTGCCCAGCACAGTGCCTCGCATTTGTTGGTCAGTCATTTCAGTAGTGTCTAACTCTTCATGACCTCATTTTTGTTTGTTTTTGCAGAGATGCTGGAGCGGTTCGCCATTTCCTTCTGTAGCTCAGGAAACTGAGACAAGCAAGGTTAAGTGATAGTTAGTCTGAGGTCAGATATGAGCTCAGGAAGAAGAGATTCATGACTCCAGGCCTGGGACTCTATTCACTGAGTCTCCTAGTTAGAAAGTACTTAATATGCTTGTTGAATGAAATTGATAAGGCAATTAAGAACTAAAGACTTGAAGCAATTTGTCTAAGGTCTGATAGGTAGTTATCAACTGAGCCAACACTATCTAACGGTCTTAGAAAAATAAATATGCCTTCATTTGCAAATGGGGAAAATGAGATCCTGTAAAGGTTAAATCACTTGACTGAAGTCACACAGTTTTGTCTGCCTACCTTCACTGGTAGATTTCTGAGGGAGCCCTTGGCAATCTACTCTGGGAGGGATAAGGGTAGTTACTGTTTAGAAAAGAGATTTTTCAGGGTGTCATGAAGCCCCAGCCAGGGTTTTCAGTCATCTCTCCTGCCATGAAGGTAATTTAGAAGTTTCCTTATGAAACTAATTGAGAACATGATTAAATTATTTTTTTCTTAGACTAGGTACTACAACTGGGACCTTTATTGGCTACCAGCAACTTCCAGCTGTCAGAAGTAAATAACCCTTTGTAAAAATCCAATCTGATGTTAAATGGAATTAGGACGCCCCTCACCCTTACTAAAATGAGGGGGAAATACAATTAATGGTGATTTAAGCCAATGACAGAGTAGAGAAAATCTCTAACCCTTACACCTCCACTGAGGTATGGTGATGAAAAGAGGTTTTGAGGAAAAGTGGAGCACTTATCACAAGCTACTTAAGTAGACAGAGGGAACTTTTTTTAATATATGTAGTAATGCCTTCCATGGTCTCTGACACTATCCAAGGAAAATTTCCAGAATGGCATGCTAAATTTCCATTCATTTGCTTCTGGTTAAGTGTGTGTGTGTGTGTGTGTGTGTGTGTGAGTGTGTGTGTGTGTGTGTGCATGTATGTGTGTGTGTGTTTGGATGGAGGGGTGGGAGAAGAAGAGATAATTACTCCCTTGTGGGGAGTTGTTTCTATCCATCTGAATGAGCTCATCTTCAGAAACTGACTCTGGGATTCCTCAGGACTTTTCTCTATAACCCTGGATATTCTATTGTTGTTCAGTTGTTTTTCAGTCTTGCCTGACTCTCTGTGACCCGTCTGGGTTTTGTTTTTTGTTTTTTTTGTAAAGGTATTGGAGGGGTTTTCTATTTCCTTCTCTAGCTCATGTTGCAGATAAGGAAAATGAGGCAAACAGGGTTAAGTGACTTGCCCAGGGTCACATGACTAGGAAGTATCTGAGGACAGATTTGAACTCAGGAAGATGAGTCTTCCTTACTCCAGGTACAGCACTCTATGCACTGTGCCATCTACCTGCCCTGCGGATGTTCTGCTTAGAATAAGCTGCCAGTTCCAGAAACTGTACTCCTCCTGATCTCTCCTTTCCTTTCTTAACACTTATTCATTCATTCAACAAACATTTATTCCATGGCTACTATGTACGTGTCTCTGGCTAGGTACAAGGCAAAGATGAAAGTCTCTGCCCTCAAGGATCTTATATTCTATTGAGTTGTTTTTCCTTCATTCTGAAAGAGGGCAATGACATCGGGAAGGTGATGCCATAACATGCAAGTGAATTGGATTTAAGTGACGGACAGCTGTGCAAAGTCACCAGCCTCACTTTCTCCTCTGGAGTTATCTGGACCCAGTGGCAATATATAGATCAGGGCAGCTGGAGATGGTCCTGGTTGTAGTAGGATGTACCTTGGCCTTTTTAAGTTGAGGTCTTTGCCAGGTCTCAGTTTGTTTGAGTCAATGACCATTCAGCGATTAAGGCTAGGTAAGAAATGAAGAAAAGAATGGCCTCTTTTACCTAGTCAAAAAAAGAAAAAAATCAATCTGGGAGGGGAAGACCCTCTGGGTTTCTGTCCAAAACAAAAACATTTGCTATTTACACTTACTGTGAGCCATCTAGGCCCAAACCGTGACCAGATGGGACTTGGGCTGGGACCAATCAATGAAAGCCAGGGTGATTTGGGTCCTTAAGAAATAAATCTAGTCCATGAACCCCAAGATAGCCTGTGAGGTTTCAGGGATCAAAATTTACATTCTTTTTAGAAGAGTACTTTTAAGTAATGGTGTTATTATTCTGTGTAGACAGAGGGAGAAGATGAAAGAAAAGAAATGGAAAAGGAAAAGGAACAAGGGAAAGGAAAGGAAGAAGGAAGGAGCTGCATTGCTCAACTGGAATTGGCCGGTTGGGTCCCCAGTGGGGCAGCATGTACACATATAAATGAATACACAATATACAAAAGTAAATACAAAGAAATTTCCTTGATGTTGGGGCAGGAGAGGGCACTAGCCCTGGGCACATCAGTACACACCTCTCAGTAAGAATTTAATAAATGCTTATTGACTTGCTGCTTGTCACTTGCTCTCCCATACACAATATTCCCTCTTTCACGTCCATGCCTGTGAACCGACTGAGTTCTGTATCTCCAATATACTCTCTCCCCACCTTTGCCTCTTAGAATGTTTAGATTTCTTCAAGGCTCAACTCAAGTGCTCCTTCCTACAAGCAGTCATTCCCATCCAAAGCAAGAAGTGTTCTTATCCCTCCTTTGAGCATCCTCTTCCCCACAGCACAGTCTTTTAAAAGTCTCTTATTGCTATGTTTTTATCACAAGTGTTAGTACATATTCAGTGCCAGTCTTCTTGGTGCTCTTTTTAGAAAACTTTATTACTCCTTTTTATTTGTCATAAGTTATCAACCCTTATTTAATGTAGTTCACTCTTCCTGTTTGTAGATAAACTCTTGGAAAAAGCTGCTTAAACCTGTTGTTTCTGCTCCCCATTTTTTAACTTCCTACTCACCTCTTTGTCACCTAGCTTCGAGCTTCATCATTTGACTGAAACTTCTCATTCCAAGGTTACCAGGGATCTCTTCATTGACAGATCCAATGGCCCTTTCTCAATCCTTATCCTTTGAAATTTCTCTGGAGTGTCTGACATTCTTGTCCACTCTCTCCCATCTGTCCGGGTTTTTGTGGCACTGCTCCCTCTTCATTTCCTGCTCCTACCTGTCTGACCATTCCTCTTTTGTCTCTTTTGTTAGCTCTCCATCCTTCCCCAAAATGTTCTTAAAATATCCTATTTTATCTCTGGCTCTGTGCCTGGAATTCACTCCCTTCTCATCTCTACTTCTTAGAATCCCTTAATTTCTTCAAGGGTTAGCTCCATGTTGTTTAGACATATCCAACTCTTCATGACCCTGTGAACTTGTCCATGGGGTTTTTTGCACAAAGATACTGAAGTGGTTTGCCATTTCCTTCTCCAGTGTGTCTCTATTTTACAGATGAGGAACTGAAGCAAATAGTTCAGTGACTTGCCCAGTGTCACACAGCTAATAGTAGGCTGAGATATAATCGAATTCAGATCTTCCTGATTATGCTTCCCAGTGTTCTATCTATTGTATCATCCAACTACCCCTTAGCTCAGACACTACCTTCTATCAATACCTCTTCATCCTGCTTCTCCCAAATTACTTTGCACTTATCTTTTATATACTTTCTGTTTATTTACTCAAGTAGATATCATTTCCCTCATAGATCTCAATCTTCTTAAGAGTATGCATTTTTAAATTTTTTGCCTTTATTCCCCACACCCAATGCAATGATTAGCGAACAAGAGCTTGGTAGATGCTTGCTGCTTATATTTGCTATATCTCAGAAGTAAATAGCCCTTTATAAAATCAAAACCCATGTGAAATGGTTAAATGGAACTGAAGTGGTAGTTATTGGCCTCGAATGTTCTCTTTCCTTGTCTCTGCCTCCTGGCTTTCCTCAATTCTCTGCAAAATGTGATTTTTCTGACAAAGGTTTGTCCTGTCTGCCTCTCTGGTAGTGCCTTCCTTCTGACATTACCTTTGATTTGCCCTGCATATATTTTCTAAGTACAAGTTATTTACATTTTGTCTCCTCCATTAGAATATGAACTCCTTAGGCAGGCATTGCTTTTCGCTCTCTTTTTTTTCTTTCTTTTGCTTAGCACACAATACCTAACATACAGCAAGTGCTTAATAAATGCTTGTTGACTTGATCTCGTTGGGTTTGGATCACTAAAGAAACCTGTGATGAAATTACTAGATTGCTATACCTGCTCACATACCATCTAAAGTATTTCTCTTTCAACCAGTTAGCACACAATATTGGGGAGAAAGCAGCATTGACAATGTACTACTCCAGTGAAATATAGTTCAAACATCCCAAACATTCGCTGGGGCCATGATCTCACTTTTCTCTGGAAAAGTGCCCTCCACCCCTGAAGCCACCTTGGGCTTGGGTAGGCTAGCTCTGTTTGCCTTTGGACCTCCACAGCCCCTAAGGACATCTCCAATCTCCAGCCTTGCTATCATGCGTATAAGCCTTCCCTCCCTTTTTCATTTTCCTGTTATGAGTTGTCTTCTCCCATTAGAGTGTAAGCTCCTTGAGGGCAGAGCTGTATAGCATATTTTTATTTATATCCCCACCACGTTGTTCAGTGCCTGGCACAGAATAAGTACTTAATAAATGCTCTCTCTCTCTCTCTCTCTGTGTCTCTCTCTGTCTCTCTGTCTCTTTCTTTTTCTCTTTCTCTACACACACACACACACACACACACACACACACACACAATTTCAATGTGGGAGATGGACCTTAGACACCATTCAGTACAATCAATACCTGAACAAGAATTTTCCTCTGTAACTTATCTAAAATGTGGCTAACCAGCCTTTGCTCAAAGAGTCCACTAAAACCGATGACTTTCTATTGTTAAGGGAATTTTCCTTACCTCTAGCTGAAGGGTAACTGTAATGGTAACCACTGTAACTTTGGCTCATTGTTGCTCAATCTGGCCTCTGATACCAACCAGAACACATTAAATATCTCCTCCAGGGAATAGCTCTTAAAGTACAAAAGAGAGCTTTCCTGTTCCCTTCTCTGTCTCTTGACTAAACTTCCCCAGCTCCTCAAATAGTGTTATCTCACATACTTCACCTCCACCATTTGTATCCCCAAGACTTCATTAAAGTCCTTCCTCAAATATGGTTCTTAGAAATGAACACAATTGTCCAGATGTGGACTGTTCACAGCAGAGGACAGTAGGACTGCCTAGTCCTGAATATATGCCTTTCTTAATGCAGTTTAAAGTTGCATAAGCTTTTTTGACTGCAATATCACACTCAACTCACATTGAATTTGTAGCCCACTAAGACACACTTTCCTGCATCTTTTAAAACAAAGAGTTGAGTAGCTGTTCTGCCCCTACCCCATCCATCTCTTCTTTTCCCCAATGGAACTAAAAAGACTAAATTAAAAAAAAAAAACACATTAGCTTGCCTCACACAATAAAATAAGTATAAAACTATTTTATTTTTTTTATTGATCTTCTATTACTTGCTTTAGGATCTGTCTTTTATATGTGCCTTCTAATTTAACTGAAAAATTCCCTGTATAGTCATATCAGTCTCTTTACAGAACTTGCCTTTGTCTTCCTTACTTTCCGAATTTGATTCTTGAGAGTTTTCCACCAGAAATGTCCTGGCAAATGTTTAACTGTTAGCTCTCCAAATATTATATCTATCTATCTATCTATTATATTATATTATATATTATAATATATTACATATTATATATAAAACATATATGTGTATATATTATATTATATATATTATTTGTATATAATATATGTTATATATCTATATGCATATTACACACACACACAGGACACGCTTTGTAGTTTAAACTTCATTATTAATATTTTCTCCTTCACTATCTTTCTAAATAATCAACGAACAATAAATTAATTCCCAAATTGTAGCATTTGCTGATTTTTGAGGTACGAGTTCCCACACTGAAAATTTAGCAATCAGTCAATATGGTACAAGCCAGCTCTAGCACACCCATTTCAACCCCACTTGAATTTATTTCTCTTACATATTTTAGATGATAGGATTCTACATATCCTTTCTCTGACCATCTTGAAATACTCTCCTTAAATCTAGGGTTCATGTCAGAGTATGCTTGAGATGCTCTCTTCTCATCAAAAATTTTAAGATAGCTTGACAACATTCCATTAAAGTTACCATTATTTACTTCATAAATAAAAAAAAATTCTGCTTCTGTTAGACTCTGTAGCTCAGTTTGCTTATAATCTTTGCTTTGTGCATTTTTGTAAAGAAATCTGAATCTGTGGGTTCTGTTGTTGACTCCTTTATTGAATTTTTTTTTTTTTTGGCCTGACAATTTCAGGTCTTGTCTACTGCTATTCTTCCTACATTGAACTGCTTTCCATCTAGTTTGATGGATTTATATGGGTAGTTCTTTTTTTTTCCTTCCTTTTCAGCTTAAAAGCCCTTTTGATTAGATTTGCAAGATGTCAGACACATATATCCTTGTAAAAATTATTTTTGTTGACATCTTTTTTTAACATCATCATAATTTTCTCTGGCATC